>OX465282.1:84961342-85580540 GCA_949987705.1 Thereva unica
GCTGGAATCACATTTCTCCATAATTTACGTGTAAAAGATTGTAATGCTTATGTAGTAGGCTAGTAGTGGTGCTGGGTGCAAGCAAATTTTTGTAGACTACTGAGAACGAAAATATGTTTGTGTTAGTGTAATGGACCGCGAAACCAGAAAAATTTGGGGGGGGGGGAAATGATGGAAGAAAACCTGTCGTCCTTGCGACGCGTTGCCTATAAAAGCGGGTTTCCTTTTGATATGATGAACAAGTCTGCGAAAGGCCAATAGTAATATTAGTTCTTTGAGCTTATCAACAAGTGAAAAGTTCAGTATAAACTATGGCATCTGACTCCGAAACTGACACAGAAGAGCCTGGAAAGAAGAGCGTCAAGGTATTCAAAAAATGGCATTTCAAAGAGAAGGAAAAAGTAAGTAGGGCAAAGGTAGAAGAGTTACCCAAAAAAGATATCTAGTAGAAGCTAGAAAAACGGGCCCAAACTGTGGTTGCAAGAAAAAGTGTATTGAAGGTTTTACTGACGAGGAGAAGCAGGCTATAATAAATACTGTTTATAGCGGACGTCCTAAAAATAGAGAGAACACTCACTTTTTAGGCCTCAGACAGACATGAAGTGGCCAGACATCGCGCAGGTGATTCAAAACAAAACTCTTCATCCTTCAAGTACAACGCCATGAAAGGCACCTGTCGCGTCCAGGTATATCGTAAAGCTTACATGAGCTTTCACGTGCTATTGCTAAAACAGTTATCTATTTCTATTTTATAGGAAAAACTTTTATTGAGTGGTAGAAAGATAATATTCCATGATACATTATAGTAAATATATACAAAACTAGTAATGCGTGTAATTCCCTATTTTGAGATAATGTTTAGGACCCATAGATCTACAGATTTACAATAATACGTATTATTTTAAACTTCAAGTTTCTTTGGTAAATAGTTTTTTTTTTATTTCTAGAAAAAGATGTTTTTGGATTGGAATATTACTGTTCTTCTTTTCACACGTTCAAGTGGGAAACCAAAATCAAACATTAACAGTATGTTTTTATATCTGACTGCCTAATACTGTAGCATTTCATGTATTCCAGAATAAGTTGATTTCAATATTAAAAGACACCATGCCATTTAACATTAAGAAGATAACATAACTTCTCCGATGGCAGTGCTGCTCAATACAAAAATATGAAAAAATTTCACAAACTTTGTCCTCACAATGCTGATTTTGGAATTGAAGCAGAGTGGCAGTTCTTCGCAACAGCCCATGGAAAAAATGGCTTGCTGCCGAATCCAGTCTACAAAGGCCCTTACAATAAGCAGATATTAACACCTCAGCAGTTATATGTACGAATTTGCGTTTGATAACATATCTGGAATGGATTTTTTCTACGCCTCTTGTAGAATACGAGCATTCTGATATTGCTTTTAGACACGGAATTGCGGGCATTCCGCACCCGTGTGGAATATTCATTCCATCACTTGTTATGGAATGATTACTAGGGGCGACATCTGTTGCTCAAAAGCCAAGAATATGATGGTGTTATTCTTTTTATTTATTAATTAATAAATTAAAAGAAAAAAAGAAATATTTCAATAATAAACAATCAAAGATGTTCCGCTAGACCATTTTTGCTTTAAATAAACAATTAAATTACAGAACATAAAAGCATTTTTTGAATAACTTTTCGGCGGCATCTATTGTCAAATTATTTAATTAGGAATAGGTTGCGCCTTTATCCGTTCAACTGATATTGGTGCTGTTTACCAGTAAATGCCGTTGATTCTTAACTGTCATTTTCTTGCTGTGCTTTATGCATTTATATTTTTGACAATAGCTTTACATTAGGTAGGTACGTTTTTGTTTACAAAATAATAATAAAATCTATTTTAGAGGCGTAGAAAAAGTATAGTCTGCAACACGTTTTGAATGGCATATTCCGCACTCGTGGACCGCCACACGGCAAACTTCCACTTGTGCGGAATATGCATCATTCCAAACTTGGTACAGAATATACTATTATATACTGCTCGACAAAATACTATGAAGACATGAAAAGAATTGCATCGCAATAAATGAATTAGCAGCAGTTGCTGGCACCCAAAAATTTCACTCCTACAGTCCCATCTCAGAAAATCTAATCAATGTAAAATTTTATCAATCTAGTCCAGAACAGTTCACTAAAAATGTTACATTACAACAATGAATCTGGTTTGTAACCCTTGCTTACGATCAATCTCGGTGGCTTGCATGCAATCTTGAAACGAATAAGGACACATATGTATGAGTTTCTTACATCCAAAAGGACAGGTACTTTCATACCTAAAAACAATTAAATAATATAGTTCTCACCCCTAGTGGGGGTGAGGGTGCTTTCCGATGCCACAAGGATTAGGTATAGTTTCTGAAAATTACCTTATATCTAAGAAGTATATGTTCTTCATAAATTGGTGGGGTGTTTTCCTAAGCAAGTGCGAAACACTCAATTTTAGTAAAAAGGGTTAATAAGGGTTCTCCTGGGGGTAGTTTCTGGTCAAGTTAGAGGGTTGATTTTATATTTATTGCATTCGCCGTACCCAAATAATTAAAAAGTGACATTTTCAGCGCCGGGTATCACCTCTCCCGTAGTTAATTTTAGTTATATGTATATTTCGTTCATTGAACATTCAGTTTTTCAACTGCCTAAGATATTTTATTTCAATATGATTGTCCTAAGTCGTCCTATCCTACACTTTGGTGTATGCACAAAATATAATTTTTTCAAATTTTTAAGATGTTTCAAAAATAAAATTTTCAAAATGCCGGAAAAAGTTTAATTCTTATTAATAATACTATGTTGTATATAAAATTAAAGCCTTATTAAAGCAGAAGAAATTGGTGCTACTGTCAGCTTTCTATGTCAAGTAGTTTTTAAACTAGAGCAATTTAAAGATTTCAAAATCTGTCAAACTTTTGCGTTTTTCGACTTTTTGAAAATTTATAACTAAAAATTTCAAAGCCCAAATCTCTGAAAATTTGTTTTTTCTTAGATCCCAACAGAAGAACACATATAAAAAAATTAGGTGATTTGAAGTTCATGAGGTCCAAAATTAATTAAAAATTGGTTGATTTGATGTGAGTCGGATCTTTTGACAGATGTAGATCCGGGGAGTCGGCCATCTATAGCTGAAGGGACATTTCATTCCCGAACTATAGAATTTTTATCGGAAAAGAACTTACCGCTACTTCTTGGCAACGCACCAGCGATCCACTCGAAGATAATTGGTAAAAATTTTACTGTTCTGCACATGCCCGCCAAATTGTACAGCCTTAATTCAACCAGCGAACCAAAATGTGATCCAGAACATTAAAATAGATTACAAAAAAAGCATGTTTTGGCCAGCAAGAAGTTGATCCAGAGTGCACAGTACCTTTGTTTTATGTGAAAGACTAGAGTCTCAGGAAAGGCCCTGTCGACAATCTATTTTCTACGTATAGAGTGCAATGTCGAACAGCAGCTCTAGTCGGGGAGGAAGGAACTACCACAACCTACCCGCGATATTTTTAGTCCACCTTCTCCCAACCACTACTATCGCGCCTTTGATATCGGGCCATCCTGAAACGAGTTGAATCTCATCAACCAACCGATGGCACGCGCTTTTGGTGGAGCGGGGAAGGGCTAATGAAGGCTATGACAGAAGGAATCAGGAAAGTAAAGAGTAAAGAAGAAAGAAGGAAAGTTATGTAGGTGGGAAAGTGGTAAAGGCGACGGACCGTGGGTCTGGCCGGGATTCGAACCCGGGACCTCTGGGATGATAGTCAGGTACCTTACCCCTAGGCCACCGAGGCCCCATGTTTTAGGCTATTTGTATACACTTTTTATTAGCTTAATCTGTATGTATGCATGTATGTAGACATATCTTGCAACTTGATTTTGACCCACTTCCATATAACGGATCAACTTCAAATTTTGCACATATGTGTAGTTCGCATGACAATGCAATCCGACTATTATGTAAAAAAACAAGATGGCGGTTCCAAGATGGCGGCCGAATTTCACAATTGTGCTAACCCGACTCTCGACATGGCTATCAAATGAAATGGATTAATAAGTAGAATGCAATTAGCTATGAGGCGTGGCGGACTACCCTTCTCCTTACATCCCGCTCGATATGGGTATCAAAAAAGGCGCTAGCGAAAAGTTCAGGTGTAAATAAAATAAGAATATATGTAAACAGCCCCACGCTTTTTTAGATTTCGAAAGGTAGATTGCGTCCATATATGGACTAGACCAATAAAAACTACATTCAAACTTATTTTTTACTTTTTTGTTAATTTTAATATAAAAGCGTATTTTTAAACTGTTTTTACTGGATTAAACCTAAAACTTGTACCCATAGTCGAAATAAAGCGAAGGAACAATTTTTTTTCATTTCAAAGGTTCGCCAAAATTAATCTTGACTTAGTATATGAACCCTCTTTGGTGTGATGCTCGTGCTGAGAGATGCTTGCAGTCCAATCAATATGTACTCAGGCACCAACGGCAATTATAAGATGAGGACCGACGACCTGCAACAGAGTATAAAGATCGCCGTAATTAACCGAGCAAAAATTAAATCTTTGTACCATTGGTAAATCAACCATGTGATAACCGGGACATAATACTTATTGGAAAGGATAACAAATTGCAATGAATCACAGAAACTTACATATAATTGTTTATTAGGAAAAAAGATATAGTTTTACAATCTACGTGAATGAAACGCTGCCACTGCGAGATATTGTTCTTTCAATTGGTGGAAATACTAGGGATCATTATGGTTTGCCATTTCCACAAATAATCGATGGGCCTGAACACAGAATATATAGAACACAATGAACCAAAGTTTAACAATGAACGAAGCAAGTCGACCAACACATCATCAACAGTGTCAATAAGGGTGAATTTTTAAGGCACTGGAATGACTTTCTTAAATAATCTCATATTGCTCTTTAAAAGTTCGTAATAGACACAGAAATTTTAATAAGCGATGACTATTATCAAAATATAAACTCAACTAAGTCGACTCACTCAGTAATGTCACAAACGTTGTCATATACATACTTACAAGTGAAACATCGGGCATCTTTTACTACGTTTATAAGCGGAGTTTCACTCCCGGATCTTCAATCCAAAGTAAAACTCCCGATGCGTTTATAAGCAATGGGAGTGTAAATCCAAAATACTTTCTGGTTTGAGATGACAGCTCCAAACTCAAATTCGAAATCATAGCAAAGCCATATATAAACCCAATGTTTAATTTAATTTATTTAAAAATATCAATAAACAAAGAAAAAAACTATTGTAGCAAAATAAAACACCCTGCTTCTTCTTTACAAAGTTTTTCCCCTTCGAAAAAAATTCTCACTCCCAGTCAGCGTTTATAAGCACAACATAAACCGGGATCGAAGTTTCACTCCAGCTTTTTCTTCGGGAGCGAAAATCCAAGTTCTGGATTTTCACTCCCGGTTTATAAGCGGTGTTTCACTCCGGATCGAAACTTCCATCCGGAGGGAAACTCCGCTTATAAACGTAGTATTTTATAAACAAGTGTTAAAGTGAATTGCTGTGGGAAACAGCAACGGCTCTTTTCAGGATCAAATCAGAAGTATCGTCTTATAATGTTGCCAATGTTTGTCTCAAGCCGAAATGTATTTACTTGATTTTTTTAGGGGCGCATTTGTGCATTTTTGGGCTCCACAATGGGCGGCAAATTTTGCAAAATTAATGGCCTTTTTTAGAACTAATATAACATACAGTAAAACCCCTCTATAACGAACCCGTACTTGCCACAAATATATGTTCGTTATAAGGAAAGTACGCTATAAAGAAAATTCATTTTTCATAAAATTTTATTTCAAGGCCAAATGAATTGTTCTCTATAGGGAAAAATTCGTTATAGAGGAGTTCGTTATAAAGAGTTTCTACTGTACTTAATTGCATTTTTTTTGCTATTATAAAATAATTGCACTTTCTACACAAGAAACACTTTCACTGACATTTGATTTTAAAAAAGGAGATTTCTGGGCATCTCTGTCTAAGAGTGAGTTGCACCAACTAACTTTAACCGTAACAAAAGCTTTATTGGTTGTCAAATCTCCGGTTAGACAAAACGAGAGTTGCATCTTTTAACAATTGTTAGCATGACGTATCATTTTAACGTTAACTTTAACCAAGGAAATTCGCCTGGTTAGTGTTATTGTTATTGTTAACTTTGACAGTTGTCATAGACCCAGACAGGGGTGCCATTTTCAATAAACTCACCAACTGTGAAACTTATAAATACACAAAAATGTAAATTTAAATCAAAGTAGCCCTTAACGATAACTTTAACAAACGGTTGGGTGGTGCAACTCATTTTTACAAACTGTAACTTTAACAACTTTGTTATTGTTAAAGTTAATTTTAACAATAACTTAAATCAATGATTTGGTGCAACTCACTCTAAAAATGAGGCTTTTTTCAAGTTTTATTTAATTACATAGAATTTATTTATTATTTAACCAGAACCGTAATTATACAAAGTTTTTCCAATTAACTTTTATTCTTAAGCTTGTCAACTGGTACAATTTATTTTCAATCAAAACAAAACTAAAAATCTAATTAATTAAATGCTAATTTAGACTATTACGATAGTACCGAAGTAATTGAGTGTAATATCTTCCTTTTTATTATATTAACAAAATGAAGAAAAAACATAGTGTATCTAGAATGACTTCAATAATATTCATACAATAATAAAGTAAAATCGGAAATCTACACACATTCAAACCAATATTTTTTTTTGTATCAATAAAAATATTCAAATCATCATTAGCCCAAGAACTACCGTCTTTAACCATAAAAGTGTGCTCTTTTGAAGTTTTCTTCTTTTTTTTGTTTATTTATTCATACACAAAAAGGATTTTTACAATAATAACAACATCAACAAAAAGAGAAAAACAAGAAATTGAGGAAGATGCACATTAACAACAAGAAACTAAAAAAAATAAATAAAGAGTAAAAAAACAATGAAAAAAGTTGGCAAAAATAAAAACCTGTGCCGGAGTGAAGTAAATCGGCTTGACTTTATTTAAATGGCGTAATTTATCCTTTTGTCGGCACTTTGTTAATTCTCGTTTGCAGTGAAATTGCAATTTTATGAGCTTGTATAGGCGCTATACACTATACTTTGGTGTCAGTTGGACCAGTATAAGCGACTCATTCTCTTAAACAGTATTTTTTTTTTTTTTATTTATACATATATCTTTTTCCCGCAACGTCCCTTATCGATCACGGTTAGTTTAGTAGTATAGTATCATCAAGGCGGTATTGGCGGATTATTGATTAAAGGTATAAAAGAAGTATTGATTAAGGTATTTTTTGTTTTTGTTTTATTTTGAAAATGATAAGCTTTCCTTATTTTGTTTTGGGTCGTTTGTTTGTTTATTTTGTTATTTAATAGTATCTAGATTTTAGACGGATTACTTACCATATAAAAATTAGCTTTAATCCACATTGTAAAGCTTAAAATCCACAAATTTATTCAGAAACAGAAAATTGCATTTGAAAAATCAAAATTTCTTCATAGAACAAGCATTTTTCACTTTGTTTTCAAAAATTATTTTTCTTTTTTATTTTCAAAATTTTAAATCAAAATTTCCCTCTTCAAGCCCATTCAAGTCGGTTATCACTGCCTAGGAGAAACCGTTTCCAACTAATTCTTACAACTCTCATAACTTCAAAACTCTTGCACAATTTCATCCACCACCAAAATTAAATTAAAAAAATTGCCACTTTTTATTTTATCAATTATCAGGGAATAAAACTTTTATCCAAATTAATTACTGAGCACTGATAGCGTTTAACAAAACGAAGATCAAAATTTCGATATAAACAAAACGTGAATACCCGGGAAACGAACCGAACAGCAAACGAACATCCCACCGCTTCAAGTGATCGATCCGGAATGAAGGAAAGTCGGGCCACGGTTTGTAACCTTGCGGCGCGCGTTTTTACCTCGGGGAAATTTTTTTTTCTTGCCCGGTTCTTGGTTGGTGTGTTTTACCAAGTTTGAGGAACTTTGTGCAGCTTTGTCACTCCGTGGCTTCTTTGTAACGATTTCGGTTCTTCTATCTTCGTCTTTTCTCGTCTTCATCCTTGATGAGCAGCACCATAGTAGAGCCTTTCTTTCGGTCTTTCTCTTTGAGGATTTTCCTCACCTTTTACACACAATTTTTTTTTTCGTTTTCTGAAATTGATGCGATTGTGAGAGGTGATTGCGGCACAGAAAAAAGACTTTTTCGAGATAATATCTTTTTGGTCATACAATATTTTTGAATCTTCATCAACACCTTCTCTGGATTTCATTGGTGGATTCTGCGACTAGGCACGGACCAGTCGAATTACTCGAAATTATTTGCAAAAATTGCGCAAAAAAGTTCCCTTTTGTTCCTTTCAAGTAAAATTTGAAATGAAAAACGAAAAAAATTGTTAATTAAAAAAATAGAAATTATAAAGAGTGAAACACACCTAAAAATAAGTGTGATTCCGTTGATAACAAAATAATTCTGATTCATTTTAATTTTATTTTGTAAATCTCGCCATTTTGTATAAAAAAAAAAACAAATTAAATTCGAGGGAAATTTTGTATTTTGGTACAAACGCTCCATTTTATGTAGTTAATTCTGGGCTGAATTAGTTTAGATCTAATGACAAGCTGCCTGGTAGTCAGGTGTTATTTTTATCGTTTTCGTTATCCAATTTTAATTGAAGACTAGGATTTTGGCCTCAAAAGAGTAATGGGGTCCCTAGACTATCAATAATATTGTGCAAAATTCAGTTTTAATATTGATGGTCTGTGGGTGATATTGAAAGATTGCCTGGTGCAAAAAAGGAAAACGTCAATGTTTTGCTCAAGATTATTGTCAATATTATTGATAGTCTAGGGACCAATTAAGATTTTAAAATTTTTCAATAGTTTTTTAATATAAAAAAAAAATATTGTGGTTAAGGCAAAATACTATAAAAATGTGTGAGTGTGCTAAGATCACACTTTAGAAGTAATCCTTTTTTGCCAATAATTACCGGAATTATTAAAATATTAACCAGCAAGAAATATGCAATTAAAATAGTGGAAGCTCTGCAGGATATATAGGACAGAATGGCTAACCAAGACCTCGGAAAGTGGTGGCACCCGATTTATCACTTCCGTCAAAACTCGAGAAGAGTCACTGCAGAAGAATACCTAGCAGCCTGGTTAGCAAGTCGTAGTCGCACGTCCGCGCGGTGCTCCCTGGGCAGTGCTGTCAGATCAGGGGAATCTCCCCTAAATTTAGGGGAGTTTTAGCTCGCCAGGAGAGTTTCAGGGGAAAAAACCCATCAGGGGAATGTCTTGGGGAATGCAATTTTTACGTATACTCTTGATTTAATTGACTCAACTTAGAAAATAACAGTTACCCCACAATAGTTGAAAATAATCAACAGAGACTTGTTCCCTGAATTCTCATTTCGTAACTACTTGTTGCCGGTCGAATGTATCGACTATGGATATGAGGGGCACTTTCGAGAGTTTACCATTGTAGCTACCAGTCGAATAAGAAGTCAATCAACCATGTTCGAAATCCGATTATTTACCACTCACCATGTGCGAATATTCATCGGTAAGGTAACCAGAGTCCTACCACAGGGTAAGGGGGTAAAAATAATCAATGGTAGATTAACTTCTGGTTAGATATAACCGTATTTGCAAACTTGGAGTCGTCGCTTTGCAGTCGTTGCCATTTTCAATAATGACTGTTAGTTAGCTTGTTTTAACGCGAAAAACGCTTTGAGCCATCGACAATGATCATGAATCTGTTTTTCTTCCTAAAATGTTTTCAAAAGTGATCTTGTTGTCGAAATCCTCGACGAAATTCATTCAAATATTGATTGAAAAAGCTGGTTACTATATTTGACGGTTGAAAGAGCCTACCAATGTCAAATCTAGTGACAAAATTTTTCAGAGATATATTTGGTCTATTCGATGACAACAGATATACTTGTTGTACTCAGACTGGAGAAGAAATAAAATAAATGGTTAAAAAAAATTTTTAAAAAAAATTCTTTTCATTAACTAAAAAATGTACTGAAAAGTAAAAAATAAAAAATATTTTAAAGAAAGCGTGAAATTTCAATTTTAATGAAAAAGTTAATTAAAAGAATGGCGCATTTTTCATCAAAAATTGAAAATATAACTGTAAATCGCGTGAGATTTACAATAACCCTCAATTTTTTGCTTTGTTAATTTCAAATTCTAACAAAATTTTTTGATGAAAAATGCGCCATTCTTTTAATTAACTTTTTCATTAAAATTGAAATTTCACGCTTTCTTTAAAATATTTTTTATTTTTTACTTTTCAGTACATTTTTTAGTTAATGAAAAGAATTTTTTTTAAAAAAAATTTTTAACCATTTATTTTATTTTCTACTTTTTAGTTTATTATATGTATTCCGCCATTTTATGATGGCAATTCTATTAGATTTAAAATTACGTCACACAGTTTACTGTATTCATTTGATACCCATGTCGTGGGCTCGGTGGAACATAATTGCAAAAACGGCCGCCATCTCGGAACCGTCTTCTTGATTTTTTTACAGATCAGATTGCATTTAGTACTTATACATGATGAGTTGAACTACATGCAAACGGGAGTCGAGTTGGGTTAAGGTTGACTGAACTCGACTCAGCTCTGCTACCTGGGTTTAGTTGAAATTATGCATACGGACATGAGTTCAGTATTTGAGTAGTTGAATTTAGTTGGCAGCAGCATCTCTGTGTTTGTTTGTGATTTTTTGTAACGTGTGTTGCTTCTTTATTATCAACTCACCCTTAACTCAACTATTCATCTCATCATTCATACACATTAACCACCCGAACTACGAGTGTGTGCAAAATTGGAAGTTGATCGGTTATATTTTCTACTTTTTAGTCTATTATAAGCTTTCCGCAATTTAGTGTTGGCCGCCATTTTGAATTTGGAATGACGCCACATAGCTTATTGTGTTCTACCTGTCATATCCTTTCATTTGATACCCATGTTAGAGGGCCGCGGAGCACAATTTCAAAAATCGGCCGCCATTTTGGAACCGCCATCTTGATATTTTTACAAAATGGCCAGATTGCATTGTCATCCAAACTAAACGTGTATGCAAAAGTTCAGCTCTATCCGAAACCGGGAAGTGGGTCAAATTTAACTTCCAAGATTTGACGACAAACAGTGTAAGTTAAATAAAAGAATTTAAAAAATAGGAGTTTGCGTTCATTGAGACTTTCAGCAGCTCTTTTCTGCTCTCAATTGCCCCTTCTGTGTTCTTTAAGCCTGCTCTGGGTTCACTTTTTCTGATCCACCAAATTTGTAGAAACAGACAGAGCAGCAAAATTCTTTTTTTTCTTTTGACAAATAGAAAACAGTAAAAATCGGAAAATTGATTAATGAATGATTTATTCGGAAAATACTTGGAAATATTAACCTTAAAGTTAAAAAAAATATAGCATTTTGATACTATTCAATTGTTTTTATTGGCATATTGTATTCCTACTTCTAAAATTGACGCTTGTAGCTAATCTCTAAAAGCGGAATTTAGAGCAAAGTTTAGCAGAAGAGTGTTCTTTGATAATGCTGGTATTTCCTGATTTTGTTTGCTCTAAAATCAATGCTCCCAAATGAGCTGGCCTGCTCGAACACACAAAACGTAGCTTTAACGAATAAAATATTAATCGTGTATTTGCAATTGACAATGTGATCTCTTCGATTTGAATATAACTTTAATGCATGGATGTTATAATTGAAAAATGTTTAATAGAGCATATAATATCTGTAAAAGAAGTTATTTGAAATGTCAATTTGTTTAAGCTAAAGTACGAAGTGAATATTTTTTCGCACCTAAGATATCAACACTTGCAACTTTGAATAAAGTGACTTATTATTTGGAATCATACTATTAATAACAGTATATTAATAACCAGTAATTGAAAAATAAATTAAATTTACCTTTGCACTTTCGGGAGGGCGGCGACACAACAATTACGTCATCGAATTCATTTTCATCATTTTCACCTAGGTTCTCTTTATAATGCCATAACAATTCTATGAAATAATTTCCTTAAAAAATAAACCGATAAACCGAAAACCAATTAAGAAGGATGAATCTCTAAAAATAGTATAGTATAAAGACAAAGAACGTAAAATTAAATTCCCAAGATAGAAGTCAAATTTATTCTGTAAATAAAAATTGGGATTCAATCTGATTGCCAAGAACGGACGTCTGCAAAGACATAGGTGGGAACCTATTAACAGACACCGATAGGATAAAACAAAGGTGGGAAGAATATTTTCAGCACCTATTGAATCCTAGAAAAATCCACAGATTGGTGCATTTGTAATTCCTCTAGATAATATTTCAATAGAACCACAAACACTGGATGAGGTTCGTGTAGCTGTAAAAAGGCAAAAAAGCAACAAATTACCAGGCGCCGATGGAATAGGAGCTGAGCTACTAAAGGAAGGACGACCACAACTATTATGAACCTTACAAGAACTTATATGCAGCACCTGGGGCAAATTTACAAGAAAGGAGAGAAATTAACCTATAAAAACTACGGAAGCATCTCACTCCTCAACACCAGCTACAGAACCTTCACAATCCTCGTGAAACAAAATCTAGAACCTATAACCAAGCTGGTTTTAGGACAAAAAGGCCAACATCGGACCATTTAAAACAAATTCTGGAGGAAACTTAGGAAAGGAATGTAGATATCTACCAGATATTTGTCGTTTTTCAATACGACTCCTCTCAAAGCTGGTACAACTGATAAATACCTCATTGGCGAAGGTAAGGATCCAAAAAGCTGTAACAAAAGAGTTCGAAGTACATCTAGGACTTAGACAAGGGGATAAGCTGGGCCCAATGCTCTTTAATCTCACCCCAGAATGGGTGAGAAGGAAATCATTAGTCCTGAGAAGTGCATCGATAACTTCACAGTCGCATCAGGGTATGCGGATGACGTAAAAAATGTGGGAAGTCAAAAGAAGTTTATGTCGAATTAATTAAATACAAAAGACATCATAAACGAAGAAAAAACAAAGATGATGCAAGAATCCGGAGCAGGAAGACTGAGAATGGGAAGAAACATAATCATCGACGAACATAACCTAAAAGTAGTCTATAAAATGCAACATGCATTATTGACAGCAACTAAACTCCCCAAAGTTTTTCGGTATTAATGTAGTTGCCTGTTTTTTCGCACCCGATACAATTTTTAAATATTTATTTCGGGGCGAAATTTTGACAGTACTCAACTGTGAAGTGAACTAGTGCAAGTGTGATTAAAATAAAAGTAGACTGAAAGGGGAAATAGACTTTTGGAAGATTTTGAAGGAGAAGTATTCGAAATAGCAGTTTCCTAACGTAAACTCTTCATTCCATTTGCTAATTAATACTGGAACTCGGAACGCTTTTTTACATTGAAGCAAGTTATATTTATTATTTTTAGCAAGAACTTCAAAAAGTAGGTTGTTCCCATATAGTAACTGGGAGTCAATTCTGGTTCGGTGCAGTGAAAACGTGAAAAAAAGTTTACACTTGACGTTTTACACACCTTTTTTCACTTTATCACTGCACTCAACCTGAAAAAGCGATTCTCGTTGCATTCGTGTAAACTTAATGCTGAATAAAGGCTGAATTGAATTTTTATACTAGCAAGTGACAGTTTATAAAATCTAGTAGGTACATATCTAAAATGTAAACTTTTCACGACTTCACTCTAAAGGTGCCGGCCCATAGAACGCGTTAACGCGATGCGCGCGCAAGATGCGTGTGACATTTCAGTTGAAGTAAATGGTATTTAATGGAACCAGTCCCAATGACTACCGCGACACACGCAAATAAAGCTCCCAACGCTTGAAGTTGACCAATTATCAACTTTTCCATGCGATAGGTGCGTTTGACGTTTGTTGTGTACATAATTTGAATTTTCAATCTTTTTTTAATCTAGTGTGCGAAGTTTAAAAACAGAAATTTTTATTAAATATGTTGAAATGTCATACGCGTACAACGCGTTCATTGGGTCTGTCGAATTTTTCGGAAACGGAACTCTCACACGCATCTTGCGCGCGCATCGCGTTAACGCGTTCTATGGGCCGGCACCTTAAAGGTCAAAACAGAATTGCGACTGCGACGGCGGACGGCGAAGTCAGCCGTTTAGCGCAAATGAACACAAACCGTGTATAACGAAATTACAACTGCAGCGGCACAGCGCCGCGAAGTCGAAGTCGGCGTTTGAGCAAATTTCTAAAATCGCCGCCAGCGTCGACCTCAATATTTTATATAATTCATATTTTCTTGAAATTCAAATCCAAACAAGTTTTATTCCACTTTAATTATTATATATATTATGCAAACAATGTAGGTATAAAACCAAATTAGTTTTTAAATACAACGTAAAATGTCACGCTTTTATGTCAGAATAGAAGTTGCCGTTGCAATTTCGTTCTACATTAACTGCGCCGTCCAACTTTGACATAAATCCCAGTTGCAGTCGGCCGTCGCAGTCGCAATTCTGTTTTGACCTTAAATTTCACGGTGTAAAAAATTTGTATACGTGCAAAGTTTTTGACAGTGGTTTGCACGGTATAAGAATCGCCAACGAAGGTGTAAACGTGTAAAGTGTTTTCACGTTTTCACTGCACCGAACCAGAATTGCCCCCCAGGTGCAATAAAATTTTACATTCAAAATTATTTTTTAAATTTTAAGTCATCTTAAAATAAAAACGTATTTTTTAGTTTTCTAAATTATTTGTATTTTTAATTTCTAATTTTTAGTCTATTACAAGTTTTCCGCCATTTTGTGGTAGCCGCCATATTAGATTTAAAATGATGTAACACAGCTTACTGTATTCTACTCGTCATACCCTTTCTTTCGCTACCCACACCAAGTGGGTTGTAAAGAAAATGGTAAACCGCCATTTTGTGTTGGCCACCATTTTGAATTAGGAATTATGGCGCACAGCTAATTATATTCTACTTAGCACACCCTTTCATTTGATAAACATGTCGGAGGTCGGGAGCACAATTACAAAATGCGCCCGCCATCTTGGAATCGCCATATTGATGTTTTTACAAAATAGTCAGTGTTACGCGAACTATGCATAAGCGCAAAATTTGAAATTGATCGGTTATATAAAGAGGGTCAAAATCAAGTTGCAAGATTTGTTAACATACAACATTCAAGGTACAACATACTAGATGTGACGCTAAAGCGTGTAAAAAGAAATGAAGGTGTAGTGTGGGATTACGCAGTTGGCTGGTGCGTAAACATATTTATAAGTTGCATTTGTGTTGAGTTTATTTTCAGCCAAGAAATATTTTAAATTGGTTATTAGATAATAAATATAGTATTCAATTTAACGGTACTGTAACGGACACCCGGGTTAATTTTTGAGCTGATTTCCTCAAGAAAATCATCTTGTGCCCTAACTAAAACTTCAAAAGAAAAACTTTTCAACAGAACAACGTTTTGGAAAAACGTGGAATCGGGAACTAACTCACCTTTTGCCCAAACTAAAATCACCAAATTTTTCCACAAAACCAGCTTTGGCACCTTCTAAACTCCCAAAAGTAGATTCGGCAACAAAACCACCTTTTGCCCAAACTAAAACCTCCAAAGGTAAATTTTTCCCACAGGACCATAGACCTTTTTCAAGCGTTATACAAAAAAGTGACGATTTTTCAATGTGTGAGAATCTGAACGAATGAAAGCGATTCACTCCTAGCATTTTTGTTAAAAAAATTGTTAAAATGCCAATGCAGGAATTTTTTTCATTACGAGGTTTTCATCGAATTTACTCATGAATCTACCTTGTTTGTAGGGAGTAGGGTTATCTATTCGTGTAAATAGGTTAAAGGGTTACAAAAATACAGGGTGATATGTAAAACTCTGTCTTTGTACAGTTCTGACCGTATTACTCAGAACGGACAAATATTTTGAACTAGTCGCCATAGTAACTTATATTCAGCTCAAAAAAACCTATCCAACGACGTATTATACATAGCTATTGGAGGTGGTACCAAAGTCCATACATTTTCTGGCATCCTCCTGTACCTACAGTAAAATTTCAAATCGCTATTTGAATTACTGATTACGACTTTTGTCGAGTTCGTAATTGTAATTTATTTTATTTAATAGGACATATTCGTTACATGTAAGTCGAAAAGTGTTGACCAGCACTGTTGATGTCAGATCGCATTTCCAATCATTTCGATGATTAACAAAAAGCGCTCATATTAAACTGGTATGTCGCAACTGTGGTCTCAAGAGGGTGGATTACCATTTTCTTCACAACCCCCTCGACCTGAGTATAAAATGAAAGAGTATGATAAGTAGAGTACAATAATCAATAAAGTATACTCAGTATACCTTTATATCCATGGCGGTGTTACTATTGGGGCCCTGAGTGGTCCATGTGAAAATTTTTCGTACACTCAAAAGATTCGCAAATCGGAAGTAATTTCGATAGCACCTGTTCTTATCATACAGCTAGAATTATTCGAACTGAATAATAAAAATTTTATTTAAATTGAGCAATGCGATATTAAAGCTGTCACTTCTGCAAAATTGCATATAGGAGGTTCTAATTATAAAGTTAGTGCTATATTCCATACACGAACACTAGAGCAAGGTCATTACATCAGGATGTTAAAGCAAAAATTGAGCTGGGTATGGATCAATGATGCTATTCTTCTTCTTCAAACTCCTTTAATTCCTCATGGGACATAGGGCGGACATTGTTTGCCGATTCGTAGCAATGGTATTTTTTATGGGAGTGGGCTGCTAACCCTCAGCCCAACCGACTTTAAACTCTGTTTTGTGGCGCAGAGAGCTCGCCATTCGTCTCCCGTTAGCTCCTTCCGAAGAAGTACCCCAGGAGTTACATGTGCAAATTCCAACCATTTCCGTTCCCACAATTTAAACGATTTCCGTTACCACAATTAAGTTGAAAGATCAAAAACCTAAATACAAGATCGCGTCTAGGGAAACCTGAAACCGCGATAAAGTCACGTCGCATTTACTTCTAAGAAATGCAACTCTGAAATATTGCACATGCAACTGCTTCTCATGACCACGCTAATTATTATCAGTCTAATTTTTTATTTCCTTTTTTCAGTCTTAGTTCTTTCAGGCTTAGCCTTATCAATTTTGTTAATCAGTCTTATAAATCGACTCTATGTATAAAGACCTCCTTTTTTAAATCGCTTGTTTTTATATGTTTCAAAATTAATTTTATTTCTTTGAAAATAAAAGTATTTCTTTTAAATCGTGTGTTTTTTTATTTTCGAAAAATAAAATAAAATTAATTAATTGGCGCAGTCGGCAACGGAATTTTACAAAAAAGTTTAATTTGAAAATTTTAAAAAGTTTTATCTGAAAATTTTACAAAAAAGTTTAATTTGAAAATTTTAAAAAGTTTTATCTGAAAATTTTACAAAAAAGTTTAATTTAAAAATTTTAAAGAGTTTTATCTGAAAATTTTACAAAAAAAAGTTTAATGTGAAAATTCTAAAAAGTTTAATCTGAAAATTCTAAAAAGCTTTATGTGAAATTCTAAAGGACATCATTCACGTTCCATACATTTTTGGGCCAATTCTGAAAGTGCCGGCCAGAAAAAAAAGCGTAACATTCGGATAGATCACAAAATTCCCACTATTTTTTACTATGAAACCAAACCTGTGCGCCCTATGGTTATGTTGTTATTATTATTATAAGGAATGAGGGGGCAACCCATATGGTGAACACTGCGGCCAAGTTAGGCCTATTGTGTACGTAGCGGAGCAGACTATCGTCCTTCCGAATGAAGGCAAGAAGGTCTTTAGTTGATGAAGACCAGACTTGGGCAGGGCTCAAGAACTCTCTGATAAACGTTCTTCTTCTAAGCCAGATCAGAGCAGGACATTCACAAAGAATATGTGTGGAAGTTTCGTCGCCTTCCAAGCAGAGTCGGCATTCTGTCTCTTGAGACAGTCCTAGGTTGTGGAGGTGGTACCGCAGTCCTACATGGCCATGGTTATGTTGTTACATGCTACACAATGTGAAATAAAATGTTATTAAGATGTGTTATTTTAATACAATTGGACAAATATATTAAATATGAAAAAACAAGCAACAATACCAACAGCGCCTCATTTAGATTCAGTACCTACCTTTCATTTAGGTAAAAAAGAGCGAAATGAAAGAACACTCAATTGTATTAATTCTTTTATATTTGTCCTAATCCAACATATATGTACATCATCTAATCCTATTGCAGGTGGTGTGAGGTATGGGTCATGTCTAGCATAACCCATGTACCCGACTATGGTCATGGTATGAGAGCAGCATCCAATGGTCCTCTTGCCGATATTGCATGTACAGTAATAATGAGCTAATGCTCGACGACCATTTTCTGCCCGATCTATTGCAATGTACACATACATAGTATTTCTTGGCTTGGATGTGGCGGGATTGTATTCGTCCTCTTATAATCTACAAGTCTTCCCCTTCAAGTTCTCTGACTATTTCCAGAGGAATCAATGATGAAAATACTTAATACAGAATAGAATTCACTTTATTGCACATCAAAAGGACATACACAGTATGAATAATTAAATATCAAATGTATGAAAATAACAACATCATAATAACATTTTTATTGTATTTTAAAAGTATGTAACACCGTAACCAAAGGGCGCACAGATTTGGTGCCGTAGTCAAAAATGATAGGAATTGGGTGTTCTATCCGAATATTACACATTTTTATCCTGGCCGGCACTTTCAGTTTTTGGTCCAAAATGAATGATGTCCTTTATCTGATAATTAAAAAAAAAAAAGCTTACCCGAAAATTATAAAAAAAAAACAGTTTTTAATTTGAAAAGTTGATCAGATTGAACGAAGTTTTATACGTCAAACAAGAGCAAGCGTTAATGAACCACGAGATCGAAGACCTTATATCTAGTTTGGCGAACCTCTCTACTGACAACAACCCCGAACAACCGGCGGATAACACGATGACAACACCAATCAACATTTTTCATCTCCTTAAAGGCCTTTCTTCGTTCTCAGGAAGACCAGATGAACTTCAGAAAATATCATACATTTTTCTTCTGCTCATACTAAGTGCTGCCAAAGTCAATTCACAATCTATACAAATAACTTCATGCGAAAATGAGCCGGGTTTTTCCTTAATACGAACAAGCGAAAAGAAAATAGTGGACAACTATAGAAAGTTGCTGCACATCGTAAACTTAACTAACTACGAAGAATTAATAAATACATTATATTATAATCTAAACTCACTAAGATTAGGCCCAAATGAAGGAGAATATCAACTACTGTACAGAGAACTAAGGATTCTCCAAGAAAACTATAATACGCTATCTCAAAACGAAACAAAACGAGCTAAACGCGGACTAATTAATATACTAGGAAAAGGATTTAAATTACTAGCAGGTACTATGGATGACGAAGACCGCGAAGATATCAATAACCATCTTATAAACATTGACGCAAACGCAAAACAAATGGTGGATCAGTTAAATAAACAAGTCCAAATTAATAACAATTTAATCAGAAATTTAAACGAAATCTCCAATCATATAAACAACCAGCAGACAAAACTAACAAGATACCTTTCTGACATAGAAAATAAGACGAACAAAATAATACTTACAACGGAGAAATTTAACTTAGTCTTACAAATGTACGCTGATATTTCCGCAGTTAATAAACAAATAGAGAAAATTGAAGATATAATTTTATTAAGCAGATTAAACGTCCTTGCACACAATATAATCGCGAAAGAAGAAATTAAAAAACTTGAGATAACCGTCGATACCATGCCATATATTAGAAGTAGTGTACTTTTCGGTAATAATCTCATCATTATTGCTATTATGATACCAAATTTTACTAAAGAAAAATACTTTAATGCTTTAATAATACCGTGCCCAAACAAATTTCACGAGGAGCTTGATTCGAATTTTAAGAATGTTATTATAAATGCAAATAATATATATGAAAACACAAACGAATCAATTTTGAAGAAGAATTTGAAATATCCAACCAATGATTGTATAAAAAATTTACTAAAAGAAAACAATGTATGCCCATTTAAAATAAACAAACAGAAAACAACTTATCTACTAAGTGAAAATATTATTGTAACAAACAATTTATTACCAACTAAAATCATTCAAAATTGTATAGATCAGGATATTACAATAAAAGGTAGTAATATTATAAAATTCAGTAACTGTAAAATAACAATAAATAATAACGAATTTGTCAATAAAATTGAAGAGTATAGACATCATATGGTACTACCATCATTCAATCTTAACGTAACAAAATTAATTAAAAATATAACAATCGAAAAGCTCAATCTCAACACAATTAAAAACAGGGAACTTATAAAATATATAGAATACGAAACAAAAGTTATAACATATAGCTCGCTCTCTGTAATAACATTAATACTGATATTAATCTCTATTGTAATATTAATAATAAAAAGGAAAAGAAGTAATGTAAATAAAAATAACATTCCAGGAGTAATGTTAGGTCAAAGGGAGGGGGAGTTACATGTGCAAATTCCAACCATTTCCGTTCCCACAATTTAAACGATTTCCGTTACCACAATTAAGTTGAAACATCAAAAACCTAAATACAAGATCGCGTCTAGCGAAACCTGAAACCGCGATAAAGTCACGTCGCATTTACTTCTAAGAAATGCAACTCTGAAATATTGCACATGCAACTGCTTCTCATGACCACGCAAATTATTATCAGTCTAATTTTTTATTTCCTTTTTTCAGTCTTAGTTCTTTCAGGCTTAGCCTTATCAATTTTGTTAATCAGTCTTATAAATCGACTCTATGTATAAAGACCTCCTTTTTTAAATCGCTTGTTTTTATATGTTTCAAAATTAATTTTATTTCTTTGAAAATAAAAGTATTTCTTTTAAATCGTGTGTTTTTTAATTTTCGAAAAATAAAATAAAATTAATCAGGGGGCACCGCGCGGAGGTGGGATTAGGAAACATAAGGTAGTGTAAAAGAGACGACAGCTTCGAATACCGTGAAAAGTGGGCGCCTAGAGACGTCAGCCCTAATGCAGAAACAACAACAACGGCTTCGATTTTATATGGAAAGTGGGCCCCACGTGACGTCAGCACTAAAATATCGTTTACGATATACAGTCTTTTACATTACCTACCTTGTTTTTGTATACCGTGGTCTGCTAGGTGTTCGTCTGCAGTGACATTTCTCGGGTCTTGGCAGAAGTGCCACTACTTTCCGAGGTCTTTGTTAGCCGTTCGCCCCCTATATGCTATAATGCAGAAAAAATCTTGCCCGAGAAACACGAAGGAAGGCTATGTTTTTTTACAAAGCCAATTGGATTAGTCAAGATGAATCGTTAATAGCATGAAATAATTTAACACGAGCATTTACTTACGAATTCAGTGTGGCTAAGTCGATATTGTTTCTAATGAACTTTGTTACATACAGGGTGTTTTAACGAATATGTCGGGACGCCTGGCTATGGATAGGCGAACAAAGAATTGTATGACGTATATTTTGGAGAAAATGGTGGTTGAAGTTGGTTTTTTGTTAATAAAACGACTTGTTAAGGGGGGCGATACCTGTAAATACTCAAATTTTGCTTGATTTTCATAAATTTTTTTTAAATGAAAGAGGTATTGTACATTTTTGAAAATTAGCATACGATTTATTTATATTTTAAGATAATACAAAAAATTTTTTATTTATTTTATTTGTTGAAATTGGGGGATGTACACTATTTTGTTTCAGGAGGGTCGCAATGAGACGTTTCAATCTGGAACCATTGTAGCTTCGGTTTTATTGATCTGGAAGTGAAAGACCAAATTTTTTTTTTATTTATTATTGTCATAATTTCTATATGAACCTAAAAATGAGTGAAAAATAATTTTGTTTCTTTGTGAAATTGAGCACTAGAAAAAAAATTAATTTTTTGTAGAATTTTTCGACTGTTTTTACTTCGAAAAAATTATCTATTTAACAAATTTTGAAAAACATGTAGGTTCATATAGAAAATAATACTATTGAAAAGATATGTGCAAAATTTCAGGAAGATCGATCGATAACTTTTTGAGTTATCGTGGTTACAAATTCTAAAAATATGATTTTGAAAAAAACGCGTTTAAAGTACTGAAAGATTGAATGATTACAGTGACTTACCAATTAATCAGCGATTCCAGCGCCGTATACTGGCCTTCTGTAGCTCCGTAAACTCATTTTGTGCAGCAAGACATATTCTTAAAAAATTAACTAACATTTTATGAAAAAAAAAAAAAAAATTCAAAATTTTACAGGTATCGCCCCCTTAAACGACTCATAACTCCAAAAGATAAGATAGAAAAATTGTTTTTACCATCACCGATAGGCGATGCGTTCACAGGTGTTTTTCTCATGAACAAGGCTAAGCGGTTACAAAAATACAGGGGGATATGTAAACTTCTACCAAAAAATTCAAAACGCCCTAGCGGCTAAACCGTAACGAGTTCTCCCCACCACCCATACAATTTTTTGTTTGTCTATCCAAGACCTATCCATAGCCAGGCGTCTCGACATACTAATACACCCTGTATAAAAGAACAGCTAGGATTCATGCATATATCGAACTCGCGAACTTATTTTTCGCGGATTAGAATAATAATACTTGACAATAGAGTTCGTTATATCGGATGACCGCAGTTTCTGAGATATAGAATTAAACACGTTTCCCTTCACGCTATGGGAAGCATAAGGGTGGGGATGACCCCATTTTGAATTTAAGCTTATAAAAATATGTAAAATCATTGGTAAAAAAATCGCGTGTGGTATTTTTCGCAATGAAAAAGTGGGCGAGTTTCGAAATGCATCACTACGGTATCACTGCAATATTCAGCTACATACTTCCAATTGAAGTCTGTAGCTGAATACCGCAGTAACACCGTAGTGATGCATTTCGAAACTCGCCCAGTATCTACCTATTTATTGGATTAATAGGTGTAGGGCAGTGATTCCCAAAGTGAGTGGAAAAAATTTTAGGGTTCCGTGTCACCAGCGCCTAGGCGCAAATACATTCGCAGACTCACTGGCGCTGCACCGGCCGTTTAACGCGTTCTTGCTAATCAAAAAGTCCGAGTGGCACTTAAATTTGGTCTATGTCACGGCGCGTAACATTTTGGCCGCCATTCCGTATTCCCATGTCGAGGGGGTTGTGAAGAAAACGGTAATCCGCCCTCTTGAGACGGTCGCCATGGATCTAACGTATAATGAGTATACCATATTTCATTGTTATCGGAGCTGAAGTTGTGTGCAAAATTTCAGGGTGATCGGGTAACCGGAACCATTCAATCGATTGCAGGATATGTACCGGACAAACAGATAGACAAGAAAGCGAGCTAATAACAACGTTTTAAATTTTAAAATTTAAAATATATTAAAGGATAAATATACACCTACTATATATCATATCGCACCCTTAGAATGAAAGTGACCTAACTCAAAATTCCTGTAAATTCTGATTTTGCTATAAACTGACCTTAAAAAGCCTACTCTAAAAGCCTATGGCGAAAAAGAGCCCGAATTAAGAGTAAAAAAGTGATAACGTATACATCGGTCATTTTTGTTGATCGCACAATTCACCTATGCATGTTATGTGAAAGAGACCGAATCTGTATTGCGTCAGAGGTGCTCGCAAGTGGACGTGTATAAAATCGACGGATTTCAATATACGCCCTTACATCTATAGAATTTTATGGTAAAATAATGACTGAAACCATAATGTGCCATCAGCATTTGCTACATCTTTGCGTCTTAAATAGGCTTAACTCATAAAAAGTCCCAGAAATACAGAAATATTTTTGACATAGAGTGACTTAATTTGAAACCATTTCTTATTAAAATTGTCAAAATATATTTAAAATACATTTAAATTTAATATAATGCTACCAATCTGTACATAAAAGATCAATATATAAATACGGAAAAAATGAATCATTTTCAATGAAACACGGGACAGATACTTTTAAATTTACTCAACACCGCACTTATTTCAAAACTTTCTTGCTCATTTCCCACAAAATGCAATTTTTGAGTTAGGTCACTTTCATTCTAAGGGTGCGATATATATTATTTTATTTTTTCATCGTTGGGTTCCGCCAAATTTTATACATTGTAGAAAGGTTCTGTACGAAATAAAGTTTGGGAACCACTGGTGGAGGGACATCGTCCCACTACTCACCCATTACTTGACTGCAAAAGACTGCACAAAAGCATGGCCGACTTGCATCAAGTAATAAAAAAAATAGGAAACAATAAATTAATTAATTGTCAATAAAAACTTTGACGTTAAGATAGTAAAAAAAGAAATAGCTGTGTCGATATAGAAATTGAATGTTATTGATAAAGACTAATATACACAGAGTCGCAAAAGTCAGCGAACAGTGGGCTTTCTTTGAAACTTCAGGCCACAATTTCGTTATTTTGAAATGTAATGAAAATTCAATGATGCAAAATTTTCAGTAACAATGTCTTCTTTATTTTCCACTTAAAAAATTCTCAGTTCTCAAAAAAATAAACAAAAGGAAACATGAAATTCAAAAGGACAACCAAAATCGACGTCGCAAAAGTCAGCGTACAGCTGCTGGTTTTTCCAAAAAACGGTAAATTTTCCGGGAATATTCGTTTTCCGCAAAGTGTTAAATATCTTGTTGGGCCTCCTTTGTCATCTATGACCGCTTGAAGTCTTCGGGGTATTGACTCTACCAACTTTCGAGTGACATCCGACGAGATTTTATTCCACTCTTCAATCAAGGCAACTTTGAGCTCGTCCTTCGAAGAAATCTCGCGTGTCCTGATTCGCCTTTCCAATTCGTCCCACAGATGCTCAATAGGATTGAGATCCGGTGACTGCGGAGGCGATTGGAGTATGTGCGGACATGTTAGTGCAATCCACTGCATTACAAAGTTAACTTTGTGGCAAGGGGCGTTGTCCTGTTGGAATCGGAAACAGTTTTCAATGCCCATTTTTTCAGCACTGGGCTTAAGGTATTCCTGTAAAATTTTCAAATACGTTTTGCCATTCACGCTGCCGTCGATAAAAACAAGGTTTCCGACTCCGTTCCAGGACATGCAGCTCCAAACTATCACACTACCGCTCCGAATTTAACTGTTGGACTGACATTCTTTGAATTAAATTCTTCTCCTTTCTTCCGCCATACTAATCTTCGACCATCTGACCCAAAAATGTTAAATTTACTCTCGTCCGAAAAAATTGTGGTTGACCAGAAGGATTCGTCCTTGTCTATGTGCTCCTTGGCAAAGTTCTCTCTTTTAATTTGATTGGCGGGTGATATAAACGGCTTTTTTCTTGGAGTACGTGCTCTGAACCCGCTTTTTTTCAGGACTCTGATGACTGTGTCATGACTCACAGTCTTTTGCAAGTCCTGTTCAATCAGAGCCGCTAGCTTTGGAGCACTTGTCCGAGGATTGCGGTTCACTTCTTGGAGGATTTTCCTCTTTTCTCTTGTAGACAATTTTTCCGGGCGACCAGAACGGGTGTTGTCTTGGATCCGATTTTCCTTTTCAAATCGGCGAATAATACCAAAAATTGTAGATCGCGGTCTGTCCAGGAGTTTTGAAATATATCCGAAGGATTTTCCTTCCTTTCGCAGCTAGATAACAACTTTCCTCTCACTGACACTTGTTTCAACTCTTTTGCTTGAACTCATTTTAAAAACGTCTGCTTTTACCAAACTATAAGTTACAATAAAAAACGCTGTTACTATTACTACAATATTAATTTTTTGACGTGACAACGTCTAAAGCCCGCTACACACTATCGTCGTTTCACTCCGCGTTCGTCGAACAGCGTTGTCCGAACGACGAACGACGTACGCCTCTATTCTATACACATTACTCGTCGTTAAGTTCGCGTAGTATAATGGACGCAAATACTTTGTTAGCAGTAGCGGCGGTTCTTGCTGGAAAAAATAGAAGGAAGGAAAAAAAACGTGTATGGTGCAAACCCTGGTTACTAAAAAGAAATGAATTTTCGCATGTGAACCTTTTAATTGAACTGTCGTTAGAGCCTGATGATTGGAGGAATTATTTAAGAATGAATGAAGACTGTTATAAGGAACTTTTAAAGGTGGTTACGCCTTTTATTCAAAAGCAAGATACTACATTGAGGAAATCTATTTCTCCACACGAATGACTCTGAATGAATAAACTCGAAAAGAAATTCTCTTGAGCAATATCTCAGGTCCGCCATAATTTAAAATGTCAGTGCACAACTACTTCACTGCTTTATGACGAACGGCGACGTCCAGTTTTCATACACACTATCGTCGTACAGCGTACAGCGAACGGAGAAAAATCAAAACGGATTTGATTTTTCGCTGTGGCGAAAAACACGGCGGCGCTGCCATCCACACTGCAATTTTTTATCGTCGTTCGTCGTACGGACAAAGACGTTCGACGTACGCGTAGTAAAACGACGATAGTGTGTAGCGGGCATTATAAATCGATGAGTATAGGAAGTCATTAGCACAAATTAGCGTGGCGCGATTATCCCCACCACTACTTAGCGACGGGAACGGGACGGGACATTTTGCGCTAATGACTTCCTATACTCATCGATTTATAAGACGTCACGTTAAAAAAATTAGACAAAATCATTTCCAAAATAAATCCACAATCCATAATCCAAAAATCATCAAGGCGGAACCTCAGGCCTCAAGGGTAGGGCAAGCTCTCCACTTTATTATTATTATTATTATTTATTTGCAATATTGTACAAAAGAAAGATTCTTAAATTAGTACAACGAAGGAAAAAAAAAACAAAATGGAAAATTAACAGTAAAAAAATAACCTACTTACAAACTAATATTAAAATATATCTTATAATATACATAAATAATAATTTAAAAAAAAAAACAAAAGATAAAGTAAAAAAAGAAAGATAAAAACAAATTATTATAGAGAGAGCAAAAAGAAAAAAGAGAGAAAAAAAGAAAAATTAGATTTGCAGTTTGAGAGAACTAGAGTGCAAGCAAATAGATAGATGGATAGTATTTGCATTTCAAGACGGTCTGCCCGTAAGGTAGGTAACGCCTTTTAAAAACACAGCTTGATTTAATAAATTGCACATTATAAGGAAGAGAATTCTAAAGCAGAGTTGCATAAACAAAGTATGAACGTTGGCCTAGCATAGAACGAAACCGAGGAATAATTACATTATTATTTCTACGCGATTGCGAGAACTGGAGGTATTCAGAGAGGTAGGAGGGTTTTCGCCGTGTAAGTATATCATGAAAAAACCTCAGCAACCTCAAGTATTTATAAGTTTTTAAGGAACACCCCAAGACATTGTTCACAAAAGGCGTAGGGTGATCATACCATCGTAGATTATAAATAAAGCGTATGCAATCATTGTATGCGACTTCAATTTTCCGAGCACAAGAAGCGTCTAACGAGGGAAACACTAAGTAGCCATGCGTTAGATGGGGCAGGAGTAGCGCTTTTGCTAAGCGCAAACGAAGGGCGCAATTCATCAAGTTTCCATACAGACGGAGTTTCCTGAGAAGACAATAGGTTTTACTCACTATATAACGGATATGGTCACAACAGGTCATATCGTGGTTTAGAGTTACTCCGAAATTTTTAACACGATCTACAGCTGAATAGGATTGCCATTTAAAATGACTCTGGGAAAAACCAGACTGGGGTTAACAGAGTGAGCTAAGACTAGATATTGCGCCTTGCTTGGATTGAGTGATAGGCGATTAGCCGAAGCCCAAAGAAGAACATTTTGTAAGTCCTCGGATAATTTCCGCCCTCCTGACACCAATTAGTCCTTAGGCATAGAGAGGTACAGCTGTACATCATCAGCGTACATGTGAATTTTGGAGTTGTTTACTACTGCAGGAAGGTCATTAATGAATATACTAAATAGGAGAGGGCCAAGAATGGAACCTTGCGGAACACCACAGCAGAGGATGGTAGAGGTTGAAGCACGATTATGCAGCATTACCTGTTGCGAACGGTTATTCAAGAAACTATGCATAAGCTTGAGGGCAGATGAGGAGAAACTAAACTGTGTGCGGAGCTTTTCGAGAAGTAGGGAGTGGTCAACATTATCAAAAGCCTTGGAAAAGTCTAGTAGTGCAAAATAGCAGACTTGGCTCCCATCTAAGTAGTTCCTAATATCGGTCGTGATTTTAAGAAGTGCAGTATCACAGCTGTGGGATTTTCGAAAACCAGATTGGCAGGGATTTATAAGCTGATAACGTTCACAGAGCTCGACAGTTTGAAATGCAATCAGTTTCTCAAGAACTTTAGCTAAAAACGGTAAGATACTAATAGGACGGAAGTCAGCAGGGCGCTCAGGGGAAGAACATTTGGCAACAGGGAGTACAAGGGCATGTTTTCAAGAATTGGGAAATGAGTTATAATAGGTAATAGACTAGGTAACAATAGTTTAAGAAATCTCGGCGATATCTTTTCGCACCCTGTAGCATTCGATTAAATGCCATTTATAGCACACAAAACTTCAGCGTGGTTTACGCAGCGGAAACTAAATCCATTAGACGACGACAGAGGAACATGCGTAATACGGACAGAGTTACTTGAAGTAAAGTGCGAATTCAGACTTTCGGCATCGAAGTCATGGGCTATAGGCTCTTTTTTTGATTGTACCCCTAACTTACTTAAGTTATTCCATAGTTTCTTCGGTGGCAGAGTCGGGTTGAGTCGGCATGCGTAGAAATTTCGCTTGGCTTCTTTAATTTTAGCCGTGGTGATATTACGGAGTCGTTTATAAGAGTTTTTGGCACTTTCGGTTTTTAGTTTTACGAATCCGCTTTCAGAAGTTGTTCTAGCTGTGCTTCGGGTGGTGACCGGTGACAGGTTTTGTGTAATATTTTTTTTTTCTGGTAATTTGACGGGAACTTTTGTTTTCTCCATTGTTCTTTTTACACGAGAAAAACTGCCAAGATAATTATGCAGGATCACAACACCACCTAGCGCGAAAAAAGGAGGTTGTTAGAAAGTACGGTGTAAATTAAATCAATCAGTTTATAGTCCAGTCAATGCACGGAAAAACCGGCCAAAGCTGGAAATCCTGGCAAAAAGCACAAATTTGCACCAAAATTTGGATTTGTGTTTTACTTACCCTCTTCTTCAAAGTTGTCAATATGCCGGGTGTTGCTTTTTATTTTTTGGGGATGTAAATAATCCCTATTCGAAAATAGTTGTAGAATTGTAGATTAAAGCGTTTAGTCGATTGAAATTATCATTGCATCATGAATTATTAGTTGCAACCCTTATGAAAACAACCCATATAAAAACAAACCATATAAAAACAACCCCTACTGATTAAAATTTGATTTAAAAAATAGGAAAAATTAAAATTTTATATGTTATGGATCTTACTTTAGAAAATCAAAAAGCATAATTAAAAATCATTTTCTTCTTCATTTTCACTCCTTTCTAAGTCTGCCTTATCCTTGCTCCGCGTTTTCTTCTTGATCTATAATTGAGGCACTATTCGGGCAATTGTCTCCGCTGCTTACACAAGTTGAATTGCAGAAGAGTCCTACTCTTCGCCAAACTAGTGATTAGCAAACGCAAGAATAAGACAAGATTAATCTAGTCTTGTTCGTGTTCAGTTTGCTTGTTCTTGTTCTTGCATGCATAACTAAGTCTTGTTCTTGGCCTTCCAAAATGTGCAAGAACAAGACAAAACTGCAAGAACAAGATCATTTTTGCTCATCACTACGCCAACCCCAGGTTGAACCACAACCCTTTTTGTAGCTGCAAAAAATCATTTTTGTGTGTGCGCATGCGTGTGTGTCTCATGTGTGAAAAGATGAAGAAATCTTTTAAATTACACGTGTCTTGATAACTGTAAAAATTGGTATTTTTACCATAACTCGCTTAATTTTTGAGATATCAAGTTCAATAAAAATTGTTTGAAGCTCTTATTTTTTAAAAGGTTGGAGCTCAAACAGCTTGAAAATGTTATTATTTACAAAAAAACTTATTTTCAGGGTTATTCATGAAAAAAAAACGTCTAAAAACGGGGGGTTTTTTTTTTGTTAAAAAATTGACATTTCCACTCTCGAATAAGTCGAAAAATATTGACTTTCAGTAAAAACTTTATATAACAAAAGTTGCTTAGAATTAGTCATTCTATCTATTCCCATACTTATTTTTAATAAAAAAAATTTGACCCCCGAGAAGAGGTGGGTTCCACCCCCAGGGTAAAAGCAACCCCCGGCATATTGACAACTTTGAAGAAGAGGGTAAGTCGAACCTACAGCCGAATTTTGGTGCAAATCGGTGCTGTTTGGTAGAATTCCCAGTGAAATTGTGCATTGACTGGACTATTAGTGACTTTTATAATAATCTGACGGTTAAAAATCGCGGAGCACAAACTTCAGATCTACTCACTCACGCACATGAATCAGAATTCATCTGGTCCCTAAACGGGATACAAATGATTGGAGGCCATGCGGCGACGGCCAATCTGTTTGTGCCTTTATGAACTCGGTGCCCACTCTAGCAGTTACTTCTACCGGACAAAAAGACAAATCAAGAGTTGTAGAGAGAGAGTGTAGAATGTAGAGTTTTATATATCATCCTGTACTCTATGAGATTTTATCTTGAATAAAGTAGCAATACACGCAGACAACTCCCGCTTACAACCCACCGACTCACAGTGGTCTGAAATCCCCAAAACCTGGACAAAAGTACCAAAACGAAAGTTTTTATTTAGGTACTTTTTTCGCGTGGGTTAAGTATAGTGGCCCCCCTGGAGTATTTCAAGGCCCTTGGCAAGAGGCAGATGTTCGAAACCTCTTTTGTATTCCATTTGGAAAGTGAGTGTCGAACACGCTACACGCAGCACGTTCTCTCGGAGCAAAAGCACGTGTTACGGTTTTGCGTGTAGATTTCAGTACGTTTACCCGTTTCCTTTTCTGTAAAAAGGTTTCTTCTCCTAAGAGTAAGTACAATTATACTGTGTTATTGAAATGAACATAAATAAATAATTGTATTGTTTATTTATGATCAAATATGTGGTAAATTGTGGTGATTTGATTAACGATTCGGCTTATAAATTGATGGCTAAGTACAAACTTCCATCGACTTCCACTAAGTAATACGCATGTAATTGTTTATTAATCATCTCTGCAAAACATATAAAAAAATCAGCTGCTCCTGCTTGCTCCATGTCATTCTATCCACGATAGAGCAAAATATCCATAGCTCTGGGCACTACCCCCACTGTGTTTCAGGCTGAAATACATACTTGCCATCCAGGTGTGTGCTCAGACTTGTATAGAGTCTTAATAGAGCTCCAAATAGCTCTAACATTGTTATTTTCTCCGACAGTCAAGCTGCATTGTTGGCCATTAAATCTCACAGGGTGTCTTTCATGACCTGTCCTGGATTGTCTCCGATCTCCGAAATTCTTAAGCAGGAACAACAGTGTCACGCTGATATGGATTCCGGGCCACGAAGGTCACATTGGTAATGAAATTGCCGACAGCCTGGCGCAAACTCATCACCTATCGGTCCGGAACCTTTCTGTAGCTTAGCTGGACAAACACTTCCCTACCCCTAGGGACATTTGGGACAAAAATCCTAAATCAGTTTTAGGCTATATTAGAAGCCTTAACCTTGATGGTTTTTAAAGACGGGGATGGCACAAAAGACCAAATAAATAGGTCGCAGTGCCGGCAAAGGCACCCCTCAACAAGAAATAGAAAAATCCACGATATGCTACATATTTGCTCAACGTATAGTTTTGAACGTCCTATTCAGGCGCTATATATTAACTTTTTTTCATCTTTATAACAAAGTATTTATAACAAATCGTTGCAACAAATAAAGCCTAATGTATTTGAATTTGAAAAAAAGTTTGCATCTAAAATTAATTTAATAATTGTTAAATTAAATAAAAAAAGGTTATTTTCATTAACAATTCTAGTACATTTTCGTTAAAAATTATTACTGAGCAAACACAAAACGTCTTTATTACAGATTTTAATTTAATTCAAAAAAACAAAATTGGCCGCCATATTGGACCCACTATTTTGTTTATTAAAAATCGAATGATGGATTAATAATTAGCTACTCCGAACAGCCATTATTGCATAATTTCATTCAATTCAATTAAATATGAACAAAGTTGGTCGCCATATTGGATGCGCCATTTTGTTTTTTTGTTTTTTTTTTTTTTTTAAATCTGATAACGGATTCTTACTCAGTGACCATATACCAATTTTTATCAAATTTGCTTAAATTTTCATAAAGCTGGTGGCCATATTGGATCCGCCATTTTGTTTTTTGAAAATCTGATAACGGATTCTTACTCAGCGACCCCGAAAACCTCCATATACCGATTTTCATAACAAAATAATTTTTCTTATGGTAGTAAATTAATTTTGTCCAGGTTTTGGGGATTTCAGACTACTGTGCGACTGCCACAGTATGAGACGTTAAATTTCAACTTAAACCATATTTTTCTGTAAGAAATACGTAGTTAATCAATACTTTTTTTTACAAAATTGAAAAGTTTGGACAATTAAATGAATAATGTCTCGACACCTTTTATGCTACGGCCTTTAATTTTGAAGTTATTTATAAGCAATTTTCCTGTTAAAATTGGGCTTATTTGGTGCTTATTTGGTACTTTTCCTCAAAGCTCAGGTGGAAAAGTACTCTTTACTATTTAACATTGTATTAGAAAAAGCGATCCCAGAGGCCTGTATTGAACTCGAGGGCTTCCTATTGAACCCCTAGACTGGTCGTTACATCTACCCATATGCAGGGTTTGCAGGTTATCCCTGTGCAAGGCGTCCATATAGGCTTTTCTCTAGACGTGGTGTTCATGGACATTCAGGTCTTCGAATCCTTTCCGCTTCTTCTTTTTCTAGTTGAAGCCAAAAATAATAAGCAGAAGTGTAAAATGTATATAAGTTATGGAAAACCGTATTAAAACCAATACTGAATGGATCGGAAGCATGGACTCTTACTAAGTATGACCACTGACATGTATAGAATGGACTGTGCTTCTGATCAATTTCCATAAAAATTAATAGACCACAAAGTATAGTGCTCTCTCTTCCATAAGTTCCATAATTCCGATTTTGTTACCGAACTCAAATTTTGTTAACTTTCGTGTTATAGTTCAGTGCATTCATTGGTAGAATTAAATTCCGATGGTGCCAAAACTTTTCTATTCTCTTACATACATTTTCTCTTTACTACACTCTTTTCACTTTCAATAAACTATAAAATAAAACTTTTTTTCTTTGCAGTAAAAGAAGAAAGGTACATAAACTTGTATGAAAAAGTAACAAAAAAGTACCAAATCCAATTTTAACATCAGAATTTCTATTTATTTACTTATTTTTATTTATTTATTTATTAATAAGCCAAAAGCCTAGTAGCGGAATTCTAGTCCATTCAAAACGCGGGGGGTGTTCCAAAATAACACCGTTAAGAAAATCGAACCCTAAAGGTTTTTGGGGTCGCTGATCAGAAAATCGAGGTCCCGCGGTCCTAAAATTAGGGCGTCACCCCTAAAAATGCAAAAAACACCCCTTTTTAGGGGGTTTTCGCGATTATTTCAGTAATAATGAAAACTAATGCGATGAAAAGCACTTTTTTAATATTTATTTGCGAAGGTGGTTGATTTATACTAAAGTAAGGCATTTTCAATTTTCATGAGCGGAAATTTTTACGTTTACTTTTCGAAGGCATACGATAAAGAATAAAATAAATGGTTAAAACATTTTTTTAAACTCTTTTAACCCTTAATCACTCGCATTGGGTACCTCAATGGGATTTTTTTTAAACACTTGGCACTACTGCACGTCTGGGCTTTGGCGCTTCTTCAAACCTCATTTATTTACTTAATTTAATTACTTATTTACTCCTTTTTTTTAATAAATAAAAATATTTCATTATATTTATAATTCTTAAAGCACTGTTCATTTATTTACCTAATTTATTGTTAAAAAACGGATGGGGTACAAAATACCCCGCGCGAGTAACTACGGTAAGAAGTAGGGCGCGAGTGATTAAGGGTTAATTAACTAAAAAATATACTGAAAAGTTAAAAATAAGAAATATGTAAAAGAATGCGTGAAATTTCAAATTTAATGAAAGAGTTAATTAAAAGAATGGCGCATTTTTCATCAAAAAATTTTGCTAGAATTTTCTTCAAAGTGAATTGAGCCTTATAAATTAATACATAAAATCTTAAATATATTGAAAAATAAAACAAAATTAAAAATGATGATTTTATAAAAAAAAATGTAAATTTCTTAATATAAAAATAATGAACAAATGAGGGTTATTGTAAATCTCACGCGATTTACAGTTATATTTTCAATTTTTGATGAAAAATGTGCAATTCTTTTAATTAACTTTTTCATTAAAATAGAAATTTCACGCTTTCTTTTACATATTTTTTATTTTTAACTTTTCAGTACATTTTTTAGTTAATTAAAAGAATTTAAAAAAAAAAAATTTTTAACCGTTTATTTTATTTATTGATGACATTTTATTTGGCATGACCTTAAGAAAACACCTGACCACGGGTTTAAATCTGGTAGAAGATTTATGGAGAATTGTAGTCAGAAAGGTTTATGATCATGGAAGGCGGTTTGAAAATTTAGAATCGCTTAAAATAAGCATTTAACAAGCTTGGAATTCAAATCTGGAGAAAATGCTCCACACATTAATGGCGAGTATGAGAAAAAGAATTTTTCCAGTCATAAAAACAATGGAGGATCGATTAAATATTAAATAAAGATCATTTATAGCAATAAGAACCCTTTTTTCCTTTATATTTTTTACTGAACTTAAAACAATTTCGCATTAAAAATGCTTCAAATTGAAATGCTTTTACTTCCTGTATGCATTTTACCGTTATTAAGAGACGTAGCGATATAATTTTTTTACCACTTATTCGCAACCCCTAGAAAGGCAACTACATGTTAAAATTCAGGTTTCCACTACAAAAGGGGGCTGAGGAAAATGCTCTAAAACATAGAAGTGTTGGGTGAACTTAAATCAATTTCGGGCACTGTATGTATAGAAGAAGCATCTTTTATAAAATTTCTTTTCCATCTTTTTTTTCAACTAATGGATTTACCCGATATGCAGGCAATTTAGACCAGTGCAAAAGCGTTTTAGAAAACCCAAAAACTAGAAAAATTCTTAACAGTATATGGATGGCAGGCAAATTTAGGAAAAATACTACATAAACAAGGAAAATTCGAGAGCACAATAGCAGATAACTGGAAGGGGGCCGATGGTGCCAAAATGTGGAGACGTGTTTTTTACGATTTCTTAAAAAAGTAGTCCTCCTATCGAAAAACGTTAAATGTAAAACTTGTAGATAATTATGTAGAGTTTGCATTCAAACTATTTTTCGACATAACCTCAAAACATGGAGAAAAACGTCAAAAACCGATTTTTTCATTTATAATTTTTAACCTTCACAAAAATGATCCGATTTTAATGAAATTTGGTGAAAATATAGATTTTCATGTTTCGAAATTGATTGTTTAGGGGCTGTGCCAAAATAGCAATTCAAATGTCAGTTTGTATGGAAAACCCATTTCAATAAATAAATTTGCTTTTCGACGGTTTGCGTCTCTGGAAATGAGTAAATTATGTTACTCATTTCAGGTGTTTCTGATTGAATCGAGTAGCTGTCATATAAATTTAAAAAAGCAATTTATTTGACAATTAATTATGGAAGAAAGGGAATATGAAAATATACAGGGTGCTCCATCTTTTATGTCGGTATGTAAACATTGAATAACTTTGAGAAAAACAACCGATTTCTATAAGTGATGTATTTTTATTCAGTTTGGTTTCTTACAATTTTTTTGGACTAGTTTTTGAAAACAATATCAATTAAGTGGCCACCTTTATTAGCAATTACAAAATGACTCCTTTTTTCTGCGTTTGCCATTACCTTTTCGAGCATCTCGGGTGCTATAGCGTCGATTTCAGCACGAATGCTTGCCTTGAGCTCGTCAATAGTTTGAGGCTAGTTGGCGTAAATCTTGCTTTTCAGATAACCCCACAAAAAGAAGTCGGGGGGGGGGGGAATAAATCAGGTGATCTGGGTCGCCTCTTTTTGACACCAGACGTCCCGGGAATTTTCGTTGCAGAAATGCAATTGTTGCGTCTGCAGTGTGGCATGGTGCACCGTCTTGTTGAAACCAGTAACCATCTAGACCTTTCTCACGCATTTGCGGGCAGACATAATGAGCCAACATCCACCGATATCGCTGTACATTGACAGTTTCGTTTTCTTTAAAAAAAAATATGGCCCAATGATGGTTTTGCGGAATGACTGTTTTCGATGTAAAGTGTCACTATTTCAGCGCGTTGTTTCGGTGTGAAGCGATCCATGGCAAAAATTGTACTGAATTGACGTTTCCAAAACATATCTGATGCAGTCAATCGGTTGGTAAATGTGAAAGTTATTCAGCGTTTACATACCGACATAAAAGATGGAGCACCCTGTATAACTTAAAATAATCAGCTGCTTAGCTAAAAGAAGATGGGCCTAACAAATGTGAGGGCAGCAGCTGCTATGAATTATTTTGTTCACTCTGTTGGTGCAGATTTGCAAAGTTCATTAATAATTGCACGAAAAATAAGCAAAAATATGAAAACATAACGTAACTGCAAACCAATTATTAAAATCCTTTGGTCTTAAGTGGCGCCTAGACTATCCATAATATTGACGGTTTCCTTCTTCACCCATAGACCTACCATAATTAAATATTGCTCAAATCAAAATATTGCACAATATTATTGATTGTTTAGGGGTCCATTGAACGCTCGCAGGCAGCCATCATTTTTTGTTATAGTTTTTCTTAGTTTTGCAGAAAAAAAAACTAAAAAAATTATGAAATCAAATATAAAGCTAACTCATTTATTTATTAGAAAATGAATAAACAATCTGACATAGTAAAATTTTAATAAATTTTGTACAAATGTTAGTCTCTTCGTCCATTTTTACTTAAAAGTTTTTAATTGCCATTGAAATGAGTGAAATGGTATTTTGGCACACTTTGGAATATCGAAGTGCCCTGGGAAATGAGAAAAATTCGAAATGGTATTTTGGCAAACGGCTTTAGTATTGTTTTTATAAATTTAATTTAAAAAAAAAGACGCTCTATTTTCAATCAAAAAAGTTGAACAAAATTTTGATTTTTAATTTTTTAAGACGGGTTTTTTCGTTGAGTCCTCTACTTGTAAATAGTGTAAAAAATCATATAGTCACAATGGAAAAACATTGATAAAAATTCGACAAAAAACAAAAACATCCATTTCATCATCATTTTCAAGTATCGATTTTTCCGAACACATTACTAATTCTTTATCTCTCTTTGAAATAAAGCTGTTAAAGTGATGCAAAACTGTAAATTTAATGTAATATATTATAAAGGAACTTCATGTAACAGTTTCAGATGTGACAACACTTGTTTAAACAATTATTTCACCAAGAAATAGAGGAAAAAATTACATTTTCAGCCCAAAAAAAGCTAAGTAGTACAGTTTCCAGAGTGAAAAATCACTAAAACTGCAAAAAAATTGTAGGTTAATGAAATTTGGAATGGAGGGAGTTTAGCACTAGCAGAAAAGGTAACCGTTGAGTTCCGGGCCGTACTTCGTGAAAATCACGAGAAAATCCGATTGAAGATATTTTCCGACGCTTTCCCGGCCGTAGCTCGGGAAAAACGTCGAGATTGGAAAAATGTTGAGAGGACAAAATTAAAGCTATGAAAATTCTCGACAAAAAAGGTTATACAAGCTTTTCCCGGAAAACCTCACGTTTGGTCGGGAAATGGAGGGTAAAAATAAGGAAAAATTATTTCGTATATATATTGTTTTCTTTATGCAAGGTGTCTTACCTAAAGTTACAAAGTGGCGGGCTGTAGATAGGCTTTGGATAGACGAGCAAAAAATCATATGGGAGGGGGTCGGAAATCGTAACGGTTTAGCCACTAGGGCGTTCTGAAATTTTTTTGATAGAGGTTTACATATCACGCTGTATTTTGGTAACCCGATGACCTAATTCCAAGAATTAGGTAGCAGTATATGGGCAAAAACGCGAAAAAAGGCATATTTGCACATTCAAAACCCAGCAAAAAGAAAGTTTACCGACCGAGTTTTTTGTGGGTTCTCCACAATATGGCCCCAAAACAAGCCCGGATTCCTTTCAATGACTTTCAATCGGATTTTCTCGTGATTTTCACGAAGTACGGCCCCGCAACTCAACGGTTACCTTTTCTGATATTGCTAAACTCCCCTCATTCCAAATTTCATTAACCTACAATTTTTTTTTCAGAAGAAATCTCTAGGAGCTGTACTAAAGAGTTTTTTTTTCTCAAAATATTTGTTGTCTGTAAAGAGGGTTTACGGACGATAGTTTAACGTGACAACGTTATGAGAAAACATTGATGAAATGATTGCATACTTTTATGAATAAAATTGAATCATTTATATTAAATTATCATTATTTTGTATGGATACAAAAAGGAGTGAAATGAAATATTCATTTTGATTGATAAATTAGCTTTTATTTGCACTAATGAATTCAAATATGTTTATTACTTTAATGAACAGATTATTTACAAGCAACAATGTGTAGTAACAAATTCATTTACAGCTTTTATACATGTCTGATATTTAACTTCTTACAATCTGTGTTATTCTGTTAAGGATAGGTCGATAGGAAAAGTATGAAACGAATGGGAGTATTTCAAGTGTAATGTGCCTTGAAAAAGTCAAATCGAGGGTTGTTCCTCTCAGCGTTGTTGACTTAGTAACATCTGATGTGCATTCGAAATTGTACATATCCTTCATGAATTTGAGGAATGTATCATCATTTTTCACGTTTGTGTTGAAGTCGCCACAAAGAAGAATTGGTACATTGGTATCAACTTGCATGATCGGATGCACATACTGCCTGTTATGTACATACGGAAAGAGTGCTTGGTGCAGCAATACACTAACGTTTGAGACACTTGTTCCAGGATGAATATACACTGCGCCAAGTACAATTTTAAACGTTGTATCAGCAGTGAAGCATGTAATTTCAGCCAAGCAGACCTCGCCTGTGTTTCTGATGAGACGAGTTGTGTCCGACAATTCAACGTGGAGAACTTTGGCCGTGGATGTTGATGTTAATTTTCGACAGATTGCCACTCCACCAGCTGCGTTTGTATCAGAATCCGATCGATTATTCTGCCTGGTTATACATTCATAATTATTGGTTGGAACTGGATCAAAATTGTCACGCATCCACGTTTCAGTCAATACCAAATAATCCGATCTTGGTATCACGGGATCCGTTTCAATATCGGCGAAGTGCGCGGACAAACATTAAGGTTTGACACTACAGTTTGCCCAACGTTGTTACCGTCATCACAAAATTTCACTGCTTTCGAAGTGATTGTTTGGAGGGCGTGTCCACGGAGTCGAATGTATTCGTTACGGACATCTCGCGTAGTCTGTGAGTCGTTCCCATCCCGTCCGTGTTGGAAGATGTGCAAGCCGTCTATATTCGTTACCCGACTCAGCGCCACGTACACCAACTGTTGTGGTTGCTCCGAGGAGTATTTATAAACAATAACAGTAAACGTCCCACCTTGCGAGTTGTGAATGGTAGGTAATAGCACAAGCAGGAATGCAAGGAAACTGTTTTCGTTTGCATTTCACAGTTTTCGTCAGTGTAATGTTCACTATTTTCTTATACACCGGCACCCAGTTAGGAGACAGAGTGTTTGGCTTGCTTTGCTTATTGTTGACAATTTGACAAATTTAATTTAATTAAATATTGACAATTTTAATCAAATTTTTAAAATTATTACGGGACATAACGGGACAATGAGTCATCATTTTTCGTGCATACAGCCGGCGTTCATCGTTTTAATAGACGTTGTAACGTCAAAATTATCGGCACTGGTCTAATTTTTTCAATTTGTTATAAAGCCGCAGCAGCACGAGTAAAGTACAATAATTTATACCTTTGGACGCATTTCCAAATTGTCAGGCCAACTGTCAGGTCTACTCTCCCAGGTAAACGGAGTTCAGACTAGTTATTTGGATTCTCTACAGATAGTCCATTCAAAACGCGCATTATGGTGTTCCAAAATAATACCGTTAAGAAAATCGAACCCTAAACGTTTTTGGGGTCGCTGATCACGAAAATCGAGGTCCCGCGGTCCTAAAATTAGGGCGTCACCCCTAAAAATGCAAAAAAACACCCCTTTTTAGGGGGTTTTCGCGATTATTTCAGTAATAATGAAAACTAATGCGATGAAATGCACTTTTTTTAATATTTATTTGCGAATTTATTTTAATATTGATTTATACTCAATTAAGGCGAACTTTATGGTAAGGGGTAGTCCTAAAGGGTTGAAAGTACCCCTAAATTGGCGAAAAATGGCAAAAATTGTAAAAAAAAAATTTTTCAAGTTTATGCTACAAATTCGATTGTGGGCGTACTGTCAAATAAATTATTTTCAACCCTTAAGGGGTTAAAACTACCCCTACTATAATAAAAACAACTTTATATAAAAAAATTGCCAAATTTTTTTTTGCTTTTTGTTTGAAATTTGGTTCAAAAGGTATTATCAGCAAAAAAATTAATTTTTTCAACTCTTAAGGGGGTAAAACTACCCCCACATTAAAATTGTAATTGGAACAAATTGAAATTTATTGTTTTGCATTAAAATTTTATATTTGATGAAATATTATTAAAACATTTGGAAATTTTTTAACCCTCTTAAAGGAGTTAAACCTTAGGGGTAAATTGAAAAAAAAAAAAAAAAAAATTCTTTTCGTAGATTGCAATTTAAATTTTTTTAATGAATTGTTTGAATAAAAATTCTTTTTATTAGAAAATTTAAATTGATAAATTTTTGCAATTTTTTTTTTAGATAAAGTTGTTTTTATTATAGTAGGGGTAGTTTTAACCCCTTAAGGCTTGAAAATAACACAATCGAATTTGAAGCATAAACTTGAACAAAAAAATGTTTACAATTTTTGCCATTTTTGGCCGATTTAGGGGTACTTTCAACCCTTTAGGAGTACCTCTTACCATTAAGCTCATCTTAATTTAGTATAAATCAACCACCTTCGCAAATAAATATTTAAAAAAGTGCATTTCATCGCATTAGTTTTCATTATTACAGAAATAATCGCGAAAGGGGTGTTTTTTGCATTTTTAGGGGTGACGCCCTAATTTTAGGACCGCGGGACCTCGATTTTCGTGATCAGCGACCCTAAAAACCTTTAGGGTTCGATTTTCTTAACGGTGTTATTTTGGAACACCCCCCCACGGGTTTTGAATGGACTAAGAGCGCAATTCCGCTCGAACAGGATACTAGGCTAAAAAAAGGCGCACTAAACTAATTTATCTACCTCATTGCCCTTATAGGTTGGTACCGATAGCTTTTTGGAAAAAAAATTAATAGCAGCAATGAAATGTTGTTAAGGTTATTGTAATTGTAATTTATTTATTTAAGGCTTAAGTACACAAGATTTAAGTCTTATTTCTTCTTCTTCTTTAAACTCCTTTAATCCCTCATGGGACATAGGGCGGAAACAGTTGCCCTCCAGCGGACTCTGTTTTGCGCGACAGCTCTCAGCTCCGACCAGGATCTCCCAGTTGTTGCGGCTTCTTCTAGTAGGGTTCTCCTCCACGTTGTTCTAGGTCTTCCTACTCGACGGGAACCTTGCGGATTCCAGTCAAGGGCCTGTTTGGTTAGGTTTTCGTTTTCGCGTCGCAAGGTGTGGCCAACCCAATTCCATTTCCTTCGCCTGATTTGGTCGTCTATCCTTTCTTGGCCGGCACGGCGCCAAAGTTCTTCGTTTGAAATTCTATCTTGCCAGCGGATTTTTAGGATACGACGAAGGCATCTGTTGATGAAGACTTGTAGGCGCCCTGTGATGAATTGGGTGACTTTCCATGTTTCGCAACCGTACAAAAGAACTGCCTTAACGTTGGAGTTGAACAGCCGCAATTTGGTGTTAGTTGAGATCTCCGTTGATCTCCATATGCGGAACAGGCATGCATATGCGCCTCGTGCTTTGTTTATTCTGGAACTTACGTCTTCTTCTGCCCCACCATTTTCGGTAATAACACTACCGAGGTAGCAGAATTTATTTACCAGTTCCACGTCACGGTTATTCAGCGCTGTCCGTTCAATGGTGTTTGCATTTATCCGCATTTCTTTAGTTTTAGTCGGATTTAGCCTTAAGCCTGCTGGACTACTTTCTGTTGCCAAATTGTTCAACATGTTTTTGAGGTCCTGGTGTCTGTGGGCCAGCAAACAGATATCATCGGCGTAGTCGAGGTCCTTAAGGCGGTCTACCAAACCCCATTGTATGCCGCCTGTCTTATTTAGTACTGTAAAAATTTAAAACACAGTTTAAAAAGGAAAAAGGTTATAACTGAAAGAAAACCACTAAATAAGGAGAAAAGGTAAAATGAGGATGCTCTTTAGGGGTTGAAAACGAATTTTTGCGATTTGCGATGAAACATCACCCCCTAGTGGACAATGTTTAATACAAAAGCTATCTACATGTATTAATAAAAGAAAGTGTCTGTCGGTCTGGCAGTCTGTATGACTGCTTGTGCGTATCGTCAAGCATTGGAGCCAAACTGAAAATAGATAGAAACCTGATTTGTTGTTTGTAGATGCATGGATACCCCAAACAGGCGAATAAAAGTTTTCGTATTTCGAAATGTTAATCAGTTTTTTTAATTAAATAATTAGTACGACTAATCACAATATTTTCGTTCTACGCCTATTCCAACTTGATTGTAAATGAACCCCAAATTTTGCCCATATGCCCATAGCTCGCATGACATTGCAATAGGACATTTTTGTAACAAAAACAAAACGGCCAAATTTTGCATTTGTGTTTCTCGATCCACGACATGGGTATCAAATGAATAGGTATTACGAGTGGAATACAATTAGTTGTGTGACATCATACCAAATTCAAAATGGCGGCCACAAAAGATGGTGAAAACATAATAGAATTAAATGTAGAAAAAATAACCTATGAACTTGACATTTTGAACATATGCATAGTTCGCGTAACTTTACAATTGTGTTCCCCGACCCCCGTCATAGGTATTAAATGAAAGGGTATGATAAATAGAATACAATTAGCTGTATGGCGTTATTCCAAATTCAAAATGGCGGCCAACACAAGATGGCGGATTACCGTTTTCTTTAGAAGCCACTCGGTATGGATATCAAATGAAAGAGTATAACCAGTGGAATACTATTAGCTGTGTGGCCCATTGCAAATTCAAATGGCAGCAAATACGAAATATTCAAAATGTCGGCAAACACAAAATGTCGGCCAACACAAAAAAGGGGATTGCCTTTTTCTTTACAAGCCACTCGGTATGGGTATCAAATGAAAGTGTATGATGAATACAGTACAGTAAGATGTATAACGCCATTTTAAATCAAATATGGCGGTCACCGCAAAATGGCGGAAGACATATGACAGAGTAAAAATTAAAAATTAAATATGATTTAAAAAGAACTAAAAAATACGAAACTAAGAAGTCAAAAAATAATTTTGAATGTACAGTTTTTATTGCTCCAGCCAGTATATGCGAACAAACTACCTTTCGAAATGTAAAAAAAGCATGGAGCACTGACGAAATGCTGACGAAGTTTCCAGTGTTAATAAAATAAGATAGGGAAAGTGTAAGTATTTATTAGATTTTTTATGGGCACCAAATTGTGCATTTTTGGGTCGCATGGTGGGTGCCAAATTTGCAAAATCTATTACATTTTTGGCGCTTCGTTTGTCCATAATACAGTCACAGCCGTTACAAGTGCTTAAATCGTTGGTTTGTCTAAAGGTTCTTTTTAATTTGAAAGGATTGAAAAACACCATTTGCATATCATTTCTTTTAAAAATATTTTTTAATTTGTTAGTGATATTTGGGTCAAAAATAATTAAAACTTCATTCATTTTTAATGTTTTCGATGTTCGTCTCAAGCCGATATGTATTGATTTTAGGGACCCCAAAGTGTGATTTTTTGAGCTGAGCGCCAAATATTGTATGTACACGAAAGCTAGTCTTAAATAAATAAAAATAACCAAATCTGTCAAAATGTCTCCGTCAAAATTTTAGTTTTTGCTCGAAATTTTTGTTCACGTTTATTTATGCGCCCCTGTCTCTTGGCGCCTAGAGCGACCGCTCCACTCGCTCTACCCTAGGGCCGGCACTGATCCGAGAGGTGCGTGCTTAGCAAAAATTTCTCTAGCCTCTTAGCAGTAGGAAAGGCCTTCGGAGAATTGCTGGCTCCCTTTGTGAAGGATTAGATTTCCGGAAGGTCTAAAATGACAAGTTCGGCGAGCAATATCGGAACATATGTAGAAGTTGTGAAGAAAATTAAGCTGGGTAGGTTTTGGCAGGTAGGGCATCTACCACGTATGAGTGAAGATGAACCTGCAGGGAAAGTTTTCTGCGGTAAGATCTACAAGGTTCGACAGCAAGGGAGGCCCAACTTCTGCTTAAAGGATAATGGTAAACCAGTACGCCCAGAGCTTAGGGATGTCAAACTGGATGACATCGGCTCAGAATCGGGACCAGTGGAAAGTTGCGAGAGGCCAGCACCGGACCGCGGTTTTGAGTCGCTAAAGAAGAAGAATTTCACGTAAAATTTATCGTTACTAAAATCCCAAGGAAATCGAGACATAAAAGTCCATTCGACTAAGAAATTCGCTGAACCGCCCTCCACTTTCATTTTATTGAAGGCACCTAAAAGCCCCCAAAACTATAATTCCCCAGCAAATCTTAATCTAGCAAACAGCGACGGTTTCCCAACTGGAAAGATCGCAAAACGAAATTCTATTCAGTAGCCTAATGGGCCAACTTTAAGGCAGGCTTTCAATAGAGCCAATCAACCACAATGACACTATTAAGACCTTTAATCTTTTTAAAACCTCATTTTAAGCTCGACTTTTACGATTTTATTAGTAATTTATAATTTGCTTCGGTTAAAGTGTGTTTTTTTCTCGTCTTTCCATGCTTTTTTGAGAACGCTTCGAAATATCAATTAATGACATGCCATTAAAGTTTCGTTTGAGGTTTACCGCCAGACTCTACTAATCTCAACTGGTGGCCAGAAACCCAGAAGATTGGAAACGGTGAGACGTGGACGCGATAAGTTTTCTTCAGCGTTTCTACGATTTCCCTTTGTGTATGTGAGAATCAAAAGGTGAATTTGAGGCCAGTTCTAGGCTTAATTGCGAAGTTTTTTTTATTATTTTTTTTATGAAGGATCAAATTTGGCTACCGACTTTCTCGGCTCGGCAATAAACAAATGATGGACCACAAAGGCAGAGGAAGGTCTTCGTGATGACCAGTGGCCATTAGCGGGCCTTAATAGGGATTACCGATACGGTGAGGATATTGCGGCCAGTGTGGCGGAACAGGAGGATGAGAGACGGGAAACACAAGTAACTCAATAAGTTTTCTTGTACAGCTGTTACACCGGGCACAAGCAGCGGCTTCTTTCATCCTGCCACTCTATTGTTTCCGTATCAAAAGGCCACTATTATGTAAACAATCGGCGTCTTTGAACTCGGCCGCACTACAAAGGTACCGACCAGCCAGCCAGACATACACAAAACGCTGAATACTTCGCCTTTATCTCACTCTGGGCTCTTCTCTTTATAGCGTATCTTTTGGGACCTATTGAGCGTACGCTGTACGTACGCTGCTGAAGCCGGCTTAGGACCGTACCAATCATTTCGAATCATTCCCATCCTATTTTCGCGACTTGTTACACCTGAGCACCTGAGCTGGATGGGTTTTGATGGACGCTCTGCTCCTCAACATTTTTTTTTGGGCACTTCTTATTCACTATAATTTTTATCAATTTTTGTTATCGCTCGTTTCTGGCACAGGTGCAGGTGTAAGGGTGGATTTTGTAAAGATCTTTTTCAGGGATTCTTTCACATAAGAGGAATTTTTGGAGAAGGTTTTGTTTGAATAAAATTTTAGGGAAATGTTATTCAGAGTTTTGTTAATGTAGGAAATGTTTGGTTTGAATGTAGTATGACAAAACATTTAGGTGTAGGTTAGTTTATATTTGTGTATTTTTTTAACCTGGAGAGTTTCACGAAAGGGACGACAACTAGTGTTATCATAGACTTTCAGGCATTTGTGGGGAATAACGTGTTGTAACTATCCTCACCCATAAAACAACTATATTATGGATTAGATTATACTGGTTGTAGTCAACAAGAGCCGGCAATATCCAAATTTTACTCAAAATCTGAAGGTGATGTTATCTGAAATAGTATTCAGGGTACAGTTAAAAATTATAGTAAAAATATTAATCCTCTTATATGTAACTCACAAGAAGAAAAACAATGTAAATCGCAAAACCACAGATTATTGGGATTTTCTTATGCTTCAAACCTATTAGCCCAGTTATCAGAGCCAAATTTAGACTGAAAGCCAGCACAAAATGTAATATCGCTGAAAATTCGATCATAGCTACTTTTTTGGGTGTAGAACACGATAAAAATTCGTTGCTGATCTAAAAAGAATGCTAACTTCATAATTTCGAAAACAATTTCGAAAATTTGGTGATACATCTCGAGAAATAAAAAAAATCGAAAAACTTATTGCACCACGTGAAAGAGCGGAAAATTTCACTAAAAGTTATGTAATAACATATTTAAAAAAATTCTTTTATTATTATAAAAAAACACACACACAATTTACAGCCCGGCTGTTTTTGGAAATAATAAAAATGGCGTTGAATTAATGTTGTAAGAGAAAATGATTATTTTAAAACGTAAGTTTTATGAAACAGAGACAAGGCATACCATTTTAATTATTTTTACATAAAAAGTAAAAGTATAATGATGATAAATGTGCAAGGATTTTTTTTGAGGACTCGATTAATATATAACATAATTAATTAGATTAATACATATATAATATTATGTATGTATCTTCAATTTTAACAACATCAGTAAAAAATGTAGAAATTCTAACTTCCGGTCAAGTTGTCTATGAGAAAAAAAAGAAAAATTAAAAACTAATTAGTCCAGTGCAATTAGTCGAAAAAGGGGAATAAAATTGCATTTTACGATGTACCAAAAATTTTTTTTGGATTTGTTCGAGTACATCTGACAATGATAAAACCAAGTTTGTAGGGTCGCAGTGTGTTGGAAAAAACAGCCATCTTGAAAAAGAGGATTTAATATATAATTCGTTTGTATGCAATGATAGCTGAAAATGATCAATAGCAAGGTTTTGGAGAATAAAATTATCTACAAAATGAGCCCTCAACGAGGTCTGCAAGTTGATTTGGCGCAAAGTTATGGCCGCTCAAAATTCAACCTTGATCATGTGATTGGGGTTGAATGTAATTTTTTGCGATTAATTCATAAGATACTAATTTGTGTGGGTTAATGCCCACTAAAAAACTGCTAGGAATTACCTTTAGAATAAGTCCTTGGTGGTTGTTTCCGCTTGTATAGTTTGCGATCAATCTAACGCCAAAGCTCGCACTCAGGCACGTGCTGAAATAACTGATAACGCCTTTTTTTAATATCTCGTTAACGGTTGCTCATTTGAAAATGTATTAAATAGTAGAAATACGGGCATTAAAATATTTTTCAAATGAGCTACTGACCGAAACTCCATGTCGTTTTAAGTCCGTTGCACAGCGGAGCAACAAAAGGTCATCCGCGAAGGTTACGACAATTCTCATCGAATAACTTGCTTCCAGCCAGTTTCGCAGGTCGGATGAATTGGAATTTTATGTAACGCTCGGAATTTGCTATATTTTTAGTTATTTAACAACTTTGCAAAACAGTAGCTGAGAATCATTATTAAATTCTTTTATTTAACTTACACTGTTTGTCGTCAAATCTTGGAAGTTAAATTTGACCCACTTCCCGGTTTCGGATAGAGCTGAAATTTTGCATACACGTTTAGTTTGGATGACAATGCAATCTGGCCATTTTGTAAAAATATCAAGATGGCGGTTCCAAAATGGCGCCCGATTTTTGAAATTGTGCTCCGCGGCCCTCTGACATGGGTATCAAATGAAAGGATATGACAGGTAGAACACAATAAGCTATGTTTTTTTTTTTTTTTTTTTTTTATGTGACAGTGCTAAGCTCAGGAGTCACCCTTTGTACTACCAGTCCGTCATGTCATTTGTCACGTCATGGTGCAATGTCTAGCAGTAAGCTTAGTACGGGGAGGGGAGGGGGGTATAGGTTAAGGGTTAAAAGGAACGGGGGGGTATTGAAGAAGGTGGTGATGAACCCTGCGTTTGAACTCTTGGATGTTGTAGGAGCTCGGAAATACTGACTGCGAGAGACTATTCCACAGTCGAGTTGTTCTATTAACAAACGAATTCATATCTTGTTGAGTGCGTGAAAGGGGGAGTTGCAGGTGAAGGGAATGAGACGAGTGGGCTAATCTGGTGTTGCGGTTATAAGATTGCCGTGGAGGCAGGAGAGCGTTTAACTCGGAGGAACAGTCATTATGATAGTAGCGATAAAATTTAGTCAATGCTGCTACATTCCTACGGTGGCTGAGGGGGTCGATGGTGGAGCCAGCGGTGTCGTCATCAATTAATTTAAGGGCCTTTTTTTGGACATTATCTAACCATGCCAAGGTAGTTATTGGAGCGCCGCCCCAAACGAGGGAGTTATATTCGAGAAGAGGCCGTATGTAGGATTTATAAATAACAGCGCGGGCCGATGGCTGGAGGAGGAACTTGCACCTCTTAAGAAATCCCAAGCACTGGGATGCTTGTTTGGCGATTTGGAATATGTGATCATTCCAACGAAGGTCTTTGGCTAATGTCACGCCTAAGATGTGTAGGGATGGGTCGGCCTTTAGTTCAACGTCATCCACTGTCAAGGATGGTGAGGTGTTGAACTTCTTTTTTGAGATAAGACAGTACTTGGTTTTAGAGGGGTTGAATTTGACACGATTCTTCTCTCCGCAATCTAGAATTAGTTTGATGTCTTTTTTAATAGAGTTGAACATTAGTTCACGATCATCAAGACAGGATCTGGCATGTGTCCGTCTTGTATCGAAGCTGTACGAGTAACGTAGAGTACCGTCGTCAGCGAAGCTGAGAAGTGGGTTGGAGGGGATTGAAAGTAGGTCATTTATAAAGATGAGAAAAAGGGCCGGTGATAAAATTGACCCCTGAGGGACCCCCGCAGAGATGGGGTGAGATTCAGATTTGACGCCATCCAATAATACCTTAATTGAACGGCCGGAAAGGAAACTCTCAACCCACTTATACAGAAGTGAGTCAATTCCAATAGCTTGGAGTTTAGCTAACAAGGCTGAGTGCCATACTCTATCAAAAGCCTTGGAGATATCCAAAGCAACCAAACTAGATTCGCCAGATCCATGCAAACTTCGGCTGAGGTGTTCTGTAAGGCAAATTAAAAGATCACCAGTGGATCTTTTTTGACGGAAGCCGTATTGTTTGTCGCTGATAAGTTGGTTGGATTCTAGATATCCCATAAGCTTTTTGTTAATTATCGTCTCCATGGTTTTGGAGAGAATAGAAGTAATTGCTATTGGGCGGTAGTTGGAGGGATCGCTGGAGTCACCTTTTTTTGGTATTGGCTGAACATGGGCAAGTTTCCAAGAGTCTGGGTAAACTCCGGAAGAGTATGATAGGGCAAAAAGTTTGCGCAGAGGTCTAGCCAAAGGTGAGGCGCATTGTTTTAAGACGATAGGGGGTATATTATCGGGTCCAGTCGATTTGTTTACATCGAGCTCCTTGAGGCACCTGTACACCTCGCGAGTCCTGAAGAAAACCCTGTCCATTAGATGAGCGCTGAGCTCAAGAACCGGGGGTAGCATATCAGTTTGGGGTAAAGAAGAATTGGAAGCAAACAGAGATGCTAATAAATCGGCCTTGGATTTGCTGTCTGTTATCACCTTCTCATTGTGGATAAGTGAAGGAGTTGTGGATGAAGTGAAATTCTTCTTAATGGAGCTTACCAAGGACCAGAAGTTCTTGCTACCAGAGGTTGCATTAAGGAGTTTACTTCTCAACTTGCTGTCAAATGAATTTTTGACATTCCTGATGGTGACTTTACAGGAATTTCTTAGTTTTATATACTCTGCACGGAGCGATTCACTCGGGGAGCTCTTGTAAGCTCGAAAGGCGGCTTCTTTATTTCTGATTGCATTCATACACTCCTGATTAAACCATCTGTTGGGCCTAGCCTTCACAGATTTAGTAGTATGAGGAATGAACAAATGCATTCCTGCCTGTATGATCCTAGAAATACGGATAGCGGCAGAGTTGGCGTTTCTATTCCGGAAACACAGGTTCCAGTCTGTAGACTGGAAGAAATTAATAAGCCCCAGCCAATTGGCCTTCCCATAATGCCATACAGTTCTTCGAACTGGTTTGGGAGGGGTGGGAAATTCGAATGGGAAGTTAGCACTGATTAGGCAGTGGTCTGAATTGCCGAGAGGTGAATCAACTTCGACGGAGTAACGCGCTGGATGAGAAGTTAGAAAAAGATCAAGGAGATATCCTCCTTGACCAGCAACATCAGGGACTCTTGTGGGATGATCCACAATTTGTTGCAAGTTATTGATGTCTGCAAAGAGCTCGACGTCCTTGCCAGAAATACTGGTGCCATTTGAGTAAGTCAGCCATTTAACGTTGTGAACATTGAAATCACCCGCAACGATGATTTCGCACTCAGGATTGGACGACAAAAATCCCGAGATTTGTTCGGAAATAGTATCAAAAGATAAGGTGGAGGCTTCGTTACTTATGTTAGGGCTTCTGTATAGGAAGCAGAAGAATATGACGTGGCTTTGGAAAATGATTTTAATCCAAAGATAATTAAATTCTGAAGTTGTGCTTGAGTGTATTTTGTAATAAGCCACGTCGTCCCTAACATAAATGGCAATACCCCTATGGGGGGAGAGATTGTGCACTAAAGTGTACCCCGACACCTGGTAATAACCTAAGTCATTATCGGGTGATATTTGGGTTTCACTTAGTGCGAAGATTGGGGGTTTGTAACTAGATAAGTGGCACTCAACAAAAGAGAAATTCGCTTGAAGTCCACGAATGTTACAAAAGTCAATACCAAAACTTGACTTGTAACGGGACTTCGGTTGCGCGGGTTCAATCGCCACATTCTTTGGGATATTTTCCGGAATTACACTTGCCGCATCCATCAGAGGCAATAAAATTTGTCCGCGTCAAAGTGTTATGCCTTTTGAAACGGGGCAAATTTTATCGACCGACAGATTTTGGGCGCGGCACCTGCAAGTCCGGGGTCTGAGAGAGGGTAGGGAGCAAGGGTACTTACTTTTGCCGTTCGTCGGTCGTGTCTTTCGTTGATGTCGTCTAGTGAAGTGTGGTGAACCTTCGCGTAGACTGCAGCGCCGGATGAGTTTCTATTGTTTGTTTGTTTTTTATGGGTTTTTGTTCACTATGAATTTTTTTTTTTTGTATGGAATTTAACTTTTTTTATTCATTTTATTTTATTTTATTTTTTGTTATTTTATTTTAGGGATCACTTCTATTACTGCGAAATTAAGAGACCGGAACAGCAAACGTCCGAACACCTCGCTGTCCCAGACCAAACTCATGTGGCGTCATTCCAAATTCAAAATGGCGGCCAACACTAAATTGCGGAAAGCTTATAATAGACTAAAAAGTAGAAAATATAACCGATCAACTTCCAATTTTGCACACACTCGTAGTTCGGGTGGTTAATGTGTATGAATAATGAGATGAATAGTTGAGTTAAGGGTGAGTTGATAATAAAGAAGCAATACACGTTACAAAAAATCACAAACAAACACAGAGATGCTGCTGTCAACTAAATTCAACTACTCAAATTCTGAACTCATGTCCGTATGCATAATTTCAACTAAACCCAGGTAGCAGAGCTGAGTCGAGTTCAGTCAACCTTAACCCAACTCGACTCCCGTTAACATGTAGTTCGACTTGGGTTCAACTTGAGTTCAACTCATCATGTATAAGTACTAAATGCAATCTGACCTTTTTGTAAAAAAATCAAGAAGACGGTTCCGAGATGGCGGCCGTTTTTGCAATTATGTTCCACCGAGCCCACGACATGGGTATCAAATGAATACAGTAAACTGTGTGACATAATTTTAAATCTAATAGAATTGCCATCATAAAATGGCGGAATACATATAATAAACTAAAAAGTAGAAAATAAAATAAATGGTTAAAAAATTTTTTTAAAAAAAATTCTTTTCATTAACTAAAAAATGTACTGAAAAGTAAAAAATAAAAAATATTTTAAAGAAAGCGTGAAATTTCAATTTTAATGAAAAAGTTATTTAAAAGAATGGCGCATTTTTCATCAAAAAATTTTGTTAGAATTTGAAATTAACAAAGCAAAAAATTGAGAGTTATTGTAAATCTCACGCGATTTACAGTTATATTTTCAATTTTTGATGAAAAATGCACCATTCTTTTAATTAACTTTTTCATTAAAATTGAAATTTCACACTTTCTTTAAAATATTTTTTATTTTTTACTTTTCAGTACATTTTTTAGTTAATGAAAAAAATTTTTTTTAAAAATTTTTTTTAACCATTTATTTTATTTTCGACTTAATTTGCAGTGTAATAAAACTAAGTATAATAAATATTAGGTTTGTAGAAATGAGGTCAAAAAATATGACGCCGCCTCCCGGACTATTTTTTTGTAGTTGCATGGATGCCCATACAGGCGACTAAAATTTTTCGTTTTTCGAAATTTTAATTTTTTTTTAATTAATTAATTAGTACGATTTTTCATCATTTTTTTAGTTCTACACCTCTTGCAACTTGATTTTAATCCACTTTCATATAACCGATCAACTCCAAAGTTTGCCCATATCTATAGTTCGCGTGACAATGCAATATGACATTTTTGTAAAAAAATCAAGATGGCGGCTCCAAGATGGCTGCCGAATTCTGCAATTGTGTTTCCTGATGGCGGTAAACCCAAAATGGCGGCCAACATAAAACGGGGAATTACCTTTTTCTTTACAACGCACTTCCCTTGATTTCGTGGGTGAAATAATTGGTTAAACAAATTTTTTCACATCTAAAACTGTTACATGAAGCCCCGTTAAAATATATTACATTAAATTTAAAAGTTTTGCACGACTTTAAAAGCTTTATATCAAAGAGAGATAAAGAATTAGTGAAGTTTACGGAAAAATCGATATTTGAAAAAGGATGTTTTTGGTTTTTCGAATTTTTATCGATGTTTTTCTATTGTGACACTATCATTTGTTTACGCCATCTTAAAGTAGAGGATTCAACGAAAAAAAATCCGTCTTCAAAATTTTAAAAATCAAAAATTCGCTCGACAACTTTTTTGATTGAAAATGGGGCCTTTTTTTAAAACGTTTTTATTAGCTCGCTTTCTTGTCTGTCTGTTTGTCCGGTACAAATCTTCCAATCGATTTTTTGAATACTTCTGGTTACCCGATCACCCTGAAATTTTGCACACAGCTTCAGCTCCGATGACAATGTAATATGGAATACTCACTATACCGTTAGATCCTTGGGGCCGTCTCAAGAGGACGGATAACTGTTTTCTTCATGGAACAAATTTTGCAATCGATTTTTCAAATACTTTCGGATATCCTATACTGGTGAAATTTGGCGTACAGCTTTAGCCCCGATGACAATGCAATATGGTATTGGTATGTACCTTGAGGTCCATGGAGGCCGTCTCAGGATGGCGGATTGAAATATTCTTCCCCTTTTCAGTCAGTTTCCTTATTTTCATCCGGAGGCATCAGAAAGTTAGTTACCGGACTTTTTGGCCGTACACCATGCCGACACCGCAAAATGGGAAAGTATGTAACTTTTCAATTGTTTTTTTCTTCGAGCGGTTAAATAAGAATATTATGGTATACTCAATATACCTTTATATCCTTGGCGGCCGTCTCTGGAAGGTGGATTGAAATATTCTACACAACCCCTTCGACATAGGTATCAACTGAAAGGGTATGATAAGTAGAATACCATAAGCAATATAGTATACTCAACATATTGTTTGGTCCATGGCGGCTATCTCAAGAAGTCGGATTACCATTTTCTTCGCAACCCCTCGACATGGGTATTAAATGAAAGAGTATGATAAGTAGAACACCATAAGCAATATAGTATACTCAATATATCGTTTAGTCCATGGCGGTCATCTCAAGAGGGCGGATTACCATTTTCTTCATAACCCCTTCGAGATGAGTATCAAATGAAAGAGTGTGATAAGTAGAACACCGTAAGCAATATTGTATACTCAATATATCGTTTGGTCCAAAGTGGCCATCTCAAGAGGGCGGATTACCATTTTCTTCACAACCCCTCGACATGGATATCAAATGAAAGGGGATAATAAGTAGAACACCATAGGCAATATAGAATACTCAATATATCGTTTGATCCATGGCGGTCATCTCAAGAGGGCGGATTACCGATTTCTTCACTACCTCCTCGACATGGGTATCAAATGAAAGGGCATTATAAGTAGAATGCCATAAACTATGTCTTTAGATTCATGGCGGCCATCTAGAGAGGGCGGATTACCATTTTCTTCACAACACCCGAGACATGGGTATCAAATGAAAGGCTATGAAAAGTAGAACACCATAAGCAATATAGTATACTCAATTTATAATTTGGTCCATGGCGGCCATCTCAAGAGGGCGGATTACCATTTCCTTCACAACCCCTACGAGATGGATATCAAATGAAAGAGTATGATAAGTAGAACACCAAAGGCAATATAGTATACTCAATATATCGTTTGGTCCAAGACGGTCATCTCAAGAGGGCGGATTTCCACTTTCTTCTTGGGGGCCTCGGTAGCCTAAGGCCTGGCTACTATCCCAGAGGTTCCGGGTTCGAATCCCGGGCAGCCCCCCGGTCCTTCGCCTTTTCCACTTTCCCACCCACATAACTTTCCTTCTTGCTTCTTCCTTCTTTACATTCCTGATCCCTCCTGTCATAGTCTTCCTTAGCCCTTCCCCGCTCCACCAAAAAGCGATAGTCATCGGTTGGTTGATGAGATTCAACTCGTTTCAGGAGGCATAACACTCCAGCGAGTTTTTTCTCGATGCCCCGATGTCAAAGTCGCGACAGTAATGGTTGGAAGTAGGTGGACTAATAAATATCGCGGGTAGGTTGTGACAGTTCCTTTTTTCACCGACTAGAGCTGCTGTTCGACATTGCACTCTATATGAATAAAATAGATTGGCGACACAGTATAAAGGGCGTTTCCTGTGACTCTAGTCTTTCACATAATAAAAAAAAACACACTTCGATATGGGTATCAAATGAGAGAGTATGATAAGTAGAACACCATAAGCAATATAGTTTGCTCAATATATCGTTAGGTTCATTCCGGCCATCTCAAGAGGTCGGATTACCGTTATCTTTACAACCTCGTCGACATGGACATCAGATGAAGGAGCATCATTAGTAGAATACAATAGGCTATGTTGTTAGGATATGCCATGTACAATAAAATAAGCTATGTGACGTAAATCAAAATTTAATATGGACACCAGTTACATAATGGAAACTAATACGGTAAATTTTTTAAAGTAAAATGAAAGATAAAAGTTTTAGATAATTACGACTGAAATTTAATTTTTAGATGTTTTTATATGAAGAAAGCAGTTAAATACAATCAAAAGCCATCTAAAAGCTTTTCAGTAAAAGAGTAGTTGCGAGTACTCACGAGTGGAAATAGTAAAATAGATCAGAAAAGAGACGCAGCTATTATTGAAATATAAATAAAATAAAATAAATTTAGCTTCCTTCTTCATTTGAATTTTCAGGAATTTTAAAATTAAACAGATTGGTATATTATTAGTAGACTTAGGTAACAATTTTCCGCATGTATCCGTCATAATATCATCAAGATGTTAAAAATTGATTGCAAAATGTCACACGCAAGACTAAAAAGCAGAAAATGATTATTTAGATAAAAAAAACTTTTTAATATAGCACGTTTTTATAACGAACTAAAAAGTATAAAATAATTTCTCCTAGCCCCATACAGATTTAGAACCTCAAACATATTCCTAACACCATACAGACAGTCCTGAAAATTTGTGATTGTGAATTTGTAATAGCTATGAAAATATTTGTAAGATTTTAAACAAAAAAACGTGGGGCGCATGATATATACAATAGTAGGAGTGGAGAGTAGCTGGGTTGAGAAATCATTCGCATCAATCATGTATGCGCCCCACGTTTTTTCGTTTAAAATCTTACAAATATTTTCATAGCTATTACAAATTCACAATCACAAATTTTCAGGACTGTCTGTATGGTGTTAGGAATATGTTTGAGGTTCTAAATCTGTATGGGGCTAGGAGAAATTATTTTATACTTTTTAGTTCGTTATAAAAACGTGCTATATTAAAAAGTTTTTTTTATCTAAATAATTTTTAAATTAAGGTCATAAAAACAAAACGAAACAACCAATCGCTTTGAAAAAAATTGGGCTTTTTCGAAACATGAAAATCTACATTTCCCTCAAATTTCATTAAAATTGGATCATTTTTGTGAAATATAAAAATGATAAACGAAAAACTCGGTTTTTGACCTTTCTCTCTCCATTTTTTGAGGTTATGTCGAAAAATGATTTGAACAAAATCTCTAGATCTTTTAATAATCTACAACGTTTACATTTAACGTTTTTCGATAGGAGGTCTACTTTTCTCAAAAATCGTAAAAAACCACGTTTAACCCCCTAAAACTCACATTTTGGCTGCCCCGCCAAATATTCTTCTTTCGGCACCTGAAAGAAGTCGATATAACTTTTGATTCACGCGGTATCGTGCCGGTACAAAAATCACCTAAGTCGTTTAAACCAAAAAACGGTTCGACCGAATTTTATGAAAATCTTTTCAGATCATATTTTCGTTAATATTCTTCGAATGGCACCTCAACTAAGCCGATATCTTTTTTGGTTCACGTTATATTGTGCCCATCCTTACGCAAAAACACACACACACACGCTTCTTCTCAAATTTTTGCTTACAATGCCATTGGGACCTTGAGAAATGAAAATACGTTGAAAATTTCGTGTTCGATTTTCGGACCGATTGCAATAACTTCCCTGACCTACGTTAACAATTAACAAAAAGGACTCTATCAAAGCATCATCAACAGTGTCAATCGGCTGAATTTTTAAGGACCACCAGGAGGCACTGCCATGGCTTTCTCAATTAATCTCATATTGGTCAAAATACGTGCAGATAAAAAGGTTACCGAAGCAGAGATTACTGCAACTTTATTCACATAAGGAAAAACCGCTCATTCTATGTTTAATATACTGATCGAAGAAGATCATATGGAAAATCCTGCGTGCTACATATCTAAAAACAATCACAAAGTAAAGTTTTACAACACTGCATGATGGTTGTCTGGGACTGGGATGAATGTACTACGGCAAAGAAATCATCTATTGAAGCCGTTAACAGAACAATGCAAGAATGGGGGCCTAGGTAGCCTAATAAGTAAGGCGTTTGGCTACCATCCCAAAGGTCCTGGGCTCGAATCTCCGCCAGCCCCACGGTCCTTCGCCTTTTCCACTTTCTTCTTTCTTTCTTCTTCCCTCTTTACATTCCTGATTCCTTACGTCATAGCCTTTCTTAGCCCTTCCCCGCTCCACCAAAGCGCATGTCATCGGTTGGTTGATGAAACTCAACTCAGATGCCCCGATATCAAAGTCGCAATAGTAATGGTTGGGAGTAGGTGGATTAACAATATCGCGGGCAGGGTTGTAGCAGTTCCTTCCTTCCCGACTAGAGCTGCTGTTTGACATTGCACTCTATACGAAGAAAATAGATCGTCAACAGTATAAGTATTTCCTGAGACCTAGTCGTTCACATAAAAAAAATTTTAAGAACAAAGAAAATATTGTTTTGGGGAGTAACTGTTCAAATTATTGCACGTCTAAAATGATCGCTCATTTAGGGACAGAATGAAAAGCGCCAATAAAAACAGAATATGAGAGCGCAATCGGAACACTCAAAATTCAATTTAATTATCCTCAACATAGGATAGAGAAAATATTCCGAGATTAATCATGATCGTGACATTGAGCTATTGGCTGCTCTTTGAAACTTCGTAATAGACACGGAAATTTTGATGAGCTGCATTTATGACGATTTGCAAAATATCAACTCAACTAGGTCGTTTTGACTCAGTAATGCCCCAAACCTTTTAATACTTACAAGTGAAACATCGAGCAAGCGATATAAAGAAGCGTTAAGGCCCAATTACAATGAACGGATGAGAGCGGAACACACTCGGATTGAACTGTCAAAGTGGTTTTCCTAACATGCGTTTTCGATTACAATGAACAGACATAAGCGAATTTGAGCCGATCTGTGCGGATTCGTTCTCATTGGTTTAGAAATCGCCGGATTGGGCTGTCAGAATTTTTGTAAACATAACATTTTATTTGCTTTTTTTTATAATTTAAAAAATGTTTTGTGATGAACGATTAATAGGAGAAGTGAGAGAAAACGAATTATTAGTATAATAAGGCGAAAAGTGGTAATTATACAAAACACTTTGACGTTTAAACGCGAAAAGATCCGTTCATTGTAACGGTGAATTGTTAACTGTGCAATAATATATGTATTATGAACATTTTTGCATCGCCAGTGGCGTGCGGATTGTATGCTAAAACATGTAACGACGAAACACGAAACGGGAAGCAGCCTTTTTCAAGATCAAATCAGTAGTATCGTGTTTAAATGTTCTCAAGCCGATATATATTTATTCGATTTATTATGGGCGCCAAATTGTGAATTTTTGGACAGCACAGTGGACGCCAATTTTGAAAAAGTGCCCTATTTTAGAGCTTTTTGTCGCTATGTAGTCTATTGATTATGTCTCAAAAACAGGGCATTAAGGAACGTTTAATGGGTCATTTAAGTAGAAAAAATCGCGGTGTCCTATTAAATTAGAGGGTGGAAATTGGAGATAGGGGTCAAAATGGACCTTTTTAGTTTTTGCGATATAACGCACAATAGCCTAATGGGCTAAATACATTTGATGCTGTTTAGGGAAGTTGGTTACGGCTTAAATTGTACTTGCCCGGAAAAAAGGTATTTTAAGGTTAATGCAAGAAAATCCCAAAACTAGTTTAGCTTCACTTCGTCCTAGAAATTGTTTACTAGCGGGTTCTGCGGATACTCACTCAGTATGTGTTTCCACTATACCCAAAACATTTAGTTAGGATCGATTGTCTGGACATTATTCATAGGAAATACTACAAGCTTTCTAATTTTGGAAAAAAGTACAGGTTTACTAAGTAGTTTTTGGAGAAAGGTAAAAATTTTAATTAAAGAAACCCTGGACTTTGGAACTGTCGCTTTTACAATTTTAGATAGGTGGGAACACTGATTCCTTATTCGTGGAAATAGGTTATATCGTCACAAAAATACAGGTTGGATTAGGTATTTCTATTAGAAGGACTTTAGCAGTGAGGATCCAACGATTTCAAAATTAAATAAATACTATTTTCTTTTAGATAAAAATGTATTAAACATTCAGTTAAAACAAAAATCTTTTATCGACTGACAGTTAAATTAAAAAGCAATGCTAATATAACAACAAAACTACAAATCGAGAATACACTGTCAATACTCCTCCTTATTCCGATTTCATCACACCGCATTCTTTTCTTAATATTTTGATACGAGTCGCTGACAAAGGCTTCGTTAACAAATCTGCCAGCATTTCTTCAGTTGGACAATAAACACATTTGACCACCTGTTTATCAATGTAGTCTTTAACGAAATAATATCGCACATCGATATGCTTTGATCGGCCTGAGAATTTCTCCTCCTCAATTAGCCTCAAGCAACTTTGGTTGTCCTCGAACAATGTAGTTGGTTTGTCCATTTTTTGATTGAAATCCATCAATATTCGACGGATCCATAATACTTCCTTGCATGCCTCAGATAAAGCGATAAATTCAGCCTCTGTTGATGATAAAGAAACGCATGTTTGTTTCTTGCAACTCCAGCTGATCACACCACCAAATAGCTTGAAAACGTATCCACTATTTGATTTTCGATCCAACCTGTTTTCGGCCTAATTTGCATCCGCATAGCCGATAAGATCAGTTTTGTTTTCAACACCGCCAAGCAATAATGAAAAATCTGCAGTGCCCTTTAAATATTTGAGTATACGCTTTAGCTCATTCCAGTCCTCTTGCGTTGGTTTAGAAACCTTTTGTGCCAAAATTGATACACTTGCTGATATATCTGGTCTAGTATTCACAGAAATATATAACAAGCACCCAATTAACTGTCGATAATTTTCGTTGTTGGTTAAATTTTCTGATTCTTCACCTTTTTCATATGAAACGCTAATTGGCACATCAGATGGTTTTGAATCTGCTAAACCAAAATCATCCAGTATCTTACTGATGTACGCTGTTTGATTTAATGCGAAACCACCTTGAGAATTTCTTTTGATCTGTAGTCCAAGATAATTTCGAATTTCACCCAGATTCTTGATCTTGAATTTTGCACCCAGGATTCTTACACATTCCACTGAAAGCTCATTGTGTTTGCTAGCAATGATCAAATCATCAACGTAAATCAAAACATAGCAAAATTTACTTCCTATTGCAAATGTGTAAAGACATGGATCATTTTTGCTTTGAGTATATCCAGCATCAACCAACACCTGATGGATTGCTTTATTCCAAACCCTTGCTGATTGTTTTAATCCGTATATGCTCCTCCTCAAGAGACAAACATTATCCTCCTTTTCCTCAACTATGAATCCCGGTGGCTGCTTCATATAAATTGTTTCATTTAATCTTCCGTGAAGAAATGCTGACTTTGCGTCAAGATGAGTTACTTTCATTTTTTCATTCGTCGCAATGGTAAGTAAAATTCTGAATGTTGATTGTCTTACCACTGGAGCGAACACTTCATCGTAATGTGTTCCGAACTTTTGTGAAAATCCTTGTGCAACTAATCGAGCCTTGAACTGTTGAATTTTTCCACTGGCATCTCTTTTAACTTTGTAAACCCATTTGCACCCGATTGCACGACGACCATCCGGCAATTTTACCAACTCCCAAGTATTATTTTCTTTCAATGAAGACATTTCATTCTTCATAGCATTAATCCACTCATCCTTTTGATTCGATGTAATTGCTTGATTGTAACTTTTCGGTTCAATTATATCTTCATTAATTGCTTTCATTACTTGAATCAACCTTTCGGGTGGAACACCTTTATTTGATCGTGTAGATCGACGAACTGCTATTATTTCACTACCAACTTCTGGTCCTGTATTGTTTTCTGTTTGTGGTAATGCATCGTTAAGTTCTGCTTCGTTACTTTCATCCGTGTTGAAAAATTCTTGTTCTGCTGTATGTTCAATTGATATAACATTTTCCTCTTCTTGTTGATCTAATTTCCAGCTGCTATCTTTATCGATAAACTTCACATTTCGACTCACGATGAATTTTCCTGTTGATGGCACAAAACACCTGTATGCCTTTGAAGCCATATCATATCCAACGAGAATTGTTGGGATTGCCTTTGGATCGAGTTATCGTCTTCTTTCGTCTGGCACGTGCGTGCAACATTTTGAACCAAAACGTTTGAAATATCCAACACTTGGCTTTTTCTTAAACCAACTCTCATACGGCGTTTTCTCAATATCCCTTGCCGGTAATCGATTCTGTATGTAATTGGCCATAGTGATTGCTTCACCCCAAAACTTGTATTCAAGATTGGCATCTATTAACATACACCTAGCCATTTCCACTAGAGTACGATTCTTCCTTTCCGCAACACCATTTTGTTGTGGGGTATATGGTGCTGTTCTTTGAAACTGGATACCATTTTCCTGTAAATATCTCACAAAGTGCACACCCATGTACTCACCTCCCCTATCAGTACGAATTACCTTTGGTTTTCTTTGAAACATATGTAGTTAAACATAAATTTATGAATTCCTTAAACTTTTCAAAAACTTCGGATTTATTCTCTACTAGCTGGAACCCGGTGCGCCTCGCTGCACCCATCAATGTGGTGGATGGTTATCATTCAGCTCTTCCCGCAGCATTATCCGTTGTAAAATATATACGCTGGCCATTTTCTAGATGACCTACCATATGAACAACAGTTGGATATCTTTTATGAATGGCGAATGAAATAAATTGCCATACTGCTAGATTATTGCTAACATAGCGTCCCATTTAATATTGTTTTATTTCGTCGAACGTATTTGCATTAACAGCAGCAGCCATGTCACTATATATTTGAAAATGAATTTGATTGATTCGACGGAACTGCAAAATTCAACATTTATGTGAGCATGGAACGTCTTGGACAATAATGGCGAATAGAGTACGACCAAACGATTGTCAACTTCACAATCGTAACCATTAACCTTCCAAGTTATCTCTTTGTCATTTTCCTTAGTCGGTCGACGAAGATACATCGGGTAACCATTGTTCCCGATTACATTTTCAGAAATCAATGCTCTTGAATATTTCTAACATGCATCATGATTCAGTCTCCTCCCATTGTGGATTGCAAGAAAACGTGATGAACAAATCTGGCGACCTTATTGATATTGGACATATGCTTTCCTACACACAATGCATCAACCTTTATAGCGATTTTCTTTGCTGAACTTAACTAAAATTGTTAAAGTGACCACTCGGCTGCACCAACTTTGATATTTTTTTGTTCTTTTTCACATAAGCTTCTGTCGAAAACTACTAAATAAAGCCCATTTAAACATAAAAATTGGGTCCAAAGGAAGAGAGGGAAGTATTGTATCTTGTTCAACAAAAGTTTTTGCTTAAAAACTAACACATGAACAAATGCCGTATAGATAAAGAAACATTACTCGGCCATACCCGTTGATATCCCATCTAAGGATAATGAGTTGAGCTTGGTGAAGCAAGACCCATGTACCTCGAGAGTATGATAATAAACCGGTTAACCAAGTGTTAAGTATTGACCCGAGTACGCCAGTCCAATGAGATTAACATGTAAACGCACCCCAACGTTATTACTATTACGTTTCGTTTAATACATTTATAATTTGACAACACTATCGCTGCTGCAATCCTTTTTTTAGAACGATTTAACTTTTTTTTATTTCTTTTAATAAAACAAACCCATTTCACATACAAATATATCAATTAAATGCGAAAAAACAAATTTCCAATAAGGATATCGATAATTCTTCTTCAAGCGCCAATACAAAAATACCAACAGACATAATCATGAAAACTATATACATAAACCTTGCTAGTGAGGTCTTCTAACACAAACAACACTCAATCAGTTATTTCATACAGCCAATTTTTCAAACATCGATTACATACAAAACAATGATTTATTTTTATATATATAGATTAAATAAATTATTGTATATCTTGAGAAGTCGTCAATAAAAGTAAGCATATATCTTTTTCCTGATGGTGTACTTGTTTGCATGGGTCCACAAATATCCGAATGTATCAAACTTCACTACTTCAGTTGCCCGATTCTTTGATTTCTGTGGAAATTTAATTCGTGTCATTTTTCCTTGTAGACATACATTACAATTCAAAATGTTTTTGCAATCTTTATTACACTTGCCGAATTGCACACTCTCTACAATTTTACCTGACGACAAAGTTTTGACAACTTCGATGTCTCTATGTCCTAGTATACTGTGCCACTTATGGATACAATTATCCTTCAAGTCCGAATTTGAACTGAAATTTCCAATCGTGAAAATTTTATTTTGTGTTTTCAACTTGTACAAGTTTCCTGCAATTTCTCCTGATGCAACCTCTTGATCACCTTTCTTTATTTCGCATTTCCGTCCACAAAAATTCACTGTGTAGCCGTCATCGGTCAGTTTCTTTACAGAAATTAAATTTCCCTTTATGCTTGGTACATATAGCACATCCAAAATTTTGACAGCTTTTGTATCTCCTGATTTAGTTACAAAATCAACACAAACCGTTCCTTTACCAATTGCTAAAACTTGCTGACCATTTGCTGACCATACTTGTTCACGGTGATTTTTATTAAATTCAACAAAACTCTTTCTTGATCCAACTATGTATGTGGCAAGTAGCTCCTGAATCGATAATCCATCCTCCGTCAATCATCGATGTTATAAATAGAAACTCGGTCATAGCACCATTACTGCTACACTTCGTTAAATTTGCCTTTTGTGATTTACCACTTTTCTTTTTCAACCATTCTTTATACTTTCCACAATTCTTTTTCAAATGGCCTGTACCTTTGCAAAAATAACAACTTATTTCCTTTTTAGTAATTGGAGCACCGACACGTAACGCAACTTCTTCTTTAGTTTCTTTTCCCTTTCCTTTACGACGCACAGTGGTTCAGAATCCCGAAAACCTGGTCAAAATTCCCCAAAATGAAGTATTTTTTTAGGGACTTTTGACCCGCCAAATATTTGTAGTGAAGCCCTTAGCTCCATTTGGAACTATTAAAAGTAAGTAGATTTTCCAGGAATCCGTTATATTTCATTTTGAAAGTGGGCCTCTCGCGACCGAGATTTCAGTATCGGGATATGGAGAAAAAGTACTCCGCATTCAAAGCCCTGTTTAAGGCCCAATTACAATGAGCGGATCTACGCGGATTGAAATGTCAAAAGAACGCATCAGAACGGATGGGAAACTGCACTGATTACAATGAACGGATCAGTTCGCATTTAAACGTCAAAGTGCATTTCATTTTTAATCTTGGAATTTTTATATCCACTCTTTGCCTTGTTGTACAGTATTTCATAATCTTTCACTTCTGCGATTAACTGCTCGTCCGAAAACATTTTTAAAAACATAACAAATCAAAAAAAATAAAACCTTAAACATTCACAGCTTTTGTTTACCAAAATTTTGACAGCTCAATCCGGCGATTTCTAAACAAACTAAAACGAATCCGGCACAGATGCGGTCAAATGCGTTTGAATCCGTTCATTGGAATCGGTTAAATAGAAAACGCATGCTTGGAAAACCACTTTGACAGTTCAATCCGATTCTGTTCCGCTCTAATCCGGTCATTGTAATTGGGCCTTTAGTGTATTTCAACAGTGAAACATGGAATCTTCTCCTGAAAGTGAGTATATTTTGATTACGTAACTAAAAAAAACGTGTATTGCAAATTACGTTATCGGTTAACAAGGAAAGTTCCAATAAATTTATGTGGATGCGCCTTAGAAAACTCTGATAAAATAAGTGAATAGTAAAAAGTTCCGCAAGGTACCGCCTTGAAATTGGTCGCATATTGTCCAGTGTACATTTCTCTTTCAAATAGAAAAGAAAGTAGCTGCTCCTAGCTGCACCTAGCTGAAATACTTCCAATTGAATTTTTCTTCATATTCATAAAAAGTTATTTTATTTTTCAGGAACTCTGAAGCCAGACATCTTTTTACTAAGAAGAGATATTTTCTTTGTGGTAAAAAACAATTTAAAAGATAAATGTAATGTCATTGAGGATATTATCGAGAGTGAGATTTCCCAGCGGTTGGAAACAGCTTTTCGGTTGCCACAAAATTCCAAATTCGACATCAAAACATTAATCAGTAAATTTCGGGTTAAATGGAGGCAGGCAGGCAGGGTGGAAAAGAGGTTTTTGGAGAATAATAGTGATTGGCTGAATGTCAAAGTTTTTTTATCAAAAAAAAGCGGAAGCCGAAGCAGAGCACAATTGAGGACCGTTTTTTCAAAACTGCATAACTCCAATTTTGACGAAAATGAGTTTTACATGTCATCGCCTTATTTTAAATGATCTCTTTCATTTGGTGTAATCATATTTTCAATAAACTTATTATTTTAGATACTATAAGTATTTAAAAATTGTCAGTTTTTGCAAAACAGTCAGTTTTCTTTCAATTTGTATAACAAAAAATGTTTCTCCTGAAAAATTAAGTTTTTTCAAATGATGAGTTTTGAAAAAACGGTCCTCAATTCTAGTATGGGAAGGCCTTCAGGCAGCTTTCAAGAATCAAGCAACAGAACCAAACGACGGAGAACTGCGGCTATCAGGGAGGAGTACAGTTCAGCGGAGTTGTCTTTTGCTGCAGAAATGAACCTTCGCGCTTCAGGACATGTTAATGCAGCAAAAGTTATTAAGGATGTTGTGCAAGGCAGCCCATCAAAGGTATCAAAATATAGAAGTTCCATAGAATTTATTCAAGAAATACCTATGACTGGTGATGAGGCTCTTACATATATGGTAGAAGCAGAATTATCAAGAAATCAATATGTGACTACGCGAAATAATGCTATTAAAAAAAATGCAATTTGTATCCTCCATACAGGATTGTATTAGAAGCCAAAAAAAATGCTACCCTGCAAAAACGGGTATAAATGTGACAGAAACCATCGCAGAAATTAATTTACAAGATTTGCTGGATCACACTGCGAATAGAATTATTTTAGCACAAAGTGATGTATTTTCTAATTTACAGCATGGTGCAGTTAAAGAGTTATATTTATGCTGCAAATGGGGTTGCGATGGCACATCTGGACAAAGCATATACAAACAGAAATTCAATGACGATGATGTCAAAATGACAGATTCGAGTATATTTTTCATTTCGCTGGTGCCATTGCAACTGTATTCAGTTACACATGAAGGCAATGGAAAAAGAATCATATGGGAAAATCCTAGGCCGTCCTCTACGTGGTATTGCAGGCCAATAAAAATTCAGTTTGCAAATGAGACTACAGAACTGACAAAATTAGAAGTTCAAAAGATCCAAGACCAAGAAAAAAATCTAATACCTTTTCCAGTAATCGTTGAAGGTAACGTCATTAATATTATTTATAAACTATCATTTACAATGATCGACGGCAAAGTTGTCAACTCGGTTACTGAAACTACATCAGCTCAACGCTGCTACATTTGTCTTGCAACTTCAAAACAATTTAATGATATTGACGACATGTTAAAAAGGAAAATTAAAGAACAAAATTTAGAATACGGAATGTCCTGCTTACATGCGTGGATACGATTCTTTGAATGTCTCCTGCATTTATCGTATAAATTAAACATTAAAAAATGGCAAGCTCGCGATAATGCAGAAAAAGCAGCAGTGAAAGTTTGTAAAGCAAGCATACAACAAGGCTTCAAAACTGTGCTGGGGTTGAATATCGATCAACCAAAGCAAGGTTTTGGTAGTTCAAACGATGGTAACACTGCTCGACGTTTTTTCCAAAACTCGGAAACTACAGCATTGATAACGGGTATAGATTTAGATTTAATTACAAGATTTCATATAATTTTACAGGCCATATCATCGGGCTTCGCAGTAAATGTCGAGAAATTTAGTGTAGAAACAGCCAGAAAATTCGTTGCACTTTACCTATGGTACTATATGCCCACCACAGTGCACAAGATTCTTATTCATGGGGCAGTGATTGCCGATTCCCTTGCCAATTGGTCAATTATCAGAAGAGGCGCAAGAGGCATCAAACAAAAACATAAAGAAATATAGACAAAATTTTGCAAGAAAATGTAGCAGAATTGAAAATCTAAAAGACGTCCTATTGAGACTCTTAGTTACGTCCGATCCTTACATCAATAGTTTAAGGAAACTCCCCAAAAAAAAATTGCGGACATTGGCACCGAAAGCCATAGAATTGTTACTTCCACCAGCATCAGCACCGCAAGCGGAATTTGAAACAGACTCAGAAAATAGTGATATAGATAGCCGAGATGAGAGTGACTTTAATTTATGTTAAACGTGTATGTGAAGACGCGTGAAAGCAAATATTATTTATGTGTGATATATGGGTGTAATAAAATATTATAAAATAGAATGAACCTTTTTTTAACTTAGCGAATTCAAAAGACACCATGCATACAATTTTGTGTAATTTCGTTTACTTAATAAGAATAAGAAAATAGGGCGCCATGTTGTTTTTGTATAGTGATATTTTATTTTTATAATCATATATTCTTAGTGAGTATTCGAAAAATTCATACACAAAACCGGGTAAATTTTCGTTGATTATTCAGCAAAATTGTCCGCCATTTTGGATCCGCCATTTTGTTTTTCGGGAAATTGATAGCGGATTCTTAATCAGCGCCCTCGAAAACCCCCATATAATGAGTTTCATGAAATTTGGCTGATTATTAAGCAAAATGGTCCGCCATTTTGGATCCGCCATTTTGTTTTTCGGAAAATTGATAGCGGATTCTTAATCAGCGCCCTCGAAAACCCCCAAGTACGAAATTTCATTTTAATAAAACTACTTTTAGATGCTAAAAAGACTTTTGACCAGGTTTTCGGGATTCTGAACCACTGTGCGACGCCTGTATTCTGCGATCACTTTTGAACAAACTGTTGATGCCAATAATTCTTCACTGCGAGATTCTAAAGCAGTTATTAGTCCATCATAGCTTTCTGGTAATGAACCAAGTAATGCAGAAGTTAAAATAAAATCTGGCCTAATGTCCCTATCGAAAGCTAGCAATCTTTGAAACAATTCGTTCATTCTTCCTACGTGAGCTTCAACGTCACCATCATCACTAATGCGTTGAGTAATCATTTGTCTCATAAAGAACAAACGATTATTCGGAGAATCCTTTTCGTGAAATTCCTTCAGTTTGTCCCATGAATCCTTTGCCGATGTACAGTTCCTTATGTGTTGGATTTGGTCGTCTTCAACTGATAAAGCTATTGTTGAATGAGCCTTTTCATCATATCCAGTCCATGTGACTGTCACTGGATTCGGTTTTTCATCTCTGATCACGCTCCAAACACCTTTCTCTATCAATAACATCTTCATTTTGTATCGCCAATTGAAATAATTTGCATTATTCAATTTTCCAAGCGTACACTTCGTTTCAGATGTCATACTTTTCTTCTTTATGATATACCAACTTCCCAATTGAAAATTTAATATAAATTTAATTGAAATAATTGTTACCACGCGAGTAGCCCATAACCTATTAGAAGGACTTTAGCAGTGAGGACCCAACGATTTCAAAATTAAATAAATACTATTTTCTTTTAGATAAAAATGTATTAAACATTCAGTTAAAACAAAAATCTTTTATCGACTGACAGTTAAATTAAAAAGCAATGCTAATATAACAACAAAACTACAAATCGAGAATACACTGTCAATAATTTCGCCTGAATAAAAAGAAATAGCAATATTAACACCTTTGCCAGAGTTACGGGATATAAAAACTATACAGTTTCAATACTCATATAACCGATAATCTGAGATACTTTTTTGCGCCGGGCCTGGGGCTCATTTGACTACTTTGTTTCCTACTTTTCCAAGTTTTCTAGGTATCCAGAAAGTGGCCTCTCTGAATCATGGTACAATAATACAAGGTAGGCTCTTAAGGAAAAGCTCTGTTTCCATCTTGAAAAGCTTAAACGCAATCTGTTATAGAAAAGATCTGAGTGACGTCAGAGGAAAGCTTTTTCCCCTTATGAACTGAGATCTGAGTGACGTCACGAAGCCAGAGCTTTTCCTTATGAGCCTACCTTGTATTATTGTACCATGTCCCTGAATGTCATTCATGAGCATGGTGGATTGGAATAGGGTGACACAGAGAAGAGCGATGTTTTAAAACCCAAGAATGCTGGGAGCTCTTGAGTCCTGAGGACTTGAATTCAACCCCCTCTCTCCCAAACAGTGGCGCATTCTTGGAGCCAAACCTTAAGGGAATATGATTCATTTAAAGGCAGCTTTAAAACACTCGATTTCATCAAGAGCTACCCTTGGAGCATACTCGTAGCACTTTCCAGAAATAGACTAAATATCTGAAATCTTTTAAAATACAACAGATTTACCCTAAATTTATTTTCAAAACAATTAAGTATTGGCCATAATTTTATTTATCTGCGGTAAGCAATCATATTTACCTTCATTACTGACAACTGGTTTTGTGTATTGTTTTGTTTTTGTTTCTTTACGTTTTGTTCATATTGTCACAACAAGTAATAACACGATTCAGTAAAGCTGTTACACCGATTACCAGAAGTCTACTAACATCACAAACTACCGCCATATTGACACTGTCTACTCCTTAGAATTGTGCTTATGATGCTGGTAAATATTTGGGCTTCTCGTGAAGACACTACACTACTCACCGATTTTTCCAGCGCTGTTGTGCGGCATGTTTAAAAGAGCCTCATGTGAACAAATATCGCGCGGCCAAATGTTTGATTTCATGTAAGAAAACTTTTTAATTTTTTTCATGTTTTTACTAGATATAAGTAAACTTAGCAAAATGAAAAATAAGAAAAAAAAAAAAAAACATAAAGAAACCAGAAAGGAGTGAAATTTGGTGGATGAAAAAAAGAAAGTACTAATGTTGATTTAAATCAATCAATCAATTCTGAATCCACAGGTGAACAATTATAATCAGGTGAACAGGTGAACAAGAATAATCAAACTTATAGTTACAAATAGGTTTTTATATTGAAACTGTTGTGAATGGTGGTACATTCCAAGCTTGTTCCAGTTTTGATGTTTTGAAAATATACTGAATAAACTCCATCCAACTTTTACTTTTTCGGAACTAGCTAACGGGAGACAGGTGAGTCCTCTACGCCATACAACAGTTTTGAGTTTAATGCTATACGCTCCAATTGACGACGCAGACGTTGACATCTTCTTCTTCTTCTTCTTTGATCCGTTAGCTGGCGGTCCGAGCGGGACGTCCCCGCAACGGATACGCTGCTGTCGGTGCCGCTGGGTCCCGAACTCTATTCACGATTCGCTTCCATTCTTCTCGGTTTTTGGCGGTGTCTCGAGCCTCGGTAACTGATAATCGTTGATTCTTTAAGTCACCCTCGATATTCTTCAACCAGGTTTTCTTCGGTGCCGATCGCTGTATTCTCCAGTCTGCAGGACGGTCTCGCCAGAGAAGTTTACGTGGCAAGCGGTTATCATCCATTCGGCAAACATGTCCAAACCACCGTAGTCGACGTTTTTGCATTTCTTCTTCGATCAGTGTTTGCTGATCGCATCTTTGTCTGACAACCTCGTTTCGAAGGCGATCACGGAGTGAGACACGGAGGATCTGCCTCAAACATCGCATTTGGAAGACCTCGAGCTTCTTAACGTCCGGTTTGAGCAGTGTCCACGTTTCAGATCCATAAAGAAGAATCGGAAGAATCAACGTTCGGTAAAGACGTAGTTTTGTTTTGATGGAGATATTTGCTCGTTTCCATATGCACCACTTGAGCGAGGCGAATGTTGCTGTTGCCTGGCCGATACGGCTGTGAACGTCGGCCGTCGATGCTACTTTCGTTTCCTCAACCAATGATCCCAAATATTTGAACCTTGGAACTTGTTCGATTTGGGTTCCATCGAGGTGAACACTGGCTCTTGATCCATCCGTTGTGAGCACTTTGGTCTTTTCCGCATTGATTTTTAACCCGTATGATTGGGCGATGCGGGAAATATCGTATAAGATGTCCGTTGCTTCGGCATCCGTGTCGGCGAAAACAGCGCTATCGTCGGCGAACATTAAGTCTGTTACGAAGTTGTTGTCGTCGTATTGAACTCCGAGTCGTCCATCGAATGCTTCACGCATAATCGCGTCGATCACAACGTTGAAGAGAAGTGGCGAAGCGACGTCTCCCTGTCGGACACCCGTCTGAATCGGGAACTCCTCGGATAAGTCGTTTCGAATACGAACGCTGCTGGTTGAGCCATCGTACGACGCTTGGAGAAGTTGGATGATTCTCAATGGCACGTGTTCGGTTACCAAGACTCTCCACAAGCTGTTCCAATCGATGCAATCGAAAGCGGATTTGAAATCGATGAAAACGACGACAATTCGTTTGCCGCAACGAATTCTTTCTTCCATTAACTGACGAAGGGCGAATATTTGATCAATGCATCCTCGATGTGGTCTAAATCCCGCTTGTTCCTCCCGGCTCGTTTGCTCTCGATGTTTCTGTAGCCTCGATTGTATTATTTTCGTAAATACTTTACCGACAATCGAAAGAAGGCTAATACCGCGATAATTCTTGCATTCCCGACTGTCGCCTTTCTTCAAAATTGGGACAACGATCGCTTTCTTCCATACCGAAGGGACACGATCCGAATGCCATATGTGTGTTATGAGGACATGAAGTCGTTGTGATAAGACATCACCTCCAGCTTTGATCATCTCGGCGGTTACTTGGTCTATTCCCGGCACTTTTCCATTTTTCAGCGATTTTATTGCTGTCTTCACCTCGATAATTGTTGGTTCGGTATCGAGAGACTGATTCATCGGCTGTTCGATAATCGGTGGTTCGGGTGCTGGACCTTGCGGCGGATCGTGGTTATACAGCTGGTGGAAGAATGCTCTCCACCGCTCCAGGCGTTCATGGGCCGAAGTCACAAAAGTTCCATCCGATTTTTTGATGTTGTCGTTTGTTGATGTTGTTTTGCCGCCTAACCGGCGGATTGTCTGGTACAGCGTCCGGTACTCGTGCCTCGACGCCGCTTTTTCCATGTCGGCCGCAACGTTATTCCAGTACGCTTCTCGTTCCAATTTCATATTCTGCCGAACTTCTTTGTTCAATCTTCTGTATTCCTCAAAGTCGACGTGTTTCATGCGCTTCCGCTGATCGACGAGGTCCAGACAGCTGTCCGAGATCCATGGCTGCGTCCGTTTACGGATAGTTGGACACAACTCCATTGCACACTCCACAATAGACTCCGACAATTGCCTTTCTTCTACATCGATATCGTCCGGTATTGCGAGCGCCGCGAATTTGTTGGATAATGCCATTTGAAACTCTCGCCCGATGGCCGGGTCCCGTAGGCACGCCCAATTTTTCTTGGCTGGTGGTGGCTCCGTTTTCTTCGCTCTTTGCAATCGCATCTGCAATTTCGCTCGAACAAGATAATGGTCCGATCCGCAATCGGGTCCACGCATTGCACGTACGTCTTTAAGCGTCGATCGGAATCTTGTGTTGATCAAAACGTAGTCTAACATCGCCGAGTCTTTGCCGGATGGATTTCGCCAGGTGAGTTGGTGTTTGAGTGGATGGCGGAAAATGCTGTTGCCAACGATCAAGTTGTTTGACGATGCGAATGAAAGCAGGCGTAAGCCGTTGTCATTAATTACTCCGTGTCCGAATTTGCCCATGGTTTCTTCCCAGCCGGTTCGATCTACTCCTGAATGTGCATTGAAATCCCCCGCGAGAATTATTAATTCGGTTTGAGGTATCATATCCAGCGTCTGTTGAAGCTGATCGTAAAATTCGTCCTTGTTCGTGTCCGTGCTGGTCTCGGTTGGCGCATAAACGGATATGATATGGGTCTTGATCGTTCCACTGATGGTTATAACCGCCAAACGCTCGGATATCGGTTGGAATGCGATAACGCTGCTGGCAGCCCGTCGGTCGACCATAAAGCCGACGCCGGCCTCTCTTTTCTCACCACCGGAATAGTAAAGCATCATCGTTTCGTCGATTGTTGGCGGGACGATTGTCAATATCCCGGATCCGGTAAGCCGTAGTTCCGATAGCGCAGCAATTGATATTTTGCATTTCAACAATTCCATTGCTATGATTTCCTTTTGACCAACGTGATGTCCTGTTCGTACATTCCACGCAGCGAATTTTAATTCCCTTTTCGGTGTGACTAATTTGGGTGTTCGGCCAGTAACCCACTTCTCACCAGCATCCCTGGTCCCCAGTGCTGGCGCATCGGCTGCCCCGGATGCAGTAGCATTATTTCGGCCAGTAACCCACTTCTCACCAGCATCCCTGGTCCCCAGCGCTGGCGCATCGGCTGCCCCGGATGCAGTAGCATTATTTCGTGAATAGTTAGTTCGTGTATCCATGCAGTTTCTTGCCTAGTTTTTACGATCGACTCGGCAGGTCGACAACCCTCCTCCTTTCACACTCTGGGCTTGGGACCAGACGAAGGCGGAGTTCCAGACGAAGGCGGAGTTGACATCAAGAACCAGTTTTAAATGCGACTGAATCAGTTTTTTCGCTCTATTCCAAGCGGAGACATCATTGTTTTGCCGGGGGCTTAACCGCACAGATCGGCCCTAGGGTCACTGGTCTTGAACAGACAATTGGGAATCAAGACATAAGCCCAATAACCAGCAGCAATGGTGATCTTTTCATTGACTTCTGTAGAGTCCGTCAAGTGATAGTATGTGGAACTAACTTTGAACGTGAACTATACAAGACCTGAATTAACGTTATGGAACGGAAACATTCCCAATCCCGCAAGGAGGTAAAGAAAATTGCCCGATGCGATAAAAGGCGGAGATAAACTAGCAGGTAGAAAAAGCCCTGTCATTTCCACTTATTAACTTCCCAGTATAGGAAGTTATTGTAATCGGTCCGAAAATCGAAATCGAAAATTTCGACGTATTTTCATCTTTCAAGGTCCCAGAAGCATTTTAAGCAAAAATTGAGAGGAAGTATGTGTGTGCGTGTGTGCGTACGGATGTGGTCATTTTTTCCTGCACGATATCGCGCGAAATAAAAAAGATATCGACTTCGTTGAGGTGTCGTTCGAAGCGCATTAACCGAAATATGATCTGAAAAGATTTTCATAAAATTCGGTCGAGCCGTTTTTTTGCTTAAGCGGCGTAAGTGATTTTTGTACCTGCACGATATCGCCCGACCCACGAAAGATATTGACTTAGTTGAGGTGCTGTTCGAAGCGTATTAGCGACAATATAATCTGAAAAGATTTTTATAATATTCGGTCGAGCGGTTTTTTGGTTTAAATGACATAAGTGATGTTTGTACCTACACAATATCGCGCGAACTATAAAAGATATCGATTTAGTTGAGGTGCCGTTCGAAGAGTATTAACCAAAATATGATCTGAAAAGATTTTCATAAAATTCGGTCGACCCGTTTTTTTCTGTTCAAACGACGTTTATGATTTTTGTACCTTAAATAGAAAAGCTTCGGCTAATTGTCAGAAAGACCTTAAATTGACAAGTTTTGCTAATATCTAATAAACTCAATGGAATGAGACCCGTTCTAAACGAAGTGATCTTTTTTGGGTTCTGCACAGCGATAGCCTTCGAACAAAACATCACTTGTCAAAATCCGACAACCTTTAAAAATGGTGCAAAAATTTCGTTACCGTTTACAAACAGCACGAATTTTTCAAACCTTGGATTAGCACTTTTTGACGGGGAGCTGTTTTCTACGCGTGATAGAGTTTCAGGAAATTGCGGTTCATCCAGGGATTTCCAGTAGTTACCGCAAAATTTGCTCTTTTTGGTCAAGTCTGACAAGTACTTTACAGTTACAGTTTTGCTAATATCTCCGCTTCAGCACGCTCAATACTAATTTGAACACCCCGTTTAGTGCAGCGGACGAAATACGGAGGAAATGTTTGTTTGCTAACGTTCAGGAAAAACAAATTCTCTAGAAAAATCTTGTGGATTTACTACTATTATAGTTATTTGAACTAGCTTCTCTCGGGATTGCTTTGTCATCAGTTCTGATACTAGTCAATTTTCCACTAGTGCTTTACTTTGCAAGAAGACAGTTTATTCCGTCTACGTTCATCATACTGGGAAGTTAATCGTGTGGACCGAAGGGGTCAACCCCACATCCCAACTAGTTTTATTAAATTCTTTTATTTAACTTACACTGTTTGTCGTCAAATCTTGGAAGTTAAATTTGACCCACTTCCCGGTTTCGGATAGAGCTGAAATTTTGCATACACGTTTAGTTTGGATGACAATGCAATCTGGCCATTTTGTAAAAATATCAAGATGGCGGTTCCAAAATGGCGCCCGATTTTTGAAATTGTGCTCCGCGGCCCTCTGACATGAGTATCAAATGAAAGGATATGACAGGTAGAACGCAATAAGCTATGTGGCGTCATTCCAAATTCAAAATGGCGGCCAACACTTACACTGTTTGTCGTCAAATCTTGGAAGTTAAATTTGACCCACTTCCCGGTTTCGGATAGAGCTGAAATTTTGCATACACGTTTAGTTTGGATGACAATGCAATCTGGCCATTTTGTAAAAATATCAAGATGGCGGTTCCAAAATGGCGCCCGATTTTTGAAATTGTGCTCCGCGGCCCTCTGACATGGGTATCAAATGAAAGGATATGACAGGTAGAACACAATAAGCTATGTGGCGTCATTCCAAATTCAAAATGGCGGCCAACACTAAATTGCGGAAAGCTTATAATAGACTAAAAAGTAGAAAATATAACCGATCAACTTCCAATTTTGCACACACTCGTAGTTCGGGTGGTTAATGTGTATGAATGATGAGATGAATAGTTGAGTTAAGGGTGAGTTGATAATAAAGAAGCAATACATGTTACAAAAAATCACAAACAAACACAGAGATGCTGCGGTCAACTAAATTCAACTACTCAAATACTGAACTCATGTCCGTATGCATAATTTCAACTAAACCCAGGTAGCAGAGCTGAGTCGAGTTCAGTCAACCTTAACCCAACTCGACTCCCGTTAACATGTAGTTCGACTTGGGTTCAACTTGAGTTCAACTCATCATGTATAAGTACTAAATGCAATCTGACCTTTTTGTAAAAAAATCAAGAAGACGGTTCCGAGATGGCGGCCGTTTTTGCAATTATGTTCCACCGAGCCCACGACATGGGTATCAAATGAATACAGTAAACTGTGTGACGTAATTTTAAATCTAATAGAATTGCCATCATAAAATGGCGGAATACATATAATAAACTAAAAAGTAGAAAATAAAATAAATGGTTAAAAAATTTTTTTAAAAAAAATTCTTTTCATTAACTAAAAAATGTACTGAAAAGAAAAAAATAAAAAATATTTTAAAGGAAGCGTGAAATTTCAATTTTAATGAAAAAGTTAATTAAAAGAATGGCGCATTTTTCATCAAAAATTGAAAATATAACTGTAAATCGCGTGAGATTTACAATAACCCTCAATTTTTTGCTTTGTTAATTTCAAATTCTAACAAAATTTTTTGATGAAAAATGCGCCATTATTTTAATTAACTTTTTCATTAAAATTGAAATTTCACGCTTCCTTTAAAATATTTTTTATTTTTTTCTTTTCAGTACATTTTTTAGTTAATGAAAAGAATTTTTTTTAAAAAATTTTTTTAACCATTTATTTTTGTATTGTTAGTTTCTATGTTTTGTGATTTATACTTTCTCCAGTTCAATATGAATTGTTCCGTATTTTTGTTTACAAAACCATACCCGCATTTAACTCTCAAAACATTTTATAAATGTGTTTATTTGTATATTGTTTGCCTTTTAACAGTTTTAACACGTTCTTTTCTTTCATAAAAGAACTTCTTCTTCTTCGATGGCTCTACAGCCCAATTCGAGCATTGGCCTCCATCAGCTTCTTCCTCCAGACGTCTCTCTGCTCCGCAGCTTGTCTCCAGTTTCTTGTGTTGAGCAGTTTTGCTGCATCGGCCTTAACATTATCTTCCCACCTTAACCGTGGTTTGCCAACTGGTCTTTTGCCATCTTTTTTTGGTATCCTTGAGTCATCCATTCTTTGGACATGACCGGCCCAACGTAAACGTAGTAGTTTGGCATGGGTCGAAAGTTTACATTCTTTGTATAAGTCGTACAATTCGTGATTGTAGCGTATTCTCCTGCACTGTCTTCATTGATTGGGCCGTATATCCTTCGGAGAACCTTCCTCTCAAATATATCCAGCTTGTCTGCGGATTTCTGGGAGATACTCCAAGCTTCACATCCATACGTAGCTACTGTACGTATGATGGTTTTGTAGATTCTTATTTTAGTTTTTCTGTGGATGTCTCTGGATTTCATTACTGGCAGTAGTGAGAAGTATGTTCTGTTCGCAGCGTTTATTCTTCTTTGTACGTCTATCGTTGTCTTCGCTGACTGTGGACCCCAGGTAGTTAAATTGGTTTGCCCGTTCAAAGTTATATTCCCTCCAGGTGGTATTGTGGTTTCTTCTTCTTCTTTCCACCCTTGACTGAATTAGAATCTTACTCTTCTCTGCGTTTATTTGCAGCCCTATATGTTTTGCTCCATCTTCTAATTCTGTAAATATTTCTCTAAGATATGACAGTGATCTTGTAAGGCAGTTTATATCGTCGGCATATCCTGCCAACTGTTTGGATTCGTTAAGCAGGGTTGCGTTCGCATCAATGTTAACCTTGCGAATCGTGCCTTGCTTTTCGTCGGCTTGGGAGTGAATGCGGAGCGTGCTGTGAAATTTAGAACTCGGATAACGACTAAAACTCACAGAGGGCAAACACAATTAAGCTACGATATATACCAGCTAAAACTTGAAGAAATAAGAGATGCCTATCAAAATGTTATCGTACAAAACCTAAGATAACGAGTAGGAGAACTGCTCGACATCAACAACAAATGGGAATAACTGAAAACCAGCGTAAAGGAGGCAGCAGAAGAGACCCAGACGGACTAGAATTGACTAGTTTGATCAGCAATAGAAGAAGGAAACCAAAACCACCTGGAGCACATCGCAAGGCAGACAAGATCAAGGAGGATCCTACAGGTACAGGAAGATTTCAATGAAGGGAGAATTGGGCCTACTAAGGAACACGCCAGATCAGCAATAAGTTTCAGCCAAGAACGGATATCTGCAGAGACATAAATGGGAACCTATGAGCAGATCCATATAGGATAAAAGAAAGATGGAGACAATATTTTCAGAACTTATTGAATTCAACCCCATTAATAAGCGAACAGGCAGAGACAGTTGTAATCTCTCAAGATAATATTCCAATTGAACCACCGACATTGACATTGGATGAGGTACGTGAAGCTGTGAAAAGGCAAAAAAGCAGCGAATCCTCAGGAAGCGATGGAATCCCAGCTGAACTGCTAAAGGAGAGAGGACCGCAACTATTACGAACCTTACACGAACTCATATGCAACATTTGGAAGGAAGAAGTTATACCAGACGACTGGAAGCAAGCGATTATATGTCCAATCTACAAGAAGGGAGATAAATTAACCTGTAAAAACTACAGAGGCATCTCACTTCTCACCTACAAAACCTTCACAATCATTGCGAAACAAAAACTAGAACATATAGATGAAGGCCAGATAGGAAAATATCAACCTGGTTTTAGGACAAACAGATCAACATCGAACCAGCGGCTGACTGTAAAACTAATTTTGGAGAAGATCTGGGAAAGGAATATAGATATATACCAGATATTTGTCGACTTTCACCAGGCATATGACTCGATAAGAGAGATAAGATGTACAGGATAAGCTGGTACAACTGATCAAATGCGCAACGAATAGCTCCCTAGTAAAAGTAAGGATCCAAAATGCAGTAACAGCACAGGGCGATAAGGTCTTAGACAAGGAGGTGGAATAGCCCCCATGCTTTTCAACCTGGCCCTAGAATGGGTGGTAAGGAAAACGTCAGTACAAAGGAGTGCAACCATAGCAACGCAGACCTTCTTGGCAGCAAAAGAAGTCTACGTCGAATAAAGAAAGGCGGCCAACGAAATAGGGCTGAACAAAAAAAGGTGATGCAATCCAGAGTTAGAAGATTTAGAATGGGAAGAAATATAACTATCGACGAACACAATCCAGAAGTAGTCGATAAAACAGTCTACCTTTGGTCCACAATTACAAAAGGAATCGATAAGAGAAAAGAAATAACTAGACGAATTTTACTGGCTAATAGAGCCTTTTATGCCCAAAAAGATGTCCTGCACTCAAGATTTGTGCACAGAAAAACGAAACTTTCACTCTACAAAACAGTAATACGACCAGTACTGTGTTATGGTAGCGAGACTTGGACTATGACCCAGGACATAGAGGAACGGGTCAAAGGTTTGAGAGAAAAGTTCTGACATGCATAAGAAGAGGCCCAACGAGAGAGGATGGAGAATATGGCGGAGATACAACAACGAATTGTATGAAATTTTTGACGACCCAGAACTCTCAACGTTTATAAAAATCAACAGACCAAGACTAGCTGGCCACGTAATCAGGATGGACGATAACCGTAGGACCTGGTGGCAGAAATTTCGGAAAATAGACCAGTAGGTAGAAACCAAGAGGAGATTAATGGACTCTGTGACTGCTGACGCTGAGACAATGCTCAACATTCGGAACTGGAGAACTTTTACAAGGAACCGTCAAACTTGGGGAAATTACCTAGAGGAGGGGAAGGCTCGATTTAGGCTGTAGCGCCATTGGATGGAGGCAGTGGTTAGGGTTAACGAGGTTTGAGTCTACTTTGATGGACTATAACGTATGAGTATAACTGGAAGGTGAGTTAGGAGGCTACCAAGGCAAAATAATGGGTTTTTGTTTGGTGATCACCAAGCTAGTGGTGTTAATTTTCTGCGGGTGCAATTAGAGGAGTGATAATAAGTCATGGACTTAAAAGTGACAACTTTCATCAAGGAAAGTACAGTTTTTTTTTATGTAACACACTAGAGACTTAGGGAAGGCCCCTGTGTACTGTCGACCAAGGCCCCTTTGTACTGTTGAACACAATTTTTTTCAAAACATGAGGCAAAATTGCTAGATTGAGAAGCTCAACTGAAACTTTACAATAATATAGCTCATACTTCAGAATAACATATAGGCTATAATTTATAAAGCTATACATATATAAAAGTGAAAGTTTTCCTGTGTCTGTGTGTCTATGTGTAAATATTTTATAGACTCAGAAGCCCATCATGCGTCTGCAAGAAATTTTGTATATAGGGGTGGTTTTCGGGTACGATGAGTATTCCTACGCTTCCTATTTTCATCTATCTTGAGCCCTTGTGTACTGATTGTAGCAAAATCCGAAACTCTTGTATGGGAAGCACTCTTCAAATTACTGGTAAAGAACTCAGGTCCATTTTGTTTTGGTTATACGACTCCCAAAGTTTCAGATCGATCGGGGGTGATTTACGGATTTTTCGCGAAGGACGCGGTTCTCTGAAGTAAAATAAAAGGTCTCGAAACAAAAAGACGACAAATTCAATAATCGGATGTTCAACGCCTTTACTTTTTTTTGAGCTGTGGGACATAGAAATTTACATAGATTTCAAGGTGTTTGATTTTTCAACATAAAAAAATGTTGTATGAGACTTAGGTATTTTTAATTTCATATTTCTTACGGAAAAAGGAAACAGCGGATTTTCGCTCAACTTTGCCTGTTATATCTCGATCAACGCCTGCAAATGAGCTTATCTATAGAACAGTTTGGAAAAAATCACACTCCAACGAATATGCGTGTTCACTTGCTACAAGGTGTCTCTGCTCAAACATTTTCAAAACAATTTTTGGACGTTGGAAATGGTGAAATTCCAATCCATAGCAGAACATTTTATTATTTTATTTTTCCGAATCAAAAATGTCAGGTTGACAAGCGTGGCAGTAAGACCATTGAATTATGATATGAGCGGATGATTTAGTTTAACGAAGTGACACTTTTTCTTTTCGAATGTACTCTCGTGGTAGGACTTGAGACTCTCACTGTCCATGGAAAAAGTGATTTTGAAATTTCCAATTGTTTTGGCGCACGCCATACTATTCGTTTATGGATGCAGCGAGGCACACCGGGTTCCAGCTAGTAGTTATTAAATATTAAACAACAAAATGCCAATGATGTGAAGTTCAAAATGTAATTTAAACTTTAGCACATTTTCCGTCACCTAAAATTTCGCAAAAGAAGATGTTGTTTGCTCTAATATAGTGGCATATGTTTGTACAAGGTGTGATTAATTTAATTTAATTACTTGTTAAACTAAAAATAACAGCAGTCTAGTACATAAACATAAGTTTAAACTAATATCCTTTAACCTGGTAGTTTTCAACCATATTTTAATTAAAATATGAAAAACACTTATTATATTGCTATTAATTTCTATTTCCGATCTCAATAATAATCAGATTAATCACATCTAATTCTGTATGATTATTAAATTGAAGAAATATACACAAAGTATCACCTCAAAACAATTTTAAAAATTCTAAATAAACAAAAGTTCACGACAATCATGCTCTTATTTTTATAGATATCCTCATAGCATTCCAATTACCTTTTCTCTCCATATATCATTGACACAATTTTTCATAATGTTTACGCTCCGCGTACGCACAATTCCTGCCGCAGGCATTTAAAGAATTTCAAATCATGTCGCGCCCACCCATCTACAATCACTTTTTAGCAATAAAGAACACGCAAAAAGATCTAAACTTAGTTCTTCACTTTAACATTAGTCGAATTTTGATAAAATTAGTCGAGAATGACGTGAACGGAATGTTATCAGTTCTAAATCTGCTAAACCAAATGAAAAATAATAAAAAAAAAAATTTCGTTAAAAGTATTTCAAAAATTTTTCGCCAACAAAAAATTTCTCATCTTGTGACGGATGGCTAACGACTGTTTTGACTAGCAATGGTCTGACACAATGGAGGGAAAATATTTAATAAATTTTTTGTCGACGAAAAATCGCAGATATTAAAAAACAAATTCCAGGTCAAAGTTGTCACGCAAATATTTAAGGAATGCCTAACAACAACATGGCGGCGCAATAAATCATAACGGAAAAAAGACTAATTAAAAAAAAAATAAATAAACAAATATTTAACTAAATCACGGGATATTCATAAATAATATCAAAAATGTCGTAGGATTGCGGGACTAAAGAATGAGAGTTTTTAAATCTCTCTGATTAACGGTAAATTAACGATATAAAATGCTCTTAGCTGTGCGCGATCTGTCGCGTGATTTCTAACCGCCATAAGTAAGAGTCAAGAGACAGCAAAAGCCCGAGATTCTACATTCCCACACCGCTGTAAAGTAATACTGATCGACAGCATAAAGGCACACGCCATTTAAAACATCAAAGGCGCCGACAACATTTAATGCGACTGCGCGAGAAGAAATAGTTTCTTTAGAAATCCAGAAAACAACGGAGGAGAAAGAACGTGCTTTTGTCCGAATACCAAAAAAAGCTCACTCCACACAAGTCCGAAAGTTCAGCTGAAACATAATTGATTCGGAAAAGTGGTGAGAATTGGCACTGATGGAGGACAGTGTTTATGCTGGGGCCAACAATTTTAGGCGCGAAAGTGCATAAACACTTGGCTGCACTTTTACCTGTTAACAAGTAGTGAAACGATAAATTAACTACACCAGAAGTAGAAGAAACTTAAGTATTCAATAAACTACAATTCCTTGGTTCTTTTTTACATTTAAATAACAAATGTCGAACGTCGCTGTAAATATGTTAGATGTCTATTTTAGTTATGATTCCGGCATAAACTTATCCAATGAGACGTGTAAAGTTTTTACCTTAGCCATAGGGAAATAATATGGTGAATTGTTTGTTTCTTTGAAGGGAACCTAAAATTCGAACTGACAGTAGTGCGTTTTTTTTATTTTGACCCAAGGTATGTAAATGATTTTACCACGTCAAACTCGTGTTCCGCTACCTTGATTGTGGGACCAATGTTAGGTGTTCTTCCAGACGAGGCCACCATGTACTTTGTTTTGCTTTCGTTGATGTGCAGTCCCAGATTTCCTGCCGCCTGCTCAATCTAAGTGAAAGCTTCTTGTACAGCTGTTGTTGTTCTTCCAATGATGTCAATGTCGTCTGCGTAAGCCAGTAATTGGGTGGACTTGTGGAGGATTGTACCCCTTGATGTCACGCCCGAATCTCGGATCACTTTCTCCAACGCCAGGTTGAAAAGGAGGCAGGCCCGACCGTCCCCTCATTATACATATTGATTGATCTGGACAGTGTTCTGGAGACCTTTACTTGGCTTGACACATTGGTCATGGTCAACCTACATAGTCTTGTCAGTTTGTTGGGGATGCCGAATTCTTTCATGGTTTTGCTGAATTCTACCCTATGCTATCATAGGCGGCTTTAAAGTCTATGAAGAGGTGTTGAATTGAGTTTTGAAACTCTTAGACATTTTTCCATAGCCTGCCTCATGGTGAAAATCTGATTAGTTGTTGATTTGCCTGAAGCTCCACTGGACTGTGAAGTTTCTCGTGTATGAGACATCCCGCTTTGTAAAATAGCCGAGAATATCTTATATACGGTACTACAACGTTATACCGCGATAATTAGTGCACGTTGTGATATCTGCTTTTTTATGTACCGTCCAGAGCATGCCTTTTCTCCAGTCTTCTGGCATCATTAATTAGTTTTTATTTTTATTTTGTAACTTGATCTATGTTGCCTATTCTTTATCTTTTCTCTTCTTCCTCTCTACTAATATTTCTTCTCTACTACTATGCTGCTTTATTTCTTACGCCTTCATCTCTCTTGCCTGCTTGTGGTCATGTGTATCTGTGCTCTCTATGTATAACGCATGAGTGGGTCTCCTAGTCGTATGCACAACGAGGGAACACTCCTCAATATCCTCTCCTCTTCCTCTTCTGGGCTGAATATTATTGCCCTTAATGCTAGGAGTTTAAAAAACAAAATGGATGAGCTCAGAAACTTGCTTGATTGTCCTAAAAGTCATGTTTTAGTTGTTGGCGAAACGTGGTTAAATCCTGAAACTCCCTCCTCTTACGTTTCCCTTTCTGACTTGACTATCCATCGAAATGACCATGCTGGTCGCTCTGGAGGTGGCGTTGCAGTGTATGTATCTTCTGTGCTTTCGTCTAGAGTGCTTGGTAAATCAAGAGACTCTCCACTTGAATTTATTGCTGTGGAAATAAAATCTTCCTTTGATAAATGTGATGTCATAAGTGTATACTGTCCCACTATATTTGATCCTGTGGTTGCTGCTGAATTCCATACTGCTGTTCCTAATCTTTCGCGTCAGTATGAGAATCTAGTTGTTGCCGGTGATTTCAATGTTAACTTGCTAAAACCAAACGGTCAGGTGAAATGTCTTAATTATATGTTTGAGTCATTGGATCTTCATGTTTTAAATAAACTCCCAACTTTTATGAATTGTCGTAATCCATCATTGCTTGATTTTCTCGCCGTTACGTCTGTCAGCTCTGTAATAAGACACAACCAAATTTCTCCTCCTAGTTTTCTTGACCATGACATCCTTTTTCTCTCTATCTATTTCTCACTGCAACCTCCTTCTTCGCCTTCTTCTTTCTCTTACCGTGACTACAGCAACATCCATCCTGAGCAGCTTCTTAGTGCTGTTTCTTCTTTACCTTGGTATGACATCTATATCTCTACCTCTGTCGACGATAAGGTTGCTATCTTGTCCTCCTTCATCCAATCATTGTACGACCAATGTGTACCGCTTGTCACCCGTAGACTCAAAACCTCTTCTCTTTGTCCATGGTTTTCACGTGAGATTCGTGATCTGATAATCCAGCGCGGGTCTATGTACAGGCGATACCGTAGAACTAAAATTCGTAATTACTTAATTGAGTACAAAGTGCTTCGCAATCGCATCAACCTCAAAGTCAAAGCTGCTAAACGTGAGCTTGTGCTAACAAGCTTAATCCTAACCTAGATCCGAAACGACTTTGGTCTAACCTTCGCTCACTTGGTGTTCATTCTTCTGTATTTTGATGTTGATGTTGAGCTCCTCAACTCATCATTCATACTCTCTCCCCGAGATATGATCGTCTCTCTTTCTCTAACTCCTCCTCTTCTGACTCGCTCAGTCCTGGTAGCCTTTACTTCCGCTGTGTTGATTCTTTAGAAGTTCTTGAGTCTCTTCTGTCTATCTCCTCGAACAGTATCGGCTTTGATGGAATTTCTCCATGTTTTCTCAAAATCCTGTCTCCCCTAATTGCTGAACCTATCACGCATGTTTTTAACTATTGCCTCACTGCATCTGAATTCCCTTTGCTCTGGAGAAAAGCCATTATGGTTCCTTTACCCAAAAGACGGTCACCATCTGATATATCTGACTTTCGTCCTATTAGCATCCTACCCTTCCTCGCTAAAGCTTTTGAAAAAATTATTTTTACTCACGTGATGGGCCATCTAGAACGTAATAATTTTCTCTCTATTTATCAATCTGGCTTTCGAAAATCGCACAGTTGTGAGACTGCTATGTTGAGGGTTACAACTGATCTTAGGGCTGCGATTGATCAGGGTAAAATTGCATTATTGGTTCTGCTTGACTTCTCTAAGGCTTTTGATCCTGTGGTGCATCCGCTCCTGTTGTCCAAACTTAATCAACTCTATCACTTCTCTTCCTCTGCCACGCGTCTTTTCTCCTCTCTTCTTTCTGTTAGATTTCAATGTGTTCGTCACAATGGCAGAACATCCTCTCTTCTGCCGGTGCGTCTGGGTGTGCCTCAAGGCTCGATACTGGGTCCTCTTCTTTTTTCCCTATACATCAATGATCTTCCTTCTGTCATTGACGGCTGTTCTTTTCATGTATGCTGATGATCTTCAGCTGTACAAATCATTTCCTCCTAGTGACATTGTTCCCTGTACTGCCGATATGAATAATATTTTATCTCGAATCAGTGAATGGAGCTCCAATAATTTCCTAAAACTTAATCCAATTAAATCCCAAGTACTGCTTATAAGTCATCGTCCTATATCCTCTGAATACTCCTAATCTATTAGTAGATGATGTTCCTATTCCTGTTGTTGATTGTGTTAAGAGCCTTGGGATATTTATTAACTGTAAGCTTTCCTGTTGTAATCATGTTTCCTTCATGCTGTCCAAGATATATGGTACCTTGCGAAAACTGTGGCTGTTCGCGGATCTGCTTTCACCTTCTATCCATGCCAAGCTAGTGAAATGACTTATTCTGCCGCATTTTCTCCATGGCGCCCTTGTTTATTTGTCTCTTGATTCGTCCTGTCATCATCGACTCAGGATCGCATTCAATGATTGTCTGAGATTTGTTTTTCACCTCCGTAGATCTGATCATGTGTCCGACGTGCAAAATTCACTATTGGGATGTGGGATCTTTCATTTTCTCAATGTCATGGCACTAACTCTTCTGCATAAATTTTTTTATTCTAAATGTCCTTGCTACCTGGCTGACTTCCTTATCCCCATGCAGTCCTTGAGGTCATTCAAGCTGCTTATCCCTCCAAAAAAAACAGCACAGCCACGATGTTCAAAAAGCAGGCATCTATTTTTTTAGCTTCTCTTCCAGCTCCACAGTAGTACAACTACTACTCTACTGTCCTTACCTATTTCTTTCGTTTCTTCTTTCTTCTCTCTTACTTCTTTCAAATTCTTCGCTCTTCTTTCTTAAGCTAGTTGTAAGAATTTAGGATTATTTACCATTTGTTAAATGTACTCTAAAAGATTGTAATCTTGTGTACTCTACCAAATATATAAATAAAAAATAAATAAATAAATAAATCACTTCCTGCTCCCATACTTGCAGAATTAATTCGTGAATCGCTTGGTGTAATGTAAGTTCTCTATATTTAGCCAGCTCCGCTAGTCTGCAGCCGAAGCCTTGTTGTTCTTGTGCCGAGTTATGGCTCTGCTAACTACTTTTAAGCTTAATGACGGCAGGATCCTCAGTAAGCTCGCCATTTAGCAATTCATGGTGATGCCTTTAGGATCGATGATCAGATTTCCTTCTTTGACCTTGCAGTATGTGCAACGTGGTGTGAATTGCGTCATACTGCGGACTCTCTTCCTGCTTGAGGTACGCAGCATTCTTACGACAGTTGCCAGCTGGCATTCATTATCGAACCAGTTGTTCCGATCTCTACGACTTCTGCCTAAGATGTGATCAGCAGTACCAATGACAATATTTTTAAAGCGGGTCCAGCTCTCGTCGACGCCCGGCATCTCATCCCCAGAATTTATGGCGAGTTCTATTGCATGACCGCAGCTGTTTCTGGTCATTTCACTGCGTAGTGCAGCTGTGTTGATTCGAGCTTGATCAGCGCATACAAAGCTTTTCAGCGCTGTAATGCGCCCTCGGAGCACCATACCAACAAGATAGTGTTCGAATCCGGTTGGCACCTCGGTACGTTCGAACTAGTAATGAGCAAAAATGTTCTTGTTCTTGCAGTCTTGTCTTGTTCTTGGTCATTTAGCAAGAGCAAGACTTAGTTATGCTTGCAAAAACAAGAACAAGATTAACTGTGCAAGAACAAGACCCAGAGCAAAACTTTAGAAAGATTTTTTCAAAATTTTCACCTAAATTCATTCTTTTTAAAACAAAAAATATAAAATTGATTATGATGCTCAGGTAATTATGATATATGTAAATACATGTGTGTATATTTACTTTTTAGTATGATAATTGAAAAAGCATTTGTACGTATAGACGTTTTCAAACCTCGTGACATCCCGCGCATCTTCCCCAGCTAAGCTCTTAAAAATGTTAAAAAGTTCAGACAAAAGCTTCATTTAACTCCTCCTATCAAATCACTTGCTGCCATGTAATCAGTCGCGACTGCGTATTGCTAAAGGGAGGTGTATTTTTCTGGGACTTCGATGATTATTTAAAAAAATTACAAATTATGACTGAAAAACACCCGTTTTTATATATTTTTTTTATTTTAAGGTTTTTATATTTTACACAAATGCCATAGAAATAATTTGTAGTAATTTCTACTAAAAAATACGATATTTGTGTTTTTATCACTTTGATTACTAGATTTTTGACATTTTCCGCCAGTCGCAAGCGCGCTTCTGCCCGGGGAGGTTGTGTTGCTTGCGGCTGCGGAGAGCTCTCAATTTATGAATGAAAATGCTCATATCTTTAAAAGAATTTTTTCCAGCAATTCTTTTAATTTATTTTAAATTTAGGGATGGGAAATATTTAGCATAATTATAGTAAAATTATGCTTATTACGATGGATAAACTGCCTTTGTTGAGCAGGAGTTTTACATGTATTTCAAAGCTCTGCTCAATACATATAAAGATTACTTAACTTTATTCATCCGGCATGCGCACATCCCTTCCCAAATTATTTTGTTGAGTTTTTTCTGCGTTTGTTGCCTTTTTAAGTTAAAAGAGGGGAAATGATAGAACAAATTTTATGAAATTGGGCAACGAGGTGCGCAGAACCCTTCAAATTATTTGTGTCACGGAGTTTGAAAACTTCTATAACTATATAATGACTTTGCATGCACCGTGCGCCAACTAGTGATGCGCAAAAATGGTCTTGTTCTTGCAGTCTTGTCTTATTCTTGCACACTTAGCAAGACCAAGAACAAGAACAAGACTTAGTTATGATTGCAAGAACAAGATTAAGAAAGACTGAACAAAAACAAGACAAGAGCAAGACTAGACTAGTCTCGTCTTGTTCTTGCGTTTGCTCATCACTACTGTCCAATCGCCGTTTTCTTTGCGAATATTGCTTCAAAAGGTAGCCCAGGTGGTACGTTTGGTTATCCTTATTGCCGCTTCAGTTTTGACTTATAGCAGCCCCAGGAGGTTACGCTGTTGCTGCGCCTGGCTAAATTTAATTCCTTTCTACACTCTTTGCGGAGTGTTTCAAGTTCTGGAGTCCGCCATGGGGGTTTGTAAGCCTCATTATGCGGTCTGTTCGGGCAAGGTTTATTCATGGCATAGGAGCTTTGTTCTGCGAAAATTTCACAATGCTGTCGAGCTATTCCGGGTTTTTTAGGGCAAGGTTTTTTGTGATTAGCCTGATCAGTAACCTCAATTCGTCCTTTTGAGGTTTTTATTTTGGACGTGGTGGCTGAGTTAGACTCTTGCAGATGGAACTCTATAAACCTGTGGTCTGAGAAAGAGTGTGTCTTCAAGACCTTCCAAACCAGTATTTGGTCAGAGTGACAGTTCGGGACAAGGTTGATGTCCAGCGCTTCCTCTAGCACATAGCAAGTTTCATATAAAATGCACAGTTACTCTATGAAGGCGAGCACCTAGTGTACCATTAACTGACGAGACGCTGATATGCTACTCATTCGTTGGCCTTCTTTAGGCCGGCGTCTACGTGGCTTTAAACAGGTTTTCGTTCTTTAGTGCAACAGGAGGAGGCCGCTATCTTAGAATAATGCTGTATCATATATGATACTGTAATCGCATAATGGCGCGATATAAATAGTGGGCGCCACTTATGCGAGGTGTTACCCCCTTAGCCACAAGCCCGGAAGAGCATGGCCAAGGAGCCAACACCATACATAAGAAATAAAAAGAAAATCCGGAACTCCTACGCCGGCCACACGGAGTTGTCTAGCTCGCCGGAGGGGTCGTGGGGTGTGTGGCCGGGGCTTACCGCGGTTGGTTCACCACTTACCTGTGTCTGTGCAACTTTGACTTCCGCCCATCATCCTCCCGGCACCGCCTGAGCCGCATCACCCTGAAAAGGAATGACCCCCTCCCTCAACCATTCCACCAGAAACAAATTTAACGCATGGTCATTCTATTAATTATAAACATTTAATCATCAGAACAACAATTACAAAGAATAACCATCAACCACGACAATAATTTATAACTCCTTGTCCATTATCAAAATTAAATGAGCAAAGTCAACAATATTAAGGTTTCATTATTATAGTTACATAGATATGAGCTCAAGATAAAAAGAAAACTCACAGTATTGGCCAATACTCCTCGTTTTGTACATATGTGATTACAATCAATAGAATCACTTCGGAACCAACAAAGAAGAAAATAGATCCGACAAGGAGCAACACGAATTCACAAATAATTATCAAGAATATTATAAATATTATAAATGTAATACTAACTACTATTTAAAATTATTATTTTAGTAATGAATATTTTTTTTCAATAATAATTAAAGCAAAAAGAGAAGTTTTGATTATTTTATTTTGTGTATGTTTTGTTTGTTTTATTATCTATGATCCAGCTGTTGTGGATGCACTATAGGTGTTGCTTAATTACCTGAAGTTCCGTATTTATACTAGTGTGATAAGTATCATCTAATTTTCATCAGCTAATTGTTCTATTTAAAACATTTTCGAGTGACTTTGGATAAGCTTCTGTCTGGTCTCCATCCCCCTCGGTCTTCTGATCTTAAACCATTCCTCTACCCGTTTTTCCCGTGTTTTCTGAAATTTTGGGTGACAGATAAACGAAGAACTAGAAACACCGGGTCCTTCCCCTTAAATAAATAAAACAGTTGGTACAGATTAACACCAATCCGCACTTTTCCGGTTAAAAATTCCAGCTACATAAAACCGAAACCTGCATATCCGGCTCCATAAACTAAAGCAATTTTTGTATTGCTGGTATCCCCTTCGGTACCTCTTCACACTACTTTCCTATTTGTTAATGTTTTGGTTGGGCCTAAATCCTTCTTGTATTTTCGACTAGAATTCACAGCACCAAAATAGTCACCAAAATAGTCCGGCTTGATGATAATTCGACACGAACTGGTATTTTTGTTCAAATAAACTGAATAATGACGGTTTTTACTTCAGCCAGTCTTAGGTGTTCCTAACGGATTTTTTTCCTCTTTTATTTTCTTTTTAATTTTTCCCGAACATCAACTTTTTTCCCGGACCAAAAATATTTTTCAGTCCATTTTTTCATACGTCAAAGTTCGAACTCCTATTTTCTGTTTTTTTTCATTTCTCCCCGCCTACCTTTTTGTTCCCAACCAACTACTCGATTTTCTTCCCCACAGTAATTTTTAGTCAAGTAGATATTTAGGCAAAACTGACCGTTACATACCCTCGGGTCCACGAGGCCGACTCGCGAGGCAGTGAGGAGCCGAAAAAAACGGACAGTTTTTTCTTTTGTAGTGAGCTTCGGGTAAGATCAACGTGGGTCTCGACTCATCCCCTGAGATTAAGAGGCTCATGCTCTCCAGACTGAGATAGCCGGGCTGTTCAGGTTCTCAACAGAGTCGTCTCCAGACGGAGTGAAAAAGGATAAGTTGGACGTACGGTCACAACCGTATTTTCGTGATGATTTGTTAATCTGCAGTAAGAGCCAACAGGAAATAAAAGTTGTAAAGCCAAAACTGTCAAATCAATTCAATATGAAGGATATGGGAAAAGTTAACACTTACTTACACAGGTATAGCCATAAACCATAATAAAAAGGAAAATAAATTAACGTTAAGTCAGGAAAAGTACATAGAATCTCTTGGGAGTAAATATAACTTAGAAAGGTGTAAATTATATGATACTCCTATGGAAACAAATTTAAAATTAGATCCAGCATCTGAAATTGACGTAAGAATTAAGTACAGAAATTTAATTGGGAAACTTTTATACATAAGTGCTGGCACAAGACCAGATATCGCGTTTAGTGTTAACTATTTGAATAGATTCCAAAGCTGCTAAGCGGTGCAGTTTAGATAATGCCACACCTCCAGGATAGTTAGCGCTTGATACTGACAACAGGAGTATGGTAAGAAATAAGTCAAACATGAGGTGACCTCCGGCTACAAGTAACATGCAACCTTGCCATCACGATTTAGTTCGGTTTATCCATATTCTATGACAAGCACATGCAACTGGCAAGTTCAGTACGGGGGAGATGATACAACGTAGCTCTTCATGCGGTAAAAATGAGTATAGGAATACGAAGTGATTGCAGCTACTCCAATTGGTCGGCATCTTGGTTCCAAAACAAGACCTAGAGGGATAAAAAATTTTGATGTCCCCATTGCTCGTGGGATTGCGGAGTAGAAATACCATAGTAACGGTGAAACACCCCATTTTGAGTTCTTATTCAAAATCTTATTATACTATAAAACTTGTCATTCAGGCCATAATGATCTTCCCAAAAAAATGTATCAACAATTACCGTAGTTGTTAAAATTTTGATACCTGCTGGTATCCACTGAGAGTTTTCTGGTATAAAGATCGTTAAGTACCAATATTCCTAGAAGAAACACTAATTCCGATCTGAATATTATTGCAGTTCCAGATAACCATACAAAGAGATTATGCTTCTCTTGTAGCCAAAAACTAACTGCATCAAGTACGACTGGAAGCGCCATGACATTTGATAAAGGACGACTCATGTAGAACATAAAGTGGAATTGTGATATCGTTACTAACATACCATATCGATATAGTAAGGCCGAATTTTTTCTATTACTTTTCTTAAATTTTCCATGCTGCGGCTACAATTCCGGAGTCTAACTACATATTGACTCCAAAATTTTGAATTCCCAAATTCTGGAAGAAGATAACTGCGGGTGACGATAATATTGATACAAATAAAAGGCCCAATAAAAGTTCGTGGCACTACACCAGGAAATTCATGGTGATCATACTGAGTGAAATTGTGCCGTAGATAGAGTATATCATGCATTGCTTGTATATTAAAGCTCTCCTCCACGTTTGGGAAGGGTGCATAGAATAGATGAGCCAGAGCTACCAAGAACAGTATGAGCCCCATTACCGAATATCAGTCACGCAAACACTTTCAATAATTTCGTATTACGGATCCGTTAAATATATTTAAATTGCGGGAAATACGAGAAAATCAGGAATCCAGAGGAAACTGACATCAAGATGAAGAAAAGTTGGCGGCTGTTGCGCAAACTCTAGTGGGCTTAGTGTTAAATACGTCATCCATATCTGGATACTGTCCACTTTATTTGTGTCCAATTTTTGCTTCGCAAGTTCCGAGTTGAGATGGAAATAAATTTTCCGGCTTTAAAAATAACCTTACAAACCAATAAAAAAATTTTCTCGACGACCACTGACAATTTAAGCAGAGTTCCGCACAACTGATTTTGACTGATAAATATTGTAAAAGAATTTGGTTATGTTTAGATCACTAAAATCCTGATGATAAAATCGTTAATACTACAAATTCGTTGCATTTTAATTTGTAAAATTATATTTCCTTATTAAATTTTACCAAATAACCGTCTTTAAAACACATATATGTGTAGATCTGTTATATTTAATTTTTCTCTAAATTAACGTATTAAACAATGATCGCGGGTGTAAGCGTCTTATAAAAGCAAGTAGTGTGTAGCTATAAAACAATAAAAGTGTATTGGTGTGTATATAGGTTAGTATAGATGATGAGATTTGCTTTAATCCAATATATGAGTGGAATGGTTGAGGCAGACAACAATCCCCTCAGGGCTCCCGCATGTCAACGTCCTCGATGCCAGTTGGTGAAAACCATGAAGCATAGTCATCACCAAGTGTCATCCAGGTCGCCGACCCAGCTTCAGGTAGACCCGAAAGAAGGACGGAAACAAAACTCAAAATCGCATCGCCCGAAAGGAAAGGAAACTTCTTCAAAAATAAAAAAAATTTGGGGAATCCGCTGTTCAACCACAACTGAGCTACCTTTCGGAAAATCAATCAGTTGGGAGGAACAGACGAAAAAAAAACTCAGGACATAAACAAAAAAATAGAATTTAAAAAGCTGGATGGACCATCAGGAGGGCAAGGGGCGCAGTGGCAGGCGGTAACACGCCTGATACCAGAGACGGTTAAGCCCTTGTACCAACTTCAACTTCCATCAGGAAAAATAATTCGAAGATCCTGTTCAAAGACCGACGCAGTGGCAGGCGGTATCACGCCTGATACCAGAGTCGCCGACCCCAGAAACAGGACAAGGATGAACCACTACTACACCTGCACGCATAGCCAAGCGACCACCGCTTGTTAGCAAGCCGTGCAGGTCAGCATGGCTCGAAGCTACTCCCAAAAAGAAGAAGTTACCGCAGAAGAGAACGGGTAGGCCTAAAAGCGAAGACAAATAAAAATTCACCTAGAATTTGGACAATCGCAAAAAAAAATTCGGCAAAACAGACAAAGGCTAAGGCCTCGCGGTACTACCTTAGCCCACGGCGAGCGCTGGATAAGTGTGGTGAACCATAAACAAAAAAAAATCAAATGTTTGTCCGTGAAGGCACAAGTGGTACTAAACCAAAAAAAATTTAAACTTCAAGGTCCGTGTAGGACAGTCAACGGGCTGTAAAAGCTGCGTTGGGCGCCATTTATGTAATAGCATAATGGCGCGATATAAATAGTGGGCGCCACTTATGCGAGGTGTTACCCCCTTAGCCACAAGCCCGGAAGAGCATGGCCAAGGAGCCAACACCATACATAAGAAATAAAAAGAAAATCCGGAACTCCTACGCCGGCCACACGGAGTTGTCTAGCTCGCCGGAGGGGTCGTGGGGTGTGTGGCCGGGGCTTACCGCGGTTGGTTCACCACTTACCTGTGTCTGTGCAACTTTGACTTCCGCCCATCATCCTCCCGGCACCGCCTGAGCCGCATCACCCTGAAAAGGAATGACCCCCTCCCTCAACCATTCCACCAGAAACAAATTTAACGCATGGTCATTCTATTAATTATAAACATTTAATCATCAGAACAACAATTACAAAGAATAACCATCAACCACGACAATAATTTATAACTCCTTGTCCATTATCAAAATTAAATGAGCAAAGTCAACAATATTAAGGTTTCATTATTATAGTTACATAGATATGAGCTCAAGATAAAAAGAAAACTCACAGTATTGGCCAATACTCCTCGTTTTGTACATATGTGATTACAATCAATAGAATCACTTCGGAACCAACAAAGAAGAAAATAGATCCGACAAGGAGCAACACGAATTCACAAATAATTATCAAGAATATTATAAATATTATAAATGTAATACTAACTACTATTTAAAATTATTATTTTAGTAATGAATATTTTTTTTCAATAATAATTAAAGCAAAAAGAGAAGTTTTGATTATTTTATTTTGTGTATGTTTTGTTTGTTTTATTATCTATGATCCAGCTGTTGTGGATGCACTATAGGTGTTGCTTAATTACCTGAAGTTCCGTATTTATACTAGTGTGATAAGTATCATCTAATTTTCATCAGCTAATTGTTCTATTTAAAACATTTTCGAGTGACTTTGGATAAGCTTCTGTCTGGTCTCCATCCCCTTCGGTCTTCTGATCTTAAACCATTCCTCTACCCGTTTTTCCCGTGTTTTCTGAAATTTTGGGTGACAGATAAACGAAGAACTAGAAACACCGGGTCCTTCCCCTTAAATAAATAAAACAGTTGGTACAGATTAACACCAATCCGCACTTTTCCGGTTAAAAATTCCAGCTACATAAAACCGAAACCTGCATATCCGGCTCCATAAACTAAAGCAATTTTTGTATTGCTGGTATCCCCTTCGGTACCTCTTCACACTACTTTCCTATTTGTTAATGTTTTGGTTGGGCCTAAATCCTTCTTGTATTTTCGACTAGAATTCACAGCACCAAAATAGTCACCAAAATAGTCCGGCTTGATGATAATTCGACACGAACTGGTATTTTTGTTCAAATAAACTGAATAATGACGGTTTTTACTTCAGCCAGTCTTAGGTGTTCCTAACGGATTTTTTTCCTCTTTTATTTTCTTTTTAATTTTTCCCGAACATCAACTTTTTTCCCGGACCAAAAATATTTTTCAGTCCATTTTTTCATACGTCAAAGTTCGAACTCCTATTTTCTGTTTTTTTTTTCATTTCTCCCCGCCTACCTTTTTGTTCCCAACCAACTACTCGATTTTCTTCCCCACAGTAATTTTTAGTCAAGTAGATATTTAGGCAAAACTGACCGTTACAATACTTATGATGTGTTTATAGAGCATGGTCTTTATTATACATGAAAGTAACCTGCACGAAGGAAATATGCATGATGGTGAAAATTCTTTCGTTAAAATTTTGTCATATGCGTCAAAAAAACGAATGCAGCGGAAACGGATTTGTTCCGTTTGGGGCATTTTCAACTGACTCTGAGACAATCCCAATAAACACAGGAAGAATAACTGAAAATCGTCCTTTGTAAGTCTTCTTTGTGTGGATGATTGCAAGAATTATTTTAATAACCTGTTTTTTAACCTATAGTCAACTGAGTTCGTACAGTTTCATAATCAAAGCTTTTGCGTAAGGCCGCATACCTTCATATGCTTATTAGCGACATTTCCAACTTTTTTAATATGGAAGAAATCGTCACATGCCGCTTTGCCACATTTTATCTCTATACATAATTGAAGAAAAGCTGCTTTTGACGCTTTGGTATACGGTATCATACACTTACAGCTCCTACCCATAATTTCAACCTGATAAATGCTCGCACGAAAATCGTTGGAAGATCCATGCTCGTTTCGATCAAATGTTGGCTTCAGCCAATGAAGCCCAACCTCGCCACTGCATTCCTTCAATCCAGTAACGGCGGAGGAGATTCTTTTGAGCCATTTACAATTCCATCCGAAATAGACTTCCGCATTCTCAGAGGATGTACTTGATTTGAGCCAATTACATAAAATTTATTGCGTGTAATTACACACGAGTCCAGATACCCTGGACTGGTAGTAGTAGTGGTGGTGGTGGTGAGGTTCTTTTATGTTTGGCATTAAAAAAACATAATTTTCCTTGCGTTTTTTTCTGGGACACCGCACTCCATGGGTTAATCTATTTTTTCCCGGCGATTGCGATAATAGCGCGCAGCAACGAAAAGTGATTTTTTGAATGCTTTGATCTTTGCCGACAATGACAGTTTTTTGGGCTTACTTAGGAGGAGGCTACCTTTGAAGTGGAATAGACCAACGGTAAGAGAAGCAGCTCACGTATATTTACGACTGATGATATCCCCGAGCAGATGGGCACCATTTTGCGGGTAAATGCCTTCGTCTTCGCCTTTGCCTTAGATCTCCTCATATTATCCGACTCCGATTCTCGTCTATCAAATGGAGAAGGTTATGGCATCCGAGTCAAATTTCTTTTAATCTTTCCCCCTTTTCGTTCGCTGTCAGTCACAATTTATAGCGTAAATTTTTAGCCAATTTACACCGGGGAAGAGGCTCATTAAAAAGATCATTTGATAATTAGTTTGCCGCAAGGTTCATTTGTTCTTTTGATCGGATTTCTTGGGAAACTAGAGGAAGGATCGGGATTAGGTTTCTCATTTCTTTGTATGTGTTTTGAAATTTTTGTAAAACGATACCGTGATATGCAAGAAGTTGGTCGAGTTACGTAAAAACCAGTTACCTTGAATTTTTTGTGGAAGGTGTTTTTTTGAGGAAAGCACCACTTAATAAGTTAATTTGTTGTAAAAATCGCAATAAAATTCTTATACTCGAAAGAAAAATCTTAATAGTTCTTGAACAGGAAACTATTATAGCACGATTTTAATTGTATTTTATCTAAATTTTTGGTTAATTGTAACCCCACACTATATCGACATAGATTTTCTATCTCAAATTGATCTAGGGCGGATCTGGAATCAACATCGCTAATTTCAATCATAGAATGGACGTGCCGTGGCATCAGTCAGGATAGAGCCCTAACACTCGGTGTTTGAACCTATATCGCCCACCAAGGACGTAGCCAGGGGAGGGGTTTTGGGGGTTCAAACCCCCCCCGAATGAAAAAAGACATCGCAGATAGCATGAAAAATTAAATAATAATAAATAGTTTTTCTTCAATTGTATACTAAATTTGAGATAGGCAGAACACAATTCAAATCGCATCTTTTCTTCTTAAGGCCGCCATACACGGTCAAATTGGATGTACATCCAGAATTTCATCAAACCCATAAGCGCAATGAGTTTTGATCGGCCGACCGGCCCACAATCGATAGTTTTGGTTGTACATCAGCCCTTCGATGTACATCCAATTTGACCGTGTATGGCGGCCTTTAGAAATACGTTTGGCGACAGCTATGTATAGCGCGAACCAAACGAGATGAGGTTTCCCAAAAGGCTATTTTCCATGCGCAGTAGCATTCTTGGTACATTTCGAAGCGGAAATTTGAAAATATATAAGCGAATGTCTTATTCATATGTGCGCAATGTTTATTGGTGTGTAATTTGCATTTCCGAAGAAAGGAAAAAATATCTAGATGACTATGTATAAAAAAAGTAAAAAAGTATAGAGGGAAGGGGAGGTCTCATTTACACAGATCATTATTATGATTCTTACAAAAACCCATTCTGCCGTCACAACATCCACGACTGTTCTGAACTGTCGCGGGTCTCTTGTGAGATTGCCATTCAGTTTCATATAAAACTTTGTTGGATTCCTAGGGGAACCGTAGGGTAGATGAGCTTGCTAGACAGGGAACCGAAGTGGAAAGGACACCCCACTTAACCCGGATAGGTATGACCTACAAACTAGCTTGGAGGAAAATCAGCTTAGCTCGAGATGGGTTGAGATGGACCACAGCAACGGTGTTCCGCACTCTTCATGCAATCTGGCCAACTTTGGACGCAAAGCGTTCAAATTTTCTAGTTTTGTTAAACATAAAGGAGATAACCCATGTAGTAAATGCTCCGATCGGTCACTGCCCCTTTGGCCGGCACGCCGAAAGATTAAGACTTCCCCACAACGACTTATGCTGATGTTGTGGTAAAGAAGAAGAGGAAGAAACTGTCTCCCATCTTCTCTGGACATGTCCCGCCCTCGCAAGGAAAGAGGGACCTTGATGCATTGAGCGAGCTGCAAAATACAGGGGTCCCTGAACTCTGTCGCTTTATCAAAAGCTCCAAATGGCTTGCAATGGCCTGCACTTTGTTCCAACACTAGAATGGCTAATGGCATCACAATGGGCCCAATAGCGTGCCATTTCAACCTAACCTACAAAAACCCCTCCCGAAGCAAAATCCTGGCTACGTCCTTGTCGCCCACTGCTTATAATATATCTAGATTGGATCGTTTACCCGACCGGAATCCATCCAATTCCCTGTCGACTATCATCTTTAGTGAGACTGATGTCAGATTAGCACTTCTGACCCTCGATGGTAGTAAAGGCTCGGGTCCTGATAAAATTAGTCTGGTTTTTTTGCGAAACACTGCTTCTTCAATTTACAAGCCGCTTACTATTATTTTTAACAGAAGTCTACTTGAAGGTCACTTCCCTGCGGTTTGGAAAACTGCGAATATAACACCAATTCATAAGTCAGGGCCTAAAAGTGATATATTGAACTATAGACCTATCTCTTTACTATCATCCATAGCGAAAACCTTTGAGCGATTAGTGCATGGCAGAGTTTTTTACTTCTTCAAACACATAATTAACCCCAATCGGCATGGTTTTGTGAAGTCCAAATCAACTGAGACTAATCTTTTAATTTATTCTATTTTTTTATTCCAATCAATGGATGCTGGTATCTCTGTTGGTTCTATATACACGGATTTCAGAAAAGCCTTTGACAAAGTTGACCATATGTTATTGCTGGAAAAACTATGTTTTAATGGAGTCAAAGGTAATCTGCTACGATGGTTTTCATCTTATCTTGAGCGTAGGCTTCAGTCTGTTGTTCTAAATGGTTTTTCCTCCACGGTAATTCTGATCAGTTCAGGAATTCCGCAAGGATCTATCTTGGGCCCATTGCTCTTCATCATTTTTATAAATGACATCCAGCAATGTTTTCACCACAGCCAAACATTGCTTTTTGCCGACGACTTAAAAATATACAAACAGATAAAAACTATGAAGGATTGTCAACTGCTGCAAGATGATATCACCCGATTCCAAAACTATTGTCATGACAATAAACTATTTCTTGCATTAGATAAATGTCAAGTCATTAGCTTTACAAGAAATTCCAACCATATCAGTTTTGACTATACATTAAATAATACTATTCTTATTAGAGTAAAGCATATACGTGATCTTGGAGTTATCTTTGACAGCAAATTTATTTTTGACTCACATATTAACAATACTGTATCTAAAGCATACAGGATGCTTGGCTTCGTACTAAGATCGACCAAGAATTTTAAGCAGTTGTGGACTTACCGTCTACGATACCAATCGCTAGTAAGATCACATTTGGAATATGCCTCATCCGTCTGGAACCCATAACCCATACTATAAAATGTACAGTAATAAAATTGAAATGTTACAGAAAAAATTTACTAGAGCACTGAGTTCCGCCTAAAGTATGGTAAGTTGCCCTATGACGCCAGATTGATAAAAACATCCCTCATAGGTCTTGAGGATCGACGACCTCTTCACGATGCTGTAATTCTCAAAAAAATTATAACATCTGGCATAGATTCCCTTGATCTCTTATCTCAAGTTTGTTTTAGGATTCCCACCGGGGCCACTCGTTCGAAAGACTTGTTCTTTCTTAATAAAGCTAGAACCAACGCCGGTCTGAGAGCTCCACTGTACAGAATGTGCGAGCAGTATAACAATAAGTTTCTTGTTGTAGATACATATATGTAATACCAAGGAGGCTGAATTTAAGCGTAAACATTGGGCGCTTTCAGTAATGCAGGATGCATGCGCAATTGACTTATTCAGTCATTGAAAGCTTTCACTTTCAATTGCTGAATAAGTCATTTGCGCACGCATCCTGCATTACTGAAAGCGCCCATTCTTATCGTATAGCTCAGTGCAATTAGTCGAAAAAAGGGCATGAAATTGCATTTCATGATGGTCAAAATTTTTTTTTTTGGAATTTGTTGGGGTACATCTGACAATGTTAAAACCAAGTTTGTGGGGTCGCAGTGTGATGGGAAAAACCGCCATCTTGAAAAAGAGGTAGAGGTCGTTTATACCAAATAACTCGGTTGTGGGCAATGATAGCTGAAAATGATCAATACAGTCATTAGAGAATAAAATTATCTACAAAATGAGCCCTTAACGAGGTCTGTAAGTTAATTTGGCTCAAAGTTATGGCCGCTCAAAGTTCGAACTTGTTCGGGTGGTTGAGGTTGAATGCAGTTTTTTGCGATTAACTCGAAAGATATTAATTTGGGTGGGTTAATGCTGATTACCAAACTTATAGTGCTAGTGAATAATAAGCCCTTAGTCATTGTTCTCGCTTGTATAGTTTGCGAGTAATACAACGCCAAAGTTCGCACTTCACGTGCCTGAAATAACTAATAACGCAATTTTTTTTGAATATCTCCTTAACGGTTGCTCAAATGAAAAAGTAGTAAACAGCAAAAATTCGGACAATAAAAATATCTTTCAAATAAGCTATTAGTTGAAGCTCTATGTCGTTTTATGCCAGCGATACAACCGGTCAAAGGTCAACCGCGAGGTTTACGAGTTGTTTGTTTAACTACTTGGGGAAATTATAACAATGAGACATATGTAGTGGCTTAGAACCATCAATTTTGACGATTTTTTTTAGTAAAACACTGAAGAACGTTACGAAAGTACCTTGTTTATGAATTAACAATAATGACCATACTACACCACGATGAAGAAAAATTGCACCGCACTCGAAGCAGGAGTGGAACTTTTCAAGGAAGAAAACATTAACCCAGAAAGATTAATTATTATATATCTGTTGTTTCTTCAGTAAATAAAATAAAAATAAAACACCTCTGATTTGGCTCATGGCCATGGTGATATTAATATCCGGAAAACTCATCCAAAATGGAGTTAGCAATTGGCCCAACCGCTGCGGGCTATCCGTCAACCCGGAAAAACATTAATGATGTTTTCCTCCAATAGGACTAAAATACCCACCTTAAGTGCACCTTCACTCAACAGTCGAATACAGAGCTTATTCCAGTCAGCTACATAAGTACTTGGGTATTATTCCGAGCCAAAAGTTGAGGTGGAGGTTGAATATCCAAGAAAGAGCAAGTAAGTCCTGCACCGCCCTCCGGATACATGAAGCGGATGGTTGGGTTGAGAAGACCTCTGCGCACAATAATATACCGCTCTCTCTACTAGAGTTTCACGAGAGCGAGACAAGACAACAGTCGGCCGCGGTCTCGATCTCGCTGCGCGAGAGTTAGACCACTGTTGTCTTGTCTCGCACCCCAGTGCAACAGTGATATTATAGTGTTGTGTCGCGATAGTCTTGCGTTACTCACGCGAGAGTCAGTGTTGCACTCTCGACTTCCCCCACCCTCCGTTTTTGCCCTGCGGATAATTTAAACCGCCACTACCTCTGCGACAATCTGTTTGTGCCTTTAAGGGGGTAAAATTAAAGTTGAATATGAAAAAAGATTTAAAAATTGTTGAAATATTATTAAAAAAATTTAGGAAATTTATTGTAATCCCACCCCTAAATCTAAACAAAATAAAAAATACATTGAAAAAGAATTTCTTTTCGTAGACGCAAAAGAATTTAACATAAAATTAACATTTAAGAGAATTTTCATTCCCTCCTAATTAGAGTTCACTCTGGACGACATACCCTTCTCAAGAGCATCCACTCAGAATGTTCACTTAGTTTTTTCCAATATGGCTTGATGTTGTCTTGTACACAGACATAATTCGTATCAGAGTCGGGTGTAGGAGCTGCAGTTTTTCCCCATAAATTTGCAAAAAAAAAGTTTCCGCCTGCCTAATTTCGCCAAAGTTTTGCAGGCAGAACCGCCAATTTTTCATGCCTGCCTAGTAGTACAATTAAACCAAAGGCCGGAAGCGAGACTTATTCTGCATTAGGCGCAGCCCGTATAACTTCCTGGTCGACAAGGAAGAAGCTCCATTTCCTAACCCGGAGGTACAGGATTCCTCCGCAGTGGGTACCGCTTCTACTTAACTACCTACCTTGACCGGTCAAATGGAGAATATCACCAGTTTTGATGAAGGCAAAACAACTGCGATTACATTTATAAAATAAAAGAGGCGTAGCGAATTAATTAATCAAGTTGGGTTAGCTTGCAACCCAGCTTTGACAATTTTGAGATTAAAATTCCGTTTTTATTTGAAACCAGCTGGGACCCGGTATGCCTCGCTGCACCCATAAGCCTATAGTAAACAATAAAAACCATCCACTTACTTAGTATTTTTCGAGATATCAATTTTACACAGATGAAGTGCCTCAAAGAACATGGGTCTTGCAACGGTCGCCATGGATCATTATAATGAGTATACTACATTGCTTATTGTATTCTTCTTATCATACCCTTTTATTTGATACCCATCTTGAGGGGGTTGTGAAGGAAGTGGTAATCCGGCCTCTTGAGACGGCAGCCATGGATCTAACTTATACTGAGTATATACTATATTGCTTATTGCATTTCAGTTTAGTTTCAATAGCGTCATGACCTACCTATGTCGATTTTAACAGGGAATCATCAATATAAAAACTTCTGGAGCACACATTGAGCCAACATCATCACGAGGTAATATGCAATACTAGATTTGAAAATAAGTTTCAATATAATGTGAAAATATTATAAACCATTACATTTATAAACTTCAAAATCCAATTTATATGCGAAACATTAGCTACATTAAAGCCACCAAGTAGTATACCTAATCAATCTACACAAATCCATCTAATAATTGCCAACAGGAAAATACGGCCATATTGGAAAACAAATTATAAAAGAGATAGGGTTTTTGTTTTTTTGATTTGGCATGGCGAACCTAACCAAAAAAATCCCGGAAGTGTAAATCGTTTTAACGAATAAGGCTGTCGCACACTGCATCTGAATTCAGGCGAATTTTGTTCGTACGAATTCTACCGTCAGAAATCGCAATTGTCCTTCTCACACTGTATCAAAAGTCATGCGATTTAGGATTGTATTTCTTTTTAGAAATTTTTGCTATAATGAAACATATGAAAGAAGAAAATATGTTTTTACTAGAAAACTCTTAACTAAAAAGATTTTTGAGAAAAAGGAAGTGGGCTGTGAGGTGTTTGCTAAACGAAATAAATTGGGTGAGTTTCATCACTTACATTCTGATTTAAAGAATGATCCCGTCAAATTTTTTTCATACTATCGAACGAGTTTTAGTACATATACGAATCTATTTTAAATTCAATCAGTCAATTCATTGAAAAATTCTCGAATTTTGGACAAACAATTTCAACCTGTGTGTATGTACTCTGTATGTCTGTCTGTTTGGCCGCGATAATCTCGGAAAGGCTAATCCGATTGGGATGGGACTTTCACTCGAAGATTCCGTATTTTTACGGGCATTTTAATATACGTTTTATGTTAGCTTCATCTGTATGTATGCATGTATGTATGTATTTAGACAAATCTTGCAACTTTTGCAATATGTATACTTCGTGCGACAATGCAATCTAACCCTTTTGTAAAAAAATCAAGATGACGGTTCCAAGATGGCGACCGAATTTGGCAATTGTGCTCCCCGATCCCCGACACGGGTATCAAATTAAGGGGTAGAATTCAATTAGCTATGAGGCGTCATTCAAAACTCAAAATGGCGGCCAATACAAAATGGTGCGCTACCTTTTTCCCTGCAACTCACTCGATATGGGTATCACATGTGTTGCTAGCGAAAAGTTCGGATGTTAATAAAACAAGATTATAAGTAAATAGTCCCCCGATTAGACCGAAAACTTGAATCCATAGTCGAAAGAAAAAGAGTGAAGACTTTTTTTTATCATTCCAATTCTAGGCCTCAAAGAACTCTAACTAAATATTTAGGTTCGCCAAAGTTGACGTACTATATGAAGCCTTATTCGTTTTGGCAGAATTTGCGTGGTCAGGGTTGTCTATAGTCCTATATGTACTCCAGGCACCAATGGATTGCTCTTTGAGGTGTACAATTGGAATGGAACAGTGCACAGAGGTAGCCATAATGAAACGAATAAAAGGTAATTCTCTTTGATATTGGTAAATCAATCATTTGATAACCGGGACATAAATATTATGGATAAGAAATTACAATGAATCACAGAGACTCACATATTTGTAATATCCGTTAATATTTGTTTATTGGCAAAAAGAATATAATTTTACAGTCTACGCGAATGAAATGTTTTCACTGCCAGATATTGTTGTTTCAATTGGTGGAAATACTAGAGATCATTATGGATTCCTAGTTCCACAAATATTCGATGGGTCTAAAGATTATTAAAACAGAGAATATATGGAATAGGATGAACCAAACTTAAACAAAAAACAGAAATAATTCTATCAACGCATCATCAACAGTGTCAATACGGGTGAGTTTTTAAGGACCACCAGGAGTCACTGGCGCATGACTTTCTTAACTAATCTCACATTGGCCAAAATACGTGCATATAAAAGGTTACCGCAGCTGGGTCATTAGCAGAGATTACGGCAAAAACAGCTCATCTATGTTTATGATACCGATCGAAAAAGATCTTATGGAAAATCCTGCGAGCAACAAATCTAAAAACCGCCGCAAAGCTAAAGTTTTACAAGACTGTATGATAGTTGTCTGGGAATGGGATGATGAACCATGGTAAATACGAGGTGTGACAATTAAGTAATAAGACTGATTATATTGCCGCGATTGTGGTAACCCTGCGACCTTGAAATTCCCCTTCCCTTTTCTCGGCATCCTTCCCTCTCCATTGATATATTTGCCATGGCTCTAGCTTGTTTAGTTCAAAGATTATCTATTACAATAAGATGTGACACTCTCGACGTTTTCGCTTATCTATTTTTGACCTTGGTACCGTTATTTAAACGACCTTGCCGGAATTGTAAGAAATAGATAGCGACAGAAAAGCCATTTGTAAGAAAAGGATGCAATATGATGAGGAACGAAGTGGAAATGAACACAATTTTTACAGGGTGTGCATATAATTTAATGAAATTTTTTGGTTTAAAATTAAATTTAATCACATAGGCAAGTCAAACATGGCCAGTTAAAAACTCAACCTGGGAATAAGCTTAGTTTAGCTTATCTTAGCCAGAAGCTTAGTTTTTACTTCATTGTATGAAATTATGCCGAATGTATTCACTAAGTGGTAAGTTTTTTAATGGATGATTCCTGGACAAATTGTTCTTTTGCTATCGACACAGTGTAATCCCTTTCACTTACAACTATTGCGTAATTAGCCGGTAATTTAGTTTTCTGACTTCCATTATCTTCTAAACCAATAATTTCTCCTTTGCTTTTATCAAAATATAAATTGGTTTTAAGGGAAATTTCGTCTAAGCAAATTATACAGTTTTTTGCCATGTTCGGTAAATTTTGAATTTTAATGAAGTGAACAAGCCTTCGTGGATACCGGGACCGGAGGGCCAGTTTTGAATGGATCTCAATAGAGTCCTTTTGGACGGAAGATTCATTTTTTTTGCCAAAAAATTGTAGGCGGAAGGTACTATAAAATATACACTTAAGCCAAATTTCTTAAAATTATTCGAATATCTCAAGACCCTCTCAACTACAGGCCCCGAAGGAGAGTTTTTCATGGTGGTCAACTCAGTCCTAAAATCCACCGGAGTGAGCGGAATAAACATGGCGCGGAATAAGTTCGGGACCGTTTTGGTTATAGTTTTGCAGTAAAAAGTGGTAAAATATTATATTTTATTACTTTTAACTGCACATAGATTACATGTAATTAGTTCGTTAGTAATTTTATTAAAAAAAAATTTTAAAAAAGTGATTAAGTGTCTTTAAAGGGTGTAAATTGTTATCGAGATCATATCTTATATTACATTCGCGGTGTTTTTTCGTTGTTTGTTTACGAAAAAAATGTTGAATATTTAATGTTCTGTGCGGTGATAGAATTAAAAGTGATTATATATTATGAAATTATAACTGCAGAATACCTCTATTCTTGTTCACTTTTTCTTTCACACCTTTCTGCACTTATATATTTCATAATAATACCATAATATAATATATTCATCACTTTAAAATCACTTTTAATTCTATCACCACGCAAAACATTAAATATTCAACATTTTGTTTCGTAAACAAACAACGAAAAAACACCGCGAATGTAATATAAGATATGATCCCGATAACAATTAACACCCTTTAAAGACACTTAATCACTTTTTTTAAATTTTTTTTAATAAAATCACTAACGAACTAATTACATGTAATCTATGTGCAGTTAAAAGTAATAAAATATAATATTTTACCACTTTTTACTGCAAAACTATAACCAAAACGGTCCCGAACTTATTCTGCGCCATGTTTATTCTAACCAAATGTCAGATTTGTGGACTGACTTCAGCTATGGTTACATTAGTTGAAGAGAGAACTTCATGGCCTGTAATGGAGAGGGTCTTGAATATCTCCAACCTTTAGGTGTATGTTGAAGATTTTTTACTTGGTTTTCAATTATGCGTGCCAATTTACCAGGTAAAACGCGTTTTGCTTTCTGTATAAATGAAGCATCACTTTCCTTATCTTTTCGCAACTCTTCAAGTTCCTTTTTTAAATCGTCGCACTCCTTTCGCAATTTTATTACGTCATCTTCCGTAAATTTTCCTTTACTATCTGTTTGTGTATATTTATGCGTTGTAGGAAATATCGCTGTATCATTATCATTACCCGACATAGTATCTTCTTCTATGCATTGTGCTGTAGAAGTTTCCGCCAATTGGCGTTGGCGTATCTACACTTTTTGGCGGGACCAACAAAGTATTATCTAGAATTATAACTTTGGAAGTAGTTTCTTCTGGAATTGAATTTGAAGCGTTTAGTTTAACTGGATACGCCTTTCGTTTTAACCGATTTGTTTTTTTTTTTTTTTTTTTGAAAGCATATTTTCATCGAAGTGCTTTTCACAAACCCTTCCGACAATTTTACATTTAGCATATCCGTTTTATTTAAATTCCCCAACCATATTGCACTCCTAGCACTATTCACCGGTAATTTAAAAAATTTCACTTCTAAACTGTTATTTTTTTTGGCACCACATACCAAACACTTAATATGGTGCTTACCTATTTCTAAAAATATTTCGAGAGTAAAAAAATGAATAAAATAATTTCTAAAAACTAATTAAATGCAATCAATATTTCTTACCTTATTTTTTTTGGATCAGGCTGTAACCTTGCTGGTCATCTGTACTAACACGAGTGCGATCGCTCCAGGTCGCCTTTAAAACTATGGGGTGAAAAAATTCTCAAGTTGTAATGCGTGTAGGGGTTTCACATGTGTTTCCTTTATATCAATTCCACATTTCCCTATGATTTACATTGCGCGAACTGCTTGAGAATGAACAACTAATACCATGACGATTGCTCCAGGTCGCCTTTAAAAATGCATTATGAAAAAATGTGACTTTATTTATTGTACACATTTTATGGGTGGGGCGTAACTTATGTTTCATACCCTTTCTTTTTTATGGGAATTTTCATAACGGAAAGCATTATAGCTATTCTTTTTCAACTAATAGGAGATTTTTGTTGATGTGGTTATAAGGAATTGTAAATGGGTTAGTAAATCAAGAGTGTCACATCTTATTGAAAATAGATAATGTTTGATCCCACGCTGCTTGATCGAGTTATTACAGGCGATGAGAGCTGGTTTTTTCAATACGCCCCGGAAACCAAACGCCATAGCTCACAATGGTTGTCTCCGCATGCCCCCCGCCCGAAAAAAGAACGAACGAGCACCACGAACACACGTTTACTCAACACGACAGAGCAGGCGAACTAAACAAGCTAGAGCGATGGCAAATATATCAATGGAGAGGGGAAGGATGCCAAAAGGCTGGGAAGGATGGGAAAATTTCAAGGTCGCAGGGTTACCACAATCGCGGCAATATAATCAGTCTCATTACTTAATTGTCACACCTCGTATAGTATCTAAGCAAGCCTTTAACAGACGATGCAAGATTTAAGAATTAAAAACCAATTGGTGACGAACTGTTTTATTGGCATAGATTTCGTTCAAACGTTGCCATCTGAAATTAATGCACGTCTAAAATGATCACTCATTTAGGGACAAATTGAATAACAAAAAATAACAATCAAACAAACAAAATATGAGATCGCAATCAGGATAAAGAATCTCCTCAATAGGATAAAGAAAACGTTCTGAGATTAAAGATGTGACATTGAGTTGCTCGCTGTTCTTTGAAAGTTCGTAATAGACACGAAAATATTGATGAGCGACATTTATGACTATTTGCAAAATATCGACTCACTTACTAATGTCGCAAACGTTGTAATTAGTCTTATTCTCGTTGTCGAGTGACGTGACATATGTGTCACTTCGACCTTAAATTGGTATTCTAGTTGTCAATATAACAGATTTCTATCAAGCAAATCGACAAAATTCGTCTTTAATTGTCGGAATGTGGCGTGTGAAGTGACATTTTCCTCGATATGTGTAGGTATCGACAGTTTCATTCCACCGCGTCCCTCGAAGTCACGTCACTCGCCAACGAGAATACCACCAAATACCTACAAGCGAAAAATCTAGCATCGTTTATAAAGAAACGTTTGCAGTTTTGTTTATTGTTTGATTATACCTTTATCTTAACCCGGACTGTGCACACACAATTCTTTTTGTTAAAAGGCAGTGCAACGCAAGCTAGTAGTAAAATAAATTCTTTCAATCAACTTAGCTTTTATTAGAAATTAATAAATACATATTGTGTGTAATATTATTTATTTATTCTGCATTATTATACATATGTATGTGTGTTGAAAAATAGTTTATTAGAGAATTCATATCAGATGTCGAGTTGTTTTTATCAAAGTTGCCCAGAGATCCTGGAGAAGGAGCAGGAGTTGAGCTAAAACTTTCTCTACAATAAGAAAGTAAGGAAGATGAATGATGAAAAGTATCTTCATCAATTAAAATCTGTATTTTGTTTGTACAAGTAGTTTTCTATTTTCTAATACTTTTCTCAGATAAGTTAGCAAAGTAATCAGAAATTCATAGCCACTGTTCAATCTGTTTTCACTGTTCTGTTGAGTTATTTGCAACTTCTTTTCTTCAATCTGGAAATATTGTCGAGTTTTGTCGATTTGCGTTTTAATATTTTTAAAGATCTCTTAAAAGCATACTTTTTATTCTGGCTCACTGGAGAGGACTCTTCAATTTCACTTTCAGTAACGTTTTTTTGTTGAAATCAGATCTTGAGAATTAATGTCATTGTGACATTCCACGATCTCTTCAGTGCCGTTTTCTTCTGATTCAATTAGTAAATTCCCCTCCAGTTTTCCGCGTTTAAAATTGTCTTTAAGAAACATCTACTGAAAATGCTACGTTGAAGGGCCACGTTGAAAAAGACCGTGCACTAGCCACTGACATATAGTCATAATAACTGATAATGAAGTAGGAAAGATTGTCCACGAGACTTGTAAGGCGATTTGGAAAATTTTGCAGCCACTCCATACGCCTTCTTTGTCACAAAAACAACTACTAACACATGAATTTTGGATTAAATGGAGATTTCCCAACTATGTAGGGTACATAGATGGAAAGCATGTGCGAATAAAGTGGTCTGTAAATCCCGGAAGCCTTTACTATGATTACAAAAATGTGTTACCCATAATGGCAGTTGCAGGACCACATTACAAATTTATTGCAATTGAAGTTGGCAAAGAAAGTCAGGGTTGTATATTCTCAAATAGTTATCTTTGTAAAAAAAATCGAGCTGACCTTAAAAGGAAAATAGGACGAGGACTATAGGAGAGGAGAGAGGCGACACAAGATCTTCTCGGAATTAGTAGTCCCATATCAATGGCGAAAGTGAAGATCCAAAATGCAGAGAAACGAGTCGACAGGTTTGAAAGAAGAGTTCTTAGCAGCATAATAGCAGTGAGCAATAATAACAAGAATGATTATTATTGCTCGCTAATAATAGTCTCAACGCGAAAGGATGGGATACGGCCAACGGGATACAACAGTTGAATTGTATGAAATTTTTGACGACCCAAAACTCTCAATGTTACCCAGGAGGAGATGGATAGACTCTGTGACAATTGACGCAGATGCAATGCTCAACATTCGGAACTGAAGGAGGCACGGTTCGATTTGGATTGCAGCGCCTTTGGATGAATGGATTTAAATGAAAATCTGCTCCATATTTACTACGTTTATAAGCGGAGTTTCCCTCCGAATGGAAGTTTCGATCCGGAGTGAAACACCGCTTATAAACCGGGAGTGAAAATCCAGAACTTGGATTTTCGCTCCCGAAGAATAAGCTGGAGTGAAACTTCGATCCCGGTTTATGTTGTGCTTATAAACGCTGACTGGGAGTGAGAATTTTTTCCGAAGGGGAAAAACTTTGTAAAGAAGAAGCTGGGTGTTTTATTTTGCTACAATAGTTTTTTTTTTGTTTATTGATATTTTTAAATAAATTAAATTAAACATTGGGTTTATATATGTCTTTGCTATGATTTTGAATTTGAGCTTGGAGCTGTCATCTCAAACCAGAAAGTATTTTGGATTTACACTCCCATTGCTTATAAACGCATCGGGAGTTTTACTTTGGATTGAGTGAAACTCCGCTTATAAACGTAGTAATTGAAATGACAGAATAAATAAGCACACTAACAGCGCGCGGGTCTCTTTTGTAAGTAAGGTTAGTAAGTCTTTTCAAAACTGGTAGCTAATTCCTCATGAATTTATCGTGTTCATCAGGTTAGTAGATCGAAAGAGCATATCTTAAGTAAAAAAAAACATCAATAACCAAAAGCATGTTCTTGTTATCGCATAAAAATCAGCATTCCCACATGCTTTACAATCGGAATGTCACACAGTAGACCTACATCGTTCCAACATCGATAAAACTGTTCATTATACTAATCATATCATATTTATGGATTGCCATCTTTATCGCCTAATGTATTTATTAAACACGCATTCGACATAACTTCTCGAAAAGCACGGCGCCGACTCATTAATTAAATCCTCGTTAATTAACAAAAACTAAATAAAAGAGAAAAAATTTAAAAAAGAATTCTAAGCCGCAGCACAGTTTTTCAGCCATTCACAAAAAGGTGAAGAAATGCCAACAAATATACCAAAAACAAAACATAAAAGACCATGTCCCACGGATCTCCCACAACACACCAGTGGGCGCTCGATGGGGCTCCGGTAGGCAAGCTGTCGTCCCCTGGCGGAGTCTTTTGTAGTCTTCGTAACATTAAATTTTTATGTAAATAATAATCAATTATCAGTCGTGTTCTCTGATAAAGAAATATGTCGCATATCTTGACCGTCCAGACTGCTGTTATATATTTATTTAGCTTTTTGTACTTCCGTCCCTCGATTGGCTCTCGATAGTTTTGCATGCAGTGCTCAAAGGCAGCCGCTTTTAGCCGACAATCAAAGACCGGTGAAGATGCCAGAAGTCTCTCGACCGCAGCCCCCCATCGGACTGCAGTGGCCAAGGCCCCAGAAACGTGTCCACAGATGTTATAAATTTTATCAAAATTAAATGAAATTCAAAGGAGAGATTCCTGTCCAGACTCGGAATCCCGCAGCAAGGCTCTATAAATTCTGTACGAAGGGAACAATCCAGGCAGGATTTGTTCGTTCTTTTTGTCGAGGTGCTTTTTTCTCGATCGAAATATTTGGACGCCCACTCATCTGATGTCCGGATCTCTATATGGAAGCTCAAAGCAAATCATCCCGCCAATATTAACCATTCAAATTGCCTGCAGGTAATGAAGGAACGCTCATTGGGCTCGTTCACTGGTAATTGCTAATATGATCCCCTCCCCCACAACTCAGGTAAATAAATTATTGCCCGTAAATTTTAATTTAAGTGCGTAACAATATTGTTCAGTGCGCAGGGGTAATAAATGTGCAGAATTAAATCGAATGACCTCATAGTATCATGAGGGATATTACGATTTTACGATGGCAATTTAGGAGTTTTATTGCATCCAATCACGGGAGTATGTTGGCAGTCACTTTGCCACACAGGTTAAGCAAATAACGCATTACAGTAAAGCGTATGCGACAACCATCAAGGCTTTGATAAAAGACTGTATATCGTGTACGGTATTTTAGTTCTGACGTCACGTGGGGGACACTTCTCATATAAAATCGAAGATGTTGTTGTTGTTTTTGCATTAGGGTTGTTGTTTCTGTAATTCGGGACGCCCCGCAGAACCGACAGCCAGAATCGGCCACCAGTGCTATTTTGTTTAGATGGTAGTTAAGCGAACAGTGGCCCGTCATGAGCTCTCTTATTATTTTTAGCTCGCACCTTTTGAGATTTAAAAGTTTCCCCGCTTTAGATTTATCGATTTGGATGAATCTTTTAGCTTGACGAGCACCCTGGATATGAAGAAACAGCTGGTCGACCATCAATTTTTGATGGCCGTTTTTACGTGACAGCTTGAGCTACAGAAAGGTTCCGGGCCGATAGGTGATGAGTTTGCACCTACTCTAGCCAGGCGGTCGGCAATTTTATTACCAATGTGACCTTCGTGTCCCGGAATCTGTGTCACGCTGACACTGTTGTTCCTGCTGATGAATTTAGAAGATTGGAGGCAATTCAGGGCAGTCTTTGATGACACCCTGCGAGATTTTATGACCAGCAGTGCTGCTTGACAGTGGCGTACGGCCCAAAGCCATAGATATTTTGCTTCTTGGGCCATAAACACCCAGCCCTACCACTTTACCGGTTTTGGAACCGTCCCCGTCCGTATACTAGAAGGCCGTTCTTACGGTTTGTCAAAGTCAAGAGTGACAGGAATGGTCCGTCCAAAGAGAGATCTTTTACATTTAACTTCCTTCTATAGCTAATGGTACGATGACAGTTTTTCGTCTGCATAGGCCTACACGGTATAGGCTTTAAATCCCCGGCTATTCAGGTCGGCAAGAAGTTCGTCGATCACGATTGACCATAAGAGGGGTGATAGGACGCCCCCTTGAGGACAGCTTTAGCAGCCATTACCGTAATCGAATCACCATTCATCTCAGCAGTTATCAATCTACTGCTGAGAAGCGGCGTGATCCATCTCGCAGTGGGGGGATGAATGCCTTTTTTACTGCTGCTTCATTGATCGCGTCGAAGGTAAGGTTGTCAAACGCACCCTCGATCTCTGCAAAGGCACAGAGAGAGAGAGATTCCGTTGGCCCTGAGAGACTTCTCAATATCTCTCACTAGCACATGAATGCCAGTCTGTGTAGATCTGCCCGGCCGGTAGGCAAATTGCAAGCAGTGAAGTGTGTTCGCTGTACGACCCTCTCTAATATGCCTGGCTAGAGTTTTCTCCATTATTTTCAGGAGAAAGGAGAGGCTAATGGATCAATAGAATTTTGCTTCTCTATATGATCTTCTCTCCAATTTAGGGATGAAGACTACCCTGGCCTCTCTCCAACACCTCGGAATATGGGCCAGCGCAAAGCTACCCCAAAATAATGGTAGTAGGATTGGTAAGATCCCTTCCACCCTTTAAGAAGAAGAGCTGGAAAGATGTGAGCCTTTCCAGCAGTCGTGAAGGGATTGAAGGTGCCAATGGCCCACTTAATCTTAACCGCAGTGAAAATCCTGTTTACCAGGCCTTTGTTCCTATTGTAGGATCGGTGGACAAGTACTACCTCCGATTCAATGTTAGGTTCCAAGGCCAATCCAGGGTTAGTTACCTGAGAACTGGGGAAATGAGTGTTAATTAATAGCTGTATGGTATCCTTGGTGTTCTTCGTAAAGGACCCTTCAGGAGTCTTGAGAGAGACAATGCCATTGGAGTGATCCTTAGACAGAACTTTGTGTAACCTCGTGGAGGCTTGTCTATTCCTTCGCAGAAGGCTTCTCATGACCTTCATTTCATCATCATTCATCATTGCGCTCCTTTAATCCCTCAGTTGCCCTCCAGCGGACTCTGTTTTGCGCGACAGCTCTCAGCTCCGACCAGGATCTCCCAGTTGTTGCGGCTTCTGCTAGTAGGGTTCTCCTCCACGTTGTTCTAGGTCGTCCTACTCGACGGGATCCTTGCGGATTCCAGTCAAGGGCCTGTTTGGCTAGATTTTCGTTTTCGCGTCGCAAGGTGTGGCCAACCCAATTCCATTCCCTTCGCCTGATTTGGTCGTCTATCCTTTCTTGGCCGTGGCGGCGCCATAGTTCTTCGTTTGAAATTCTATCTGGACAGCGGATTTTTAGGACCTTCATTTGGATCTTCTCAAATCTTTGTTAAAATTTGTGAGGGCTTTCTTTAGAGGTCCCAGTTGCTCTATTAAATAGTTTTCTGACTTCTCTCCTTTGCCTGCAGAGATCATTGTTCCATCACGAAACCTTTCGGTTGGCGCTTCGAGGTTTCGCAAGACAGCTACTTTCGAAGGCTGCGATGATCGTTTCCTGCATATTGGTAGAAACAAGGTCGAGATCGGCCTCAGTAATGGGGTTAGTATCCATATGGCTGACTCCTAACCTGAAGGCTGTGCGATAAGCCTCCCAGTCAGTCTTCCGTGGAATCCTAAATGCTCCCGAGGACATTGCAGAAGCTCTCAAGTTAAATCTTATATGCCTATGATCACTCATGATGGCATAGTATTCCTCATGGACAATTGTATGTTGCGGCCAGTAGAGTGTAATACAATAAAAAGTAATATGTGACATTAAGAGATAATAAAAGTTGGTTTTTTGGCTTTGTTTTTTCCAACTATAAAAATTTGTTTCATTTTTCAAAAATGTTTTATTCTTCTCGAAAATTTTTGGGCTACAAATGTAATTTTTTCCTTGATTTCTTGGGTGAAACTTTTAGGTACATGAAGCTCCCTTATAATATATTACATTAAATTTACAGTTTCGCACGACTATAAAAGCTTTATTTAAAGAGAAATAAAGAATTAGTGAACTTTACGGAAAAATCGATACTTGAAAAAGGTTTTTTTGGTTTTTCAATTTTTTATCGATGTTTTTCCATTGTGACACTATTATTTTTTACACCATCTAAAAGTACAGCATTCAACGAAAAAAACCCGTCTTCAAAATTTTAAAAATCAAAATTTTGTTCGTCAACTTTTTTGATTGAAAATGGGGCCTTTTTTTTAAATTAAGGTCACAAAAACAAAACTAAACAATCAATCGCTTTAAAAGAGATTCCGGACAGTGTCGCTTTTCAAAACATGAAAATCTACATTTTCACCAAATTTAATTGAAATTGGATGATTTTTGTGAAAGATAAAAATGATAAACGACGGTATTCTCCATTTTTTGAGGTTATGTCGAAAATGGTTTGAAAGCTCTAGATTTCTTAATTATCTACAACTTTTATATTAAACGTTTTTCGATAAGAGGTCTACTTTTCTCAGAAATCGCAAAAACACGATTAACCCCCAAAACCCACATTTTGGCACCCCCGGGACCTTTCCGGTCATCTGTTGCGATGCTCTCGAATTTTCCTTGTTTATGTAGCATTTATACTAAATTTTCCCGCCATCCATATACTGCTGAGAACTTTTTTTCTCAAAAATTATCGGTACTGGTCTAATAGTATTGTAATTCAGCATAAGCGTATTTCATCACTGATCCATAATACCCACCCGGAATTTAAGAATAAATGAGCGTGCTGCATGAAGAATATCTCTGGTTCCGGCTGTCGAATCTCACACAATAAAACAAAACGTGCTCTGTATTATCCTGGATACCTTGTCATACCAGTCGCAGCTCTGAGCTGACGTCAAGATCTGTGTGAGGTCGTAACTCTCCTCCCCACACTTCCTCGTAACCCATCTACCCACTTTTGGGATAAGTCTAAGGGTCCACCGACGTCCAAGGACGCTTAAGCTGGACACAAATACATGCGTACGTTGGTTCGTGCGGTGATTGACATATTAGAAGTACTTACATTCCAATGCAAGTTGACATATAGTACGTAAACGGAACGTCCTCAACATAAAAGTATGTCTACTTCCAAATTCTCAGCATTGCCGCTTTCACCATAGTCCCAAATATCCAAACACAAGCACATACAAAAAACACATGCACTCGTCGCTTAGATATTTTGGTTATTTGTAAAAGCTGGAGGGAACCCAAACAGGCAACTGCCTGTCAGCGAAAATTCCTCGCTTACACCGTAGGCACTGTAAGTACGCACATACATATCTATTTCCAACTTTAGTCTGTATGCGACCCTCCATTTTCTGCTGTTAGCCCTCTTTCTGGCTGCTACAACTGCCCATACTGGCACTGCGTAAAGTTAGACTAAGCTAATCACCCTCGCCAACAGGAACTGACGGATTGGTTTGGGCCCCCACGTGGGGAGAAGAAGCTTTATCCTGTGGTCGATCATCACTCCCAGGTACCTTAAGGCGAGATGTCAGTGAATGATCTGTTCTAATACCTTGATTCTTACGGGTATTTGCTTTCCGAGGCTACTGATCACTGCAGTTACAGCTCCCCGCCGCTCTTTGATATCTCAGATAGCTTCGTTCGCGCATAACTCGATCTCATCGAGGCGTAGCCTCAACACGTCATGATGCTTTATGATCCTCCGGAGAGGTCTTAGGATGTTGTTCTGCACACCGTTACCCCATCTTCCAAATTACAATGAAGAAACCTAGCTTCTTTCCTTTTTAGGAAAGGTTGTTACCAAATAACATTTTCGGAGGAGGTGTGTTTGCCTGATTACCGGGTCCAACACCATCCGCCGGCACTGATCAGCTGGTCTGATATCAAGATGTATCGATTATGACCACATCATCAGCTGATCATTTGACGCCTTGGAGAGAATTTCGCGGCCGATCTATGGAATCATGATCATTCGCGATCACCACTTTAAGCTAGGCATTCCTTTAGAAGATTTTTGCTAACTTGGAAAAAAAAATTTTCGGATCACGCCAGTAAGGCAACTTTTGTTAATTATTGAAAATGAAAATAAATTCAGCTTTGTACTAATCCAGTTTGCCCATAAAAGCTTAATCAGTATTCTTAATAATCCCAAAATGTATACAAAAAGGGAGTGTTTGAAGGAAAGCGCAACTCGTTTCTCAAACCAGTATTTTGCTATGCTATGTAAATTTTTGTTTTACCTCCAATCTCGTGAATTTTATTCGGGATAATCTAGGTTGGTCTTTATGATAAAATAACGAACGAGGATTACCCTCGTTGATGTTTGCAGCCTTGAGACTCCAATTCAAGCATGCAAGAGTCTATCCCAGAACTTTATCTACATATGTAATGTCCTTATTTTTTATTTGTTGAATGTATACACAAAAATTCTGGATTTCTTAATACCGAAAAAGACCGTCTACGGCTCACTTTAATCCCAATAACAATAAATTTAGCCCACCAAGTTATAAAACCTAGAATGTGACCAAAAGAAATGCGCGCTCATATATTTGTCACCAAAGCCCTAAATTCTTCGATCGCTAGCTGTGAACCTTCAAGGAACTGCATCCGTGCTTCACAAGGGCCGGCAATGAATTGGAAATAAATAAGAGATTCCGGACAGTGTCAAGCGGTGATAAAGGCACAAAATAAGAGGAAAAAATGTTTATATATAAGCGGGAGTGTTGCCTGTCAAAACAGAGCTGAAGACCTCACCCTGAACAATTCAATGGAATTACTTAGATATCTCCTTAAGAGCAGCTAAGCCGCTGCCAGCAGGGATGGTCTCAATGGACAACAAAGACGGGACCTCTTCGTGATTTATTGTCCCTACGTTAGGCTTGTGTTTACTTTTATTTGGCGGCAATTAAAGAAACGAAATCATTTAGCAGCATGACTTGATGCTTGGGGACCACCAACATGGAAATACTGTTTCAATCTGGCATTTTTTTATTTTCGAGGGAAACAATAGCGTCAGTCACTGATGCATTTTGGGTATGTCAAAGTGAATTAGTTTCCAATTTAATTGATTCCTTTAAACATCTGCCTAGGGTGAATCCTGAAGTAAAGTGCAATTATCTCTCATGTGTCTCTTCAAGTGTGCACACTTACTAGGAATATTGACCAATCTTATGAACCTAGGCTTATAACGATAAACGGCTGGCATTGGTCCTGCAAAGCGTCTCTGGTAAACGGTAAGTGTTATCCATAATAGTTAATGCAAGAATTGTTTATTATAGATACGACTTAATACAAAAAGGTTTGCACACTTCTTCTTTACGAATGACCGTTTGCGAGATATCGAGATTTTACGTACAAAAAAATTATATAAATATTAATGTGCCAGAGGTTAGGCCATAGCCAGGGCGCGGCACACCTTGAGTTTTAGTAACTATTATGACTATACGCGGTAGGAAGTGAGTTATGCCTAATCTCCAATGAGAAACCCAACCCCGAACCAACCACGTACCAGTAGGCTGAATTAGCTGACAAAATGTGTTCACACACATTTCTATCACTGTAGATGTGAATTGTCAGAAATGTCTGTTTTGTTATTATTATTACTAGATTAGACTTTTCTGTTGACAAATTTTTTTATGCCTTGATTTTTGACATTTTTTGTACTAAATTGGCCGCTGAATTTCATGTGGCAACTCAAATGGTTCAACTAACACATACGGAAAGTTACCCATGTCGACCAAAACACGAGCGAGACGGATAATTCAATTTACAATGGGAAGGAATAGGATGCAGCACTTTGGTTGGTTGGTTCGTGGTTGGTTTTGCCATTGGAGATTAGGCATTACTAGCCGAACACCCAAGTTAGTCACACCAAAAATGGAAATTCAATTCGCCACGTGGAATGTACGAACAGGACATTACGTCAGTGAAAAGGAAATCATAGCAATAGAATTGTTGAAATGTAAAAGATCAGTTGCTGCGCTATCGGAACTACGTCTTACCAGAGCTGGGACATTGACGATCGTCCCGCCAGCAATCGACGAAACGATGACGCTTTACTATTCCGGTGGTAAGAAACGAGGGGCCGGCGTCGGCTTTATGGTCGATCGACCAATCGATATCCGAGCGTTTGACGGTTATAACCATGGGTGGAACGATCAAGACCCATATCATATCCGTTTATGCGCCAACCGAGAACAGGGGCCTAATTCTCTATTACAATACTTAAATGCTGACTATTCGAAAATGAAATTCGAATCTAAACTGTTTTTGTATTCCTTATTACATTTTTGTTACATTTCATTACCGACGCAAATTACATTACCGATGGTGCAGTTTCAGAACTGTCAGATTTGATATGCGGAAGGTATTTCTTGTTATAAAATACATTATTTTGTTATAAAATGGATAGGTTATGCCCTTATGACACTCGCTTTTTTTCGGCTGATAAATATGCTAGAAAAACCAATTATACGAAAAAGGTAGAAAGAGTTTGCGAGAAAAGGATAACATAAGCTTAATAATTTTTGAAATAAGCTTTGACAGTTCCATCTCAATTGTGTTCTGTTATCACCTTATAATACACGCTCACACACCCATACACACTTAAAAAATCAAGAACTGTCAAAAAATATTGAAAATTTTCTTCATATTTTCCAGCTGAACTGCTAGAATATATATGGCAATTCCATTTTTCCATTCCAATTTTGTCAAATTTGTTTTTCACTCACTCCAATTTAAATTTCCTATGTTAACATCACGGCTCACTCTAATTAGCAGATTTTTCAGCCGAAAAAAAGTGAGTGTCATAAGGGCTTTATACGTGTTTTTAGATAGTGAAAGCGAAAGTGATTGTGAAAGTAACGTCGCTATTATTAGACGAACACTGAGAGATAAATCGAATCCCCTGGAGATTCCAAATAAGATGTAAAGTCTTGATTTTAATTCTGATGAGCTCATTTCTTAGTCAAGTTTTATTTTTTTAGATTTATTAAATTGTTTCGACTGCCAAAAGCCGCTTTTTTTGACATATTGTCTGAAATTATAGACGATTTTAAACAACCCATAAGAATAACGAGCATGCCCGCTGTTTTGAAATTGGCAGGAACTGTAAGATTTTTGGCTCAAGGGAGTTATCAAGACAGCATTGGTCAAGACTATCTAGCTCCAATGTGTCAATCAAGCGTTTCCCGAGTGATTGAGGAAGTAACTACAATATTAGAAAATAGATTGTGTCCAGCTAAAATATGTTTTAATATGAGCGAAAACGAAAAGTTATTATCAAAAAGATATTTTTTTGATGTTAGTGGAATACCGGGAATCATTGGGGCTGTCGATGGAACGCATATAAAAATTATGAGACCCCGAGAGCGAGAGCATTTGTATTTAAACCGTAAAGGATATCATAGCATGAACGTTATGGTCGTAAGCAATTTTAAGCAATATTTACATTCAAGTAAAACTAACGTTCCATTTCGTAGATCTGTGACTTTCAAATGAAGATTCGGGCTGTTAATGCTCGAATTGGAGGAGCATCCCACGACTCCCCAATTTTTACGGGGAGTGAAGAACGGTCTTTTCTCGAGAATCAATATCGAAATGGGGACAAATCTCGGCTGATTGGTAAGAAATTAATTTTATTTCAATTGCCAATATATGTATGTACATAAATACTGTAATTAAAGGCGACTCTGGGTATGCATTGGAGCCGTGGTTGCTGACCCCTTATAGGAATGCGGAGGAAAACAGCCCAGAAGCATATTTCAATCAAAAACACTCCGAAGCACGTAATATTATTGAGAGGGTTTTTGGTTTGTTAAAAGGACGATTTCGCTGCCTTTTGTCAGAACGGGGGCTGCATTATTCGCCCAATAAGGCTACGAAATTTTTTAATGTTTGTGCCGCTCTTCATAACATTTGCATAGAATACAAAGTAGATTTAAATACTAATGGTCTAACTTTAAGAACGGAATGCGATATTATTAATTCGGAATTCAACCAATCAGGCACAAATTTTGAAGCGGCTAACATACGGGATCACATTAGAGATAATTTGGTAATTCGATGATTTATTATTAAATCCGATTTTTATAAAAAGTGCTGCATGGATTTTTTTTTAATTTAATTTAATTTAATCCACTTTCATAACAGTAACAAACTCAACAATGTTTTAATTCATAGCTAAAACGAAATAAAGAAAAATAAAAAATATTCGTACTATGTATCAAAAGTAAAAAGTAATAAAGAAAAATAAAAAATCCATACATTCAAAAATACTCGTTTCAATTTTTCATTAATTTTAGCTTTTCTTCTTCAAGAGATAACCATTTGTTTTTTAGTTTTTAATTTGTCGTATAGTAATTTTAACTTTTCGTTTCTATATTTGTCAGTCTTGAAGCTTTCTCCTTTTTTCAGTTCCAATATATTTCGTAGTATTTGTTGCAAACTTTCACATAAAGTGTTATTTTTGTCCAAAGCGGTGATTAGATTTTCGTGAAATTGCTTTTGTATTTCAATCTGCTTGTGAAGTACATTTTCTTTATTGTTTTCTTCACGTTTCCTCTTACGGGGATTATTTTTTGCAATTGGTGCAGTATTTTGTGTGGTTTCAGGATTCTCCTCTACCGATGCTCTGGTTTCAGGATCTACCTCTACCGGTGGTAGTGAATCTTCAAAGTTTAGACCTAATTCAAGGTAGCCCTCTATTGCCTTATCATAGGCCGCAAGCGCATCCGTAGCTTCAGGATCATTGTTAACAATAGTTTTTTGGCTATTATTAATGCCAAAATTCTTTGTTTCCACTGAGCCATAAACAGCTTCTTCCATGTTGAGGAGCTCATATACCCTCTTTTCGTTATCGGACAATCTAATTTGCTTAAAGGGTCCTCCGCCGGTTTTAAATAGCCTCTGCTTGTTCTTCGTCACTTTCTTTATATTTTGTTTGTAATCCGCCCAGACCTACAGCATGTAATGTTATCTACATATTGTTATATACAATGTAAATTTACCTTTTTCCACCCATCTACATCTCGTATTGGGGGACCAAGGATGTTTATTTCCTTCTCCAATTCGTTCCAAGTGCTTTTTGAGGCTTGGCGTGCATCGTTGCAATTTATATAGCCTTTTGCTATGCCTGGATGTTTTTCCATGAAATTTACCATGGTCTCAAATTGTTTATTATTCGTTGCGTTGGACCTTTTTCAAAAATTAAAAATGTTTCTTAACAACAAATTTCATAACAAAGCGAATTAAGAAATTCTTACTAACATTTTACTTATATATACCTTGTAAAGCTTTCGAATAATTTTTTGACAGTGTTTTGGCATTTTCGACTAGAGTTAAGTGAAGTTTGGTAATAAAGAATACCGTTTTAACAATTTCGAGTAAAATTGTAACAATATTGTAATAGAGAATTAGGCCCCAGCACGGACGCGAAAAAAAAAGACGAATTTTACGACCAGCTTCAACAGACGCTGGATATGATACCTCGAACCGAATTAATAATACTCGGGGGGACTTCAATACACATTCAGGAGCAGATCGAACCGGGTGGAAAGGAATGATGGGCAAATTCGAACACGGAATTATTAACGACAACGGCTTACGCCTGCTTTAATTCGCAGCGTCAAATAACTCGAACGTTGGCAACAGCGTTTTGCGCCATCCACTCAAACACCAACTCACCTGGCGAAATCCACCCGGCAAAGACTCAACGCAAGATTCCGATCGACGCTCAAAGACGTACGTACAATGCGTGGGCCCGAATGCGGGTCGGATTATTATCTTGTTCAAGCGAAATTACAGATGCGATTACAAAGAGCGAAGAGAACGGTGGCACCACCAGCCAAGAAGAACTTGGCGTGCCTACGGGACCGGCCATCGGGCGAGAATTTCAAATGGCACTATTCAACAAATTCGAGGCGCTCGCAATACCGGACGATATCGATGTAGAAGAAAGGCCATTGCCCACCTATACGTAAACGGACGCAGCCATGGATCTCGGACAGCTATATGGACCTCCCGGTTCCCGCTGATGGGAACGAATGAAACACGTCGACTTTGAGCAATACCGACGATTGAACAAAGAAGTTCGATAGAAAATGAAATCGGAACGAGAAGCGTACTGGAATAACATTGCGGCCGACATGGAAGAAGCGGCGTCGAGGTACGAGTACCGGACGCTTTACCGGCGGTTAGGTGGCAAAACAATATCAACAAACGGCAGTATCAAAAAATCGGATGGAACTATCGTGAATTCTCCCCATGAGCGTCTGCACCGGTGAAGAGAATTCTTCCACCAGCTGTAAAACCACGATCCGCCACAAGGTGCAGCACCAGAATCGCCGATTATCGAGCAGCCGACAAATCAGTTTCTCGATACCGAACCGACAATTATCGAGGTGAAGACGGCAATAAAATCGCTGAAAAATGGAAAATCGCCGGGAATAGACCAAGTAACCGCTGGACGTGATGTCTTATCATAACGATTTCATGTCCTCATAGCACATATATGGCGTTCTGATCGTGTCCAGTCGCCGTCGTTGTCCCAATTTTGAAAAAAGGCGACAGTCGAGAATGCAGGAATTACCGCGGTATTAGCCTCCTTTCGATCCTCGGCAAAGTATTTACGAAAATCATACAATTGAGGCTACAAAAACATCGAAAGCAAACGAGCCGGAAAGAATAAGCTGGATTAAGACCACTTCGAGGATGTATTGATCAAATATTCGCACTCCGTCAACTAATGGAAGAAAGAATTCGTTGCAGCAAATGAACTGTCGTCGTTTTCATCGATTTTAAATCCGCTTTCGATTGCGATTAGAACAGCTTGTGGAGAGCCTTGGATCCAAACACGTGACATTGAAAATTATCCAACTTCTCTAAGCGTTGTACGATGGCTCAACCAGCATTGTTCGTATTCGAAGCGACTTATCCGAGGAGTTCGATTCAAACGGGTGTCCGACAGGGAGACGAATTATTTGAACTTTTTACTATTAATTAATAGTAAAAAGTTCAAATAATTAAAATTATTTTTTTTACTTTTGTTATTTTGATGTCTACATATTTCCTGTTTATGTTCTGTATTGTACGGTTTATTATGTATATTCAAATGTGTAAATATTTACTAATAGCCTTTAAATTCAAAAACTTGTGAGACAGTATAATAACTACATGGGCGCGCTGTGTTTAATGAGAAAAGTGTAGATATCTTACACCACAAGAGCTGAAATTCGGTAATATAATAGTTAAGTAAATAAGTTAATAGAAAAAAATATCCAGCTTTCTATTTAGTGGGGGGAAAGTGTCCAGCTGATGCATTCAAAGATGCAACGCGCCCGAGCGCATGCCGATGCGCAGAGTCTTTGGCTGCATCGGCTGGACACTTTTCCCCCACTAAATATGAAGCTGGATGTTTTTTTCGTTTAAGTTATTAACTTAACTATAAATTTACCAAATTTCAGCTTTTGCGGTATCAGTTTACTCAGTGCGCATTTTTCACTTCTTTACGTGAAAAGCTGGGGCATAATCCCCCGCTCTACATTCGGCTGGATACGTTTTTTCTTTATTTTATAACATAATGTAAATGTTAACAAAGTTTCAGCTTTTGCGGAATTATTTTTTTTTAATTATTATTTTACATGTGTGGGAGGCTGCCGTAGCTACACCCCCCGGAACTGCGCAAGCTGGAGGTCCATTCACTTACTAGTGATACCAAATAAGGCTAGAAAAAAATTTTCAGCCTTGTAGTCCATTCAAAACGCGCGTTATGGTGTTCCAAAATAACACCGTTAAGAAAGAAAATCGAACCCTAAAGGTTTTTGGTCCTAAAACATGGGCGTCACCCCTAAAATTAAAAAAATTCAAAAACACCCCTTTTTAGGGGGTTTTCGCGAATTTTCCAATGAAAACTAATGCGATGAAATGCACTTTTTTTAATATTTATTTGCGAAGGTGGTTGATTTGTACTAAATTAAGGCGAGCTTTATGATAAGGGGTTGTCCTAAAGGGTTGTAAGGGTAGTTTTACCCCCTTAAGGGTTGAAAATAATTAATTTTTGCCTGACAGTACGCCCACAATCGAATTTGAAGCATAAACTTGGAAATGTTTTTTTACAATTTTTGTCATTTTTCACCAATTTAGGGGTACTTTCAACCCTTTAGTAGTACCCCTTACCATTACGTTCACCTTTAATTTAGTATAAATCAACCACCTTCGCAAATAAATATTAAAAAAAGTGCATTTCATCGCATTAGTTTTCATTATTACTGAAATAATCGTGAAAACCCCCTAAAAAGGGGTGTTTTTTGAATTATTAGGCGTGACGCCCTAGTTTTAGGACCGCGGGACCTCGATTTTCATGATCAGCGACCCCAAAAACCTTTAGGGTTCGATTTTCTTAACGGTGTTATTTTGGAACACCCCCCCCCCCCCCTAGTTTTCGATGAACTATATTGTAGGGGTAGTTTTAAACCCTTAAGGGTTGAAAATAATTTATTTTTGCCTGACAGTACGCCCACAATCAAATTTGAAACATAAACTTGAAAAAAAAAATACAATTTTCCATTTTTCACTAATATAAGGGTAGTTTCAACCCTTTAGGAGTACCCCTTCCCATTAAGTTCGCCTTAATTTTGTATAAATCAACCACCTTCGCAAATAAATATTAAAAGAAGTGCATTTCATCGCATTTGTTTTCATTATTACTGAAATACTCGCGAAAACCCCCTAAAAAGGGGTGTTTTTTTGCATTTTTAGGGGTGACGCCCTAATTTTAGGACCGCGGGACCTCGATTTTCGTGATCAGCGACCCCAAAAACCTTTAGGGTTCGATGTTCTTTACGGTGTTATTTTGGAACACCCCCCCCCGCCGCGTTTTATCGTTTTTTATGTAGATTGTGTTCATCGTTAGTTATATTTCTTCCCATTCTAAACCTTCCAGCTCTCTTCAGCTTCCTACCTTTGTTTTCTCTTCGTTGATGTTTAGCCTATGTCCTCTACCGCCTCTCCTAATTAGTCTATGACGAATGCTGCCAAGAAGGACCTTCCCACGATGTTTACGTCATCCGTACATTCAAGTAGTTGTACAGACTGCGTTGCTATGGACGCACTTCTCTATACTGACGTTTTTCTTATCACCCATTCTAGAGCCAGGTTGAAGAGCATGGGGGCTAGTCCATCTCCTTGTCTAAGACCTTGCCGCACTTCGAACTCTTCTGTTGCTACATTTTCGATTCTTACTTTCGCCGCAGGGAGCTACTCGTTGCGCAATTTATCAGTCGTACCAGCTTGGAGGGGACTCCTAATTCCAATATGATGTTGTAAAGCCTCTCTCTGTTTATTGGGTCATATGCCTGTTGAAAGTCGACAAATATCTGATATACATCTACATTCCTTTCCCTTGTTTTCTCCAGGAATTTGCCTTAAGGTCAGCAGCTGGTGCGATGTTGACCTGTTTGTCCTAAAACCAGGTTGATATACTCCTATGAGGCCTTCCGCTATAGGTTCTAGTTTTTGTTTCACAAGGATTGTGAAGGTTTTGGAGGTGGTGATGAGGAGTGAGATGCCTCTGTAGTTTGGACATATAATCGCTTTCTTCTAGCCATCTGGTATAACTTCTTCCTTCCAGATGTATGAGTTCATGTAAGTTTCTTAAGAATTGCGGTCCTCCTTCCTTTAATAGCTCAGCTGCGATTCCATCGATGACTGGGGATTTGTTGCTTCTGTACCTATTCACAACTTCCCGTACCTCATCCAGTTTTGGTGCATAAGTATAAATATAATGCGCAATAAACTAATACAAGTAAAATTCACTCATAGTTTTCAATCAGTTTATTTGCACAAATTGACTTGTGCCAGCCAGCTTGCACAAGTAAATCTTTGCGTATGAACCTACCTTTAGTCTAATGATGAGGACTTTACTGAAGCGATATCTTCTTTGGAACCGATGTACAAACCATTATATGTATGTATATTCAAACTTCTAGCTAAGGGGTCTATATTTATTGAATATATGTAGCAAATATTGTTAGGTAGGATACAATTATAAAATGTTTGTAAGAGGTGCCTCATTTTCCTTTTGAGCCAGTGAAGCCTCGTACATCAAATGAGACGAGATGCCATTGTAATGTCAAAATTAAAAAAACAAGCAAAATAAAAAAGAAAGAAAATATAAAGACAAGTTTGTTGTCATATGCATTAAACCTCAGAGTAAGAATAAGAGAGTAACAGACCTGCACAGTACATATGTATTTACATATATTTTACAATCACACCTCGCCTCATTTCAAATTGGATATTTTACGGCCGCAAAAGTAAGAAATGTCTCTCTGTACCTTTTTTTACTACTCTAAAAGAAGTAAGAGAAAAGAAACCCACCACTACCTACTTACAATCCATTCCACAACCATCTTTAACGCTGAATATAGAATTCCTATTCTACTAAAGCAATGTGAAACCTGCACGGTATCGCGTAATTGATTTTCCACACAAACCTGTACATCACTGTCGAAACACAATAGAGGAAATCTCAGTAAGCCACCTGTCCTCAAAATGGATCCAATCGCTCTTACAGGTGTAACTAGACGACAAAAAGTGCGGTAAGTTCTAAATAATTCCCATTCCCTTAGATCAGCCGCCAGTCACAAATCAATTGGAAGCGGTCGTACCGCTCTACTGGACGTCATGTGGACACCCATGATTCATCCCCCATTTTACAAGGAGACAACACAGACAATAGACGAGGCTGGATTTGGCTGCGAATATAAATTTTTGCTGCATATTAATGTCGCCGATCGGTAATAAACTGTGGGAGCTAAATGACACGACCGCAATCTGGGCGATCGGCGGTTCCTGGAAGAAGCACCTCGCGGCAATTATTCTAGATCCGTGGGAGCCCACGGTAATGAGACTGGACGACGTTCTTACGGCTTCGCAATTTGTCAAATGATTTTCTGCGGTTTTGCGGCCGGGATTATTTGGTATTGATGAGGTTTGGGCTGTGTTTTGACAAGACTTTGATTATCACGCATTAAATTGATCAAACAAGATAATGGCAGGAATAAAAGTGAATATTTATGGAAGATTTATTGCTAATTTATTTTTTCAGTAATAATTTTTTGTTTTTCATTGAAACCGTCAGCAACGTGTGAGTCGACCGGACTTGCATATATGGCGATGAAGCTAAATGAAAGACGATTAATTTGTAGATACGGTTAAAGATTGCTTTCTTGCTCGTTCATCGTAACAACCATGACTAATAGAAAGAAATTACAAAATTTCAAATTACTTATTTAGCAAAACAATTTCTTCATAACTAAGTAGCTTTTTAATAGGTATTATCTAAGGTGATTAACCGTCCTCCTTTAGGGCGGACAGTCCTTCTTTTGTAGCTTCTGTTCTTCTTCGAATAGTGTCCTCTTACTTGTCCTCCATTTTGGTAGTCATGTAACGGTACAGTTTGCAAAGACCCGATTATGAAACGCATGTACAGGGCATAGGAGAACTTAACATGTCTTGGACTTGTTCCGCACCATTTCGCATTTCACTTCGTTTAGTTTATCTCTATAGGTGCGTTTTTTAATCTATTCTGTTCTGGAACCTTGAAATAACCGGAAGGGAAACTTTCCTTTTTATTTGCATAAATTACAGATTTGGGCGTTTTAATTTGTTATTAATTCTTCTTCTTCTTTAACGGCTCTACAGCCTCGGTCCTGACCTCGCACAACTGTTCTCTCCACCGGTCCCGATTCTGAGCCGAAGTCATCCAGTTTGGCATCCCTAAACTCTGAGCGTCCTGGTCCACGCCATCCTTCCAGCGAAGGTTGGGTCTCCCTCGCTGTCGCACCGCAGAGAACTTTCCGAGCAGGCTCATCTTCACTCATACGAGCTAGATGCCCTGCCAACCGGAGCCTACCGAGCTTTATTTTCATCACAACATCTATGTCGCGATAGCGCTCGTAGATCTCGTCATTGTAGAGTCTCCGGAATCGTCCTTCCTTACATACGGGGCCAACAATCCTCCGAAGTATTTTCCTCTCAAACACGCCCAAGAGGTTTGAGTGCTTTTTGCTAAGCACCCACGTTTCGGATGCATATGTGAGAACGGGTAAGACCATCGTCTTATATAGGCTGCTTTCGGTATCGTCAAATGACCGTCAATCAACTGCGTCGGTTGCAAATTTGACTGATGCAGTTTGCAGAAGTGACTAGTTTTACAAAATTTACAAAAGTAAGCGCTGCAAATTTGATGATTCCGAACACATGACAAATGTAAATTAAAATGATTGCAAGATGGCAGTGCGAATGTCGCGGAAAAAAATATTATATTTTATTTTACAAAATGATAAAGAATTTAAAAAAACTATATTTAACAATTCGGGGAGAAAATCAAATAAAATTAAAAAACGGTTAATATTACTACATTTGTTAAATCAAATAAACACAAAAAGCGTTATTCCGAAAGTTAGTAATTATTGTACAACTGTGAAAACTTTTAGCGACGATGTCTTTTACAGCCACTTCAGAATGAAAAGGCAGGTATTTGAGGTAAGTTAATTTAATACAAACTGACCATTTTCTACTTTTCTCTCTTTAGAAATTAATTTCCGTTTTAGAACCATTTTGGGCAGTGGGAACTGGTCATCCGATTACATCGTTGGAAGAATCGTTACTTATAACACTCTGGGCAGTGGCGAATCAAACTTGTTTTAGAGATTTGTCGGATAGATTCAATAAATCAAAAAGCACTATTCATTCGATATTCTTTACAATGTGCAAAATGATGACGAGGAATTTAACAAAGCACTATGTGAAGTGGCCTACTTCACCGGAGGATATAAACAAAACGGCTGAAGAATTCGCTATTTTACGTGCAAGGGGATTCCCTAATGTAATAGGAAGCATAGACGGAACTCACATAAAAATTAAGGCTCCAACGGAGGATACCATCAGTTATTACAATAGAAAGGGGTTTTACTCTATAATAGTTCAAGTAAATAAAATTCAAAAAATAAATAATTTTTATCAAACCAGTAAATAATCTGTTTCATTTCAGGCTGTTGCCACAAGTGATGGATCGTTTTCAAATGTGTTCTGTGGCTGGCCAGGTAGCTCACACGATGCTCATGTTTTCAAAAACAGTACTTTAGGAATCGGTCTTCTGACTGAACAAATTCGACTACCTTCAGATGTTCACTTAGTGGGTGATTCGGCATACCCGCTGTTAAATTTTTTAATGGTGCCTTATAAAAACAGTGGATGTTTAACAGAAGCCCAAAAAATGTACAACCGAGAATTATCTTCTACTAGAATCATTGTAGAGCAGTCGTTTGGAATTCTAAAAAAAAAGTTCAGAATCTTGAATGAATTAAATTTTTGACGCTTAAATAACATAAAATACTAGCTGGGACCCGGTGCGCCTACGCTGCACCCATAAGTCAATAGTAAACAATAAAAACCATCCATTGACTTAATATTTTTCGAGATATGAATTTTACACAGATGAAATGTCTCAAAGAACATGGGTCTTGCGTCGGCCGCCATGAATCGGTATATTGAGTCTACTACATTGCTTATTGTATTCTACTTATCACACCCCTTTCGTTTGATACCCATGTTGAGGGGATTGTGAAGAAAGTGGTAATCCGGCCTCTTTAGACGGCCGCCATGGATCTAAAGATATATTTTGTATACTACATTGCTTATTGTATTCTACTTATCATACCCTTTCATTTGATACCCATGTCGAGGTGGATGTGAAGAAAGTGGTAATTCGGCCTCTTGAGACGGCCGCCATGGATCTAAAGATATAATTTGTATACTACATGGCTTATTGTATTTTACTTATCATACCCTTTCATTTGATACCCATGTCGAGGTGGTTGTGAAGAAAGTGGTACCCCGCCCTCTTGAGACGGCCGCCATGGATCAAAAGATATATTTTGTATACTACATTGCTTATTATATTGTACTTAACATACCCTTTCATTTGATACCCATGTTGAGGTGGTTGTGAAGAAAGTGGTAATCCGGCCTCTTGAGACGGCCGCCATGGATCTAAAGATATATTTTGTATACTACATTGCTTATTGTATTCTACTTATCATACCCTTTCATTTGATACCTATGTCGAGATGGTTGTGAAGAAAGTGGTACCCCGCCCTCTTGAGACGGCCGCCATGGATCTAAAGATATATTTTGTATACTACATTGCTTATTATATTCTACTTAACATACCCTTTCATTTGATACCCATGTTGAGGTGGTTGTGAAGAAAGTGGTAATCCGGCCTCTTGAGACGGCCGCCATGGATCTAAAGATATATTTTGTATACTACATTGCTTATTGTATTCTACTTATCATACCCTTTCATTTGATACCCATGTCGAGGTGGTTGTGAAGAAAGTGGTACCCCGCCCTCTTGAGACGGCCGCCATGGATCTAAAGATATATTTTGTATACTACATTGCTTATTGTATTCTCCTTGACATACCCTTTCATTTGATACCCATGTTGAGGTGGTTGTGAAGAAAGTGGTAATTCGGCCTCTTGAGACGGCCGCCATGGATCTAAAGATATAATTTGTATACTACATGGCTTATTGTATTCTACTTATCATACCCTTTCATTTGATACCCATGTCGAGGTGGTTGTGAAGAAAGTGGTACCCCGCCCTCTTGAGACGGCCGCCATGGATCTAAAGATATATTTTGTATACTACATTGCTTATTATATTCTACTTAACATACCCTTTCATTTGATACCCATGTTGAGGTGGTTGTGAAGAAAGTGGTAATCCGGCCTCTTGAGACGGCCGCCATGGATCTAAAGATATATTTTGTATACTACATTGCTTATTGTATTCTACTTATCATTCCCTTTCATTTGATACCCATGTCGAGATGGTTGTGAAGAAAGTGGTACCCCGCCCTCTTGAGACGGCCGCCATGGATCTAAAGATATATTTTGTATACTACATTGCTTATTATATTCTACTTAACATACCCTTTCATTTGATACCCATGTTGATGTGGTTGTGAAGAAAGTGGTAATCCGGCCTCTTGAGACGGCCGCCATGGATCTAAAGATATATTTTGTATACTACATTGCTTATTGTATTCTACTTATCATACCCTTTCATTTGATACCCATGTCGAGATGGTTGTGAAGAAAGTGGTACCCCGCCCTCTTGAGACGGCCGCCATGGATCTAAAGATATATTTTGTATACTACATTGCTTATTATATTCTACTTAACATACCCTTTCATTTGATACCCATGTTGAGGTGGTTGTGAAGAAAGTGGTAATCCGGCCTCTTGAGACGGCCGCCATGGATCTAAAGATATATTTTGTATACTACATTGCTTATTGTATTCTACTTATCATACCCTTTCATTTGACACCCATGTCGAAGTGGTTGTGAAGAAAGTGATACACCGCCCTCTTGAGACGGCCGCCATGGATCATTTTAGTTTCAATAGCGGCATGGCCTACCTATTGTTTGACAGCTGCGTAAATTTGAAATTTTCATTAAATGTAATGATTCAATTTAATGACAATTTTACATTTGTCAAACAATAGGTAGGCCATGAAGCTATTGAAACTAAAATGAAGTGAAAATTCCTAAAATTACCATTTTTGTTTGGATTTTGCAGCTGTTTTTTGGTTAAAGGTATAAAAAATAGCCTACGACCTATTCTCAGACCTACCAAATATACACAAAAAATTTCACGCAAATTGGTCAACCCGTTTCGGAGGAGTACGGTAACAAACACTGTGACACGAGATTTTTATAGATATAGATGTAGTTTTAACTTGTTTCGTTCTTCACAACTTTATTATAAAGGAAGGAAAGGAAGGTATCAATATGTGTGAAAGTGAGTTGAATAATAGCGAAGAATTTAACGATAGCAATGAACATGACGATAATAATGGAAACGCAAAAACAAAAAGAGATCTAATTTGTAACTTAATATCAGGATAAAGCAAAAATATATTTATTTCAATACACAACCACCTTTAATTTAGAGATAAATTCTTCAAAACAGAAATATTTTCTTTCTCTAAAGCTAGCTTCTCTTTTTCAATTTCAATTTTCTGCTTTTCAATTTGAACATATTCATTGTGTTTTTTCTGCTCTTCATCCATTTTCTTCATATATTCCAAAACTTCCTCCTGAACAGATTTCTTCTTCACTGAAGTTGGAGTTGTAGTTCTCGCATTTTATTCACTTCGGTGTGACAAATCAAAACTGCTGTTCGAAAGTTCCAAAGTATCTATAAGATTGTTCGCCGGTGGATTAATAGAGTGTCTTTGTCCATAAACACGATCAAATTCCTCAAAATATTGCCAATGAGTTGCTTCTCTTCCTGAACTGTTATTTCTTATTTTTATTCTTTTGTAAGTTGTCATCAAATTGGTAAATTTCCGGGTTAAATCATCAGAGCTGTACGGAAATTCAGGAGCACTTCTCTTAATTTCACGTAAAACGTCCTGCCATAGACTTCGCTTTGATTTTTCTCCCAGTTGAAAGAGCTCTTCTTCGTCCAATCTGGCTGAAATCAAGAGTCGCATATATCTTGCTGGCCAAATATTAGTATTTTCCGGGCTGTAGAATCAAATATTTCCAAATTATTAGTTTTTGTAGTTTTATAAATAAATAGTCTACCTATTTTCATCCATATTCGATTTCAAATTTATAATAAGGGTATTCATTTCACTTCGTAAATTCTTCGTATTTGTCGTACTTGTCGTACTTCGTAGTTATTCGTAGTTTTTGTAGTTCATTTCCATATATTTTTTAACTACGACATTTTGCGTGAAATAAGAAGCTACTGAGTTTCTAAAACGCCTTCGTAATTTTAAATTGTCGTAGTGGATGTTGACATTTGTCAGCTGTTTTGAATTATTTAATTGAATTTAATTTCTATGAATTTAAAATATGCCTAGGGAAACATTGAGAACAGCTTTATCGATTAAAGCTTCCAATAATTTTTGTTTTTCACTTTTTCTAGGGATTTTCTCAAAAACCAACCTATTTTGAAGGTAAACATCACACCTTCAATATTACGAAATATGAAAAAAAATGACCTACGAAAAATATTCAATGTAGTCGTTCATGTCAATTGAACTACGAAGCTACGAAACTACAAAACTACAAAAACTTGAAAAGTGAAATGAATACCCTTAATATACATATAATCTTAGCGCAACGAATACTTTCTGCTGCATAAGTTGCAGATATTTTTGACGCAACTGCATTGTCGAACGTTTGACAATAGTCAGTTTGCATTTCCGAACGCTTGATTATCATTAACTGCAATACCGAACGAATGAGTTGTGTCTACTGCAGTGCAGATGACGTTTCCGAACGCAGCCATAGTAAAAGTTTAGACGTTATGGTTAGATATTTGGATTTGAAGAGCCTTGACAGACTATAGTAGGCTTTGTTGACTTTAAGCAATCGTGCGCGTATTTCTGGTTCCATGCTATTGTCGGCTGCTACTATTGACCCAAGGTAGGTAAATGATTTTACCACGTCAAACTCGTGTTCCGCTACCTTGATTGTGGGACCAATGTTAGGTGTTCTTGTAGTCGAGGCCACCATGTACTTTGTTTTGCTTTCGTTAATGTGCAGTCCCAGATTTCCTGCCGCTTGCTCAATCTGAGTGAAAGCTTCTTGTACAGCTGTTGTTGTTCTTCCAATGTTGTCAATGTCGTCTGCGTAAGCCAGTAATTGGGTGGACTTGTAGAGGATTGTACCCCTTGATGTCACGAATCTCGGAGCACTTTCTCCAACGCCAGGCTGAAAAGGAGGCAGGCCAGACCGTCCCCTTGTCGGAGTCCATTATAGATGTTGATTGGTCTGGACAGTGTTCCGGATATCTTTACTTGGCTTGACACATTGGTCATGGTCAACCTACATAGTCTTGTCAGTTTGTTGAGGATGCCGAATTCTCTCATGGCTTTGTAGAGTTCTACCCTGGCTATCATAGGCGGCTTTAAAGTCTATGAAGAGGTGTTGAATTGAGTTTTGAAACTCTAAACATTTTTCCATAGCCTGCCTCAAGGTGAAAATCTGATCAGTCGTTGATTTTCCTGGGCTGAAGCCACACTGGTAATGGCCTATGATGTTTCTGGCGTATGGGGCCATCCTGTTTTGTAGGATAGCGGAGAATATCTTATACACGGTACTCAACAACGTTATACCGCGATAATTAGTGCACGCTGTGATATCTCCTTTTTTGTGTACCGGACAGAGGATGCCTTTTCTCCAGTCTTCTGGCAACACTTCCTGCTCCCATACTTGCACAATTAATTCATGAATCGGTGTAATGTAGGCCCTCCATATTTAACCAGCTCCACTGCGATGCCGTCTGCACCCGAGGCCTTGTTGGTTTTGAGCCGGCTGATGGCTCTGCTAACTTCTTCTATGCTTGGTGGCGGCAGCATAGCATTGTCATCAGATATTGGTGGAGCCTCCGAATCCTCAGTTAGCTCGCCATTTAGCAATATGAAAGTGCTCTTCCCATCGCTGTAAGACGCCTTTAGGATCGGTGATCAGATTCCCTTCTTTGTCCTTGCAGTATGTGCAACGTGGTGTGAATTGCGTCATACTGCGGACTCTTTGGTAGAACTCCCGCGCCTGGTGCGGCCGTCGTTCTCTGTACTGTTCTAGCTCACAGACGAAATTTTTTTCCCAGGCTTCCTTTTTTCGTCTGTGAATTCTCTTTTCTTCTTTTCTGAGCTCTTTATAGTTCTCTTCGCGTGCCCGTGTTCTCTGAGACTGCTACATGGCTCGGTACGCAGTTATGAATTAGTAGTCGAATTAAATACACCATTTATAACTCAAGAACGGCTGGACCGAATTTTATGATTTTTGATTTGTTGGATTTGTCTCCGCCCAGAATAGCAGATTAACTATTAAAACATCACGAAAAACAAATTTATGAAGAAAATTAATTTTCTCATACATTTTTTATGGAATGGCTTTTTTAATATCTCGAGAACGGATTGATTGATTTCGATGAATTTTGTTCTTTGTTCGCCTCTGCCTCGAGAAGTGTCTTCGTGCATTGGAAAAGTAAGAAAATCAGTAATACTTCTTCTGGGATAGCGGCCAAGTTGCTAGAAGAATGCCTAAGGGTTCATTCAAAGTTGAAATTGCCGTTAAACCTTCAAACAATGGAAAAACCGACTTCCAAAATTGCCAAACACTCAGCGATGGCCAAAGTTTTGGTAGCAAGTAAAATCATCAACTTTTCACCAAACTCTGCCAGCCATTCCAAGATCGAACGCTGCCGATGATATATACGCTAGCCTTAAGTCATCGACTCCGCGGCACTATAAAAAGACACTTCAGCTGATTACTAGATAATATGCGAGTTGCCTTGCCAAACGATCCATCTGCCGAATACGGAAGCAATTGCTGACTATCGTTAAGGGCCGTGTTCCTGTCGACAAATCGAACGGATTGATTTCGTTTTCGCCTTTATATTTTAACATTATAATAAATCAAAAAATTAAAACTTTATGAAGTGAAAACTTCTTTAGGCACAATGGGCCCTTTTTGGACTGAAGTTAAAGCTAAAAACTTGCGTCATGCGCACTTCGATTTTGAACATCTTGATGATATTATGTCATGGGTACCAAAGGAAAGGGTGTGTGCAGGAATCAAAAGCAGATTAGTCTGCAAGATTAGTTAAACAGCGTAAGCGATCTGAAGAAGTTTCCGAAAAGCAGCGTTATGTCCATCGTGCAAATTCCAAGGAACTAACTAAGTCGAGGTTGTTCTAAAGAATTATGTAATCCACCAGTTTGTGTTGGCCGCCATGTTTAATTTACAATGACGCCATATAGCTTATTGTATTCTTCTTATCGCACAGTTTCCTTTGATACCCATGTCGCGAGTGTCGTGAAGGAAATGGAAATCCACCCTCTTGAGACGGCCACCAATGATCTAACGGTATATTGAGTATACAATGTTGCTTATTGTATTCAACTTATGATACCCTATCATTTGATACGCATGTCGAAAGGGTTGTGAATACAATAATAATACGCCCTCTTCAGACAGCCGCCATGAAATCTACCGTTATATTAAGTATACTATCTTGCTTATTGCATTCTACTTATCATACCCTTTCATTTGATACCCATGTCGCGGGTGTTGTGAAGAAAATGGTAATCCGCCCTCTAGAAATGGCCGCCATGAATCTAACCGTATATTGAGTAAACTATATCGCTGATTGTATTTTAAAAGTGAAAAGTGAAGGCAGACTAAAAGTGGGTATTTTAGTCTTGTTTGTGAAAAGCATAAGCTCTATATTTTCCAGGTTAACGGATAGCCCGCAGCAGTTGTTATCTCTAGCCGTTTTGTGCTCGCGTCTGCAGATCTGTAAATTTGGTTTCTTGATAATAGAGATGGAGAAAAGTGCTTTATTTGTTTGCATTAAACATATCGTTAAAAAATACTTCGAGTGCTCTCAGTAATGGAGTTTGCGCATATTTGCTTTTGCATTAGGTACATTAAAGCAAGCATGTGTTTACAGTTAATAAATGGAAACATGCGAAGCAACTATGGCAAGTTTTTCGATAGTCCTGCGAACAAGTTTCAAAGGAGAAGAAGACACTTCGATATCAAATGTGAAAGAATTGGTTGTCAACAGAAAATGGATAAGAAGTATATTAGTAGGGAAAATATATAAAAGAACGTCAAAAATGGCAATTAATCAAGGCCATATTTAACTGTGGCGAAACAACTTCACTAGTGCATACTTGCATGCATGATTTTTTGGTGGATGCTGGTCCGACTAGCGCATTTTGCCCATGCGAGTATGCCTTATTAAAAACACCCTTCAGTTGAAAAAATTGTGTTCCTTTTTTCTATTTTTTATGGAGCTCATCCACGGGTCAACAAGCTGCCCAAAATGAGTAGTGTAAAGAGTTGGTGGTTTACCACAAACGCTTCAACTGAGTTGACATTTCAACTGTCAATTCGATATTTTATAAGCAATTTGAAAGTTAAATGAAATTGTAGAAATTCCGCGATTAAGTTTTACAATAATAAAAAATGAAGAACGATGATTTTTTAGATTTATTATAATTTTTTTATTTATTAATATGAATATTTATATGTTTTAAAATATAAATTAAATTCTAAAAATATAAATTATGAAAATAATTTAATATTATGGAACTTTCATAATTTAAATTAAAAATAATGAAAATATAAACTTGAAAAAAAAAAATATATTCTTGGAATTTAAGGCCCAATTACTATGGCCGGATGAGAGCGGAACAGAATCGGATTGAATTGTCAAAGTGGTTTTCCTAGCATGCGTTTTCCATTTGAGTGATTATAATGAACGCATTTGAGTGGATTCGTTTTCGTTGGTTTAGAAATCGCCGGATTGGGCTGTCAGCAGGTTTGTAAACATAGCATTTTATTTGCTTTTTTATAATTTAAAATATGTTTTGTGATGAACAATTAATAGAAGAAGTTAAAGAAAACGAATTATTAGTGTAATAAGGCGAAAAATGATAATAAAAATATACAAAACACTTTGACGTTTAAACGCGAGCAGATCCGTTCTTTGTAATCAGTATAGTTTCATACCCGCTTCGGTGCGTTCTTTTGACATTTCAATCCACATAGATCCGTTCATTGTAATTGGGCCTTTAGGCTCAATTCATCCAAGTAGTTTGCCAAACTGCAACACACAGCGCGACTAGTGGCCCAAACTGTAACCGCCCCTATAAAATTAAAAGATTTTGATTTATCCCAACTGAAACCCCAACTGTCAAATCAGCTGCCTCACACACGCTGCGATTCAAAGCCAACACAACTCAGTTTGGGCAACTAGTTGGCCCGTGGATGGGCCCCATTAGTTTCTAACATGTTTACTCGGAAAAGTTATTTTAGATCCCAAACGCAAAGTGAAAACGCAAATCGGAGCCCTTTTATCGCGCAGAAATTTACATGCTTTTCTCTCTGTTGCACGAACGTTTGCGTCTACACTTTGCGTTTGGGATGTGAAAGGACCCTAAACCTTTACAGATTACTTTTCACTGTGACATTATATACATATGCAATGGAAAATTTATTCCAGGTGCTGTTCTACTGTTCTACATTTTAACAAATGCATTAAATTTTACTTCGTTACAAAAAGCTTCGTTTGTAATGGCGTAAACAATGTAACGGCGTTTACTCCATTACAGAAACCCCCAGTCGTTAATTTAAAACACGTGTTACCATGACTCTAATCAGCGTACCAAAAGGCAGCTACCATAAAAATTTCTCATTCTCATAAGGAATCCTGTTCATTGTATTACACATGTGAAATCTCTCCCCAGGTAAAAATCCCTCAAACATATCAAATTGATTTTCTGCTTGGTCAACTAATGTCGCCTCATTTTTTAACCAGCATCGCATTTACAATTTTTCAAAAAAAAATCAAAATTAGGCGATCGCGCAGGTCATATAGCCGGGATTGACGCGGGAGTCCCTGCTAATGAATTAGCTACGGAAGAAAACGGGTACTCCAAGGTGCTCAGACAGTCGTCCAAGGTAGCACAGTGTCGGCCGAAAGAAAGGTGGAGAAGAACAAGAAGAGGAGATGATACAAACGAGAAAATAAAATCCATGTCAAAAGCAATTTACTTTCTGTGGGGCTACCGTGATACGCGCAGTCAGAAACTTTTGATGTTGGGAGCGACGCCGCTAAGAAAAATTTAATACGCACCGACGTTTGGCCCTTCAAGACCACTTCACATGGACATTACCATCGCGTCTGCACTAATATATCTTGGACGGTATCCAAGTGGATAAAACAGCGCTAATCGCGATTGCTGTCCACGTGATCCCAGCATTTAAGGCCGGCGAGGGGGCAGGAACACGCGGCCAGTATGCAAAGAGGGCGCTTCGTTCGCCTTTCGTTTTCAACAGCAGCGATTTAAGCTGCAACTTTGTTGCAATTATGGCGGGTTTTTTTCTTTCGAATTGCACTTTTTGACAATGTCAATATCAAGATTCATGTCATTTTTCGGGGCAACTAATTAAAGGGCTGCGGGGTCCTGCCGGAACTTCTGAAGTCCCGCTACACATGCTGATGCTACACATTAATTAGTCCTGAAGGGGATGCTGTACCGCATCCCTTACCGCAGCCGCTTTTACAGCGGAGTTTATTGAAGATTTTAAGGACCGCTTGAAGAGGTTAGATGGATAGAAACCTTTCTGGCCCTCATCCTTGCGGCCTAAAAAGGTACAAGTGCACTTGATAATCTCCTTCCTGTTTACTTACCGCCAAGGATTTCCTTTGAACGGCCGCCCGCAAACCACCGAAGGTAATTTCATGTGACGTTTTTTTATTTATTTAATTTTTTTCATTTCATTTCATTTTCCCTTTTCTTTGCCGTATTTCGGTAGTAGTAGTTTTATTTATCTATTCGTTTATTTGAGATTGAGGGCAATTTGTCTCGGTAATGGCGGCATGTGGCTGATGACTATTTGGTTAGCACATCTTCAAATATAGGTCCCGATCCTATCTATGAAAATGTTAGCTCCTTTGAAGGTTCCGCCGTCTTGGATTTAATGTAATTTATTGCGTGCTCTGAATTTTACCAGACATAAGCTGTACTTCCTCATGAGCACTTATGGCTTGTCTTGAGACTTTTTTATCACACATCATAAATTTGTAGTTATTTGTATCCATTATGAAAAGTGTAGATATGTAAAAAAAAGTAAATTTCCTAAAGTTGGTTTTTTACACTGTGGCGCCATGGTGTAAGTTAAAGGATTAAGTAAATATATATTACAACTAAAATGATAAAAACTGTTAGCATACAGACAAAAAAATATTGGATCAAAAAATAAAAAATGTTAGGGGCTGTTTCTGACTAAGATTGTTCAAAAGATATTTAATCTGTACACATACATACATAATTCAAAATTGATTTTAGAAGTTTTAGCATCAAATATAATTATGTTTTTTTTAATTTGAAAATGTCAAAAACAAAAAAGCAAAAAACAATAAAATATAATTTAAGTTATTTTGCAATGTAAATATGGGAGGGGCGAATGGCTAACAAAGCCCTCAGAAAATAGTGGTACCCAATTGGCCTTCTACTTCTGCTTTAACGGCTCTACAACCGGCATCCGGTCCTGGCCTCTCGCAACTGTTCTCTGCACCCGTCCCGATTCTGAGCCGATGTCATCCAGTTTGGCATCCCTAAAGGCCCCCATACACGGTCAAATTGGATGTTCATCGAAGTGCGGATGTACAACCAAAACTATCGATTGTGGGCCGGTCGCCCGATCAAAATACGTTGGCCTTATGGGTTTGACGAAAATCTGGATGTACATCCAATTTAACCGTGTATGGGGGCCTTAAGCTCTGAGTGTCCTGGTCTACGCCATCCAGAGACGGCGCTTGGGGTTTTTGCGCCCGGTGCACTATGTCACATTGCGCCCCATATGCTGTTCATTTTTGAAGGATAGTGGAAAAGTCACCATCTCCTCGCTGAATAGGAGAAATAGTTTTCATAGTTTGCACAAAAATTTAAGATTGAACCATAATAATGTGTATAATATAAAAAAAATATTACATAGGTAGGAAGGTGCACATAGGTCAACATCCAACCAACAAAAATCTGCTGAAAATGTCGTTTGCGGAGAAGAGAATAAGCGAAACGATGGGCGGCCGATTTTTTGAACCTCTGAATGCCGGAATTTTTGAATCAACTTTTTGACAGCTGTGTAGTTGTTGTGGTTTTGCTAGTAAAAAAAAGAAAAGCGATAGCAGAAGAGAGAATTAATATCTAAAGGCAACAATAACAAGCTAAAGCATTCTAACGTATAGTTTGTTGGAAAAGTTGGCTCTTGTGAAACCCGAGTTGGCTCTTCATCGAATTTCAGAAGGGAATGGACCATAACAGCCAATTTTTATAGGTTTCGCCTACCGAACTGCGCAAATTCGAGCAAATTGATGTACTGAGCTTCAATTTTTCCCTGAGTTCCTTTACAGTTTCACATATTGAACTCAGACAAAAATAAAGCCTGAGTTCGCCCAACAGAACATGAAATTGAGATTGAAAGTAAAAGCTTGCTGAAAAGAGAGTAATCAACTGGAACAATGAAATATTATTCCAGTGAGTTTTTGTATTGCTAACATCTGACGAGAAAGCAACAACAGTTTCAAGCATGAACTGGACATGCCAGCCAGTGAAGCCACTTATACAAATTGGATTGAACTTTATTGAACTGAGGCCGGTGAAAAAAGGACAATTAAAGGCAAGGTCTCGCCACTTCTCATTTCGTTTATTTACATCTTTTAACAATTCTTGAAACAAAAATTAAAAGTGCAGCAACAGCGCCCTCAAATTTATATCAATCTTGGTGTTGACCAATAAACAATTCACAGCCATCGGAAAAAAAATTCCTTTGTGTGAATGAATATGGTACTTTTTACAGAATTTTCAAAAAGTGCTCCAAATAAATGAGAGATATTTATCTCAGTTGGATCTCTGGAAACTTCCTGCACGAGGAGAAGTGAAATTTCCCCGTTTTATCTTGCATGAGAAAGTGCAGGGACATAAAGTGGGCGAACTTGTTTAATTTCTTGAACCCGTGAGAATTCTTTTCAATTTTTAATTCAAGTTTTAATTTTTTTTGCGCCCTGACAAACTGCGCCAAGTGCAAGTGCACCACTCGCACCTATGAAAGCGCCGCCCCTGACGCCATCCTTCCAGCTTAGGCTGGGTCTCCGCACTCCGTAGGTCTTACCGCAGAGATTTTTCCAAGCAGACTCATCTTCACTCATACGAGCTAGATGCCCTGCCCACCGGAGCCTACCGAGCTTTATTTCCTTCACAAGATCTATGTCGCGATAGCGCTCGTAGATCTCATCATTGTAGAGTCTCTGGAATCGTCCTTCCTCACGTACGGGGCCAACAATCCTCCGATGTAGATAAATGAGCTCACAGAAAAAGCGAAAAACGCGGCAACCGCAGGCAACAGTAAGGTGCTGTACTAAATCACTAAACAGCTGTCGAGAAAGCACTCTACTCAGAAAGGGACGCTCCTGCATAGCGCATATTAACACCTTGCGAATCATAGTGAAGCAGTCTACTGAGTTCCGATCCCCCCCCGTTTACCTTTCTTTCGTAGGCTATGGAAAAGCGTTCCACTCGGTTAATAGGAGCTTTATGTGGCAGACTCTACAGAAACGTGGACTGCCTTTTTTATGTGAAAGACTAGAGTCTCAGAAAAGAGCCTTTATACTGTTGACAATCTATTTTCTTTGTATAGAGTGCAATGTCGAACAGCAGCTCTAGTCGGGGAGGAAGGAGCTGCCACAACCTATCCGTGATATTTTTACTTTGACATCGGGGCATCGAGAAACAGCTCGCTGGAGTGTTATGTCCCCTGAAACGAGTTGAATCTCATAAACCAACCGATGACATCGGCTTTGGTGGAGCGGGGAAGGGCTAAGGAAGGCTATGACGGGAGGAATCAGGAATGTAAAGAGGGAAGAATAAAGAAGGGAAGTTATGTAGGTGGGAAAGTTGAAAAGACGACGGACCGTTTGGTTGGAGAGGATTCTACCTGGGACCGCTGGGATGGTAACCAGACGCCTTACTCTCTAGGCTCCCCATAAAATAATAGAATTGATAGCCCTAAACAACAATTCCAAATGTAAAGTTATCCATAATAGAAAATTATCCGACAGCTTTGAGGTGCGTCCAGGAGTACGACAAGATGCCTACTTTCGCCTTTACTATTTCTTATAGTAATAAACTTCATTTAATGAAGAACTATGGCGCCGTGCCGGCCAAGAAAGAATAGACGACCAAATCAGGTGAAGGAAATGGAATTGGATTGGCCGCACCATGCGACGCGAATAACAAAATCTAGCCAAACAGGCCCTTGACTGCTATCCGCAAGGATCCCGTCTTGTCGGAAGAACTAGATCAAAGTGGAGGAGGACCCTACTAGCAGAGGCAACAACAACTGACAGATCCTGGTCAGAGCTGAGAGCTGTGCCGCAAAACAGAGTCCGCTGGAGGGCAACTGTTTCCGTCCTATGTCCCATGAGGGATTAAAGAAGCATAAAGTAAGGTAAAGCTGACGTACTATAAGAAGCCTTTTTTTGGGTAGAAGTTGTGTGGTGAGGGCTGCCTATAGTCCGATATGTACTTATGGTATGGATAGCTCTTTGAGGTCTACAAATGGAAGGAAATTATAAAATGCGCACCGACAACCTGCAACAGAGTACAGAGGTAGCCCTATTGAACCGACTGAAAATTAAGTCTTTTGTGCTATTGGTAAATCAACCATGTGATAACCGGAACATAATTCTTATTAGAAAGGATAACAAGTTACAATGAATATAACTCACATATAATATGAATCACTGTAATATCCCTTAATGTTTGTTTATTGGCAAAAAGGACATATGTATGTAATTTTACAATCTACGCGAATGTAATGCTGTCACTGCCAGATATTGTTCTTTCAATTGTGCAAAAGGTTAAATATTAATTCTAGTAAAAAAAACACGAGCTAAGAACAATTATTTTTTTATTGAAAAAAAAAAACAAAATGCAAGCCAAGTCAAATCTAATAAATCACACGTCCGTCGCCAACGCTTGCTTGTTAAATTGTGTCAGAGTTTTATTATTAATTTACAATTAATTGTTCAATTAGAGTGAGAGCGGCAGCGTGCGTCGACGGCATGAAGCGTCGGTAAAGGAACGGCAGTAGCAGCGTTTAACGACGGCAGAATTATAATAGAAGGTCAAAAAAATAATTTTAAAAAATATTTGAATTTCCATTGATTGTCATTTTTGTAGTTTCGCAAAGTGGTTTTTCCCGTTTTAATGTTTTCCAAGACCGGTTCTACACATTCAACTTTGCATTCCACTTTTTGACGTTCAATTCTGTCGCTCGCGTCTACACATTTTCAACTATTCAAGAAGCAGATCGAAAATCTCGGCTGACTTTGCTATCCGTGTACACTCATATTCATACATATTCGCACACTCATAAAAATGTTGAACGAAAACACAAAAGTTGAATGCAAACTTCCATTCCATTCTGAGCTGCTTTCCATTTTCCTTTCTACTCTAGTCTGTTTCAAGCTTTGCATTGGAGTGAAAGAGAAAATAAAGTTGAACGTCAAAAAGTGGAATGTAAAGTTGAATGTGTAGAACCGGTCCAATGTGTTTTTTGCATCATAATGTTTCCCAATCTTATCAATTTTGGTTTTAATTGTTTCGCATACTGAGCCAACGCTTGTCAAAATAGAAAATAGAAATCGGTCGCGTTGCGACGGACGGCAACGTTCGCTTGCCGCTGCCATTTAAATTATTATCATAAAGCCTGAACTATACATTGAAAAGCAGTGCAGTGCATCACTGCGAAGTGAAATTTAAACTTCTTGTAACTGAACGTGGCAACTCACATTAACTTCACTGCCTTGCACTGCACTGCACTGCGCTGCCTTGTCTTAGGCTAATTTCTAAAAAACTGCTTCGCACTGCATGCCAATTTCTAAAAAACATCATATGAAGTTGTCATTGCCATTGTTGTCAAAATGGATGAGTAAAAATTGATGGAATTAGTGAGAAATAAGGACTTTCTAGACAAAAAAGGTCACAGGAACTAAAAAAAAATTACAAAAGACTATATAGGAATAGCCAATGTCAAAATACTGCTTATTCAGTGTGTCTTAGCACGCGTTCTCTAATAAACTACTGCAACATACTGCGCAGTGCTACACTGCACTGCTTTTCAATGTAGTTCAGGCTTAAGAATACACGGTATCTATCGGGTTGTCAACGTTAACGCACGCCGCCGCTCTCACTGTAATTGAACAGTTACTCTGTTTCTGGGTTACTATGTTTATAATTGGTGGAAATACAAGGGATCATAATGGTTTGCCATTTCCACAAATAATCGATGGATCTGAAGATAATTTAAACAGAGAATATATGGAACACAATAACCCAAACTTAAACAATGAAATAAAATAAATCTATAAATGCGTCATCAATACGGGTGAATTTTTAAGGCCCACCAGGAGACACTGGCATGACTTTCTTAAACAATCTCATATTGTCTAAAATACGTACAGATAAAGTAATTACCGCAGCAATGATTCTGCAGAGATTGCGGCAACTTTACTCGCATAAGCAAAAACAACTCATTCTATCATTCTATGTTTATGATGCCGATCGAAAAAGGTCATATGGAAAATCCACCGCCACAAAGGTTTACAAAATTGCATGTTGGTGTTCTGAGAATGGGATGAATGTACCATTGCAAATAAAGTATCTTTTGCCGTTAACAGAACACTGCAAGTAGTCCATTCAAAACACGGGGTGGGAGGGAGTGTTCCAAAATAACACCGTTAAGAAAATCGAACCCTTAAGGTTTTTGGGTTCGCTGATCACGAAAATCGAGGTCCCGTGGTCCTAAAACATGGGCGTCACCCTTAAAAATGCAAAAACAACACCCCTTTTTAGGGGTTTTTCGCAATTATTTCAATAATAATGAAAACAAATGCAATGAAATACACTTTTTTTAATATTTATTTGCGAAAGTGGTTGATTTGTACTAAATCAAGGCGAACTTTATAATAAGGGATAATCCTAAAGGGTTGAAACCACCCCTAAATCAACTAAAAATAAAAAAAAATTTTTGAAGTTGATGCTTCAAATTCGCACTGTCAGGCAAAAATAAATTATTTTCAACCCAACTACCCCTACAATAATAAAAAATTTTCTTCCTTCTTGCTTGAAATTTGGTTCAATAGGTATTATCAGCCAAAATTTTATTATTTTCAAAACTACCCCTATATTAAAATTGTAATTGAAAAAAATTGAAATTTATTGTTTTGCATCAAAATGTTACTTTGGATGAAATATTATTAAAACATTTGGAAAATTTATTTTAACCCTCTTCTTAAAGGAGTTAAACCACCACTAAATAAAACCAAATAAATTGAAAAAAAAAATTATTTTCGTATTTACAATTTAAGTTTTTTAACACACAAAAAGTCTTCCAGGATTCCCTCTTTGACTTTCGCAGTTCGTATGTGAACACCCTGAGGCGGCCTTTGTAGTATTTTTTTTATGTGAAAGACTAGAGTCTCAGGAAAGGCCCTTTACACTTCCGACAATCTCTCTTCTTCGTATATATAGCAATATCAAACAGCAGCTCTAGTCGGGGAGGAAGGAACTGCCACAACCTACCCGCGATATTTTTAGTCCACCTACTCCTTCCATTTACCCACCTTGCTGCCTTTACAGGCAGTAAGTTTGGTCTTTTGAGCCCCAGACTGGAGGCAATTGTTTTCGTTATAAGTTTAATATCCACATTATATACATACTTATGTTGTCAACCAAAACAAAAGGGTATGAACTTTTCATTCCAAAACCACGATGTGGTCATTTAAGAATTGATTAATAGGCAAACAACAAATCAGTAAATAACGATGTCAGTAATAACTTAAATGGCGCCTAGCTAATCCATGAGCGTGGGTTTTGCGACTATGGAGAATGTGGCTAGTTTCCAAAATTGCTTAAAGTCATAACAAACAAAAGCGCCGTCTTCAAATGATCTTCCCATTAATTTGTCGGAAATTTATTCGAAAAAAAGAGTTAAAATCACAAAAATTGGTAGTAATTAATCCCGAAATTTTGATCTGAATTAATTTCATTTGATTGCAATACTCAACAGCCGCGCAGGCGTACTATAAACAAAGATGGCTGCGTCTGCCGCCAATTTCAATATATTTTCAATTTTGATTAATGTTTGATTGTTGCTCATGAATTTCTTTGAGCGGTTTCCGATCGAATTCCATCAAGCACTACAACTTTTCTGGCCGTTACACAGTGTGTGATTCACTCCTGATGTCCATCAGCCTGCATCAAATATACTCGAGTATATAATAGGCTTGAACCCTTTACAAAGAGAGTAACATAAATTTTGGCTTTTGGTGGGGCATAAAACAACACAGATGCCCGCGGCGTATCTGCATATCGAGATTGTTATCATCATCCGAATTCAAAAATATTTCGGCTGCTCTTTGAGTCCGGGGACGTTTATAAATTTTCACTCAGATAGATCTGACAGAAAGGCTCGTTCACATACCAGTATTATTGCGCTGGCAGAGAATCGTGAATACCATTCATTCTTTTTTAGACCAAACAAATATGTAGTTTATTTGATGGTTGATTTACTGCCGAATATATAAAATAAATAAATTACAACAATTAAAGGGAACACGATTCTGAATGACCATTTCGACAAGTTGATCTTATCTCACAAGTTCGGCAATTTTGTTCCTTCTTTGAATTAGATTGTAACACAAGATTTTCGATGTTGTGACAAATGCTGGGGAATGCAACGACTGTTAATTAAAAGAAGGGTCCCCAAAAGAGTTAACATCATGCGGTTTAAGTAGCATTAACAACTAGTCGACCGGAAATAGTTTTACGATTTTATGCAAATGCAAATATTCAACAATATCAACTATGTGGGAATATATGGTGGAGTTTTTTTAGTTCGAGGAAGCGATAGGCTTTTGGAACGAGTATTTTAGGTGAGTTTTAAAGAAGGATTATGAGAAAATGGTTTAGAAGATTAATAAATTGTACAACTAATTTTTTTTTTGCATCATTCCCGCCTCCCATAAAAAATGCTGGAACACTGCAAAAAAATGAGCGTACCTAAGGCCATACTTTAGAAGTAAAATTTATTTGCCCAACAGCTAGTAATGTGCAATAGATATAGTGAAAAGTCTGTCGGATATATAGTACGCTTAGAGAAAAATCAGCCCAACGACAAATGCTGGAAGTATAGTGACGAATCTTACGAATCGCATAAAACTTTGACGAGGACAAATTTTATTGACTCTGACGGTTGCGGCAAATGTAATGCCGGGAAATATCCCCGAGAGCGTGGCGATTGAGCCTGCGCAACCGAAGTCCCGTTACAAGTTAAGTTTTGGTATTGACTTTTGTAAAATTCGTGGACTTCATGCGAATTTCTCTTTTGTTGAGTGCCACTTATCTAATTATAAACCCCCAATCTTCCCCCTTAGTGAAACCCAAATATCACCCGATAATGACTTATAGGTCATTACCAGGTGTCGGGATACACTTTAGTGCACAATCTCTCCCCCCATAGGGATATTGCCATTTATGTTAGAGACGACGTGGCTTATTATAAAATATATTCAAGCGCGACTTCAGATTTTAATTATCTTTGGATTAAAATCATTTTCCAAAGCCACATCATATTCTTCTGCTTCCTATACAGAAGTCCTAACATACGTAACGAAGCCTCCACTTCATCATTTGATACTATTTCCGAACAGATCTCGGGATTTTTGTCGTCCAACCCTAAGTGTGAAATCATTGTTGCGGGTGATTTCAATGTTCACAACGTTAAATGGCTGACTTACTCAAATGGCACCAGTATTTCTGGCAAGGACGTCGAGCTCTTTGCAGACATCAATAACTGGCATCAAATTGTGGATCATCCCACAAGAGTCCCTGATGTTGCTGATCAAGGAACCTATCTCCTTGATCTTTTTCTTACTTCTCATCCAGCGCGTTACTCCGTCGAAGTTGATTCACCTCTCGGCAATTCAGACCACTGCCTAAACAGCGCTAACTTCCCATTCGAATTTCCCACCCCTCTCAAACCAATTCGAAGAACTGTATGGCATTATGGGAAGGCCAATTAGCTGGGGCTTATTATTTTTTTCCAGTCTACAGACTGGAATCTGTGTTTCCGGAATAGAAACGCCAACTCTGCCGCTATCCGTATCACCAGGATCATACAGGCAGGAATGCATTTGTTCATTCCCCATTCTACCAAATCTGTGAAGCCTAGGCCCAACAGATGGTTTAATCGGGAGTGTATGAATGCATAATCAAAACTAAAGAAGCCGCCTTCCGAGCGTACAAGAGCTTCCCGAGTGATTCGCTCCGTTTAGAGTATATACAACAAAGAAATTCTTGTAAAACCGCCATCAAGAAAGTCAAAACCTTATTTGACAACAAATTGAGAAGTAAACTCCTAAATGCAACCTCCGGTAGCAAAAACTTCTGGTCCTTGGTAAGTTCCATCACGAAGAATATCACTACAACTTCAACCCCTTCCTTTATTCACAATGAGAAGGTAATAACAGACAGCAAATCCAAGGCCAATTTATTAGCATCTATGTTCGCTTCGAATTCTTCTTTACCCGAAACTGATGTGTTACCCCCTGTTTCTGAGTGTAACGCCCATTCAATGGACAGGGTTTTTTCAGGACTCGCGAGGTGTACAGGAACCGATAATATACTCCCTGTCGTCTTAAAACAATGCGCCTCACCTTTGGCTAAACCTCTGCGCAACTTATTTTCCCTGTCATATTTCTCCGGAGTTTATCCCGACTCTTGGAAACTTGCCCATGTTCATCCCATACCGAAAAAAGGTGATTCCAGCCTACCCTCCAATTACCGCCCAATAGCAATTACTTCTATTCTCTCCAAAACCATGGAGACGATAATCAACAAAAAGCTTATGGGATATCTAGAATCCAATCTACTCATAAACGACAGACAGTATGGCTTCCGACAAAAGAGATCCACCGGCGATCTTTTAGTCTGTCTTATAGAACACCTCAGCCGTAGTCTGCATGGATCCGGTGAGTCTAGTCTGGTTGCTCTAGATATCTCCAAGGCTTTCGATAGAGTTTGACACTCAGCCCTGTTAGCTAAACTCGAAGCTATTGGAGTTGACTCACTTCTACAGAAGTGGATTGAGAGTTTCCTTTCTGGCCGTTCAATCAAAGTAGTATTGGATGGCGTCAAATCCGCGTCCCACCCGATCTCTGCGGGGCTCCCCCAGGGGTCAATTTTATCACCGGCCCTATTTCTCATATTTATAAATGACCTTCTTTCAATCCCCTCCAACCCACTTCTCAGCTTCGCTGACGACGGTACTCTACGTTACTCGTGCAGCTTCGATACAAGACAGACTCATACCAGATCCTCTCTCGATGATCGCGAACTAACGTCCAAGTCGATTAATAACGACATTAAACTCATTCTAGAATGGGGAAAGAAGAATCTTGTTGAATTCAACCCCTCCAAAATCAAGTTCTGTCTTATCTCCAAAAAGAAGTTCAACACCTCTCCACCCTTGAGAGTGGATGAAGTTCAACTAATGGCCGACCCATCCTTACACATCTTAGGCGTGACATTAGCCAAAGACTTGCAATGGAATGACCACACATTCCAAATTGCCAAACAAGCATCCCAGTGCTTGGGATTTCTTAAGAGGTGCAAGTTCCTCCTCCAGCCATCGGCCCGTGCTGTTATTTATAAATCCTACATTCGGCCTCTTCTCGAATATAACTCCCTCGTTTGGGGCGGCGCCCCAATAACCACCTTGGCATGGTGGTGCAAAAAAGGGCACTCAAGTTAATTGATGACGACACCGCTTGCTCCACCATCGACCCCCTCAGCCACCGTAGGAATGTAGCAGCACTGACAAAATTTTATCGCTACTATCATAGTGACTGTTCCTCCGAGTTAAACGCTCTCCTGCCTCCACGGCAATCTTATACCCGCAACACCAGATTAGCCTACTCGTCTCATTCCCTTCACCTGCAACTACCCCTTTCACGCACTCAACAAGATATGAATTCGTTTGTTAATAGAACAACTCGACTGTGGAATAATCTCTCGCAGTCAGTATTTCCGAGCTCCTACAACATCCAAGAGTTCAAACGCAGGGTTCATTACCACCTTCTTCAATACCCCCGTACCTTTTAACCCTTAACCTTCACCCCTCCCCCGTACTAAGCTTACTGCTAGACATTGCACCATGACGTGACAAATGACATGACGGACTAGTAATACAAAGGGTGACTCACTGCCACATAAAAAAAGTACTATTTGAAAATACATTTCAATATTTATGAACTCCTATTTACATTAAAACTTAACAACGAAGAAAAGAATTTATAACTGAAATATTTTTGTTTGAAACTGATTTAAAAATCGCGTAAAAACTGTATCAAGTGAAGTTCCATATGTCGTGGTACTTTTGTCTGTTTAGACGTTCTTCACGAAAATTTTTACATTTGTGAGCACCTCGTTGCCAAATTTTATAAATATTGTCCTATCATTTCCCCTCTTTTTAGTTAAAATGGCAACAAACGCAGAAAAAACTCAACAAAATAATTTGGGAAGGGATTCGCGCATGCCGAATGAATAAAGTCAGTGATGCCAACTCATTCTCAACAGTTACAGCCAAAATGACAATTTATCATAGCTAAATATACATAGCTTATTTAAAAAAAAATGGTAATGTGTAAAATATTTCAATTCGCCCTTCTGAGACGGTCTCCAAAGATCTAAAGGTATATACCATATTGCATTGTCATCGTAGCGAAAGCTGTGTGCAAAATTTCAGAGTGATCGGATAACTGGAAGTATTCGAAAAATCGATTGCAAGATTTGTACCGGACAAACAGACAGACAAGAAAGCGAGCTAATAAAAACGTCTTAAAAACAAAATAAAGGTTTTTCTAAGCACTTCAAAAAAGTTATATGAGTTTTCCCCGAAAATTTTTTGGGATATTTCACGTTTAAACTTACGATTTTGGGGTTTGCCGAAGAGAACCAACCTTTAACAAGCTATTACTTCGTTAGTATTGGGTATAGTGATATTTTGAACCCAGCATTATTTTTTGTTTTTTTATAAGCTACATTTTTACTCTAAATGATTTTTTCATAAAATACTTATTTTCAGAGTTATTCATGAAAAAACGCCTGAAAACGGGATTTTTCTGTTAAAAAATTGACATTTCCACTCTCGAATAAGTCGAAAAGTATTGACTTTCAGTAAAAACTTTATATAACAAAAGTTGCGTAGAATTAGTCAATCTATTCATTCCTATACTTATTTTTAATAAAAAAAAGTTCACCCCCGAGAAGGGGTTGCGCCCACCTCCAGGGTAAAAGCAACCCCCGGCATATTGACAACTTTGAAGAAGAGGGTAAGTAGAACCTACAGCCAATTTTTGGTGCAAATCAGTGCTGTTTGGTAGAATTTGCAGCGAAATTGTGCATTGACTGGACTATATGCAAATAATTTAACGTCGAGGCAACCAACAACCTGCGTTGCTTAATGCTACGTTTCAAAAAGATGAAAAGTCCACGAGCTACTGACTCATGTTATGAAGCTTCAAATTTTTGGAACATAAACATCAAAGCCGCGTCAGAAGTTATTAGGTCAGCGTTCCTTTTGCATAGTTCTTCGACAGTTGGTTTTAAATATTTAAAAATTTCTTGATGAAATCAGCCAGCCGTTTGAATTCGTATTCAGATAACAAAATCTATTTGGCGCGGATTTAATTTTGTTAAAACTCGAGAAATATAAACCCCCGAAAATACCGTAAATCCTGCTTTTTGGAAAATCAATACCGGTATTTAGAAGTCCTTCATTTGGTCCGGTATCCCCGTATTTTCCAAATCCGGGATCCCGGTTTGCGACGCCTATTGAGAATCACTCTTGTAGAGAATGAAATTTCCTATAAATTTTGCCTTTCGAATTCCATCTAGTTTCGCCGCTAGAAGGCGTTTTTCCACCACCCTCCGCTTTTCCAAAAGTCTCTTCCATTGAAAGCATGCCTAATAATCAATAATTAAGCAGTTTTAAGGAGATTTTGGCACCAGAAGCAATGAAGCAACACAGGCCCCTGTGCTGAAAGTCGAGTCGTGATTCGTGACAAGTTTTTTGAATTGCGACTTTCAGCATAGGGGGCTAAACTCGAACTAAGCACTTCCACTCTAGGCCACTATGCTGAAAATCATAATTCGATTGAAACGTCACTTTGTTCAACTCAAAAAACTTGTCACGAACCACGATTCGACCTTTCACCACAGGGGCCACAATTTCTGCTCCAAGTGACTTCTCTATGTTACGAGTATAAAGCTTAATGGTTGAAGATAAAGTAAATTTTTTCTTTAGCAAGGGGTTAATGCAAAATCCTTCCGTCGATAAAATGTTAGCTTAAGTTAGAATTAAAAGGTTCAACGGTGGTCTGTATTGCAGTTCCTCTTTAAAGTGATATATTTAAAAAAACCTTATAAATCTAAATTATTAAAAAAAGAATAAATGACTGATCACCCTGAACAGTCAATACCAAAGGCCCGAAAAATCACTTTAAAGTAATTTCATTTTAACCAAAAAAACATGTACACAAGGATTTCGTCTTTAGGTTAATACTTAATTTCTCGCCTCATACATCATAAATGATACCGTTAAATTTTTCATTATGGGCGGTCATAAAAAATTAACTTCACCTTGTTGTAAATCAAATATTTAAAAGATTTGATACCATCACAAATTTGGCCTTTTCCCACTTCTCAAAATCCACGAACCTGAAGCACAAAACTTTTGCCATCCATCTTCCTCACGGCTATGACGACGTGTTTGCTCTTTTCACCACATCATTCTTAGGCCCAGCTTCGACTTAATATATAATCCTAAAAAGGGTCCGTCTATCCATGCAGCAGGGTCTTTGTCCTGTGGATTTTCATGGCGGTCCCTTTGATATCCTAATTGGTTTATTACTTTGTCGGCGTTAATATTGCGTTTAGGATTGTATGCGGCTATTCTAAAATCCTTACCTTAAGATTTGATGGAGTGGATACGGATGAACAAAGTTTCTAAGTCCTGCTATGCCTAATGCTATTTGAGCCACATATTCATGTGCGACGCCTTCTTGTTAAGGTGGAAAGATACTGAGTTTTATTGCGCTCAAATAGCCTTGAAGATTTTGACTTTGTCACTTTTGTCTTATGTCATCGTATTTTCGTAATTCTGGAAATTAGTAGGTATTTTGTTTGAAGGATTGCGAAGGTAGACTACCGGATTATGCACAGAACAGCAGGAAATTTTCTTTCTTGTTACGCTTATTTAGAGATAATTTTATGTATGAAACTAAATCCCCAGAATATTAGTTACTCTAGAAATTCAAGGACCTCTCCACAGTCTTATAGCTTTCAGTATTTATTCTAGATATCAACACCTGATGCTTTGTAATAATGTTTTGGTGAAAATGACCAAATCATGAACACTCGGTAATCAAGAGATTAGAGAGCCCTGGCTGGCTTTATACTTAAATATTGTTTACTCCGATCATACTGTGATTTGACATATGTAAATAATGCAGATACAGTCTAGAGATTTTTGCGATTTTTCGGGCCCCCTCCCCCTTGGGAAGACAAGTTAGATAAGGTTCACAGCCATAACCTCATCCAAGTGGTCTTCATATGTATATGTAATTAAGATATTATTGTCAGTGACTCTTCTTGACTTCTTCAATCCAAATCCTTAAATCAAATGATTATTTTTATGGTTGTTCCTCATCCGGAATTCCCTGGTTCTTCTTTTCGTCAGTTTACTCCCCAATTTCTTTTGTTTCGGGCCATTTGGTTAACGTTATATCTATCTTAACACGTTTTCTTTTTATTTATATTAACCGATAACTTTGTTTGTTTAAATTCACTTGTTTAAGACATTATCTTCTGTAAAACTTTTGTTCCTAACGGTACTTTTACTGTTCGCTTTTATGCGGCCCCGTTTCCTTTTTTTCGGACGTCTTCCATCTCGACACTTGCGTTCGCTTCAACACTCACCAAGCGAATCCAGTCAGTTGAGTGTCAATCTGCTTTGTTTACGTTAAGATGAAATGCCATCAGCTGATTAGAATTCGGAGTGAAAGGCGTGTAAAAATGGGGGGGGGGGGTGTTGGAAGCAAGATTTTATTTGAGATAACTGATAATTTGGACTCCTTGCCCACCGCTATTGCACTTGCAGTGGACATGCAACTACGTGAGCACTCACTCAACAAGTTAAAATTCGAGGTGTGCCTTCTTGTAGTTCTAAATTCTAGGGGCCTTTTCGCGAGTCAGTGTTACTTGGCTCGTACTCTGCAACAATCGACGAGTTGCGCGTTTGGCTAGCCGGAGGAGTGCTGGAGGCTAAATAATCGAGTAAAATTTTTTGTGTAGGATTTACCCATATCTTAAGGCGCCAATTTACACACAGGTCGCCGGCAAGCCGTAGCCTGAAAGTTTTCGCCTTGAGGCCAAGCATCACCATATACTCACCGGCCGCCCACTGTATGGGGCCTTTAGTTCAAGACAGCTGACTGGCATTTTCGTCAATTCGTGCCTGAAGATCTGAACTTCTATTCACTCACGAGCCGTGAATTGGCGGCAAGAATTCACGCCGTATCCACTCGGAACGGAAAGCAAGGCGCGAGCTAGGCGTGAAAACCATCCCCACTCGCGTTCACGCTTGTCCGCGGGTGCTCACGACGTGGGTCTGGAGCCGCCTTGAAGCTTTCATTGAGGCCATAAACATTTTTGCACTTGAATTAATAACCTGCTATGCTAAGCAGTCGTTTTCGCCTGTGTCTCTGTAGGGAATCTTGACTTTACCTACATGCCACGGCCTGTCAAGCGGATACCTGAAGTGTCATCCCTCAGTTAGACTGAGTCCAGCTTAGTAGTGCCGGCTGACCTGGCCACTGCCTGCCGGCGGCCTGTAAGTGAACGGGGGTCTTTATTGGAGAAATATGTTTTACTTAATTTAACCCGATTTTCTTGCAATTTTACACGGTTTCTTTAAAAAAACATAATTACGTGATATTTGCCGAAACCCCGCTCTCCCCCACGTGAGATTGGGTGAGATTCGGCTCGACCCCTCACGTCTCCCGTAATTAATGGACGACCCCTGGGTAGGAAGAAGAAAAGACAAATCCTTAACAACTTGATGGAAAACATTGTCGCGTGTTGTGCTCTCGTCGCTTTATTAAAATCTCCAAATGGCTTCACGTGGCGTGGATTTTGTCCCAACACTAGAATGACATTACAATGGGCCCATTGGTGTGCCTAATTGGACTCTCTAGGGAAAACCAAAGTCTAGAAATTAACTGAAATTATTACTAGACTTTGGGGAGAACCTGCAAAACTTTTTTGTGTACACCAAGAATTCTTCGAATTTGTGCACGTGCACCCTACATACTTCAATTACAGGCAACCCTCCCTGCTCGACGTGTTTCTTTCCAATGATATTAACTCTATAGCCTTTCTAAATAAAATCTCTCCTTCTAGTCACTTGAATCACATTTTATTTGTGAGCCACAGCTTTTCTGATGATTCCTTTCAAATCACATCTCTGCTCAGACTTATCGTGAATTCTCCAATGTTGATCGTCGTGCTTCGGGAATATAATTTCGAGTAATAAGCCAATTAACGAGTAGCTCGATACTCGGGTTTTTTGCAAAAACTTTGGTTTTGGGCGGGTACATGATCAGCACATTCTGAGTTTATTAACTAAGAAAAAGGCTTCTTCTTCTTCTTGGATGGCATCGACCTTAACGTTGTCTTCCCACCTTGACAGTGGGTTGCCAACTGGTATTTTGCCATTTGGTAGTAGATACGGGCTTTTTTGTATCCTTGACTCATCCATTCTTTGGACATTTCCGGCCCAACGTAAACGCAGTAGCTTGGCATGGGTCGAAAGTTTACGCCAGGTAGAATTAGCCATCGGTGCCAAACCAAGATCTGCACCTTTTGTGTGGTGTCGTCTAGTTTATACTTAAAGCCTAGTAAGTTGCCCTTATAGTCCAGTCAAATGGCACTTTCGCTGTGCTTTTTATGAAAACAGAAATTTTATTAAGGGGGTTGGTTGGGAGTATAAAACCGAGTTTTCGAGATCCGAAGGCGTGATGTTCGGCCGCCATCTTGTTTTGAGTGGTAAAAAATGGTTTGTCTTCTATCTCGGAAACCGTGAGGCCTACAGTATTTTTATAAACACATTTGTTTAGATAATTAAATTATCTACAATTTTCGTAAATAATGTTTTGCCGTAATATTAATGATAAAAAAGATATAGGCTAAAAATGATAACTATTTAATTATTGATTTTACATAAAACATGCCTATAGCTTTTTTGTGGAGCATTTTCTTACGAATAATTTCATATGGTCATTTATTGCATTATTGTTGTTGTTATAGATTTTGTAGCAATGCAAACGAAGAAGTTCTTTGATTGAAAATAAAGTCTGCTCACCGTTATCTTCAAGATATGCGGGAATATTGGAGCAAAATTTCAAGACATCATACAAGAGAAAGAACAAAGTGCTTCCTTTGAGTGCACTCTCGAGCTCGATTGAGGTGGAGAAAACTCCAGTCATTATAAATCCCTTGCTTCTTTTTCAACGAATGTGTGTGTCGAAGGAGTCTATTGGTCAAATAAAGCAATATTTTGAGTAAGAACTCGCGGGAATTCTGTAGGTCTCCGAGATATAAGACAAATTATTTTGCACACTCAAAACAAGATAGCGGCCGAAGGACACCCCTCAGGATCCCGAAAAGTCGGTTTTACACTACCAACCAGCCCCCTACACAATGAAAAAACAAAATTGCTGTTTTCATAAAATGCACAGATGGCCCTTTTTTGCACCATTTCTCTAGACTATTAGGACTTCGGTGAAAACAAGCAAATGACCCCAAACCCACGAAAAAACTATAGTCAAAATATTGAAGCGAAGCATATTTAATGACAGAGAAACTTAAATTAATAATTGTGAACCGATTAGAAATCAGTTAGCCAAAATACTTATTAGAAAAAACATTACTTGAAAAACCACATTTCTGTGACATCATTAGTCATTTCCCACAAGAAAAAAACTGTTTGGGGCCTTCAAACGAATGTGTAAATAAACAAACGGTGATCTCCAACCCCCTCCACTCGAATCTTTCGTATTCCCTGTTGTGATGCAGAGCACAAACGTTTCGAGGTTAACCGTGGGGGCAGTTTTTTATCGCATTCTCCCCACTTAGACGATGCTCCACTCCACTCCATTAAAAATATTCGTTTTTACGCCATCAATTACTTGCAAAAAAAATGACAGAATTAGATAACATTTTCCTGTTATCAATTATTAAATTAATGTAGAACGCAATCGAATATTCAGTATTAGTTAATTGATAACGCGCGAATCATATCCACAGTCGAGGCCTATCTAATTGAACAGTGCAGTAAACATCTATTGCTTAATTAAGGCATACATACATATGTATGTACCTGCACTTAGATAAGTCAGTGTTTTGTAGCTTTTGTGCACGCTCCACGGTCCCACAGCCCCACACGCAGAGCGACTCAGCAGTTTTATGCTTTTTTGCTGATGTGAAAGACGGGAAAAACTCGTTTTAAGTGATTTTTGGCGAAAGTAAAAAGTATAAAAACCAGATTTCAATGTTAATAATTAAAGCTCGAAAGTACCTACCTGGGGGGCTCTTAAAAGATAACGCCATTAGAAAATAGTGGCTAAACGCAGCACAGTGCCCGTGGATTTAGTTCTGACTGTACCGGTCCCCAACGTCTGCCTCTCATCTATTAAGTTCTGTCACTCTGTCAGTATTCCGATTCCGGCTGCCGGTCGTACATTTTGTGTGAAATATAATCATTAATAACAAGTGCAATTGCAACTCTGACAATTTACAGAGAGGTGCATATGTTTGTGGTGTAATTATAGTTACTAAAACAAAAATCAACTACAGTGCCAAAAGCGCCCTTGAACTTGAAATGGGACCCTTAAACGTTCTCCGAAAACACGCTGCAAAACAACTTTTTATTGCTCCCCGAGAGAAATTGCGTTGCTACTCCACGGGGGTGCAGATAAAGCCAGCTGTTGTGCAGACTTCTACAGAAACGTCAAAACTACGAGAGGCGCTGAATACAATTCCCGACAAAAAGGTAAACATTGAATAATTACTAGATAGAAACTTGAAGTTGCTTGTTATTTGAGTTATATAATGTGGTTATTTTCTCGATTTTACAATCAGTGGCGTAAATAACGCCGCCGCAAAATAAAAACGATAGAAATCGACGTTTCTTTCGAAAAAATCAAAAAACTAGTTGGGTTCGGTGCACACGATCATCTTCCCAGTATGATTAAAGTAGACGAAATAAACTGACTTCTTACAAAATAGTAATACGTTTAGCACCAGTGGGAAATTGACTAGTATCAGAATTGGTGCCAAAGTAATCCTAAGAGAAGCTAGTTCAAATAACTATAATAGTGGTTAATCTAAAAGCTTTTTCTAGCGAATTTGTTTTTCCCGAACGTTAGCAAACAATCATTTCCTTCGTACTTCGTTCACTACACTAAAGCAGGTGTTCTAATTCGTATTGAGCATGTTGAAGCGCCTCGGATAAACTGGGAAGAGAATGACTACATATGAAAACTCCAAAGCTTTCCGGAGATGGTACTTCTCAGACTTGACCAAAAAGAACAAATTTTTCGGTAACTATTGGAAATCCCGAGATGAACCGCAAATTTCCTGAAAATGTATAACAAAAAAGTCAAAAAAGTGCTGATCCAAGGTTTGAAAAATTCGTGATGTTTGTAAAGGATAACGAAATTTTTGCACGATTTTGAAAGGTCGGATATTGGCAAGTGATATTTTACTGGAAGACTATCGCTGTGCAGAATTCAAAAAAGATCACTTCGTTTAGAAAAAGTCTCATTCCATCGAGTTTATTAGATATTCGCAAAACTTATTAATTTAAGGTCTTTCTGACACCCAGCCGAAGTTTTCCCATTTAAATTTTTGTAGAGCATTTTTTCGTTAATATTCTTTCGGCAACTCAACGTGCAGGTACAAAAATCACGAACGCCGTCATTTATGTTGGCAATACAGTTCTCAGCCAGTCCAAGGGGGCTGTTTAAGTAGATCTGAACATCATCTGTATAGAGTTTGCAGCTTGTCACGACACCGCTAAGATCATTTGGAACAATGCATGTTATCGGTAAGGAATCCGAAATCTAGTTATGTAACCATACCTTTTGGGAACGATTCTGCAGGTAACTACGGATTAAAGAGGTAGCAGAGGATGTAAACCTCATGTGGGTTGCCAATTTGGTAAATAGGCGCATGTGGTCAACACTATCGAAAGCCTTACTAAAGTCAAGAAGAACGAGGAAAGCAACATTACCGGAGTCAAGAGCCATTCGTAGGTCAGTAGTAACCTTCAGAAGTGCAGTTTCACAGCTTTTGCATTTACGAAACCCAGACTGTGCCCGACTCAATAGGGACCCCGTCTCGCAGTGGCTGTCATTTTGCCAAGCCATTGTTTTTTCTAGTACCTTACCTAAAAAACATAAGATACTTATAGGACGATAGTCTGCATGGTGGTCAGTCATCAGCGGAATAACATGTAGCATAACATGCACGTGCCGTAACTATTTCGGACTGATGGAAGTGCGATCATAACCTCCTAGCGGTGGCCACTGGTAACTATTCTATGAGAGAGGATAGGCTAATATGATCAGGCTAGTCCCTTCCAAGTAAGGTTGGCGTGAGGCTAATAACTTCACCCGTAAAAAACAATTATTACGGAACGAGCAACATGCCTCGGATACTGGAATAAACGACGACGACCACGGCAACGAAAAAGGCAAAACGATTTACGATTTTTTTCATGGAACGTTCGAACTCTGTACAGAACTTGAGCTTCAAAACATCTAGCCGATACCCTATCAAAGTATAAAGCTGACATTACCGCCATTCAGGAGATGAGGTGGACAGGGAATGGTGTTTTGCAAAAACCTGAGTATGACGTATATTACAGCTGTCATACAAAACACCATGTTTTAGGAGTAGGTTTTATGGTTAGCAAAAGAATGAAGCCTACCATTATCGGCTTTAAAGCAATAAACGAAAGGCTATGCTCCCTTCGTGTGCGAGGTAAACTTAAGAACATCAGCCTCATAAACGTTCACGCACCTACAGAAGAGTCCCCGGATGATGATAAGAAGAATTCTTCGAATTAGTTGAACGGGAACTTAATGCCTGCCCCAGGTATGATGGAAAAATCATTCTGGGAGATCTGAACGCCAAAGTAGGCCGGGAGCCCATATACAGGCAATATGTCGGCAACCACAGCTTGCATGAAAACACTAATGACAATGGACAGCGAGTTGTAGAGATGGCAGCAAGTAAGAACTTGGTCGTTGCAAGTACTAGATTTGCGCGTAAAGATATCCATAAAGCCACCTGGGTATCTCCTGATGGAGCCACTCGCAACCAAATAGATCATGTATTGATAGACCGCCGCCACCTTTCGGGTCTGATGACGGTACGAACGTACCGAGGTGCCAGCTTCGACTCGGATCACTATCTTGTTGGTATGGTGCTCCGAGAGCGCATTACAACGCTGAAAAGCTTTGTATCCGCTGATCAGGCTCGAATCAACACAGCTGCACTACACAATGAAATGGCCAGAAACACCTACGGTCATGCATTAGAACTCGCCCTAAGTCCTGGGGATGAGATGCCGGGCGTCGACGAGAACCGGACCCGCCTTAAAAATACTGTCATTAGTACTGCTGATTCCATCTTAGGCAGAAGTCGTAAAGATCGGAACGACTGGTTCGATAATGAATGCAAGCTGGCAACTGAACGTAATAATGCTGCGTACCGAGCCATGCAGCAGTCTCAGAGAACACGGGCACGCGAAGAGAACTATAAAGAGCTCAGAAAAGAAGAAAAGAGAATTCACAGACGAAAAAAGGAAGCCTGGGAAAAAAATCTCGTCTGAGAGCTAGAACAGTACAGAGAACGAGGCGCGGGAGTTCTACCAAAGAGTCCGCAGTATGACGCAATTCACACCACGTTGCACATACTGCAAGGACAAAGAAGAGAATCGAATCACCGATCCTAAAGGCATCTTGGAGCGATGGGAAGAGCACTTTCATGAATTGCTAAATGGCGAGCTAACTGAGGATTCGGAAGCTCCACCAATATCTGATGACAATGCTATGCTGCCGCCACCAAGCATAGAAGAAGTTAGCAGAGCCATCTGCCGGCTCAAAAACAACAAGGCCTCGGGTGCAGACGGCATCGCAGCGGAGCTGGCTAAATATGGAGGGCCTACATTACACCAAGCGATTCATGAATTAATTGTGCAAGTATGGGAGCAGGAAGATATGCCAGAAGACTGGAGAAAAGGCATCTTCTATCCGGTACACAAAAAAGGAGATATCACAGCGTGCACTAATTATCGCGGTATAACGTTGTTGAGTACCGTGTATAAGATATTCTCCGCTATCCTACAAAACAGGATGGCCCCATACGCCAGAAACATCATAGGCCATTACCAGTGTGGCTTCAGCCCAGGCAAATCAACGACTGATCAGATTTTCACCTTGAGGCAGGCTATGGAAAAATGTCTAGAGTTTCAAAACTCAATTCAACACCTCTTCATAGACTTTAAAGCCGCCTATGATAGCATAGCCAGGGTAGAACTCTACAAAGCCATGAGAGAATTCGGCATCCCCAACAAACTGACAAGACTATGTAGGCTGACCATGATCAAAGTGTCAAGCCAAGTAAAGGTATCCGGAACACTGTCCAGACCAATCAACATCTATAATGGACTCCGACAAGGGGACGGTCTGGCCTGCCTCCTTTTCAACCTGGCGTTGGAGAAAGTGATCCGAGATTCGAGCGTGACATCAAGGGGTACAATCCTCCACAAGTCCACCCAATTACTGGCTTACGCAGACGACATTGACATCATTGGAAGAACAACAACAGCTGTACAAGAAGCTTTCACTCAGATTGAGCAAGCGGCAGGAAATCTCGGACTGCACATTAACGAAAGCAAAACAAAGTACATGGTGGCCTCGTCTGGAAGAACACCTAACATTGGTCCCACAATCAAGGTAGCGGAACACGAGTTTGACGTGGTAAAATCATTTACCTAACTTGGGTCAATAGTAGCAGCCGACAATAGCATAGAACCAGAAATACGCGCACGACTGCTAAAAGCCAACAAAGCCTACTATAATCTGTCAAGGCTCTTCAAATCCAAATATCTAACCATAACGTCTAAACTTTTACTATATAAGACGATGGTCTTACCCGTTCTCACATATGCATCCGAAACGTGGGTGCTTAGCAAAAAGCACTCAAACCTCTTGGGCGTGTTTGAGAGGCCCCGTATGTGAGGAAGGACGATTCCGGAGACTCTACAATGACGAGATCTACGAGCGCTATCGCGACATAGATGTTGTGAAGAAAATAAAGCTCGGTAGGCTCCGGTGGGCAGGGCATCTAGCTCGTATGAGTGAAGATGAGCCTGCTCGGAAAGTTCTCTGCGGTAAGACCTATGGGGTGCGACAGCGAGGGAGGCCCAACCTTCGCTGGAAGGATGACGTGGACCAGGGCGCTCAGAGTTTAGGGATACCAAACTGGATGACATCGGCTCAGAATCGGGACCGGTGGAGAGAACAGTTGCGCGAGGCCAGGACCGGATCCCGGTTGTAGAGCCGTTAAAGAAGAAGAAGTCTGCAAGACTACTTGGAGATTTACATTTAGGTAGTGCAATTACTTTCGGCTTTTTCCATTGAAGCGGAAAATGTGATTTCATGAGACAGCTATTAAAAATATGGGATATGTATGGGAGAATTACAGGAAGAATTAGCTTGAGAAATAAAGGTGGGAGGTTGTCCTGTCCTGTCCTGTCATAGAAGGCTTACGGACTTCTTCGTAGTCCACGTTGCGGAAACTAAATGTACCAGTATTATTAACAGTAGACGTAGAGCAATTAGTATCACCATCTTTGCTCGTTGCAGCTGTGAAATATTTATTGAACTCATTCACGCTAAGATTAGCCTGGGCTACAGAGTCATTTCCACGGATTCCAAGTTGCTTTATGTTGGCCCAAAATTTCTTTGTAGGCAAATTAGGACTAAGCTTTGACGAAAAGAACAGTAGTTTTTCCCTACGGATGGCAGAGGTTACTAAGTTCCAAACATATTTATACCTTTCTAAATTCACAACAGTTTTATTTTTCTTATATCTTCTGAATAAAAATTCCCTTTCAGAAATCAATCGGTTAATTTGAGAGGAAAACCAGGGGAAGATAGTAGAAAATATACATTTAGTTTTGACCGGAGCAAAAGATTCATGCAGAAAGTTACATAGTGAATTGAAATATTCTACTTTTTCGTCAATGTCAATGATACTATATGTATCATTCCATGGAAGAGAGGCACATCCACATAAATATAAAAGAAAAATTAGATCAACAAAAAACCAAAAAAAAAAAAAAATAAATTATAATCAGACGCATACAAAGCAACCCGGCGCCGGCTTGTTGTTCCAAATTTCCAAATTATGCTCCTGGATGTGGAGGCTGGACTGATGGCGTCGTTCATGTCGAGTGCTGACGTGAATAATTTAGGCGGCTCATTTTTTTGCAATTGCGCATATACTTGCCCTCGACGAGTGAAGGCAGTGGAAACGAGATTCCTTCGTTGGAGCTTACGTGCAGTCTGGAGGATGTCGCTGTTTTTACTCGTCAAGCTTTCATTTATTCGAATCAGGCTGTCAGAGGCAAATCCCAAATTCAAATTTTTCAGCGCAATAGGTCCGTGCTGGCGACTTTTCGCAAGAACTCGAGCTGCTCGTTGGCTGGCGGGAATTTAATAATCAGCAATGAGCTTGCCTTTCTCACATTACCAGCCTGAGCTTCAATCCTTCGACGCTGTAGTGGGCGAAACACATTAACATAAGGCGTCAGTTCATGCGCAATGTTGGAGGCGAGCTGATCTAAAATCTGCCTCGGCTTGTCGTTGTCGGTGGCAGAAATACCTCTAACGACCACTTCTTTGAGCCTTGACTGCCAACGTAGGTCCTCTAGCTCATTGGACAATACCGCCACATCATGCTGAACGGACTCAACATCTTCTTTCACTCCACTTACTTGCCTATTTAGAGAATTGGAAACTTCTTCCATTTAGGTAGATAAAAGGTGAGCTGCGAGGAGAGCTGCTTCAGACGTTCCTTAAACGCTGAATATTGGTCGTCCAGCATACGATGCAAGTGGAACAATAGCCTTTTCTCCAGAAGTTCAAGGCTGTTGTCTGGGGCAGCAAAGGAAGTCGATCGTGGTGTCCTGCTGCTGCCATTACGTGTGCTGGATGAATGATCTGGTGTTTTGATTTTGGCGGGAATTGCGGCATCTGAGTCACCAAGTTTTCGGGTAGTGGATCTCACTTGCGGTTTAGGCATTTTTTTTAATGAGCTTGTTAAGATTGCGGATGGAGGGCTGCAGTGCAGCGACGAGGAGTAACTCCAAAGATGGAGAGATTACTTCTTCGCCGCCCTGAATGGTTCACTCGCACGGGAAGCTCAGGAAAACAGCAACAATGCACAGCCGCACAGTGGGGCCCGCTCATAGAACGTTCTGCTCAAAACTCAATTTTCGAAATGTGGAAATTTTTCAAAAAAATTGTATCATCGTAGTTGTAATAATGTATCAGATCATGTGTAAAAATATTAAGTCGCTGACTGCTATGAGTCATCGAGCGCATGAGCATAAAGGTCATATTTTAGGCAAAATAATACTTCTGCGAAAAAGGAATGCCAATTTATGCGCGATATAAAAACATTAATTTCTAACGTTTAACGATAAAATCTATGGAAGTGTATTATGTCGGTGATCAAGCAAGGTTTGTTAATTCTTATTTAATTTTGTATTATATGATAAGTTCATTGGTTTATGATACAGGGCTTAAAATTTGTGGTAGTGTATATTTTTTCGTAGGAGGTGCTTTAAATGACATTTTCTCTAAAATGCGCAAAGTTCTATTTTTGATTCTTTTTTTATTATAAAAGGAAGGCTTTGTATATTAGTTAATCGAAAAAATTAGCAATAGGGCTTCGCTCATGGCGCCCTCCTCCTGAATTGTGAAAAGCACCAAGAAAAGAAATCAATTTTGCAAATTTAGGCCCGACCATGCAGCGCAGAAATGCACAATTTGAAATACCTACTCCTTACCTATTCTACTCTGGAACTTTTCGTTAGCGCCCAAGCTTTTTTACATATCGAAGAGTAGGTTATTCCCATATACTGGCTGGAGCAATAAAAACTTTACATGGAAAAAAAATATTGATTAACTACGTATTTTTTAAACAAAAATGTGCTTGAAGTCGAAATTTTAGTAAAAAAAAATATGAGTGTGCTTAAGACCACACTTTAGAAGTAAAACTTTTGTGCCCAACGGCTAGTAATATGCAATAGATATAGTGGAAAGTCTGTCGGATATATAGTACACTTGAGAAAATTCAGGCCAACGACAGATGCAGGAAGAATACTGACGAATCTACTGACGGACTTGATACAAATACTATTTGAAAATATCAATATTTATGAATTCCTATTTACATTAAAACCTAAAAGTTACCGAGCAAAAATAATTTTTATTGGCTAATTTTCTTAAAAGCATACACGCGGTGCACCTAGTACGTATAGCATATAAGTGCGCATCCCACACGGGTATGCACGCTTCCGCCACAGGCATGGATACTACCGCCACAGGCACGAAAATCTAAACATTCGCCTCATGGAAGTAAGCTGCTAACATATGCAAGCGTACATGCATTACATTCAGAGGTTCATAAAATTGCATGGTTTTTCCGTCCCGGCTTTCACACATAGCCCGAAAATCTAAGTAACGAGTGCATGCAAGGTGCATGTGTTTGTTGTGGATACTTGTGTGTGCTATTTCGAATGCGGCATTACAGAAAAAGTTAAAAGTAGCCCGACCTTTGTGGGCCATGCATTCCATTCATGGAACATTCTGTCAGGTCGCATTTGAATACACACACTTCTATATTATTTATCAACGAATTGAACTCATGTACGCTTGGATATGCCACCAGCTTTATGCATGCTCCGCTCCCGCTACATTCATGATCATTAATAATTGCATCCGCATCGGCATAGACTATTCCAAACCCAAGTATTGTTTTACCAAGCAGTCCGCCAACCACATCCAATCTGAAGCTTTACCTGCGCGAGCCGCTTTATCTACGCAAACGAGAGCCAATATACTTGAGTATGGTATTGGCACCCTTTATGGCCTAGCCAATTACCTGATTTCTTCGTCCCATACAATTTTTTAGGGAGCTAATTAATTTTAAAGGGAGCAAAAAGGAATGCAAAAAACAATCAACCTTTTTCAAATTCTTCTTTTATCTAGGCGTAGGCTAGGCGTAGTTGAAAATAATTTATTTTAGCTGATTAAACCAAATTTGAAGCATAAAGTTGAAAAAACATTTTTTACAAACCTTTATATTTTCAGTCGATGCAGGGATAGTTTTAGCCCTTTACTATTATCCCTTATCATAAAATTTGCTTTGTTATAAATCAACCACTTTTGAATATAAATATTGCAAAAAATGTATTTTATTGGATTGTTTTTGATTATAATTAAAATTATCGCGAAATCCTTAAAAAAGGGAGTTTTTAAGCATATTTAAAGGAGACATGCATGTTTTAAGACTGTGGGACCCCGATTTTCATAATCAGCGACCCAAAAACAACATATCAGGAACGATATTCACAACATTCATCGATTTGTTGCAAGTTAAAAAAATTGTAATTTAAAAAGGGGAAAGGTGCAGCACATCTCACCAAAGGGGAAGTGGGTGTCAATTTAAAACAAGAGCACCTCACACATTTAATTCACCACTCCCTTTTGGTATTCTAACTTCCCCCCCGGCAGTGTTACATGTTTGGCCACGCCAAAAAGCAGATCCACTTGCTCAGGCTGCGCCGAAAATTCTTGTCGTATATGCCGCTTCCAACATGTCAGTCAACTCCAGAGTGTCTGCGGCATAAGCTCGGCCAGTGACCAAACCACAAGAAAAATCTCAAATAATTCACCTCAACATAATGGTGAATTTGTATTCCTATAATGAGATAAAGCAAAGTCTGGGCGACAACGTAGCTAACATGCCAGAAAATTTATGCAGTAAGGCAGAGTGTATTTTCGCTGTTGCATACACAGCCCCGAGTTTCTTCGTCTCTCGTACCATAGCCTTCTATATATATAGGTATATATAGAAGGCTATGCTCGTACCCTTTCCCATCGTTATACGAAAGTTCTGACGATTTTTCATGTGTGAGAGCGTTACACGAATGAAATTGATTCACTCTCATGTAAATTTTTTTAAGCAAACGTCCCTAAAGAAGTTTTACTTCAAAAATCATGCTACCTTATTCATAAAAATATTACATAGGGTTGCAAAAGTACAGGGTAGTACAGAGTACCTCCAACAAAACTTACGGCTAAGCCGTTACGACAATACACAGCTTACTATACTATCCTCGTCAGACACTTTCATATGAAACTCATACCGAGTGTGTTGTAAAGAAAAATGTAGAACGACATTTTGTGTTGGCCGCCATTTTGTGTTGTCCCCATTTTGTATTTCGATGGACGCCACACAGCTTATTGTATTCAACTTGTCATACCCTTTCATGGTATGGTATGGGTATCAATACCAAAAGGCTTGTAAGGAAAAAGATAATCCGCCTTTTTTTCCCACCAGGCTAATAGCATTCTACTTGGCACACCCTTTCCTTTGACACCCGTACCGAGTACGTTGTAAAGAAAAAGTTAATCCCCATTTTGTGTTTGCCGCTATTTTGCGTTCGCCGCCATATTGAATTTTGGACGCCACACAGCTTATTGTATTCTACCCTTTGCAAAATTCGGCCGCCATTTTGGAGCCGCCATCTTGTTTTTGTTAGAAAAATGGCATATTGCATTGTCACGCGAACTAAGTATATGGGCCAAATTTGGCGTTGATCGGTTACATGAAAGTTGATCAAAATCAAGTTGCAGGAGGCGTAAAACGTAAAAAAATGGTAAATAATCGTACTAATTAATTAATTAATACAAATTAATTAAAATTTCGAAAAACGGAAACCTTCTTGGATGGAACATGTATCCTTGTATCTACAGAAAAAAAATCAGATTTCTATCTCTTCTCACAAGCAGCCTCACAGACATACAGACACACACTTTCTTTTATTAATATAAGATTCAAAACTATTCCAGGTGCAAGACTCCCCTCTAACTGATACATTCGGAAGATATCACACATATCTTAGAATTTCACTAACAGAACGTTGCAATTTGCGATGTAAGTATTCCTGATATCTTGTAAATGTAATTTTAATTAATTTTCCTTTTTATAAAAATGCAGGCAAGTATTGCATGCCAGAAGCTGGAGTCCCGCTTACACCGAAATCGAATTTACTGACAAATGACGAAATTTTTAAAATAGCAAAACTATTTGTTGATCAAGGTGTCCGCAAAATACGTCTGACCGGCGGAGAGCCTACTATACGTAAGGATATAGTAGATATCATTGGTAAAGTTACAAGCAATTATGGGTCAGAATTATGTTGATTGAAATTATTTTTAGCACAATTGAAAAGCTTACCAACGCTTGATAGTTTAGGAATAACAACAAATGGATTAGTGTTAACTAGACTTTTAGTTCCTATGCAAAGAGCTGGCCTGGATGCAATAAATATCAGTCTAGATACACTTAAAGCGCCTAAATATGAAAAAATTGCCCGGCGAAAAGGATGGGAACGAGTTATTGCTGGAATTGATTTAGCTATACAATTGGGCTATAAGCCCAAAGTGAATGTTGTTTTAATGAAAGATTTTAACAAGGATGAAATTTGTGATTTTGTTGAATTTACAAAAGATAGAAATGTCGATATTCGTTTTATCGAATATATGCCCTTTACTGGAAATAAGTGGCAAACAGATAATATGGTTTCATTTAAGTAAGTACTAAATATATTATATTTTTAAGAAATAGTTAGATCATTAATTTCACCAGGGAAGCTGTTGATATAATAAAAAAGACATGGCCTGATTTTGAAGCACTACCCAATGGTCCAAATGATACATCAAAAGCTTTTGCTGTCCCAGGTCATGTTGGTCAAGTTGGTTTTATTACTTCCATGACTGAACATTTTTGTGGAACATGTAATAGGTTAAGAATAACCGCTGATGGTAACTTAAAGGTAGGTTTCTAGCGTCATTTACAGAAACAGAGAATTAAGATTTTGTTTCGCACAGGTGTGTTTATTTGGAAATACAGAAATATCTCTGCGTGATGCCATACGAGCAAACTGTTCTGAGGATGACCTTACTGCTTTAATATCAGCTGCAGTAAAGCGAAAAAAGAAACAACATGCTGGTAAGATCTTTTTTTTTAATATTTTTCCTAAGAGCTTGATGTTTGCTAGTGATAAAGTAAAGATGATCTATCTTCTCTTCTTCTTCTTTAAACTCCTTTAATCCCTCATGTTACATAGGGCGGAAACAGTTGCCCTCCAGCGGACTCTGTTTTGCGCGACAGCTCTTAGCTCCGACCAGGATTCTTGCGGCTTCTTCTGGTAGGGTTCTCCTCCACGTTGTTCTAGGTCTTCCTACTCGACGGGAACCTTGCGGATTCCAGTCAAGGGCCTGTTTGGCCAGATTTTCGTTTTCGCGTCGCAAGGTGTGGCCAACCCAATTCCATTTCCTTCGCCTGATTTGGTCGTCTATCATTTCTTGGCCGGCACGGCGCCATAGTTCTTCGTTTGAAATTCTATCTTGCCAGCGGATTTTTAGGATACGATGAAGGCATCTGTTGATGAAGACTTGTGATGAATGTGATGAATTGGGTGACTTTCCATGTTTCGCAACCGTACAAAAGAACTGCCTTAACGTTGGAGTTGAACAGCCGCAATTTGGTATTAGTTGAGATCTCCGTTGATCTCCATATGCGGGACAGGCATGCATATGCGCCTCGTGCTTTATTTATTCTGGAACTTACGTCTTTTTCTGCCCTACCATTTTCGGTAATAATGCTACCGAGGTAGCAGAATTTATTTACCAGTTCCACGTCACGGTTATTCAGCGCGGTCCGTTCAATGGTGTTTGCATTTATAAGCATTTCTTTAGTTTTAGTCGGATTTAGCCTTAAGTCTGTTGGACTACTTTCTGTTGCCAAATTGTTACATGTTTTTGAGGTCCTGGTGTCTGTGGGCCAGCAAACAGATATCATCGGCGTAGTCGAGATCCTTAAGGCGGTCTACCAAACCCCATTGTATGCCGCCTGTTCTATTATCTAGAGCGCCGACGAGGATGTCATTTATTACTATAAGAAATAGTAATGGCGAAAGTAGGCATCTTTGTCGTACTCCTGAGCTCACCTCAAAGCTGTCGGATAATTTTCCATTATGGAGAACTCTGCATTTGGAATTGTTATATAGGGCTTTTACCAATTCTATTATTTTATCAGGCAATCCACGTCGCCGTAGCGCCTGCCATATAAAGCTCCTGTTGACCGAGTCGAACGTTTTCTCATAATCTACGAAAGCAAGGTAAAGGGGGGATCGGAATTCAGTAGACTGCTCCACTATTATTCTGAAGTGACAAATCGGGTGCCACCACTTTCCGAGGTCTTTGTTAACCGTTCGCCCCCCAAAGATAATCTATAATCAGCTTTATTCTCGTTGTCGAGTGACGTGACCGGTGTCACTTCGGCCCTCAATTGGCATTCTCATTGTCAATCTAGATCGACAAATGTCGAATTCTAATTGTCACTAGGTGGAAGTTTCAAGTAACAATTTTGTCGATACGTTTGTAGGTACACAGTTCTATCTTTATCAAAATTGAAGCGAAAAAAGGTAAAAAACAATCCTTTTGATTGTATATTCTCTAAAAAATTACTAAAACGCAAATTAATTAATTTTATTTAGTTGTTGTTGTTGTTGTTTTTGTTAATTTACTAGCATAAAGCTAGCGAACCCCTGACCACAGGGTTTCTTACTGGTTCAGCCTTGCGGCTATATAAACCAAAATACTTGACTAAAATTAAACTAAAATTCTTTCTTGGTACAAGATTGAAGTCGCGTTCTGGTTAGGTCCAGAACAACGTGGCAGGCGTCTCTGTTGGGTGCTGTGAAGAACGTCACATTCAAGTAGACAAAGCTGGTCCGATGATTAAAGCTGTCATCATAGTTGTCAAATGGGGTACGTCCGGTATTGCAGAATCCAAACTGCGATGGAAGGTCCAGTAAAAAATCTCAAAGTTGACTAGATTGCCAAATTGTCAAGGTATGAATGTGGGTGAGTAGCTCTCTGTGACCTTCTACAGCATCATGTCCCCTATCACGTGCTGCAGCAGGTTGCAAATCGTGTCCAGAAATTTCAGAAAAGATAAAAAAAAAGACGAAAATTTAGTGGCATATCAAATATCATAACTATAAAAACTGAATGTGTGTCCTCCCAGCTGTTCTGACTAAGTTGTCCTCTATCAACCAGCCTCGAGTCATCAGTATCAGTCGGCTCCCTAAGTGGTGTCCTCACATACCCTTGAAACATAATGATTTACTCGAAGATACTGATTTCTCAAGCGATGTAAACTGGCCACACACATACTCAGTATGTCGATAATTTCCTGGACTGATAATAATTGTCAAACATGTATTCCTGGCATGAGGCACGCAAAATCCACCTCCAAAAGACCCACGTGCAAGATGCTCAGATTTGAAATAGCCATAATATAAAGTCACTGATAAATATAATAGCTGAATGTGTGTCCTCCCAGTTGCTGTGACTGAGTTTCCCATCCTCAAATAGTCACGATTTATCGGTATCGATTCTCCTTCACAACTCTGAATTCACCATTAAAATTAATAATTTACTCCAAAATACCGATTTTTCAAGCGATGTAGACTGGCCGGACACACTCTCAGTCTATGAAAATTTCCTAGTCTGATAATCTTTTGTCCATCAAGTCAGTGGCGGTTCGTAAGGTTCAGGATAAGGGAAGCAATGCGCAAGGCGAACGATAAAAACTGAAAAATAACATATAGAGGAGTCAGATAAGCAAAACATAAGGAATTGTTTCCAGTCTAAAAAGTTTTTTTTGGGGTATGTTATTTACATCGAATACTATACGCAATGGACATTTTCTACCTATAGCAACCGAGGCTACATAAGTTATCGGCCATTTTGTGTAAACTTTATCATTTTGGTCGTTCTTTCTAAATATACATATGTAGATGCATATATCTCGGTATGTGTAGGTCCAAAAAAAGCAATCGAATCGACAATCGTGAATATTTGCATTTTTTCGTTAATTTTTTCGAAATAGTTTCGCTGCTTTGCGCCTTTTTTCAGATTCTGTTAATAATTAAAGCCTTTGAAAAACTGCAACTGTACTACATACTTTGATCTCATTTAATTTTTCATACAAATGCATAAGTTCGGTTCAAAATCTAAAAAAAATAGTAATAATGATACACTGCATACCTCGCATACACCCCCTATACCACCCACCGCCTACAATCATTACATTCTCCTTTCAAAAAATTACTTCAGGGAACCCATACTCCAAAATAGAATTAATAAAAATATTCTCTATCCCTTTAAATCATCTTTAAAGAGAATCATAAAAAATATAATGGAAGCAACAAATTTATCAGCTTATATTCGATACACACCGCCTGCCACCCCATTAGAACACACGATAGATAAAGAGAAACTTCACCTATCCTCTATCTTTTTTCTTGACTCAATATCCATAAACGAAAATTATAATTTTAAGGAGAGTCAAAAACAAAATTTCGAAGCAAATTTTTAAGAGCAAATTTAATATTGCTCGAAGCCAGAACAGATTTCTCTATCTTCGACTTCTCAATTCCCGCTGTTCGGTGCTGTACCGAAGAAGCTGCGTTTAACTCAGCTTCTGAGGGTACTGTATCATCGCGAACCTTTGCTCGGGTGTGAGTACAATTAAATTGAATGTGTTGGAGTTTTCACGATAATTTTCTGGGCAAATAAGCTGGAGATATTACAGCTTCCCCAGGCCTCGGAAACGGTAAGAGCGACACCAGAAAAATTTAATTTCTCGATTTAGCGGAGAGCGGTACTTTAATATTGTCTCTCTGCCGCTCACCACTCGCCGGTCATACTTCATCGAGGCCTTACACAATATGGGGAAGCTGCAATATCTCCAGGTTTAGTGTTTCCAGAGGAGGAAATATATTGAGATTTTTCTTGTGATTAATCTTGATTATATTTAAATTTATTTTTTTGAAGTTGCCTATTTGGTCAAGGGAAGCAATGCTTCCTTTGCTTCCAAAGAAGAACCGCCACTGCATCAAGTACAACCGGCATGGGTCACGTAAAATCACACAAAAAGACCCGCGTGCAGGATGCTCAAATTGAAAAATTCTTGAATATAAAGACACTGATGCAATTTTATTAAAATGATTAGAAAGGCCATGCTCAAAAAAAAAAAAGTCCTAATTGAAAACTGTGCACAGATCACGGATGGATATTATGACCATGTGAGTGCCTTAGTCCATATTGTCCATTGATGCAACCGTTAACGGTAGATGACTCTTCCGCATGGATTACGCATATCGATATATAAAAACGTGTGGCATTTTAAATTCTTAGTAAATCCTCTTGATCCATGAACTTAAGGCAAAGTAAAAAACACAAATCTATAGTAGTTGAAGAATTCTAATTGATGATCATTTGATCGTGCTATACATATATCACAGTCTTATACAAAAAGAAAACTCAGTTTTTAGATATTTTCTTAATTAATTTTAAGAAAAAAGAAACACATGTCTATGTATGTTACCGAAACATAATTAATATAAACTGAAACACGATGGCTTACATAAAAACTCAAAACTTGTAAAGAACGATAACTAAGATTAATTTTATATATAAAAATACATGTCTTTGTAGAATACTAAAACCGTAATAGTAAAACACTGTTAATCAGTCAGGCACTGAATTAATGAGAGGGCCAGTCGCAGGAGAAGCGACCGACCCGGTCGGAAGCGAAAGCCGAACTGTTAATTTTATTTATTAATTTTTTCAACTTACGTCTTTTTCATAACAAACGTCGCACTGTTAAATATGTCAAACTCAATTGTCAAATGAAAATGTGTTTCTAGAATACCACATTCATTTGGATGATTGGAAAACGAGAATAAGGATGAATATTTATCTAAATTATTTTATAATTTAGCGTAAAGGAACTCGAAAATAAAATCGGCTTCTATTTCTCTATTTGTATTTCTTTTGCGATGCTGCTACTTCGCAAAGTTTAAAAGCAATCAAACAGTGAAATGTCAATTGATACATATACCAACATGGGATTAAAATGTGTATGTATATCAGTCAGCACCCAGTGGGAAAAATTGGGAGCGATGCACAAGGGAGTGTACTTGGAGCACTCTCAAGGGAGCTTTCTTGGAGTTTTCATAAATTTTATATAAAAAAAGAAAACGGGCAATTATCTTCATGTCCATAAAATGCGACGATAGCATACTCAATAGCCCAGCTCTCATTCGATACGGAGGACAAGCAGCTTTTAGAAGTGGTTAGAATTTAGTTGGGGGACTGCTTTGGTAAAGCCACTCTCGGGCTTGGAAAGAAAAAGGCAATTGCAAAAGATAAAAAAAATAAAAGCTTTTCGATACCGGATCACATAACCACAGGCGCCCATAAATATTTCTTTTTTAAAAAGCTTTTTTATAATGCTCCCTCGCAATGACATGCAATGTTAAAAAGAATATAGAACGGGTATGGCAACGGGAGCACTCTCTGCTCCTTTTGGAGCGCTCCAAGATGGCTCTTGGAGCACTCCTTTTTCCCACTGGGCAGTGCAACGGGACTTTATTTTTACTTCTTTCTCATAAAAAAATACTTTGTTGTAAGGACTGCACCACTGACATAGTAATATAGTATGTGTCAGTGGACTGGACTGAGACTTTAATTTCTAGTCGTTCAATTAAAGCAACATTGGCTCTCTCATACGATCTCGTACTAATGTCTCCTCTGGGTATTACATAGGGCCTGTGCGAATACTGGCTAAATGACTAAATCTTTCCACGAAATACTAAATGGTTCCACAAAATTTCCAATGTTCAATTTAGTTCGGTAGAGGTGTGCGAATTCTCAAGTGACTAAATTTTATTTTGACAGAATAACATTTGAGTATCCTTTCTTAGTTTTAATTTAATTTAAATATATATCGACTAGCTCCAATAGATATTAGACAACATAAATGAAAATAATAAGAAATTAATCATAAATCTATCGCAATGATATAGTATGAATCTACCTTTACAGATCTGAATGGCCTAAATTTGATATTTATGGTATCTCCGCGTCGAACATTATTTATTTAATGTATGTAGTGTAAAAATCTAAAAATAAAGAAATTACGAACATTCGGAGCTTTTATTTTTTATTTACTTATGTAAGGGGCATTGAATATTCTGCATATAAACATAAAATATAATTAAAAAAATTTAGTCAGTAACTGTCAACTTTAGCCACCTCGTGAAAAGACTAAATCGCACTGCAATACCGACCTTTCCAATAATTTAGTTTAGCCGCAATTTAGCCAGAATTCGCACAGGCCCATAATCCATTTTGCTTTTGGGTCGTCCATAATTATGTGAGGTGATTTTTACCATTTTTTGGACCTACCCTCCTCCCTTGATGAAATATCATGAGATGATGAGGGCAGGCGTAAACACAGCAACTCGGGCCTTTCCGGGAGTTGGCCGATGGCGGTTAAATAATCGAGAGGCTATTTTCCTTCCATTTAGCAATATCTTAGTGGAGTGAGATGTTTTACTTAATTTAACCTAGTTTTCTCTCTATCGCCGATATATCTACCTCCTAACTCAGTGGGAGAAGAGAATGTATATACGTATTCGCGGCGAGAATTTACGTGGTATCCACTTTGAACGGAAAACAAGGAGTGAACTAGGCGAGAAAGCCATGCATCAATTAATCCATCAGTCATGATTAATGGAAAACAAAATATTCAAATAATTGCATCAATCATCACCTTGGTATTCCGTCTAATGGACCCCTATTGGATCTGCGATGGAACGAGCACATATTCCAAATCGCCAATATCTTGGATTTCTTAAAAGATGCAAGTTCCTCCTCCAGTCAGCCGCCTTGGCTACATTCTACAAATCTTTCATTCATTTCATTTGTATATCTTGGCAGGGGCCTCAAAAACCGCCTTGGCTTTCCTCGACAAAGTGCAAAATGGTGTCATCAAACTCATTGGCGTATCAGCCCTCTCTATACTTTATCGCCATGATCTTACCGACAAGGCAAACTGGTAGCGCAAAGGGTGACTCCTAAGCTTGGTTTTTTTACATAAACATTTTTTTACACTGTTTCTTACGGAAAAATATTATGTGATATTTGCCGAGAACCCCCTCTCCCCACGTGAGATTGGGTTAGATCCGGGTCAACCCCTCCGCCATAAACGTAATTAATTTTGGTAATGTAATACCCAGGACAGACAGCGCTCATAAACTATTAATTTACTCTAAACATGGTTAACTGGAGTGTGTGTCGCTCTGAGTTGTTAGTTAATACCATAAACTTATGTTCGACTCAATCTAGAAGAATGTCGTACTAAAGCTTGATTATGGTAAAAGTGCTGCTTTAATTTTACGAAAGCTTGCTCCACTCTTTCCTCGGTATCACCGGTGTTCAGTATAAAAACAATTCAATAAAAAACTTAAGGCTTTTATAACAAACACCAACTTTCACTAAAATTGAAGTTTTTGCAAGCACACAGAAGTGTATATAAACGAAAAATTCATAATTAAAATCAGGGATGTTATGGAGCTCCGTAACCGAAACTATCGGATATCCGAAGTAAAAATTTATCCGAAACCGTAACCGAATCTGGTATAAAAGTTTCGAATAATTTCGGATAGGGGCCGAGTATAAATGAGACACGTTACGCTAGCGTCCAACGATTATGTTTTTCCCGAACGGATAACCGTTCTCGACTTTTCCCTTCACTCATTGAATGACATACGAGAGTTTTTTCAAATAGTGGATAACTGCAAGTCAGTGATATCGTCTTATTAATTTTGAAAGGGTAAAAATTATGGCAAATTTGAGTGATTTAGAACTTTGTAATTATGCTTGCTTTTAATGGAAGACTTGGCCTTTTTTTTACTTCTAAAATTAAGCGTTCTGCGTCAGACATTTTAACACCAAGGAAACAACTTTAATTGTTAATTCTATGAGCAGCACTATATTTGGTTCCGAGAAACCCCTAATCATATGTCGCAACACATTTTGATCAATGACTTTTTCAAAGCATTCGGTTTCAAAACCGTACAATCAGCCGTTGCCAAACAGTGATGCCTACGGTTGCTTTTCGGTTCTATCGCAGCTAACGTTGTTGCATGAGTTCTATGTGGGACGAAAAATCGTATGTCGCTAGCCTTATGACAGGTTTTCGCCCGACCAAGCCGACACACTAACCACGGGCGCTCTTTGTGTTGTTTAGTTGGTTTTTCCTGAGATTGCTGTACAAAATAATAACCTAGAAATAAAATAAAAGCAATACCTATCTGTATTTTCCTTTTACAATTCCTTAAAAATCTAATATCCGTAACCGAAACTATCGAGTTCTACCGATTGATAATAGGGTACCAAACTTCCGCTTAGGTCGAGTCTTCACCTAGCGAACGGTACACCTTCCACAGCTTTTTTCGATGGGTTACTGGAATTAACGTGATCCAGTAGGCATTTCACTGCGATGAGGCTAGCGCCCACTAATCCCGATCTTGTGTCTCTGGCTCAGCCAGCTGCTATTGAGAATATCGATTTTGCGAAATCGAACCGCGTTACAAAAAAAATTTCTTTGTAGGCTTCGTGCACATTTCTTCTTTTTGGTGTGAACTCCTACAAAATCCAAGAGTTGTAACGCAAGGTCCATCGCCTCCTCCATCAGCACTCTCCAGAGCTCTCAGAATGTATCCTATTCTCTATTCCTTCTTTCGAACCAAGCCTACTACTAAACATTGTACCATGACGATTACGACACGACGGCCTTGTAGTACAAAGGGTGACTCCTAAGTTTGGACATCCACCTAAAAAATAGTGCCAACAACTCAAATACACCTTTGAACATTAAAAATATTCAGGGTCTGACTATATCCTTGCCATATGGAAACAACCATGTTTGTGACTTGTGTAGACACTAAATTATAAAAAAAGAGAGTGAAGTGTGAATAATAATGGTGGCCTTGTGCCCGATCATTGCACGTAAAACGGTGAATTAATAAAAACAAATATATCTTTCTGCAAAATGCATTATAGCTAAGGCTATATTATTTTTCATTAGTTTTTGCCCAATAGGATCACAATCCTCCTATTGTTGGTAAATTAGTATTCCTAGTAAGATGCAATAAATTAAAATCACTACCTAACAAACACGTTTTAGGCATAATACAATTCCTATAAAAGAAGATTCTTCTTTAAGTTTTAATATCGATCGTAGGAGAAAGACTTAATTTGTTTTATTTTAGGAATGCTGAATTTATCACAAATGGAAAACCGTCCAATGATCCTTATTGGTGGATAAACACAATTACCCACATTCAAATAACTATCAGTATCGTAAGTTTGAAACTATTAAAAAAAATTGTCGATAGATTTTCTACAATCATTTACCCAATTTACCAATCATCATTGTATTATCATAATTTAACAATACATGATCTTACTAATCTGTTTTTGAAATTGGAATCGTAAGATCATTTCAATTTTCTAATTTGGTGTTTGAAATAATGTTTTTGCTTATATTTCCAGATATTTTAACTACAAAACAAAATTTTACAACAAAACTTTGGCATTTAAATTACTTTAGCGGCATTTTACCTTCAACCAAAACCATAATTCAAAGCAATTTCGCTGTGCGCCATTTCAGCAGCACAAACACACCGTCCAACCTAACTCATGTAGACAATACAGGAAAAGCAAAAATGGTTGATGTATCACAAAAAAACATAACTCACCGCTATGCTGTGGCAAAAGCGACCATAGATGTGGGATCTCAAGTAGCAGAATTAATTCACAAAAATAACATTGCCAAAGGTGATGTTCTTTCTATATCAAAATTAGCCGGAATTGTGGGTGCTAAAAGGACTTCAGACCTAATACCTCTATGCCATAATATAACAATTTCTTCGGTTGATGTGACGGCCGAACTAATATTGGACCAGAATGAAGTAATTATTATAACAAAAGTTAACTGTTTAGGTCAAACTGGAGTTGAAATGGAAGCTTTAACTGCGGCAGCGACTGCTGCCTTAACAGTATACGATATGTGTAAGGCTGTTTCACATAATATTATTATTAAGAACATTATGCTAATGGAAAAATCTGGTGGTAAACGTACCTTTAAGAGACACGAACATCCCCAAACCGAGGTTATCGCTTAAAGTGCAATGGATTTTTAAAAATGTCTTATCATAGACACATTTAGAATATAGTTGGTGTTTTCTATTTTTAGATATTGTTTATACAAATAGTTTATTTTTATAAATATACTTTTTCTGAATTATTTTTTAATACGAATCTCCATCTTTTGGCGAATCTCCAAAATTGGAATTTGGAATTCCAAAACCGTGTAGCATTTTTTTATGTGTGTAAGTCTATGCTCAGGTATCACCCTTTGTGCTACCAGATGTCTGGTAGCAAGCTTAACTCGAAAGATAAAGAAAGGATAAGATAGATTAAAAGGAGTCTGGGGGTGCATTCTTCTTTGATCCATTAGGTGGCGGTCCGAGCGAGTCGTCCCCGCAACGGATACGCTGCAGTCGGTGCCGCTGGGTCTCGAACTCTATTCACGATTGGTTTCCGTTCTTCTTCTTCATCCATTCGGCAAACATGTCGACAGTTCGTTTGCCGTAACGAATTCTTCCTTCTATTAGCTCGCTGGCGGAGTGCGAATATTTGATCAATGCATCCTCGAATGCCATATGTGTGTTATGAGGACATAAAGTCGTTGTGATAAGACATCACCTCCGGCTTTGATCATCTCAGCGGTTACTTGATCTATTCCCGGCGCTTTTCCATTTTTCAGCGATTTTATTGCTATCTTCACCTTAATAATTGCCGGTTCAGTATCGAGAAACTGATTCGTCGGCTGTTCGATAATCAGCGGTTCGGGTGCTGGACCTTGCGGCGGATCGTGGTTGTACAGCTGGTGGAGGCGTTCATGGGGAGAAGTCACAAAAGTTCCATCCGATTTTTTGTTATGCCGCCTAACTGGGGGTGCATGAGGAGATGGAGATGAACCTTGCGTTTGAACTCTTGGATGTTGTATGAGTTCGGGAATACTGACTGTGGGAGGTTGTTCCACAGTCGAGTTGTTCTCGAAAAGAACGAATTTATTAACTGATGTGTGCGTGAAAATAAGACCTGTCAGGATGAGCCGAAAGGGCTAGTCTTCTGTTGGGGGAAAAACATTGCCGTGGAGGCAGGAGGTTATTTATTTCGGTGGAACAGTCGCCTAGGTTAATGAGAGATGGTTCTGCCATAAGTTCTAGACTGTCGACTGTAATGGGAGGAATTGAGGAGCACGTTTTTCAAAGAAGAGACAGTATTTTGTTTTCCGTGCCTTGAGTTCGACACGATTCTTGTAGCCCAATCTAGAACCAGATTTATATCCCTGTTGATTGAAATGGACATAAGTTCACGATCAAACAGACAAGGTCTGGCAAGTGCTTGTCTAGCTTTTTCGAAGCTATATGAGTAACGCAGAGTATTGTGGTCAGCAAAGCTGTGAAGTCAGTTTGATGGGATTGAGAGCATGTCATTCATAAAAACTAGGAAGAGAGCTGGTGATAAAATTGAGCCCTGGGAACAGAGCTGCACAAAGTACTGACCAAAATTACTTGAAGTAGTAAGTACTAAGTAATTGGTAAATGTATTTGAAGTACCAAGTACTATGAGTCATTAATATTTAAAGTACTTGAATTATCAATTACTTCCAAAATGTACTTGAAATATTTACTTCAAGTACATAGAAAAACTTCAAGTAATTGCAAGTAATTGAAGTACATTGATATTTTAAGTATTTGAAATATCTTAGTACTTCAATTACATGAAGTTTTCCTATGTAGTTGAAGTAAATATTTCAAATATTTCAATACATTTCAAGAAAAATACGAATAGTCCAGTGCAATTAGTCGAAAAAAGGGCATGAAATTGCATTTCATGATGAACGAAATTTTTTTTTTTTGGAATTTGTTTGGGTACATCTGACAATGTTAAAACCAAGTTTGTGGGGTCGCAGTGTGTTGGGAAAAGCTGCCATCTTGAAAAAGAGGTAGAGGTCATTTATACCAAATAACCAGTTTCCATGCAGTGATAGCTGAAAATGATCACTGGCAAGGTATTGGAGAATAAAATTATCTACAAAATCAGCTCTCAACGAGGTCTGTAAAGGCCCCCATACACGGTCAAATTGGCTGTACAACCAGATTTTCATCAAACCTATAAGCGCAATGTATTTTGATCGGCCGACCGGCCCACAATCGATAGTTTTGGTTGTACAACCGCACTTCGCTGTACAACCAATTGGACCGTGTATGGGGGCCTTTAGTTGATTTGGCTCAAAGTTATGGCCGCTCAAAGTTCAACCTTGATCATGTGGTTGAGGTTGAATGCAGTTTTTTGCGATTAACTCGTAAGATATTAATTTGTGTGGGTTAATGCCGATTACCAAACTTAAAGTGCTAGTAATTACCTTTAGAATAAGCCCTTAGTCGTCGTTCTCGCTTGTACAGTTTGCGAGTAATCCAACGCCAAAGTTCGTACTGCACGTGCCTGAAATAACTGATAACGCCATTTTTTTTGAATATCTCTTTAACGGTTGCTCATATGATAATGTAGTAAGAAGCAGAAATACGGGTATTAAAATATCTTTCAAATGGGTTATTGGCCGAAACTCTATGTCGTTTCATGTCCGCGACATAGCGGGTGAAAAGTTAACCGCGAAGGTTGTGACACTTCTCGAGGCATAACTCGCTTCCAGCCAGTTTCGCGTGTCGGATGAATTAGAATTTGATGTAACGCCCTGAATTATCTATATTTTGGGTAATTTAACTACTTTGGAAAATTATAATAATGGGAAATAGCAGCTAAGAATCATAATTTTCGAGGTTCTAAAAGTAAAGTTAAGGTAAAACTTTCTGACCAGACTGTCTTTGGAATCCGGGAAACATAACGTGTGCAAAGAAGCCTAAATGAAAGTCAAGTGAAAGCTGTTTAAGCAAAGGTGGTGCAAGCGATTCGTAACCCGAAAAACGGACAGAGAGAATAAAAGACAGCAATTATTATAAGTACTTGAACTATTTATTAGTACTTCAAGTATTTATTAGTACTTCAAGTTTTTATTAGTACTTCAAGTTTTTATTGGTACTTCTAGTTTTTCATAGTACTTCAAGTTTCTATTAGTACTTAAAGTTTTCATAAGCACTTGAAGTAACTAAAAATATCAAAACCAATTACCAAGTACAAGTATTTGAGTAAAGTACTTGCAACATCAATTACTTTCGTTGGTTTAGAAAAGTAATTGAAGTAAAATACTTCAAGTTATATAAAGTAATTCAAGTTCTTTTTCAAGTACTTTACTTCAAGTATTGTGCAGCTCTGCCTGGGAAGCGCCTGCAGTGATGGCGTGGGGATTAGATTCGACGCCGTCCAATACCTACTACCTTGATTGAACAGTCAGAAAGGAAACGCTCAATACAATTCTTTAGAAGAAAGTCAATACCAATAGCTAGGAGTTTACTCAATAGAGCGGGGTGCCATATTCTAGCAAAGGCCTTAGATATATCGAGAGCAACCATGCCGGATTCACCAAAACTATGAATGTTTTGGTAGAGGTGCTATTTAGGCATACAAGGATGTCCCAGTAGATCTTTTAGATCTAAAGCCGTTCTTATGCTTGTCGTCCAATATTTGGTTGCATTCAAGGTATTCCATAAGCTTTCTGTTTATTATTGTCTCCATGATTTTCGAGAGAATAGAAGTGATTGCTATTGGGCGGTAGTTAGAGGGGTCGCTGGAGTCACCTTTTTCCGGTATAGGCTGAACATGGGCCAGTTTCCAGGAGTCAGGGAAAACTCCGGAGAAGTATGAAAGGGCGTAGAGTTTGCGCAGATGTTTAGCCAAAGCACAGTTTTTCAAGAGCCATAACGGGAATATTATTGGGGACAGTGGATTTATTGGAATCGAGCTCCTTGAGGCACTTGTACACTTCACGAGTCCTAAAGAAAACTCTGCAATGGGGGGTTTCAAGCACTGACTTGTATCGGGCAAGGAAGAATTTGGGGCAAACAGAGATGCGATTAAGTCGAACTTGGATTTGCTTTCTATTAGCACCTTCCCATCGTGAATGAAAGAAGGAGTCGACGATGTCCTGAAATTTTTCCTGATGGAGGCTAACAAGGACCAGAAATTTTTACTGCCAGAAGTGGTGTTAATGTGTTTACCTCTGTCATCAAAGGATGCTTTGATTTGCCCGATGGTGGTTTTGCAGGCATTTCTCAACTTGATGTGGTCGTGTCGGGATGATTCGCTCAGGGAATGCCTATACTCGTCCTGAGTCTCGGCTGAACCAGCTCGGTGTGCGGGCGTGCGCTGCCGTCAGTCACTGAACCTCGCATTTCTTTATTTTAATCACTCAACAAATAAAACAAAACAAAAAAAAAACATCCATAAATCCGTGCCAATAAGAAAAAAAAAACATTTTTCACCGTGTGTGCAAAGTTCAGTGTCATCAACAGCAACTGTATTTCAACAATAACAGTGATTTTGACGGACAGACTGTACAAGTAAGCTTATTTTCTATTCTTTCCCCACACCCCGCTCTCGGCCTCGTCGGCGTCGTAGCCACTATCGGCTGCTGATGGTATTCTGCTTGCTTTAGGACGCATAACACTCCAGCAAGGCGCATTCCGTTTGCCCCGATGACTGCGACGCCGGCTTCGCCGATCACAACTGAGGACTGTAACCTTGCGTTTGCGAAGCAGCGATTTTCTATCGCCTTCGCCAACATCCGTGGACTACAATCGAATTTCGAATCTGTGTCGTGCCACTTATCATCAAATTCACTCCATATTTTCGCGCTAAGTGAGGCCCAAATCTTACCTAACAATGTCTTAGATCATTACCAGGTTTCCGGGTACTCATTAGTGCATAATCTCTCCCCCCATAGGGGAGTTGCCATATTTGTATATTAGGAGAGACGTAGCTTTTCAGAAGGTGTACAACAGTACATCATCGCCTGACTTTAACCACCTCGGCCTCAAAATTTTACTTCATAAGCACGTCATTTTCTTCTGTTTTCTATACAGGAGCCCTAATATAAATAATGAAGCCTCTTCCTTAGCATTTGACGCTATCTCTGAACGTATCTCCGAATTCTTATCCTTATACACGGAGGGTGAAATGATTGTTGCTGGTGATTTCAACGTTCACAACACAAATTGGCTGAATTATTCAAATGGCACCAGTGTTTCTGGCCGGGATGCCGAGCTCTTTGCAGAGACTAATAACCTTCACCAATTGGTTAAGTGCCCTACACGAGTTCCCGACGCTGTAGATCAAGGGGCCCATCTCCTTGATCTTTTTCTTACCTCCCACCCTACATGGTACTCCATCGAAGTTCATTCACCTCTAGGCAGCTCAGACCACTGCCTGGTCAGCGCAAGCTTCCCATACATCCGTCTCAACCATACCAGCTCCTAGAAGAACTGTGTGGCACTATGGGAAAGCGAATTGGCTGGGGCTTATTCGCTTCTTCCAAGCTGCTGACTGGGATCTGTGTTTTGAGAATCGCGATGCCAACTTTTCCGCTCTCTGCATCTCAAACATCATATTGGCAGGAATGCGTTTATTCATTCCCCATTCTACTAAATCCATTAAGCCAAGGCCGCATGGATGGTTTAATCAAAAATGTATGAACGCGATTAAAGCCAAAGAAGCCGCCTATAGAGAATTCAGGCATTCCCTGAGCGAATCATCCCGACGTGAGTACATCAGGTTGAGAAATGAAAACCACCATCAAGCAAACCAAAGCATCCTTCGTTGACAGGTTAAGAAACAAACTCATTAACACCTCTGCTGGCAGTAAAAACTTCTGGTCCTTGGTAACCTTCATCAGGAAAAATTTTAACACATCGCCGTCTCCTCCCTTCATTCACGATGAGAAGGTATTAACAGAAAGCAAATCCAAGGCAGACTTACTCGCATCTCTGTTTGCCTCCAATTCTTCCTTGCCTGATACTGCCGTGCAACCCCCCATTGTAGAGGGTTCTGCTTAATCAATGGGCAGAGTTTTCTTCAGAACTCGTGAAGTGTTCAAGTGTCTCAAGGAGCTCGATCCCAATAAATCCACTGGCCCTGATAAAATTCCCCCTATGGTTCTTAAAAAATGCGCTTCACCTTTGGCTAAACCTCTGCGCAAACTCTTCGCCCTTTCTTACTTCTCCGGAGTTTTCCCTGACTCCTGGAAACTGGCTCATGTTCAGCCTATACCGAAAAAATGTGATTCCAGCGACCCCTCTAACTACAGCCCAATAGCAATCACTTCTATCCTCTCCAAAATCATGGAGACTGTAATACTGTCGAGGAATAGGTGTGCAGGTATAGCACGAAGAACTAAGGATAATGCCTCACAGGGCCACAAACTTCCATTACAAAAAAAAGAGAGGGGAAGAGGACACTAATGGCCAAATAGGTGGCTGGACGAGGTCCAATGAGAAATATCGCAAAAAGCTGCTTTGCCTCCACTACACCTGGCGTGGGCACGTCTAGCGATGCTCTAGCTAGCTCGCCGGATGGGGGGGGTTCGTAGTGTAGGGAGCCAATAAAAAGGGGGGTGACAGTTTGACATAAACTAAAAATTACGTGCCGCTGAGAGCCACAAAAACTATTGAATATCCCGATAGGGCGATAGGGTGACCCGTCCGGGGCCATCGAGAGAACTTCATGGGGTTCGAGGTCGCAGCCATGCTAACGGATGCGGTCAGGGATGAAATGCTGAAAATGAATCTAAAACATAATAGTACTTACGTATCGAGGAATGGCACACAGCCTCCCCACCGGATCTCCATGTCCGCTATCCACCTAGTACTTACTTACATATCGGAAACCGCATATAATATCTGTGCCGGAAAGAATAAATGCCACTTACTCGGACGAGCAAGTAGAAATACACTTGAGGAGCAAGTGCGACGGCTTGACACCAATAGCTTTTCATTTAAAATCTCAAAAAAAAATGTTTTTATTTTCCTGTTATATAATATTGAGGACATAAATTCATATAAAAAAAAATTCTATTCTTACGTCATAAGCTCGCTTCTATTTTACAGTTCTTTTGATTATATAAGAAAATTAAATAAAAAAGAAAAGAAAAAAAATTAAAATTATTTTCTACCTCTTTCTTAGTAGTGGTTGGGTCTTTTCATTTTTTTCTCAAAAAGGTTTTTCTTTTTTTTTCTTTATATACTTATATTCTAATTCTCATCTTTCATTTTGTTTTTTTTCTTTTGATATAAACGCGTTGTACACAAAATGTATTTTATATGCTTTTCAGCTAGTAATTTTTGTATTATTCTCTCTTTTTTTTTTTACAGACATCAATATTTCAGCGCATTTCAATATTATACAACATCATCATATTCATTTTACATATTCAAATATATATACAGTGGCTCAAACGAATAATGGGACAACGATGTTGTCCATGAAAAACGTGCCATATTTGGTGAAGTAGTTGTTCGAAATGAATCATATATATCTTATTTTTTAGCTACTTTTGTTTTCTTTCAGTATTAATAATTTAAACAGTTATTTTTTAAATTTTTAATTTAAAAAAATTAGTGTTTTACAAACGAGTCAATTTTATAACTCAAACGAATAATGGGACAAAATAAAAAAACGACGGTAATACTGATAAAAGTAACGGCTTTTTTTTAGAAATAGTAGTATTTCATTTTCCTATGCACATTCTATTAGTATTTCAGTTAATTGAAAAGCTTAAGTCGAAATGGCACCAAAAGGAAAGCAAACAACTTTTGAAATTCGGCAGTTAATTATAAAATTAAATGGAGAAGGAAAAACGGTACGTGAAATCGGTGATATTGTTGGAAAAAGTCGTTCTACGGTTCACAATATCATTAAAAGATATCGTGAAGAAAATAGAATAAATAATAAAAGTAGGGAGGGGCAAGGCAAAATTTTTACTATTCGCGAGGACAGAAGAATTTTAAGAGAAATTCAAAATAATCCTTTCCAATCGGCAAGAGAACTAAAAAATTTCGCCTGTGAAAATTTTGGGAAAAGTGTGTGTGAAGAAACAATTAGAAATGTGTTGAGAAAAAATAACTATAATGGCAGAATCATTCGAAAAAAACCTTTTATTAGTGTAAAAAATAAGAAGTACAGATTAAAGTTTTGCAGGGAGTATTTACTTAAAAACGAAGACTTTTGGAACACGGTAAAATTGCTTGGTTTTGTATTATTTTTATATTTTATTGAAAATTTATAGGTTCTGTTCACTGACGAAAGCAAATTTAATTTACATGGATCGGATGGAAGATCTTACGTCTGGAGGAAACCCAATACAGAGTTCCTAAAAAAAAACACTCGGCTGACTATTAAACACGGAGGCGGTTCAGTAATGGTTTGGGGTTGTATGTCGAGCGCTGGGGTAGGCAACTTGCATTTTATCGATGGTAAAATGGACAAATTTGCTTACCTCAACATTTTAAAAGAAAATGTCAAGCAAAGTGCTCAAAATTTGGGAATTTTGCAAAATTTTGCATTTTACCAAGATAATGACCCAAAGCATACATCCCAAGTTGCTAAGCTTTGGCTTATTCACAACTGCCCCAAACTTTTACAGACACCCGCTCAGTCGCCAGATTTGAATGTGATTGAACATGTCTGGGAAGAATTAGCGAGGCGGACCTATACGAGAAATTTTAATAATATTGAGCAATTAAAAGATTGCTTAAAAACGGAATGGAATAATATTCCAAGATCATTTTGTGAAGGATTAGTTAAATCCATGCGACGAAGGTTGCAAGCTGTTATCGACGCCAAAGGTTATGCAACAAAATATTAAAACATCCAACAAAATCTATAATAAACCGTTACTTTTATCAGTATTACCGTCATTTTTTATTTTGTCCCATTATTCGTTTGAGTTATAAAATTGACTCGTTTGTAAAACACTAATTTTTTTAAATTTAAAATTTAAAAAAAAAACTGTTTAAATTATTAATACTGAAAGAAAACAAAAATAGCTAAAAAATAAGATATATATGATTCATTTCTAACAACTACTTCACCAAATATGGCACGTTTTTCATGGACAACATCGTTGTCCCATTATTCGTTTGAGCCACTGTATATAGTCATTAAAATTGAAAAAAAAAAATATAATCACACTGGGACCATTAAGTCATAATAGTTTTTCTTGGTTTGGTTTGGTTATTTTTATTATTATTATTTGCTTAATTTAATAATTACATACGTGTATTCGCTGTTTTAATTTTCTCCTTGTTACAACACTTATTACATATTTTTTTTCTTTGTCAAAAAAGTTAAGTTTGTTGTATTGTTTACTTAATTTGAACAAAAAAAAAGGAAAAAAAAATGACCATTGTGACTTGTATTCAATATTCTTTCATCAGTTATACATAAGTGAAAGAAATGTTTTTATTGCAGCACTAACTCGGTCTACTGACATTATTTTAGCGATAACAATTTATATATTATTACTATACTATTTACCATACCGAACACAATGTAAAGAGCAAGCAGACACCAACCTTTTTCTGACTTTCCTTCCTCACTATTGTTTACGTCGACGCCATCACACTGCTCAATTATTAGCAAGAACGCTTTCTTTTAAAAACAATTTTAAAATCGTTTAATAAAACACTTAGATTTCCGATAAACAAGTTTTTGCAAGATGGCGGCCGAATTTTGCAATTTTGTTTCCCGACCCCCTTCATGGATATCAAATGAAAGGGTATGACGAGTAGAATACAATTTTGTAAAAAAACTTAAACTAAAAAGTAAAAAATAAAAAATTTAAAAAAAAAAAAAACCGACTTCAAAACTACATATACCTATGCATGCATATGTACAAACTTAAACTAAAAAGTAAAAAATAATATTTTAATTACCTCAAAGCAAGAGCCTTAAAGGACAGTTAAAAAAATTATTGATATTTATATATGTATGTATCTATTTAATATTTTTAAAAAGTTCATTTTGGAGTCGGTGCCAGCCAAAGGTATGTATTAACGTAAGTTTTCTTTTGCACCCAAGCTTTCAGGGTATGTATAAACGTAATTGTTCTTTGGCTGGCACCGACTCCAAAATGAACTTTTTAAAAATATTAAATAGATACATACATATATAAATATCAATAATTTTTTTAACTGTCCTTTAAGGCTCTTGCTTTGAGGTAATTAAAATATTATTTTTTACTTTTTAGTTTAAGTTTGTACATATGCATGCATAGGTATATGTAGTTTTTAAGTCGGTTTTTTTTTTTTTTTTAAATTTTTTATTATTATTGAAGTGAAACTTCCTTGCTCTCGTTCTGAGGATTTTGAATTAATTCGCTCAAGTACGAGTGAATTCAGAAAACTGAAACGAAAAAACAAGGACAGGTGTACGAAACGGAAGTTGCCTTCTCACTCATTTACATTACATTAGGTGATGCCATATAAACAAATTCTACCACACCAGCAGGAAGATATTTACAATTTATTTAAATTTGTACATAGATGGCGTAGGCATCAGCAAAGTAAATATGAGGAGTCGATTATGTATTTAAAAAATTAAGATTGTGAATTAATTTATTAAAGATAAAATTTTTGCAAAACCAGCGAAATGTTTTTGAGATTTTGTCAATTAATACTAAAAGTGTTTTTGGTAATATATATTTGGGAACATATGTAATAACTTGAGTATTGGCATTTCATGAGCTCACAATAATTACATTAGGGAATAAGAATTTCGAACTGTCATTATCGACAGTTAGTTAGCTTCAAAGTGTTAGTTAAAGTTTGATATTAGAGATAATTATTGAAAAATATTTTTAAAATGAATTTTGAATACCACATTTTACTTGTATTTGAAGGTGATCGCTGTCACATTTAGTGGTTTTCTTCGGCTTACAAACAGGATTGTTTTCTATTTAGGCAAGTGATATTTGCTCAGTGATATTGGATCGAAAAATTCATAACATGTATGTATTATCTCGAATTTTCCTATGATAAAATTTGAACTGCATTAAAACATACGTATATTGTCAGAATTGAGATTATGGCCGTGTTCCATAATATCAACCTGTATACTACCCAGTAAAAAAGGGTAAATTCAAGTGCTTACGCTGTGATTAATAGCAGTGAACATGAAAGTGTTACAATGTGATACTAGCTGCGTTCCAATGGGTGATACGTATAAAACTGTAGCTACTTAAAAATACATGGCTTTTTGCTTTTATACATTACTTTCGAAATATTCATTATACTATGATTTATCAATTGAGTTAAAATATTATGGCTTCATTCGTATTTTGGATTATAACACAAGACCCAAATGAAGAAAAAAAATACAATAATAAAGAACATATAGACATAAGTATGTACGCGATGTTTCGCTTCTGCCTTGTGTTCTTTAATACACAATCATATTTTTTTATTATTTGCTTAATTTAATAATTACATACGTGTATTCGCTGTTTTAATTTTCTCCTTGTTACAACACTTATTACATTATTTTTTTCTTTTTCAAAAAAATTAAGTTTGTTGTATTGTTTACTTAATTTGAACAAAAAAAAAGGAAAAAAAATGACAATTGTGACTTGTATTCAATATTCTTTCATCAGTTATACATAAGTGAAAGAAATGTTTTTATTGCAGCACTAACTCGGTCTACTGACATTATTTTAGCGATAACAATTTATATATTATTACTATACTATTTACCATACCGAACACAATGTAAAGAGCAAGCAGACACCAACCTTTTTCTGACTTTCCTTCCTCACTATTGTTTACGTCGACGCCATCACACTGCTCAATTATTAGCAAGAACGCTTTCTTTTAAAAACAATTTTAAAATCGTTTAATAAAACACTTAGATTTACGATAAACAAGTTTTTGCAATAATGAATAAACACGGACAATGGCTTCGGCTTAATTTATCTTTGCCACCATTAGTGAACGCTCTTGAATTTCCAACCTTTTTTCATGATTCTGCACTAAATCGTAATCATTCCCTCCACCGATTTGATTTTGTAGCGACCACTATACCCTTCTTTCACTGTCTTGCACCGTATTTGCACAATTCAACCTGGAGTACACTGTACCTCCCAAGTAAGCACAAAAAAAATATTAACTAGACTCGGTACAATTGACACAATTTTTGGGAATTTTTAAATTCGCGTTATTGAGCGGAGAGGCACGCACAAGAATTTTTTTGGTTCTGAGCTCGTCTCTGGTCCTGAACTGAATGCCATCCATCCACGCACATCGTCCCGAAGCTATCCCCACCAAACCTTTGTTTTTTCTCTCTTCCCACACACAGTCGTGGCTTACTTTGCGCAATTTCTCATGGCCATTGCCTTGTTTTGGTCTAAATTGTCGTCTGCCAAAAGGGAGAATTATGGATAATCGCAGTGGAATGAGGGAATGATTTTCCCAGTCCCACGCATACCAAATAACTTAAGAAAGCATTTTCTGTGGGAGATACAAGTGGCATGACCTGATTGGCTGAGCCTTTAGACGCCGTCCGGAGCGTCCATGGGGAAAAGTGTTGCGTGGGCAACAAATTGGTGGATAATTATTTGAAAGAAAAAGACAAGCAAAAAGGGGACATGAATGGGCCAAAAGGGTGTATGGAAAGGATTCTTTAACAGAATTTTTATTTCAGGTTATTGCTTAGCAACGGCCATTTATTTTATTTTCGTGGGAGATTTATTTACTCGTGCCTTCGGACATTGCCGACCGTTACAACGCGGATACTCTAGACCGAACGAAGAGAAGGGAGAGAGGAGCCGAAAGACGAGGAGGCCTTTAGACGTGTGGCTCGACCCATGACCCTGAGATGAAGAGTCTCATGCTTCCGACTGAGTTGCCGGGCAAAAAGATTTTCGTCTGTTGGAAGGCTGGTGACCAAAAAAACGTGTGGCTCGACCCACGACCCTGTGATGCTCTCTATGAAGTAGGAAGATATGACGAGAGTTCATGACAACTAGTGCCAAAAAATTGGTCGGAGTGCTTCGATCCATTCAAATAATTTGGAGAGTGTTAGTGAGGGAAGGGTGAAAAGTGACATAGATTTTGGCTATTGTATAGAAATGCAGTGGTCCATAGGGTACCCTCTGCGCGCGTTTGATTCCATGGGAGGACTGATCCAGGAATTCATTACCGATGGACTAGGTAACACCTGTCCATGCGATCAATCAACCCTAAATTATTCCACGCGAGTAGGCTACAGGCTCACTGATTCAGCGTCATCATCGCAGCCCTGAACCTAATAACCAATAGCCTCCTCCCGTCCATGAAAATCTACTCTGGCCTAGGGGAGAATGAAACTGGGAAGGAACGGGCTATGCAGTAGGACGTCACCACTTTCGGAGGTCACAGGCCGCATCTTACCCATGACCTCACCTGTCCGGACTACTCGACCCGAAGGAAGCAGTAGTAAAGGCCAGCATCCACGCGGACAGGCTGGTGCGAATTGGATGACCGAGAGGACCGTGTCTCGGGGAGTTGGTCTGGCAACTCCGCTGGACTACAACTCAAGCCTTGACCCCAGACGATCGAAGGAAAAACAAGGAGGAGTGCCACCGCCAGGGAAGCTACCTAAGCGGCTTATGGGCACCCCTGTCAGTTGACCGGTGAAGCCGGCGAGATGCCTTATTAGGGCGACTCGGGTGAGGCTTCCGAATATCTCACTGAGATCCTGAGGTACTACCGAACTAAGAAAAGTGACAGGGGCTCATGAAGATTGAGTCAAAAAAGTTGGAGTGAATTACTTCAAATGAGTTAAAGGGAGTTCGGTGACGGAAAGGAAGGTGAGACGTTACAAGGAGAAAAGATTTTTTTCACAAAAATGTATATACATATATGGATAGAAAAAGGCAAAAAAACTTTGATCTTAAAGACTGAGCATGCAAAGCGTTGAAGGAATTTCGGAGTTTGTGCAGTTCTAAATTATAGGATTTATTGGCTTTAGTGACGAAGTTAAGCAGACGTAAAATTTATCAAAATTTATCAAAAGTGGGATTCCTACCGACCATACAAAGTGATCAGAGCTAATGAACTGAGTCAAAAAAAGATTGAGTGACTTTAAACTACAAGTTAAAGAGGGAACTTCGTGAAGGAGAAAGAGGGAGAAAAGCTACAATGAACAAAGAAGAAGCACTGACTGCCAAAAGAGTTGAGGGAAAATGTGAAGAAGAAGCTAGTAGTAAGGTGATGACTGAAATGGGGGACGTACTAATTTCTGCGTCTTCCCTCATCTCATTGCAATATATAAGTGATATATGTATATATATTGCCAATAAAAACTTTTACTTCACATATTTTATATTAATATTATTCTTTTATTTAATACGTTTATTTAACATTTATTTATTATTATATTTAATAGCTTAGATTTTAATAGTTTAAGATTTTTTTATTTTTTATTATGTCACACCGAAAATTACATAACGGTTTTTAATTATACAACTTATTATAGGAGACTTCCTTATCGAATCAACTCCTAACTAATACTCTTACAATTATTCAAAATTATTTTTAATATTACAATATTTGTGTGGCTATGTTTTTTTAAAATTGTTTCTGTGTACAGTGTATACATACGTGATATGACAATCTAAATTCCCCAAGTGTATTTCATAGTAGTAGTGAGAATCCAAATTGTGACGTAACCAAAAACACTGTGCTTAAAATTATTAGAACAGAAACTGAGTGGATACTTGAATAAAACTTATTACAACGAAACGCGTATATACAAGTAGCGACTGCTACATAACTCCCCCTTCAGCGCGAGCGTCCATGAATGTACTATCGTACTTTATTTTAATATTTAATTACTCAAATAAAACGAAAAAAAAAATTTTTTAATTTTATAACCGAAATGAAACCTTTTTCTTTGAACTTCTAGTTACTGGTTTTTCATTGTCTTCCTTTTTTTCAATAAAGGCGGGTTTTAATCTATCAATTGATACTACCGTTATTTTTCCGTTGACGTCAATCGTGAATTTTTTTTTATTTCTCTTAATAACTTTAAAAGGACCTTCATAAGGATCCTGCAAGCATCCCCTACTTCTATCTGTCCTCAAAAACACGAATTCGCAATCTTCTAAGTCTTTTGGAACATAGAAATTTCTTCTTTGATCCCGAGAATCTGTTGGCACGATGTTCCTCATGTGATCTCGTAATTGTTCTACTAGGTCTGTTGGATCTGATACTTGGTGTGGATCCCTCACAAAGAATTCTCCGGGGATACGTAATGTTTGACCATAAACTAATTCAGCCGGACTACACTTAAGATCCTCCTTAACTGTTGTTCTTAAACCTAGTAATATAGCTGGTATGTGCAACAACCAATTCGGATTAGACATTTTAGCTCTAAGAGATGCTTTTAACTGTCTGTGTAGCCTCTCCACCATTCCGTTTGATTGTGGGTGATACGCTGTTGTTCGAATCCTATGGGTTCCTAATAATTTTGAAAATTCCTCAAAAAGTTTTCCTTCAAATTGACCTCCTTGGTCCGTAGTAACTGTATAATGTCTTGACTACTATGCTGGCTGTAATACTCTTTAGTGGGTATACTTCTGGCCACCTGGTGAATCGATCCACTACTGTTAACAAGTATACGAATCCTTCCACCGGATGCAATGGGCCTACCAAATCTACATGGATGTGTTCAAACCTTCCCATAGGTATCTGGAATTTTTGTATCGGAGATTTTGTATGTCTGTGTATTTTCGCTTTTTGACACGTTATACATGACTTCGCCCATAAATTAATATCAGTATTCATCCTAGGCCAAAAATATCTTCTTGTAATTAATTTCCTTGTAGGTACCTCGTATTCCTGGATGTGATAAGTTATGGATTTTGTCAAATATGCTTCTTCGTAATATCTCTGGTACGAATGGACGATCTCTACTAGTGGAACACTCTAACCAGATTTTACTTTCTAAGAAAGGTACATCTGTTTCCACTAAAATGAATTTCGAACTTTTATTTGGGTTTTCAATCAACTGTTTTAACTCTGTATCATCCTTTTGTGCTTCTGCGATAATGCTTAAATCTATTTGTTTTTCGCTAACCGCGTCACAATTGCTATTTTCTACGGTTACCCGTGATAAAGTATCCGCTACTACATTTGATTCTCCCTTGATGTATCTTATATCGGAGGTGAATTGGGTAACATAGTCTAATTGTCTTGCTTGTCTTGGACTTCTCTCCGCTTTGGTCCAAATTGCGGATGTTAAAGGTTTGTGATCCGTGAATACTGTAAATTCACGACCTTCCAAAAAATGTCTAAAGTGTTTAATACTTGAGTACATTGCCAAAAGCTCTCTGTCAAATGTAGAATACTTAATTTCTGCATTGTTTAATTTTCTGGAATAAAACGCTAAAGGTTCGCTTTTATTGTTGTTAATTTGTTCCAACATTGCTCCAATCGCAATGTTTGATGCATCAACCGTCAACTTCAAAGTAGGATTCTCCGCTGGATGCACTAATAACGTTGCCGAAATAAAAGCCTTCTTCACTTTGACGAACGCGTCTTCGCATTCTTCCGTCCACTCAAAATTTTTTAAACTCTTAGGTTTTTTAAGCTCCCTAACTAAATGTATATGAATGGGGCTTAACAACTCTGCTAATCGTGGAATGAATCTGTGAAAGTAATTTACCATTCCTATGAATTGTTGAATCTGCTTAATGGAAGTAGGTGAAGGGAAATCCTGGATGAATTTAATTCTATTTTCAGAAGGAAGAATCCCGTCCTTCGTAATTTTGTGACTTAAAAATTCAATCTCATGTACACCAAAAAGACATTTCCCTGGATTAATATTTATTCCATATTCTTCTAAACGGCCAAACACCTGCTCTAAGTGTTTCTTATGTTCCTCCTTATTTTTGCTTGCAACCAATATATCGTCAATGTAGACAAAAACGAATTCCAAACCAGTTAAAACTCTATCCATAAATCGTTGGAAAGTTTGAGCAGCATTTCTAAGTCCAAAGGGCATTCGAGTAAATTCGAATAAACCGAAAGGTGTAGTTATCGCTGTCTTATAGATATCTTCCTCTGCCATAGGTATGTGATGGTAAGCTCTCACTAAATCAATCTTCGAAAATATGGTACAACCATTCAAATTTAACGTAAAATTTTGAATGTGAGGAATCGGGTATCTGTCTGGAATTGTTATTGAGTTTAGTCTCCGGTAATCTCCGCATGGTCGCCAATCAGTGGAATCTTTCTTTGGAACCATGTGTAGTGCTGATGAGACTGATGACGAAGATGTTCTGCATAAGCCTAATTTTACCATGTGCTCGAATTCTAATTTAGCGATTTTAAATTTATTAGTGTCGAGTCTTCTAGGTCTTGAAAATGGTAGTTGACCTTTAGTGGTAATAGTATGCAGCATGCATTTTTGGCCGTGTTTTTTTAATGAACTGGCTGGGTCTTCGCCATACAAATTTGAAAACCCAAGTTTTATCGGGGTCTATCTGGGTCTCTATCGGGGTTACTGGGAAATTTCAAAATTTCCCTGTTTTCCTGAATGCGGCCAACTTCAAACCGAAGGAGAAATGTCATTTAATTTTCGTAAATAAGCGAAGAAGACTTGACGGGAAAATGGAAATTCCTTTACTAAATGAACAAGCTCAGTAATTATCTAATTATTACTTTTAAATGTTTATTAAATTAATAAAAAAAACTTATACAGGGTAGAAATATTAAAAATGCATGCTGCTACCATCGTTTAACATGAAGATTATGGCATTATTGATATCTGGCAGGAGCTGACTTATATTTTAAATTTGCACACAAGCTGGTCTTTTTACTATAATGAATTGAACAGATTTAAATAATAAAAAATAGACTGTCACTGTTCGTTTTTCTCTTCTATCCACCGTTTTTTCAAGGTATTTAGAGACATTAATTTTTTCGTGAATCATAACGAGGCGGGAACTTCAAATTCATGACTGTAAGACCACGATTGAAATTCCATATTTTAATTATTTATCACTAGATAGTGATACCAAATAATCAGTGGTTTATACAGGTAAAGACTTATTTTTGAAACGTATTCTCTTTGACCGAGACAATTGGCTTCAATATTCTCATGCGTGTCTCCAAACTGTATTTAAAATCACAAATGCTGACAGTTGACGTTAAAAACCCTGAAGATAGATTCAGTTGAAGTTTTGCAAAATTTCCCTTGCCGTTTTTTTAATGAACTCAAAACCCAGTTCATTAAAAAAACACGGCCTTTAATATTTCTACCCTGTATAAGGTTTTTTTATTAATTTAATAAACATTTAAAAGTAATAATTAGATAATTACTGAGCTTGTTCATTTAGTAAAGGAATTTCCATTTTCCCGTCAAGTCTTCTTCGCTTATTTACGAAAATTAAATGACATTTCTCCTTCGGTTTGAAGTTGGCCGCATTCAGGAAAACAGGGAAATTTTGAAATTTCCCAGTAACCCCGATAGAGACCCAGATAGACCCCGATAAAACTTGGGTTTTCAAATTTGTATGGCGAAGACCCAGCCAGTTCATTAAAAAAACACGGCCATGTTCATATTTAGTCTCATCCAGTCTAATTCCTTTCGAGTTAAATTGGCTTTCTGTTAAAATAAACCATGCTTCTGGGCATGGAGACCAGAAAGTTGGTAGCTTAACAGCCGATGCACTAATATTCTCATTATCAACGTGCATTCTTTCACTATCACCACCTTGGACACTCATATTAATCACAATTTTTTTTTAAATAAAACTCGCGTAAAAAGAAGTTCAATAAAATTTCGACTTTACTTAAAAACTTCGCGATACTTTAAAATAACACCCGTGGACGTTCGCGAAAAGAGTCGATTAATACTCAAACTTAAATAAATTCCCGAAAATTTTATTCAAGTCTCACTTCCTAAAAAAAAAATTTTTAGAGGAAAAATATTTGAAAGAGGAAATAAATTGAATTGTCACCACTACTAAATTATGTAAGTGTAATGTTTTTTTTTTAGTGTAAGCAATTCCATACAATTTATATTTTAAAATTAAAGAAAAATATTTAATTAAAATAAATACTTGGTCTCCTCAATAAAAAATTGAACCTCTTCTTAAAATTTTTCACCAAATGCTTTTCTTTCTTGAATCTTCTTCTTTTCTTCGTAAAATTTTCAAAATTTTCTTCATATCTTCTTTCTTCATAAATTTTCTTTCATAAAATTTTTTAAATTCTTCTTTCTTCTTTTTTCTTTGAAAAATTTCTTCGTTCTTCTAATGTCGGGGTCACCAATATGAAATGGGGGACGTACTAATTTCTGCGTCTTCCCTCATCTCATTGCAATATATAAGTGATATATGTATATATATTGCCAATAAAAACTTTTACTTCACATATTTTATATCTTATATATTAATAGGCAAACAAAAAGTTTGTACACGCTAAGGCTTTTTTGTTCGTGGACCGATTTCGTTTAAATTTTCAGAAAATGTTCTTTTTATGGCATAGTTTTGTAATAAGGAATTTCAACGAAATCGATTCACGAATAAAAAAGTTATAGCGATTTTAATTTTTCGAATTTTAAAAAGCCGTTGGAAAATTTGAATTTTTTGTGAGCATCAACGTAGAGCTGAGTAGCCTACGATTGACACAAATGCCGTTTCAGTGAAGCGAATGAGAAACAGAGAAAAACAAGCGTTTGTGTGGATTTTTGGCGGCATAACTGACATAAAAAAACTCGGTCACTTTGTGCGTGTATTTTTTTATACTCTTTTGTGTATAGTATTATTGAGTTGTATTGTGTAAGGGGCTGCCGTTCGTTTTTTGGCGAATGCCTTTAGAAATTTTAATTGATTCATTGCACCTTTAGAAATTTTGACTGATTCTTTTAAATGTGCTTTGAATGTTATTCCGGTTGATTTTGATTCGTTTTCGTGTAGTTCTTTTAATATGAGTTGTCATTAACATTTTCTGACTGAAGTAACTTTACGTAATACTGAGGCATTTTCTTTGTGTTTTCATAAAGGCAAAGTTAATCTACCTCCACTTTCTCAAAATTACTTTTTCAATAATTTTTTTGAAGGATTAACTTCGAATGAAAGTGGTATTAAAAATCGTTCTAAAATTTTTTTTGCAAATATTCGTTCGTATAATGCAATGCAATGACTAGCTCTGAGTGTAATTTGTCAAATGACACTGCAAATGGCATTTATCATTTTAAAATCCATAACATTTTCTATCACCGAACTGGTGCCTTAATTCCTGGCTATGGCCGACCTCCATGTTATGCACAATTGTATTTCTATGATGTAGATACTGCTGCTAATCATAGAATGAATAGAAATGCGAATATTGAATGTAATATTGATATTATGCGTGAAATAGGTTTGGAGTTAGATCGGATTAATCCTTTTGTTCACTCATTCAGGTCCATGTATGAATATTGTCAAAGACTTGAGAATATTGCAGCTGAAGTTTCTATAAAAAGTTAATAACCAAGTTGATATTCGTCGTTTCAATGATGCTGTACAAACTGATGTTGCTGCTATTTTCAAAAATGATGATGGTGAGCCTCCTTTCGAACGAAATATGATTGTTTTTTCAAAAACAACAAATGAAATTCGTTCTGTTTCTGTTCTTGATCCTTCTTTGGAGCCTTTGGCTTATCCATTATTATTTCCACATGGTGATAGGGGTTGGCATGTCAATATAGCACACAGTTTACATTCTACTTCACGTGCTAACTTACCACGTACAAAAGTAACAATGTTACAATATGCTTCTTATCGTCTTGCTATACGTGATGAGTTTAGACTTAAGACGTCATGGATGCGATTAAAAAAATCCTGGGAAATTTTAGATGCTCTGGAGCGACAATGGAAATGTTTCATAGTAATTAAAAATTCGCCATTGCGAATAATGTTTTTTTTTTTTAAATAAAAATATTTAAATCGAATCGTGAATTTTATATATTTATTGTTTTTGTGACCGAATTTCGGTAACGGGCATCCCAACTAGTTAATATTATTCTTTTATTTAATACGTTTATTTAACATTTATTTATTATTATATTTAATAGCTTAGATTTTAATAGTTTAAGATTTTTTTATTTTTTATTATGTCACACCGAAAATTACATAACGGTTTTTAATTATACAACTTATTATAGGAGACTTCCTTATCGAATCAACTCCTAACTAATACTCTTACAATTATTCAAAATTATTTTTAATATTACAATATTTGTGTGGCTATGTTTTTTTAAAATTGTTTCTGTGTACAGTGTATACATACGTGATATGACAATCTAAATTCCCCAAGTGTATTTCATAGTAGTAGTGAGAATCCAAATTGTGACGTAACCAAAAACACTGTGCTTAAAATTATTAGAACAGAAACTGACTGGATACTTGAATAAAACTTATTACAACGAAACGCGTATATACAAGTAGCGACTGCTACAATGACTTCAACAATTGCGTGATTCTAAATGAGTGAACAAAAAATGAAAGGACAAGTAAGGAACAAATCGTTATGAGTATATATTATTTAAGAGAAAAAAACGGTAAGTGTTAAACAGAAATTTTCCTATAAGTATAAGTGGATGTGGATGGGTGAACAAAGATAAAGATGTTAAACAGATAACCAAAAGATTTCCAAGTTACAATGTAAAAAAAATAAAGATAAGCTTCAGGCTTGATCAGAAAAGGTCTCGTATCCAAGGTACTAAGAGGTTAAGCAATTAAATGAAAGTTTGGATTAAAAATGTAAGGATTATATTACGATTAGATAAATGTTTGGGTTAAAGCAAAAAAATAGAATATAATTCAAGATGATGAAGGTGATAACTTTTTTTTTGTAAAAAGATAAATGAAAATATAATTCATACTATTAGAATGTGGTGCAACACTGCAAAAAAAATATATGGATTATCAACTACAACATAACGCGAGACATGAATGGTCCACCTCAGGGAAGAGAATTTTCGTTTAGAACGGTATATAAAGGAGTTAAGAGAAAAAGGGGGTAGTCTCTGTTAGGGATTGGCAGCCGGACTGCCGCTCCACTGCGGGTCAGCAACACTGCCAAGACCAGGCAGGAAAGACGACAGAAGGACTACGACTGAACGGGATCTGATGGAACTTCGGGACAAACACAAACGCCACCAGGCAACCAACGATCTGGCCAAGTGAACATCAGCCACTTGCAACCAGACCCCACCGAAGACACACTACACTTGACCTTGTCACCAAGCCTGTCGCAAGGTCAGGCGATATCACGCCTGCAACCCAGACGAGAGCAGACTCAATGACAAGGCGTCCATCAAACCATACTAAAATTGATTAACAAAAGGGAAGTTCCATGGTCAGGACTGACTCGCGCAGTGCCAAGCGCTACGCTGTTAGCCAGACAGCGGGCCAACCAGACGGGAACAAATCAAAAGCAGAGACTGCTGCTATACGAAAACTATTTGTTAAAATGTTCACAAGGAACGAGCATAAGAAGTGAAAGACCTAAAAATTTAAAAGCTAAGGCACTGCAGCAGGCACCTTCGCCTGCGAAAATTTCTCTAACCAGGATATCAAAACAATGAAAGGACCTTGCCTCAAAAAGGGGGGAGCTGGTCTGGCAGCCCCTTTACAAACAAATATATAAACCTGTGAAGCCCTGGCCCCAGACGACCAAGGAAGAACAAAGAGGTGTGCCACCGCGAGAAGAGACTAAGCGGCTTAAGGCACCCTATCAGTTAACCGGTGAAGCCGGCGAGATGCCTTCTTAGGGCTACTCACTTTGGTCTAGCAACCACTGCAGACATGAAACCTTGACTTAAGATGACCAAGGAAAAACAAGGAGGTGTACCACCGCCAGAGAAGCTATCTAGCAACCTAAGCGGATTAACGGCACCCTATCAGTTAACCGGTGAAGCCGGCGAGATGCCTTCTTAGGGCTACTCACTTTAAAGTAGACAAACAAGAGCATGGTTCCCAGCGGAGAGGTCGAATACCTCTCAACATTTCCGTACTTACCAGTTTTGAGTCACCCGAGAAGAGTGGCAAGCACCATTCCCCTCGACCGACTCTACCCTTTTCAGCATCCATCCCCCGCTCGCAGCAACTCGCATGACTGGGACGAAGATAAGAAGAAGGAGTTTAGAAGCTTCCATTGAATTTAATGATCCCTGATTGGCAGCCACGACGGATCAGTAACGACGACGACACGACTGAAATTCCGGAAGGCTGTTCAATCAGAGAATCCATACGGGACCGCATTAATGGAAGGACGGCCGACTTACCGCGCTGGCAGGCAGTATACTGCCTGTTACCAGGATCTATGCAAGCCGAGCGCCTCCCCATTAACTTGGCCATGCTAAAGAGAAAGGAAGACAAAGAAAAATGAGCGATATTGCCTCGTCCATGGAAGAGACAACCAGCTGGTGATACCTCCGCGCAGGCCATGTGAACATCAGCCACATGCAGCCAGACAAGCGAAAGGCCCCTCACTGATTGCCCCACAAGAGTTGTCGCACTAGCAAGCGAAGGCGCTTGGTACTAGGATCAGACCAACTCACATGAACGAGCAAGGTAAAAAAATTGGAAGCTGCCGCAAAAAGAAGTTACTGAACCATACGTTCAGGAAAAAAGAAATAAGAGTTATAGGCCGTTAAGGCTATGCAGAAAGGAAACAGCTGTAGGGGAGATGATACCGCGGCAGGTACCAAAACCCATACCCACATGACCGGAGGGACTTGGACTAAGAAGGGGAACTAACATTGAAGAAGGAAGTCCCCTACCGGTCTCTCTCGATGGCCGATGCCACAGAAAAAAGACTAAAATATCGGTCTTACAAATGGAAAGACTACAGAGTAATAAAGAAACATAACTCGGAAAGAGACACCTTCCAAAAGGAAGAAGAAAATCAAAATTGCCGAATGAAAAAGGTAAAGTCAACAAGTGACTATCAGACATAACCGAGTTAAGAATATAGACTAGAAGGAACTAGCCTACGTTGGGCGCCATTTTTGTAAAAAATGGGCGCCGGTAATAAAATTGACAAACTGCGCCATTTTGTAATACTGTCGAGGAATAGGTGTGCAGGTATAGCACGAAGAACTAAGGATAATGCCTCACAGGGCCACAAACTTCCATTACAAAAAAAAGAGAGGGGAAGAGGACACTAATGGCCAAATAGGTGGCTGGACGAGGTCCAATGAGAAATATCGCAAAAAGCTGCTTTGCCTCCATTACACCTGGCGTGGGCACGTCTAGCGATGCTCTAGCTAGCTCGCCGGATGGGGGGGGTTCGTAGTGTAGGGAGCCAATAAAAAGGGGGGTGACAGTTTGACATAAACTAAAAATTACGTGCCGCTGAGAGCCACAAAAACTATTGAATATCCCGATAGGGCGATAGGGTGACCCGTCCGGGGCCATCGAGAGAACTTCATGGGGTTCGAGGTCGCAGCCATGCTAACGGATGCGGTCAGGGATGAAATGCTGAAAATGAATCTAAAACATAATAGTACTTACGTATCGAGGAATGGCACACAGCCTCCCCACCGGATCTCCATGTCCGCTATCCACCTAGTACTTACTTACATATCGGAAACCGCATATAATATCTGTGCCGGAAAGAATAAATGCCACTTACTCGGACGAGCAAGTAGAAATACACGTGAGGAGCAAGTGCGACGGCTTGACACCAATAGCTTTTCATTTAAAATCTCAAAAAAAAATGTTTTTATTTTCCTGTTATATAATATTGAGGACATAAATTCATATAAAAAAAATTCTATTCTTACGTCATAAGCTCGCTTCTATTTTACAGTTCTTTTGATTATATAAGAAAATTAAATAAAAAAGAAAAGAAAAAAAATTAAAATTATTTTCTACCTCTTTCTTAGTAGTGGTTGGGTCTTTTCATTTTTTTTCTCAAAAAGGTTTTTCTTTTTTTTTCTTTATATACTTATATTCTAATTCTCATCTTTCATTTTGTTTTTTTTCTTTTGATATAAACGCGTTGTACACAAAATGTATTTTATATGCTTTTCAGCTAGTAATTTTTGTATTATTCTCTCTTTTTTTTTTTACAGACATCAATATTTCAGCGCATTTCAATATTATACAACATCATCATATTCATTTTACATATTCAAATATATATATATAGTCATTAAAATTGAAAAAAAAAATATAATCACACTGGGACCATTAAGTCATAATAGTTTTTCTTGGTTTGGTTTGGTTATTTTTATTATTATTATTTGCTTAATTTAATAATTACATACGTGTATTCGCTGTTTTAATTTTCTCCTTGTTACAACACTTATTACATTTTTTTTTTCTTTGTCAAAAAAGTTAAGTTTGTTGTATTGTTTACTTAATTTGAACAAAAAAAAAGGAAAAAAAAATGACCATTGTGACTTGTATTCAATATTCTTTCATCAGTTATACATAAGTGAAAGAAATGTTTTTATTGCAGCACTAACTCGGTCTACTGACATTATTTTAGCGATAACAATTTATATATTATTACTATACTATTTACCATACCGAACACAATGTAAAGAGCAAGCAGACACCAACCTTTTTCTGACTTTCCTTCCTCACTATTGTTTACGTCGACGCCATCAAACTGCTCAATTATTAGCAAGAACGCTTTCTTTTAAAAACAATTTTAAAATCGTTTAATAAAACACTTAGATTTCCGATAAACAAGTTTTTGCAATAATGAATAAACACGGACAATGGCTTCGGCTTAATTTATCTTTGCCACCATTAGTGAACGCACTTGAATTTCCAACCTTTTTTCATGATTCTGCACTAAATCGTAATCATTCCCTCCACCGATTTGATTTTGTAGCGACCACTATACCCTTCTTTCACTGTCTTGCACCGTATTTGCACAATTTAACCTGGAGTACACTGTACCTTCCAAGTAAGCACAAAAAAAATATTAACTAGACTCGGTACAATTGACACAATTTTTGGGAATTTTTAAATTCGCGTTATTGAGCGGAGAGGCACGCACAAGAATTTTTTTGGTTCTGAGCTCGTCTCTGGTCCTGAACTGAATGCCATCCATCCACGCACATCGTCCCGAAGCTATCCCCACCAAACCTTTGTTTTTTCTCTCTTCCCACACACAGTCGTGGCTTACTTTGCGCAATTTCTCATGGCCATTGCCTTGTTTTGGTCTAAATTGTCGTCTGCCAAAAGGGAGAATTATGGATAATCGCAGTGGAATGAGGGAATGATTTTCCCAGTCCCACGCATACCAAATAACTTAAGAAAGCATTTTCTGTGGGAGATACAAGTGGCATGACCTGATTGGCTGAGCCTTTAGACGCCGTCCGGAGCGTCCATGGGGAAAAGTGTTGCGTGGGCAACAAATTGGTGGATAATTATTTGAAAGAAAAAGACAAGCAAAAAGGGGACATGAATGGGCCAAAAGGGTGTATGGAAAGGATTCTTTAACAGAATTTTTATTTCAGGTTATTGCTTAGCCATTTATTTTATTTTCGTGGGAGATTTATTTACTCGTGCCTTCGGACATTGCCGACCGTTACAAGACAATAATAAACAGAAGGCTTATGGAATATCTTGAACGCAACCAAATATTGGATGACAAGCAGTACGGCTTTAGATCGAAAAGATCTACTGGCGACCTCCTTGTATGCCTAACTGAACACCTCTACCAAAACATTCATCGCTTTGGTGAATCCGGCCTGGTAGCTCTCGATATCTCCAAGGCCTTTGATAGAGTATGGCACCCCGCTCTATTGAGTAAACTCCGTGCTATTGGCATCGACATTCTTCTAAACAATTGTATTGAGCGTTTCCTTTCTGACTGTTCAATCAAGGTAGTATTGGACGGCGTTGAATCTAATCCCCACTCCATCTCTGCAGGCGTTCCCCAGGGCTCTATTCTATCACCAGCTCTCTTCCTAGTTTTTATAAATGACCTGCTCTCAATTCCATCCAACTCACTTCACAGCTTCGCTGATGACAGTACTCTGCGTTACTCGTATAGCTTTGATAAAGAAAGACAAGCACGGGCCAGACCTTGTCTGCTTGATCGTGAACTTATGTCCACTTCAATCAACAGGGACATAAGATTGATTCTTGATTGGGGCCGCATGAATCAAGTTGAATTCAACGCACAGAAAACAAAATACTGTCTCTTCTCTATGAAAACGCGCTCCCCAATCCCTCCCATTAAAGTGGACTGATGTCTGATAGTCTAGAATTGATGGCTGAACCATCCCTCAATATCCTGGGCATAACTTTAACTGAAGATCTGCGATGGAGTAATCACATATTCCAAATCGCTAAACAAGCATCACAATGCTTGGGATTCCTTAAAAGATGCAAATTCCTCCTTCCGCCGTCGGCCAGGGCTATAATATACAAATCCTACATTCGACCCCGCCTCGAATTCAACTCATAGTTCTGGGCAGGGGCACCGAGTACCACCTTAGCGTGGTTGGACAAGGTGCAGAACCGCGCTCTCCAACTCATTGGCGATGCCGTCATTTGCTCTAAAATTGATTCACTTAGTCACCGCAGGAATGTAGCAGCTCTGGTAAAATTCTACCGCATCTACCATAACTACTGTTCCACCAAAATATATAATCTCCTGCCTTCACGGCGATGTTTTTCCCGCAACACAAGACTTGCCCATTCGGCTCTCCTCACTATCTAAAGCCCTTATTTTCGCGCACACACCAGTTTAGTAATTCGTTCTTTTCGAGAACAACTCGACTGTGGAACAACCTTCCACAGTCAGTTTTCCCAAACTCATATAACACCCAAGAGTTTAAACGCAAGGTTCATCTCCACCTCCTCATGTACCCCCCAGACTCCCTTTAATCTGTTTTATTCTTTCTCTATCCTTCGAGCTAAGCTTACTACCAGACACCTGACGTTGACGTGTAAGACATGACGGACTGGTAGTACAAAGGGTGATACCTGAGCTTAGACTTTCACATAAAAAAAACTCTAAAGGTGGTTACTTTGGCTTTGATTTCGTTCATACACTCTTTATTAAACCATCCATGCGGCCTCGGCCTGATGGATTTGGAAGAATGGGGAATGAATAAACGCATTCCTGTCAATATGATTTTTGTGATGAAGAGAGCGGAAAATTTGGCATCGCGTTTCCGAAAATACAGATCCCAGTCTGCAACTTGGAAAAAGCGAATAAGCCCCATTTGGCTTTCCCATGATGCCAAACAGTTCTTCTAGGACAGGGGTTCCCAACCATGTGCCCGCGGGTGCATTTGTGCCCACGAAGATATTTAATTGTGCCCGCGAGAAAGTGCTAAAATACGGAAAAAACAAATCTTAAAAATAAAAAAAATTTAAAAGTTACTTTAATTTTAAAAATCTTGCTAGATGTAGTGAGAAATTCGCTAAATTGGCTACACTAACATTGTCTAATCCACCACGCGAATTAGACCTTTAGACCCTAACTTTGTCAGTTAGGTCCCACGATTTGGTTGCATTTTTATTGTTTTTCTCGCTAAGTAGCTTTGAGTAAAACTGACTTACTTAGTACGAAAAGCAATAAAATCGCGGCCAAACCGCCATCCAATATGAAAGAAGCCTTACAATCATGTCTTTCCCGGCATCTTTATTGTATTATTATAGTAGTATATTAGTTGTCACAGCTAGCGGTCGTTGTAAACTCTTACTGTTATCATCAGGTGCTACCAATGTGTTGTGTTTTTTTTTAAATCCGACTTGTGCCCGCCAGTTTGTTTTGCAATCTCGAATGCGCCCGCACCACAGAAAGGTTGGGAACCCCTGTTCTAGGATATGGTTGAGATGGATGATTGCTATGGGAAGACGGCGCTGACTAGGCAGTGGTCTGAGCTGCCTAGAGGTGAATCAATTTCAATGGTTGGGTGAGAGGTAAAAAGAAAATTAAGGATATGGGCCCCTTTGTCTATAGCCTGAAACACTGGTGCCATTTGAGAACTTCAGCCAATTTGTGTTCTGAACGTTGAAATCACACGCAACAATGATTTCACACTCCGGATATAAGGATATGAATTCGTTAATGAAGTGGTAATAAAGAGGCTTCATTATTTATATTAGTTTATTAGGGCTCCTGCATAGAAAACAGAAAAAATGACGTACTAATGAAGTAAAATTTTAAAACCGAAGTGGTTGAAGTCAGGCAATGTATTGTTGTACACTTTCTGAAAAGCTACGTCTTTCCTAATATCTATGGCAACTCCCCTATATGGGGGAGAGATTATGCACTAAAGTGTACCCGGAAGCCTGGTAATGATCAAGAACGTCATTAGGTCATTCCAAGACGTCGGAGAATACGTGGATATATGGCACAACACAGAGTGGAAATTTGTTTGGTATTGCAACTGCTATGCAGAGAATTGCAAGATACAGCCGCAACAACTGGGAGATTCTGGCCAGAGCTGAGCGCTGTCGCGCAAAATAGAGTCCGCTGGAGGGCAACTGTTTCCGCCCTTTGTCCCATGAGGGATTAAAGGAGCATAAGAAGAAGAAGATAGCACAAAGTACATGGTTTATGTTACTTACTAGCTGCGTTCTATTTGGCGATATTTAATAGTTTAATAGATTTTAAAGTACACAAGATATACATCTTTTTTTTTTTTTTTTTGAAAGTGTTTTTTAAAGTATTATACGATAAGATATAAAATTTCCTTTTATTATAAAATTACTAATTATTTGAAATTTATTTTAAGGACAAAAAATTAATTTGAGTTTATGTTTTACTAGTGTTTACTTCTGATATCAAAAAACACGTTCCATTGGCGATGTACTCCGTAGTACTCAATGGATCGCCCAATGGAACGCAGCACTGTACAATATGTACTCAGAAATGCTTAGTTATGCAATCTGACAGCAACAGTGCGAGTTATCACTTTCGACTTACTTCGATTTATTAAAGGCTCAACCCTTAATTTGCTCAATTTTAATATTCATTAATTTGAGCAAATTAACTTATAAATGCCATCGGATATCATATTTTCAAGTACTCGCCTATGATCAAAATACTAGACTACTAGGGGCCCATACACTACCAAGTTTTATGCGATCAAACATGTCCCACAGCCATTCTGACAAACATGTTCGAATGCCGAGCTTACCCAGTTGTGAAAAATAGAATTGGTTCCAGGAGAATCAATTCAGAACTCATTACAAATTGGTCGTCTTCTATGCAGTAAAGAATGAATTAATTCTACTTACGATTCCGAGTAATGAAAAAAGGAATAAATTAATTCCATTCTAGTTCTGAGTAATGCAGAATGGAATTGACTAATTCCATTCTGCATTACTCAGAATTAGAAATGGAATTAATTTATTCCTTTTTGATTCCAAAAACTGAAGCTATGACTTCGAAAACATGAGTAAACAAGATACAATTTTATGGATTACGGTATTTCCCTAAAACCGTTTCATTTGGTTCAGTTAAAAGAATCTTTGAAAGTGAGCAAACGTGCTGTGCAAGAAGTGAATTTTTAAGTGAAATTTAAAGAACCAAACCAAAAAAACATTAGGGGTATTCATGAAAACGAGTAAATTTACACATTCCGTATACGCGTATTTTTACGAGGTTTGTTTAATGAACGCACCTATGATGACTTGATGTATGTAAACGATATAATTGGCCAACTGTTCAAAGTGGATGTTAATGTCAAAATTACTAAACAGAAAAATGCCAAAAGAGAGTGAGAAAAATAAATTATAATTAATTTTGTGCAATATATTGCTTGTGGGGAATTGTTAATGTTGCAATGCTTTGAAAAACGCAATGGTAATTTTGATAATTTTGACATTGAAATTGACAAAATTGACATTTAAAGATTTTACACATATACGAAGTTTACACCACAAAATTTCAGCGTAAACTTATCTAGTCTGCGTATTTCACTTTCCATACAAATTTTGACAGTTCATTTACGAGATTGGAAACTTATACGATTTACGCGGCTTACTAGGGATTTACACGTTTTCATGAATACCCCTATTATATTGAAAGGTAAGTTTTTAAAAATTAAATAAAGGCGTAATTTCATAAATTAGAATAAAGATAGGGATAAAGGAGTGAAATGTTCAAAAATAAAGGACGAAGTAAGCGACAGCTAGCTCGGGATATAAAAAAAGAAAAATAAATTTATATAAAAAACTTTTTATTGAAAGAAAATAACCCCGAAGTTGAAAGTGGAGATATAGCAGTAGATGAAGATATTTATAGCAGATCTACATCTAATAATAATGGTAATGAATTAACTTTAGCTCTTTCTCTTGAAGAAAAATTAAAAAAATAGTACATCAAATATAATCCAGGTAGAGAATGTACCGATTCTATTTTGAAAATCTTAAAAGACGAAAATTTAAATGTGCCTGGTTGTTTTAAAAGTTTGATAGACTATTCTGAAAAAATAATAATACGAACAGTTGCTCCAGGACAATACTGGCATTACGGAATTAAAAATCAAATCCAAAAAATAAGCTATTTATTCAAGGAATTCAATGAAGTCATCTTTGACATTAACATTGATGGCTTACCTCTTTTCAAGAGTTCAAGCCTTAGCTTATGGCCCATTTTAGGGAAAGTTGTTAATATTCCAAATATAAAAGTATTGCTGATAGGGGCTTATTTGGGGACTAAGAAACCATTAAGTATTGAAAACTATCTGCACGATTTCGTGACAGAAGTTAAAAATTTATCCGAATATGGTATAGAATTGAGTGACAAAAGAGTAGAATTTAAGCTCAGAGCATTTATTTGCGATGCACCAGCAAAGTTTTTTGTCTGTGGAATTGTGGGCCATACATCTCTTCGTGGATGCACTAAATGTACCCAGGTTGGCAGGAGATTGAACAATGTGACAGTATATGACACAAAAAGGGCAAAATTGATTTCAGATCAGGACTTTCTAGAAAGAAAATATATATATGGGCGATTCTCCGGAACTTTTAACCTGCTTGTCGCTTCAAAATTTTTATGAATTACAATTTTTGTAGGAAGATTAAAAATAAAAGAAGCTATCGATAATGTTAAGAAATTATTAATGAGCAATGAGATATAAGTACGAAGTCATTTAAAACGATATTTTGCAATGAAATTTGAAAAAATGTTCCGTTACCTGTCACTTTTCGGCCTGTCTTTAGCGCCAATCTGAATGAAAAACTATTTATATTTGTGATAGGAAGCGTTGAAACAAATAGTGAAAAGTGAAAAGTTGTAGTTTAACTCTTAAGGAAAAATGCAGTTGTGTTCGGTGCAGTCTCAAATCGCTATATTTTCCAAAAAACAACTCTGAAGTTTGTCCCTAGGTTTTGACGTCAAAGTTGTAACCCGCATGGTAAGTCGAAGTACTCCAAATTGTCTCATTTTATCATAAAATTTTTTAAACGCACTTATTGTTCAGACACTAACGAACATGTGCATACATTTTGTGACAAAAATAAGTTGAAATTGGTTGATTTTTGGGCAAAACTGGCTAACGTGAACGTAGGTTACATTTAAATGTCAAAGTTGTAACTGCAATTAATTTGCTCATATTACATTAAATTCATCCCCGTAAAATTTCTTATGACCTATTGTAACTAGTTAAATCATATGTAACGTTTCCTTCGCTTAAATTGTTTCATGAATCTTAAAAAAAGTAATTTAAGCGAATGTCAAAATTGTAACCATCCGAATTTAAAATGTCAAAATTGTAACCATATCATGTCATGTTTTCATAAAAAAATATGCGCATTGAATTTTTTAATGTTCTACATCAGAAAACATTTATTTATGAAGTAAGAAACACAAAAATATCATGGCACGATTGTGCTATCAATTTGAAATTTCATTTTTCCAATTAGCTCAAGTTAAAGGTTCTGGAGAATCGCCCATATATGCACCAACATTATTTTCAAACTCCTTTGGAAGAAATTGGTGTGAATATGATTTCACAAATTGCAATTGATCCAATGCACCTCATCGATCTAGGTGTAACTAGGAAATTTTTGATGAGATTGCTGGAAAATAAAATTGTTTCGGTTTATAAAATAAATAATGGAATAAAGTGTAATATATCAGAACATCTAAAATCATTATATTGTTTTATTCCGAGTGAGTTTGCTAGAAAGCCGCGAGGTATTGAAGAAATTAGAAACTGGAAAGCGGTGGAATATCGCCAATTTATTTTATATACGGGGATTGTCATTTTAAAAAACAAGGTGCATGAAGATGTGTATTACACTTTTCTTCTCTTGCATTGTGCGTACAGACTGATGTCTTGCCCCAGGAGTTTCAAAGCAAATCTTTCTACCGCACAAGAACTTTTAGAAACGTTTGTCGAAAATTTTTCAAATATTTTTGGAGATGATAGTGTGACTTACAACATCCATCATCTTTTACACTTAACGGATAACATTAATCATCTGGGCATTTTAACTAATTTTTCTGCTTACTGCTTCGAGAACGAGATGCAGAATTTAAAGAGGCTAATTAAAAAACCATCTAAAATTTTGCAGCAGTTGTTCAACAAATTGAAGTTTGAAGACCTTGTTGTACCAATTAAAGCTACTGGTTTTGCAATTACGAAAAACAAAATTAAGAATTATTCTTCCAACAAAATATTTTTGAGTTCTAAAGAACCAGATAATTACTGCTGCATAGCCCCTTGTACGCCCATCTATATATCAAATTTTCGACAAGATGAAGAAGGACAAAAGTTTGTTATTGGAAAAAGATTCCGAACCGTAGAAGATTTTTTTACAGAACCAATGCCATCGAAATCATCTTTGGGGATAACCTCAGCAGATATATGCCCTGACGGAACTGAAGAAAGTTTCAAAATTGAAAATATAATTTGCAAATTATTACGTTTACCCTTCAATAACAGATCAGTATTCCTACCAATCCTGCATTATTGTACATAAACATATAATTAATGCAGTGAGTAAAATAGATTTTTCTGAAATATTGAAATTTATACATTGAATTTTTCAGAATGGCAGAAAAAAGGGAATCTGCGGAAGAAGACCACGTTCCTGGCAAACTTCGTAGGTGCAATGCCGTAATAGGGGGAAGTATCTACTCCTCAGCATCAGGTAATTTCTAATTTTATCATTAAGGGAATATATGTCACTAAATTTAATTATAATTTTGTAGCAAGCACTAGCAAAGACTTGAAAGAGTACATAGATGATAAATTTAGGGAGATGAAAGGTAAATACATTCATTTATTTATTATTAAAAATTTGTTTAGTTTTCAATATTGTTTCAGAGTTTATCATAGAGCAAAATAAGAGCATATTAGAAGCTTCGGCTGTAAATGCTGCACTAATTAAGAAATTATATGCGCAAGAGGAGTATTTAAATAAAGAAAATATAAAGTTTCCCTTGGAGACTCCGCAAGACCTTGAAAATCTTGAGGCAAATATTACTGATGAAAATTTCAATTGCTACGTAAGTGCTGCATACTTGTTAATTAAAAAAATTAAAAATCTTTTTTTGAAGGTGTCTTTGCTAAAAAAAAATAATTTTTCCTCATGGTCTGGAAAGAAACCTGGACAAGATCATGAAAGAAGATCTTGTTGCATTGTATAATTATGATGGAGGGCATTGAAAACTTCCATACAAAAAGTTTATAAAAATTAATCAATTATTTTCGAGTAAGAAAATTTCCACATTTTTTAATTTTTTATTTAAATCATATACTGTATGCGTATTTTTTCAGAAATATACAATGGCAATGATTATGTAAAAGCCATCAGACGATCATTCCACCTTGTAAAAGGAAGAATAAATAAGAGAATATTTATGGAGAGAAATCGAATTAACCATTAGTTTTATTCTTAATTATATTTGATAATTTTATTTGAATATTTTTTCGTTGTTGCTTTTTTTAAATTACGTTTTTATACTGAATATATGATTTTTGTTTGAAATTTGTTTTTCTTCGATTCCGAACAGATTTTATTTCTTCGATTCCGAACAGATTCTATTTCTTCGATTACGAACAGATTCTATTTCTTCGATTCCAAACAGATTCCATTAATTCGATTCCGAGCAGATTCTACTTCATCAATTCTGAATCGATTAAGAGTAATGCAGATGGGGATCAATTTATTACGTCCTATGACATAACTGTGCAAAAGTAATAAATTCTTTGTGTGGTTGGTAATCTAAAGTGGAATCAAGTCGGAATGCATAGAATGGATTCTAGACCAATTCTGTAATTATACTTTTCCCAACTGGGTACCCATACGCTATTATGGTGTACATTATCGATATTGGTGCTCACTGTATTATGATGGACAGCGAATGTTAGGTGGGTAGGCGAGTGACGTGACTATGAGGGATACGAGTGAATGATACTGTCGATATCTACAGGCGTATCGAGGAAAATGTAACTTCACACGTTACCTTGCGACAATTAAATACGAATTCTTTTGATTTGCTCGCCAGAAATCTATTAGATTGACAATGAGAACCCCAATTTAAGGTCGAAGTGACATCTGTCTTGCAAAAAAAAACGCGAGCAGCCAAAATACATGGCATTTGACACTAGCATTACTGCCCGTACCAGTCATCTTGGGGGGGATTTGAAAGCCTGGTCGGGAGACCGTTTAAAGGCAGTATGTCGGCGCGACAATGGACGAATATCTTTGATAGAGCCACTTACAATCAAATGGCTATGCGTTGATCGACTGCCCTGCCTTGGTGGCGCCAAGCTTAGAAAAATTTAGCTGAGCCATAAATTCCAGTTGCCCTTCTTCACAGTTGAGATATTCAATTTGTGAACGAATTGCTTTTCTGCAGCATGCGCAACAAAGGGAGGTGGCGGTAATGGCGTTCAGCTTTTATTTCGGCGGTAGAAATAAGTGGTAATAACTTTTGGTTGGTCTACATTATAAGGGCGTTTGATCGATTAATTTGACGAAAGATTATCATCAGATTTAAAGCGTGAAACTGCATTATATATTTTATTGATCATCATAATTTAGTTGTCCTCAATTGTTCAAGATATTTCAAGTTTTGTTGATCACACATAAACTATTCAAACCATCTCAATCTTATTGCTAAAATGAAACACATTAAAAGACTTAATTTAATAAACAAAAATATTTATTCTAGAATTATATTATTTTACCTTATGCGATGATTACCTGTGAAATTATGTTTTATAATTTTAGAATAAAATATTTAAGCTTTATGGACTGTGAAATGTAATTATAAATCTTTGAGTCGCACAAAATTAGCTTTCAGCTATTATCAAACAAATATTTAAGTGAATTGAGAAGAAAAATTCTGCTGTGAAGTTTCAGTAGCCATGTTAGAACCTAGTTCGAGACGAGAACGGTTCTATTATCTTGGGCTTCTGGTTTCTCTGCATCACCACCACCTTGACTTTGAGCAGGCGGATCATACCCACGAATAGTTATATTATGCTGCTCTTTAAACTTATTTATTTCTTGTCCTTTCTTTGCTAACTGGTCTGTAACAGCGACGATGGTTTTCTGAAGGAATTCATTATTTTCAACAAGCTGTGGAAGCACTTCCTTTACTGTTCTCTCACAGAGTACACCGCCAATAAGCCGAAAACACTTACGATTTTCATCTACGTTTTTCAATGTTTCTATCACAGTTCTAAAAAATAAAATAGAAAAAGGGTAAATTACATTTCCTCGTGCAAATGTTTAGTGAGGTTATGCAAATATACTTGTGTTCTTTAAGGTCCATTTCAAGCGCATTTAAGCTGTTTGCTATATTTCTTTGCTCATTTCTTAATGTTTGAAATTCACCAAGTATTTTTTCATTTTGTTTCTGTGCCTTTGCAGCATCTGAAGCCATTTTATTTATAATTTGTTAAACAGTTGCACATAGAAAAAACCGAAAAAGTATCGGACGAACTGACAAGTATAATTTGACAGTTTCTAATAATACACAAAAACTCGAAAAGGGAATAATCGAGTCTCGAATAGGTGTAACAGTACCCAGGGGCCAAGGTTTCCAAGGTCAATTTTTCCGGATACATTGCCTTACAACTTTTGATATTGATGGAATAGATTCTATTTCAAAGAGAATAAAGGTAGGGACACACTGAGCCCACGTACGCAACGTATGCAACGCGTTATTAAATCTAAACGGTTGAATTTGTATCCCTAGAAACACACTTATGGCCCATTTTACATGATGAAACACAAAACATAAAGTTTCCAGCAAGCTTAGGCTAGGGGTGAGAGAGGGCTTGAGGGGACGTGAAATTTTGCCAACAAACTTTTGGAAGCAACTTTGCGGAAACAGTTTGACAGCTACAGGTTTGTTCTTGTTTTTTCTCTGATTTCTTTGTAAAAAGAGAAATGAGAAGTTTACTCATGTAGACACCGATGAAGTTTTTGAGGAAACTCCAAAAGGGAACTAGCGATTGCAGGCAACTTTGTTTCGTTTCGTGTTTCATCGTGTAAAATGAGCCTATCATAGGCCCATTTTACACGTTGAAACATGAAACAAAAAGTTTCGCTTAGTTTGATGGGGAGAGGTGAGAAAGGGCTTGGGGGGACACGTGTTTTCTCAAGCCCTCTCTCACGTCTCGCCATCAAACTGAGCGAAACTTTCTGTTTCGTGTTTCATCGTGTAAAATGGGCCATACGCACTGTCACACGCGTCCCACGCAACGTTATATCTGTCGATCCAGATCGGCGCGGGCTACGTTGCGTACGTGGGCTCAGTGTGTCCCTATCCCTACCTTAAATTAAGAAACGCACCAGGAATGACAGTAAACAAACTGAAGAAAAGTGCTGATTTATGCAAAAGAGTTGTCGTGTATTTTAAAATGATTGTGGGACCTATTGTTTGAAAGTGATGATGAATGAAAGAGCACCTAAACGTAAACGTTTTGAGAGTTTATAAAAAAATTTATTAGAAATTGAAACCCGGAGTATAGAGATTGAATGTGGAAAAGCAAATTAACATTTTGAGCTGCAACTTTTGATGACGATATGGTATTTGGCGAATACCGAAGATACATGGTTGTCGCTTTCTTGCCAAATGGCATAATTATGACAATAGTATATTTGTGAAAGTTAGGTTAATTCCTTTTATTTTAAAAATGTTCCTCCTCATGAGGTAGTTTAAAAAGAATACATTCCGAATATTTCGAATGAATAATGAAACGCTTCATCTATCAATTCGAATCTTGGGAATAAATAAAATTTTGCCGATCACCGTACTAGGCTTAATTTTTGCCTTGTTCGAGTGATGAAGAATAGTGGAAAGTTTTTTCTTTCGGTCAAATTTTAATTTTAAAACAAATTTTAACAGCTGCATTCGACTTTTTTTTTTAAACAAAAAATTACTAGATAATTTCTGGAGTCAAAAATTTGACTAATAAAAGCTGAACTAGATGTATAGTTCTTCCCCATACAAATCTAAAGACCCCGGTTTATCGGGCTTTCTATCGAGTTTTGAGACATTTCAAAATGTCCCTTCTCAGGAATTTCGGTCGAGAAAATGTAATTTAAAAATAAGAGAGAACTGACGAGAGCAAATAAACAGTAGTAGTAACAAATAATTGATTTTTTAGAAACTTATTTATTATTTTCTAATCGGGATTTCGTGTAACAGTTGTCAACTGACATTTATGTAACTTCCGTTTAGTTTAGAAATTTTTAGGTACTGAAGATGGCGCTTCATAATATTTCCCTTGTCGTTTTTTTAATGAACTCGATGGAAGAACTACAATAGGTAGTTCATTAAAAAAACGCGGCTATAGCCTCCACAACTAGAAAATACATCTACTAGGAAAAGTGAGGGCTAGAGTAGGAGCCAATATTCAATTCCGAATTTGCTACTTTTACCACGGACACTTCGAAATTACAAAGTGTGCCAAAATACATTTCACAAATTGAATGATAACAAAGTGTCAAACGAATGTTTGGATAAAATTTCCCTACAATTCAAAAATTTCCTTACAAATTGACATTTGAAATGAAACTTGGCACAGTCCCTTAAAACAGAATGATAATAATTTATTCTATCATTGTCAAAAACAATATATTAATATAAGTAATTATATATATCTAACTATACATTGCTTGAAAATTTCATCAAACTCGGGCGTGGAGGATATGTTTATCTTCATTTTGTTTTTAACTTACTATTAGTTTACTAATTAATTACTTCCGATTGCAACAACAACGAACATTATTTTATGAATATCCTATCTTACATCGAAGTAGTATGGCAATGCTACTGTTATCGCAGCATATTTCGAGAATGTAAAATGACATATCCCACTTGCACCCGCCTTGCCGTGGAAGCCGTGTAAAGTTAAAATATTGGTTAATTGCTACTTGTGCAGATTTTAAAAGTTTAAAAAAATGATTAAAAGTCTGGTAGACTTCGTTAATTACTGGTACTTCAGGTATTTAATGGTGACAGAACTGTACATGGTTGAGAAGTGGGAAAGAGTAACAATTCGTATGGAGCATGTCATTTATCAGGAATTACTTTATTACTAATCAGATATCTTTGCAGATGTGATATTTCTTATTCTATTTTTGCTATTTTGGTATTTCAATTATTCAGTATTACTTTCATTTACTGGAAATCTGCTGGGCGTGACACCGATTTCTACAGCTCTAGATAATAGTCCGAAGATGGCTTAGAAGTTTTTCAACTGGAAAAAAACTTTTCCATTAACATTTTTTATTAATTAAGTTTAAAAGTGTAAAATACTTAGCCACCTGTATATACATTTTATACCTTTTTACTGTTACGGTATAGATATTGTCAAATTTTTGATAAATTTTTATTTTTTTCACTAGAATTGCCCGAAATTTGATAAATTTTATAAAACAATTTTTATGCGGGCCAGCTAGAACCTGTGCACAGAGTATTTGTGGTTTATTTAGAGATGAGAATGTTGTAGGTGTATTTTTGCGTTCCTAAAAAAACTTATACAAGAAAGCGTCTTTCAATCCCTATTTGCATTGCAACAAACAATTGGGACATGTAGCCCGATAAGTTAAACATTTTTTTCTATAGTTATAATAAACTATTTAGATTAAGTACTATTTGTTTATATTCAATCAAAAAATCATACAAGTAGGGTGCTGTCAATAATGCACGTAGCGTGCGCAATTGACTTCTTCAGCTACAGTCTACAGACTTTCAATCATGTGTTTTTGACTAAAAGCTGTATCAGAACTTAATTTTCAAGCAGCGGCAACAGTAGCACTACAAACAGCATACTGCCTTTTAAATCAGAATTGTAGCAGCACCAGACTATAGTTTCCAGACTGAAATGTTAAAATATGCTGCCGTTGAATGGGCCTTAAGTTTTATCTTCACGCTTGATGGTAGGACGCAACGTGTGGCCAATGCTCGAACTACGTGTCCAATGTTCGTACTTGGACACGTTCGGGCTGATGTCGATATTGCTTCAATTGTTGGAAGCCAACATTCGAATGAAACGTTCACCGCATTGTGTAGAACCGGCTTATGCTAACAAATTAGTGAACACGGCAGTTTTAGATAATATCAACGGAACAAGGAGTAACTTCTTTAACACAGAAGCGGAGAGAATTTAAAGAACGGAGAGTAACCCTCATAGTATAGTTACATATATAACAGTAAGATACGAGCTTCGGACGGAAGAAAGAATGCTGGCCCAGATTTGCAGTGGTAGACCAACGGGAAAAAACGCGCAGGAGAACCAAGAAATAGTGCTTGAATATATACGACAATTTCATATAACAAACTAGCAAGTCGTAGAAACCACTGGAAGATGAAGGCTTCTTTGCTGAAAGTCGAGTTTGATGACAAGTCGTTTGTTTGGGCTGAGGAAAGTGACGTTTCAGTCAAATTACGACTTCCAGCACAGTGGTCTAGAGTGGAAATGCTTAGCTGAGTTTGGACCCCTGAACTGAAAGTCGTGATTATACTGAAAGGTCACTTTCTTCATTTCAACGAATCTTCGTTGGCTTTCGTTAAACCATCCACACAGCACCAATGAACGTCAGCGAATCCGATTCGCTACCCTTCGTTGGCCCGGTGTGTACGCAGCATTAGATGAACGGGGAATTGGAATGAAGGGCTTCATCTGTTGCTCGTCAAGTCAACGAAGATTCGTTGGCGTTCGCTTGCAACCCGTAGCGTGGCGGTAACATCAAAGGAAACAAGCCATTTGAGCGAATGTGGTGTGGACGGGCATCGAAGTTTAACCAACGATTGTCAGGCTCGAAGGCAATGTGAGAATACTGCTTGCTGAAGAACGGCTGGATGAAGTCCTCAAAGAGATGAATCGAAATAAAATCAATATCATGGGACTTAGCGAGACCAGAATATATCTGTCCAAACGGTGAGTCCTTCCTATATTCTGGAAGAAACGAAACTGAAAGCCATAGGAGTGGCATTATACTTACCAAAGAGGGCCTGTACTCCCGAAGACGAGACGATATAGAAACGAAACGAAATAGCAAGACGAGACGAAAATATATTTCCTACTCCTGAAGACGATAATCTCGAACTTCCTTGTTTTTGCAAATTTTGACCTATTATGCAAAATAAATTTAAATTATCAAAACAATTAACAATCCCAACTTACATTTTAATCTCAAAACCGCTGACACACAACAAGCACTAACGTCTAAACGCAGACGATTGCAAATGTGTCATCGTTTGTTTAGACGAAAACGAGACGAAATCGTCTTCGCAGGTAGCATTTTGACAAAACGGTTTCGTTTTCGTCTCGTTTCGTCTTCGGGAGTTCAGGCCCAGGTCCAGCCTCATTTTAAAAAAAAGTTCAGGCCAAAAGTTTCTGAGGATTATTACCTACAGTACAGTAATCCAATGCTATGCATTACAGTAATCCAATGCTATGCTCCAATTGAAGACGCAGAAGATGACATCAAAGACGAGTTCTATATGCGACTAGATGAGGTTTCCGCTCTATTCTAAGGGGAGTATTAATGGGTGACTTAAACGCACAGATCGGGCCCGACAACACCGGCACACCATTGGAAATGAAGGCCTAAACCAAGTTACCAATAAAAATGGTGAGCTTTTCGTTGACTTTTGTAGTTCCCACCAATTCATGGTAAGTGGAACTTACTTTTGCCACAAGAAGATACACAAAGAGACCTGGGTATCGCCCGATGGTAGAACGAGATGGAGTGGCCGTCAACCGCAGATGGAGAACTATTCTGGAGTATGTCAGGAGCAGACACTGGAAGCGACCACCATTTGGTTGCAGCAACGGACCTTTTCGTAAACGTCAAAGCAACAGAGCAACTGAGCAACAACGCATCGGCAACAAAGCAGCGCAAACTTCTCTTCGCAAACTTTTGCATACATTCGAAATTGGCTGCGCTGTTGTATTGATTGTTGCGCAACAAACTTGAATCTTGTACGTTTCCGAACGAATGACTTTGGATCATCTGCGTTTACGAACTCGTTGCATCGTTGCAAAGCATACGTATGCGTTTACGAAAAGGCCCAACTATTCGCCTTAAAATCGCCGCAATCAGAAACGTACAACGCGATGCTATAAACCGTAGACGGTTCAACGTAGATCTTCTGCAACAAATATTAAACCAACAAATCGTTTCTAACGACACAAATATTGAAATCTGGTGAATCTAGTTTAGTTGCTATGGATATCTCCAAAGATTTTGATAGAGTATGGCACTCTGCCTTGTGAGCTAAACTCAAAGCTATAGGAATTGACTCGCTTCGGCTTCGATACAAGACAGACAGGTGCCAGATCCTGTCTTGATCGTGAACTAATGTCTAACTCTATTAATAACGACATTAATCTCATTCTAGAGTGGGGAAGGAAGAATCGTGTCGAATTCAACCCCACCAAAACCAAGTACTGTCATATTTCAAAAAAAAGTTCAACACCATCCTTGACAGTGGGTGACTTTGAACTAATGGCCGACCCATCCCTACACATCTTAGGTGTGACATTAATCAAAGACTTGCGATGGAATGGCCGCATATTTCAAATCGCCAAACAAGCATTCCAGTGCTTGGGATTTCTTAAGAGGTGCAAGTTCCTCCTCCAGCCATCGGCCCGTGCTGTTATATATAAATCCTACATTCGGCCTCTTCTCGAATATAACTCCCTCGTTTGGGGCGGCACTCCAATAACCACCTTGGCATGGTTAGATAAGGTCCAAAAACAATCCCGTTAATGGATGACCATACCGCTTGCTCCACCATCGACCCCTGAGCCACCGTAGGAATGTAGCAGCACTGATAAAATTTTATCGCTACTATCTTAGTTCCTCCGAGCACTCGTCTCGCTCCCACCACTTGCAGCTTCGACAGTCGATAATCGATAAGTGTCGCTTGTCGATTAGGTATCGACACTCGAAATAGGGGCTTCAGTCTCCCGCTATTTGTCCCTTCAAGCGCCAAACATAATCAGGCCCAATATTGGCGTTTATTTAACAAAGCTTCGCTTTTGGAAGGGATTTAACAATATTGTAATAGAGAGTAGGATGATTAAACGTCTAGTTAAAAATTGTCGCTAAATTAGACGATCTATTTCGGTTTTTCCAAAGTGTTTCGGGCATAAACGCGACATTTGTTGCAGATCCGGTAGGACACTGCGCTGCTGTTCTTGTCCAAGCCGCAATATCATTCCCGCAACACAAAACAGGGGTTCCGCACTTTTTCTGGAACAGTCTTTCTCATTGATAGCTGTAGTAAGGTGGCCGCTGCAGTATATCGTTCGTATCATTGTTCTTTAATGCATCCCGGGATCCACAGTAACAACCAAAACCAATTCAACTTCTACGGGCCTGTTTCTGAACTCGAAAGTGGAATCCCGTAGGCGTAAAATTTTTCACAAATGTACCCAAGTTCTGTTCCCGTACTTTTACGTGCCCTTCCTATCGAGCAGATATTCACGAAATTTTAGTTCCGCTGCCTCTTTCAGAAGCCAAAAACACTTGTTACTTTCCTTTTTTAGTCGAAACAAATGAAAGTTATGTTGCCTTCTTCTAGATTTGTACGAAATCACCCAAAAATTGTTTGTTTTTACTATTCTCGATTTTTTCATTAAACTTCCCTCAAGTATGTAAGTTTTCATGTGAAAAGCACGGGAACAGACCTGAGATTAATTAAAATCATTTTTAAAGGAATGGATAAGTTTATTCCAGATAAACGAATGAGTTTTTTTATTCAACAAACTGAAAATCAACGCATATGACGTGGTTATTATTAATTTTTTTTTAAAGAAATAGAATCCTTTAAGTAAAGAGTCATCTTTCATCCTTATTATAAATAGACACTTAAAAGCGTTAAATATTATAATCACGCGCAGGCGTAAAAGATGACTCCAGAAACAACAATATTTATTCCGTCTTTGTTTTCTTAGCGGCTTCGCCCCCTGTGTCGGTTGCTGTAGTTGAAGTTGATTCAGCAATTCTACGCTTTAGTATGATTGTAGCCGTACGCGGTTTAATATTGCGTTTTTGTATGGGACTTGTCGTAGTCGGGTTGGGACATGGCTCCCCAGTTATTTGACTTATATTGGCAGATATTTCACGATTCTTGGCGTCTGTCTCTTCAACACGCTTCTTTAGCTCAGTTACTTGGCCATTTAATTCGGTTATAAGTGTTGAAATCTGACGCAAATGCACTGTTTGCTTCTGATGTAGCTGAATGAGTTGGTTAAACTGGAAAATATACAATCAATTTTAAGAATATGATGAATAATGATCATGTTTACCTTTCGCATAGCAACTTTATACTTTTGTTTCATTTTCTGGATAAGCTGTCGATTTATTTTGGCCTCTTCACATCTGTAAGTAACTTCTGTGCTGAGTGGCAGGAGAAGTGGTGGCAGGTTACGAAAATGACCTACGGTGGTGGCAGTAGCATTGGTAGACCTTGGTTCTGTTTCTGTGCTTGCTGATGTTAAGCCTAGAACGTAATTTCTACATTTTTTTCTTTGAAGATAAGTAATCTTTCTTTACTCTCTGGTGTGAATCTTTGTGTATTAACATCTATTGAGTACCGCTGTGAACTGCAATCTGGTGGATATCTCTGTAAAATAATATCTGGCGGATATCTTGGTGGACTATAGTCCGTCTGATATCTTTGTGAACTGCATTCAGTAGGAATTCTATGTGAACTATCCACCAAATACCTTTTTAATAGATGGGCGATATTTTCATCAAAATGCTCAATGGCCATTGATGAAATATCACGAAGTTCTTGAAGCACTTCATGTGCCCGCAATGGTTTTGGAGTAATTTCAACCAATCGAAGAATGCGAAACACTTCATCAATTACTTTTCCTGGTATAAAGCAACACAGATTTAATTCCATATATTTTGAATATGTCATTGATAACATTGAAATTCGTGTTTCGATGCACGTCAGTATATCGGTATGACGAGCTAATGGATGACTCCTGCAAATTAAATTTTATTTACGTCTGGCATTTGTTTATAAATTGCTCAATTGTGATAAGTTAGTGGCGTACATACAGTGACGACAGAAATTTTATTATACTCTCTGTACGCATTATTTTTTTATCTGCTATTAGTATTGTATTGGCCAGTCTGGAAAGTATGTGCCAATTTTTAATAGATGGCATTGAAACATATTGAAAACGTATGATTTGCGTGGCTCTTATACTCTTTCGAAAACAGTTTAATAGGGCAAAAGACAAGATTATTTATTGCTATGGAAGAATTGCGTAGCTGCAAAAACTGAAAATTTCATAAATTTGAATCTGGACGTTTTATTCATGGCAACCAACGCTCCCAATTATAATGTGCAAATTAAAACACTAATCAAAAATATCCGCAACAGATGACACGTGACACCCCCACCTTGCCCAATTTAAACTAGAAGAATTTAACGGGTTGTGTCTCCACCTGTGATCCAAAATGACAGAGACACAATAGACAATCTGATTCCGAACTTTAAAATATCTTAGAGCACAAGGGGCAGTAATAATCGGCGAGCTCTTTGATGAATTGGAGGCTCTACAAAGATATCATGAGCATTCTAAGATATAGTTACTAAATGTGAAAGAACTTAGCCAAACTATAAGCCCGGTGAAGAACAATAACGGGTGGCAATTTAACGGGGCTGTTGATCTTTAGGCCACCGTCCTCAATACAACCAGCGTGTAAAGAAAAAAAACCCAAATAAAATGATAATGACTATGTAGGTTCACCAAGGCACGTATATCACACATTCTAGACTAATTAATATCTACAATGGACTCGGACAAGAAGTCGATTTGGGCTCTATCTACTTTAATCTGGCGGTGAGGAGAGAGCCTCGACATCCAAAGGTAACAACGAGGTGAAACTAATAACATGAAATTGGAAATATGCCCACGGTTGCTAAAGGCCAATAAAGTCTGTTACACTCTGCCCGACCTCTTCAAAATCAAGCATCTATAATTTCTAAACTACTGACATATAAGACGATGGTGTTATCGGCACAAGAATTCAAAATGGTTTACTCAGCTAAAGCAAACTGAGCCCGATTTCGGACAGTAACAGAACGGAAAGATAAATGTCGGAGAAAGGATCAAGCTCGTTCGACTCGGATGGTTAAGAATTTGTGAGCAAAAACAAAATTGGTCGGAAAATCTTTGCGAAGGGGTTTATGGAATATGACGGTGAGTAGAGTAGACCTAACCATCGTTGGAAGGATGGCCTAGATCAGGGGTGGAAGCACGTAAGTTGTTTCAATCGACCTCTTCATACAAATATTCAAGATTTTTGTATGAAAAGGTCGATTGAAACAACTTACGTGCTAACACCCAGTATGCCCTGAGGATGTCGAACTAGGCGGCATCGAGTCGGAATTGGGGGAGGGTTTTTGAAGAGAACAAAGGACCTTTACCTACTTATATGTTGAATAAGCAATTTGTATTCAAGCAATAAAAATAAAATATTGAGGTCACGAATTAAACCAAAACAAATTATTGATAAAATCCAAGAATGAAAATGAAAGCGTGTGCAAAAAATATTCTTAATTGCCAAAATGGAAGGCATTCATATCAGCAAGATTATTTTTGAAGGACAAGTAGGAAGATTGGCTTTCCTATGTTTCATGGAACATTCTGCAGGTTTCCTTTTACTGAAGAACTCATCTAATAAAAGAGTTTATACTACATCATTAATAAACAAATAATATTCATTATTAAGCTTGACATGAGTAATAAATTTGCGGCTTACCTCCGCTCTGATTCTCGTCTTGGTAGTAAAGCCTTAATGCGTTTCAAATTTGCACTATGTCTCATAATCATTTTGCTAAAACCTCTATTTAATAAGCGCTGGCATATTTTATCAATTCTACGACAAACCTATAAAGAATTTTCGTTTATATTTACGAAATTCCAAAAATTATATAAAGAAAACTACCAGACGCTTCTTTGCTATTTCGTCGTATGGTAAGAACTCGAAGATCTGTTCTATCATTAAATCAGGCAGTTGCAGCACATTCATTTTTTATCACTTTGTTTTATATATATATATTAAAAGAAATTTAATTCGCAAATAATAATAAATAATCACGATAATTGAACTTCTTTTTGTCCTACTATTTCGTAAACAGACATTCAGGCGACATTTAATAAATGAATGATAAAAGTATATGGATCTGATTCTGTAGAACAATCTATGAAGTTCGGTACAGATTTTTACTGGGATATGCTTTGTAGTTAAGTTCACTGAACTTTTCTGTGTGCATTTTGTGAATAATGCGATTTGTTGTAATATCTTCGATATGCGGAATATGTATGGGGTTTCAAGGTCATGTGGGTTTAAATAAAATATTGTTTATTTAGTTATCATATATTGCTTATTTAGTTACCATAAACAATTTTTAGTTTGAAATACGTGTAATGAAATAACTAAGCGCAAAGACATGTAAATTCGAAAAAATCAGCCATTCCCATACTTTAGTATTTATTTCTTCCTTTTTTCTCATCATGCTAAGAATTAGTTTTACGGTGTTTTTGTTAGTATTTATAACCAAAAGTTATAAGTTCTTGAAGAGTTAACAAGTATATGATTGGCATGTAGTTTGTACTATGAAACCTAAATTTGAAACGAAATCTTTATTTGATTAGACTGCTTCATTTAGTTCCTCTCCCAGAAGTAGATCAATTTTCTTAAATGTTTTTTCTATTTTGTTTATGAGATATATTTTATGAAAAAATTGCGATTCAAATAAAAGTGGCTTCAACCAACCTATTTCTATTTATATTCAGTTCAGTGGTGAGTACGGTGAGTATCAAAATCAGCTGCTGATCACGGCGAATTCGAGGCGAATAAAAACTGTCAAAATATTTTGTCCAGATTGTTTGTAAAAGAGGATATTTTTAATAAGTAAATATGCCTGAATTCGTAAAAGGAACCTGTGAAGAAATGTGTCCTGCTTACGAAGTGAAGCTGTAAGTAATCAACACCAAGCCCAAATATAAATTACAGTTAAAAATAGTTCAAATGTTTACACATAATAGTTACTTGTAAGTAATAAAATACTATTTTATAGGCGCACTAAAGAGCATTTATTACACTTTTTTGAACTAAAAAGAGGTTCGAAGGAACCAGGAACGATTGTTAAAGCATTTTCTAGATCAGCAGCAGGAGTCAAGACACCAAGGAAAGGGGATCTAAGAACCGTAGGAGCTTTGCATCGGACAATAGAATACCTTTTAAAAGAGTAATTGTTTAATATTTTGGTAATACTACAGTATACCAGTACCCACCTCCGATTTTGATGAAATTTTTACACAAAGTACAGTTAATTATGTACATTCCAACTGTGAAAACAAAAAGTGTCGCTCAAGTCCCGTTATCCTGTAATTCCACTCTAAAGTACCGTTTTTTCAATAATTGAACAGGTGATAACTCCTGTGTTATTTCACCAATTTTGATGAAATTTACACACAACGTATATTTTGATGTGGACAATTTTTTGCCTGCCTGGCTGCCTGCCTGCCTGGCTGCCTGCCTGCCTCACGGTCTAAATAGTCACCTCCTTAAAAAAATACTTTCAAATATTTTTTTTTAAAGCACTGCAATGTCTGTAAGTAGGAAAAAATGACTTTTTTGATGTAGCTTTTTTTATTCTAAAGTACTTAGTACTTTTAAGTTAAATAAAAAGGTAACGGTACACGAGACCCAATTTTTTTTTTACCAAAAAATTGTCCACATCAAAATATACGTTGTGTGTAAATTTCATCAAAATTGGTGAAATAACACAGGAGTTATCACCTGTTCAATTATTGAAAATACGGTACTTTAGAGTGGAATTACAGGATAACGGGACTTGAGCGACACTTTTTGTTTTCACAGTTGGAATGTACATAATTAACTGTACTTTGTGTAAAAATTTCATCAAAATCGGAGGTGGGTACTGGTATACTGTAGTATTACCAATATTTTTTATTAAATTAACTCGCTCATTTATTTTAAATGCAGAATTGTGTTGGATAAAAGGAAATCTTTTAATTTAGTGTATGATTTCATATTTGATCGGTTGCGAAGCGTACGCCAGGAAGTTGTGATGCAGAACTTTGATAGTCTAACAACGATAAAACTGATGGAGCCTATAATTCTTTTTTTAGCATATAGTAGCTACAGGTAATTTATTTTACTAAAATAACAAGTAGGACTTATATTTTATCTGTCTCCACTTTTTTGTTAAATTTCACAAATTTTCATCAAGCCATATGAAGTTCTTTCGTCAGATTTAGTATAGTTGTTTTCAAACCTCGTGACATCCCGCGCATATTCCCCAGCTAAGCTCTTAAAAATATTTAAAAGTTCAGACAAAAGCTTCAGTTAACTCCTCCTATCAAATCACTTGTTGTTGCCATGTAATCAGTCGCGACTGCGTATTGCTACCGGGAGGTGTATCTTTCTGGGACTTCAATGATTATTTAAAAAATTTACAAATTATGACTGAAAAACACCCGTTTTTATATATTTTTTTATTTTAAGGTTTTTATATTTTACACATATGCCACAGAAATAATTTATAGTAATTTCTACTAAAAAATACGACATTTGTGTTTTTATCACTTTGATTACTAGATTTTTGACATTTTCCGCCAGTCGCAAGCGCGCTTCTGCCTGGGGAGGTTGTGTTGCTTGCGGCTGCGGAGAACTCTCAATTTATGAATGAAAATGCTCATATCTTTAAAAGAAATTTTTCCAGCAATTCTTTTAATTTATTTTAAATTTAGGGATGGGAAATATTTAGCATAATTATAGTAAAATTATGCTTATTACGATGTATAAACTGCCTTTGTTGAGCAGGAGTTTTACATGTATTTGAAAGCTCTGCTCAATACATATAAAGATTACTTAACTTTATTCATCCGGTCCGGCATGCGCACATCCCTTCCCAAATTATTTTGTTGAGTTTTTCTGCGTTTGTTGCCTTTTTAAGTTAAAAGAGGGGAAATGATAGAACAAAATTTATGAAATTGGGCAGCGCAGAACCCTTCAAATTATTTGTGTCACGGCGTTTGAAAACTTCTATACAGGCTGAAGGTTGGCTTAGAGTTTCCGTTTAGGATTCTTAGTAAGAAACCCACTTTTTAGGAGTCTAGGAGTTATTCAAGTTTAAGTAAATAAGGGTATTCATTTCATCACTTTGTAGTTTTTTTTTTTTTTTTTTTTTTTTTTTTTATGTGGAAGACTAGAGTCACAGGAAACGCCCTTTATACTGTGTCGACAATCTATTTTCTTCATATAGAGTGCAATGTCGAACAGCAGCTCTAGTCGGGGAAGAAAGGAACTGTCACAACCTACCAGCGATATTTTTGCAGTCCACCTACTCCCAACCATTACTGGCGACTTTGTCATCGGGGCATCGAGAAACAACTCGCTGGAGTGTTATGCCTCCTGAAACGAGTTGAATCTCAACAACCAACCGACGACATGCGCTTTGGTGAAGCGGGGAAGGGCTAACTAAGGCTATGACAGAAGGAATCAGGAATGTAAAGAGGGAAGAAGAAAGAAGGAAAGTTATGTAGGTGGGAAAGTGGAAAAGGCGAAGGACCGTGGGGCTGGCCGGGAGTTGTTTGTAGTTTTGTAGTTTCGTAGTTTCATAGTTAAATTGACATGAACGACTACATTGAATATTTTTCGTAGTTCATTTTTCGTATTATTACTGTCATTTTTAAATTGTGATTTTTTAAAGTAGTTGTTTTGTAGGAAAATATCCAACAAAAGTGAAAAAGAAATTTGTTTAGAAGCATTAATTGATAAAGCCATTCTCAATGTTTCGCTAGTCATCTTTTAAATTCACTGCAATGAAATTCAATTAAATAATTCAAAACAGCTGACAAATGTCAACAAAAACTACGACAATTTAAAATTACGGAGTCGTTTTAGAAACTCAGTAGCTTCGTACTTCATACAAAATGTCGTAGTTAAAAAATATATGGAAATGAACTACGAACAACTACGAAGTACGAAAAGTACAATTACGAAGAATTTACGAAGTGAAATGAATACCCTTGATTCATTGAACGTCTGATGATCTATACAAGCTGCGAATGAGTGCATATAAGTATTTTAAAAATCTTACGGCGATCTCTTATAAATGGCAATTCGTACGGGAAAATAAATGTGTGATCATTGTATGATCTGTAAACTTTGTAAATATTATTTTATGATAATACTTACTGTTGACATACCGAAGGTCTAGATGGCGCATCCCATATTTACAAAAATCTTCGAAGGGGATTTTCTCGAAACACATTTTGTGCTTAGGCGCTTTTGACTGTTATAATAAAACGCCCTTGCCGGTTGTCTTTTACGCTTTTTAAAATACAAGCTTTGTTTATCTCGTGCTCACATTCGACATGGTGTCTTGTATTGTGTAGGCGTTATCATTCAAATAAATGAGTATATTACTAGTTTTCGGCGGCAGTAGCGGCGCCCTTTGGTCGCCCGTGTTTGCCCGCCTCTAAAGCCGGTACTGGAGACAGATTAACGAGGTGTATACAATTGGCACACGGCCCGATTTAAATTTTGGCATCTTCACAGCGCGATCATATCCGCTCGAAACGGAGTGCATTATCTATACATAAATGATCCAAAAAATCGGTCTATGGTGCAGCCGTTTATGTCAATAATAACCTAATGTCTTTCAAAGTAAAGAAATCTTCATCTAACAGCTTGAAGTTGATTAGCATTGAAGTTGACTGTGGTTATAGAAACTGTCTCACTCCTGTGGTCTACTGCCCCTCCTTTTCTCGATAGAGAAAGCCAGTGAATTAGAACCATGGCTCTCCGATGCCACCCATAAATATGAGAGCATCGAAATTGATGGAGACTTTAAGGTAAACTTTTTATCCAACAAAGCACCTTAAAAAAATGTTTTTTTTTGAATTATTGGGTGCAAAAGTGCGGCTATTCGCTTGCCCTGTTTTACTAACCCTATACCCTATATACTATACCTCATATTTCTATTCCAGACCCCTGGAGCAGTGGCTTGTCGCGTAACATTGACTGTAGAAGCTTCCCGGGTTCCCGACTGCAGTCCCGCTTTCGGTCTGTTCGGGAGCCGTTCACTCGGGTATGCTCTGTGGGCCCCTACAATTCCAGTCCGGCCCTCCATGCCTTGGCCTTTTAGTGAATCCAGAATCCTAGGACAGAGCGACGGTGGTCTGGGTGTCCTTGTTTTAGTAGGTAATTGCGACCCCCCTTTTTTCTGGTTCTTCTGAAGTCCCTGCTTCCCTGAGGAATGAGAATCCCCTATATCATATGGTGCTGCCAATGGCTGGTGCTGCCAATTTTCTAGCGGGTCCAGAAATTATGGGCAGAGTGGCGGCTATCTAGGTCTGCTTCTTGGCTACTCGGAAGTCCTTCATTGGGTCTGTAGGGAAGCAGTTCGCGGAAGCGGTGCTTGGCTGTGCTCCATGGGGCTTCCAATTCTACTCCGCCCCTCCTTTTCTTTGCCCTTTACAACTTAATTGCTCCCCAAAAGTCCAATGAGGAAGGGGAAGGTCTATTCTGACAGAGACTCCATATCAGAATAAGGCGTTATACAACTGTGTGACTAATATAAGGGATATATATATATATATTGCCAATAAAAACTATTACTTCACATCTTTTTATTTTTTGTTATTCTTTTATTTAAAATATTTATTTAATATTTATTTATTATTATATTTAATAGTTTAAGATTTTTATATTTTTTATTATGTCACATTAAATAATTACATAACGGTTTTTTTATTAACTTATTATAGGAGACTTCCTTTTTGAATAAGCTCCTAACTAATACTCTTACAAATATTCAAAATAATTTTTAATATCACAATATTTGTGTGGCTATGTTTTTAAAATTGATTCTGTGTACAGTGTATACATACGTGATATGGCAATCCAAATTCCCCAAGTGTATTTCATAGTAGTAGTGAGAATCCAAATTGTGACGTAACCAAAAACACTGTACTTAAAATTATTAGAACAGAAACTGAGTGGATACTTGAATAAAACTTATTACAACGAAAAACGTATATACAAGTAGCGACTGCTACATAACTCCCCCTTCAGCGCGAGCGTCCATGAATGTACTATCATACTTTATTTTAATATTTAATTACTCAAATAAAACGAAAAAAAATTTTAATTTTATAACCGAAATGAAACTTTTTTCTTTGAACTTCTAGTTACTGGTTTTTCAGTGACTTCCTTTTTTTCAATAAAGGCGGGTTTTAATCTATCAATTGATACTACCATTATTTTTCCGTTGACGTCAATCGTGAAAACTTTTTTATTTCTCTTAATAACTTTAAAAGGACCTTCATAAGGATCCTGCAAGGATCCCCTACCTCTATCTGTCCTCAAAAAAACGAATTCGCAATCTTCTAAGTCTTTTGGAACATAGAAATTTCTTCTTTGATCCCGAGAATCGGTTGGAACGATGTTCCTCATGTGATCTCGTAATTGCTCTACTAGGTCTGTTGGATCTGATACTTGATGTGGGTCCCTCACAAAGAATTCCCCCGGGATACGTAGTGTTTGACCATAAACTAATTCAGCCGGACTACAATTAAGATCCTCCTTAACTGTTGTTCTTAAACCTAGTAATATAGCTGGGATGTGCAACAACCAATTTGGATTAGACATCTTAGCTCTAAGAGATGCTTTTAACTGTTTGTGTAGCCTTTCCACCATTCCGTTTGATTGTGGGTGATACGCTGTTGTTCGAATCCTATGGGTTCCTAATAATTTTGAAAATTCCTCAAAAAGTTTTCCTTCAAATTGACCTCCTTGGTCTGTAGTAACTGTCAATGGAATCCCAAATCTCGGAAAATATTGCTCATACAATGTCTTGACTACTATGCTGGCTGTAATACTCTTTAGTGGGTATACTTCCGGCCACCTGGTGAATCGATCCACTACGGTTAACAAGTATACGAATCCTTCCACCGGATGCAATGGGCCTACCAAATCTACATGGATGTGTTCAAACCTTCCCATAGGTATCTGGAATTTTTGTATCGGAGATTTTGTATGTCTGTGAATTTTCGCTTTTTGACACGTTATACATGACTTCGCCCATAAATTAATATCAGTATTCATCCTAGGCCAAAAATATCTTCTTGTGATTAATTTCCTTGTACCTCGTATTCCTGGATGTGATAAGTTATGGATTTTGTCAAATATGCTTCTTCGTAATATCTCTGGTACGAATGGACGATCTCTACTAGTGGAACACTCTAACCAGATTTTACTTTCTAAGAAAGGTACATCTGTTTCCACTAAAATGAATTTCGAACTTTTATTTGGGTTTTCAATCAACTGTTTTAACTCTGTATCATCCTTTTGTGCTTCTGCGATAATGCTTAAATCTATTTGTTTTTCGCTAACCGCGTCACAATTGCTATTTTCTACAGTTACCCGTGATAAAGTATCCGCTACTACATTTGATTCTCCCTTGATGTATCTTATATCGGAGGTGAATTGGGTAACATAGTCTAATTGTCTTGCTTGTCTTGGACTTCTCTCCGCTTTGGTCCAAATTGCGGATGTTAAAGGTTTGTGATCCGTGAATACTGTAAATTCACGACCTTCCAAAAAATGTCTAAAGTGTTTAATACTTGAGTACATTGCCAAAAGCTCTCTATCAAATGTAGAATACTTAATTTCTGCATTGTTTAATTTTCTGGAATAAAACGCTAAAGGTTCGCTTTCATTGTTGTTAATTTGTTCCAACATTGCTCCAATCGCAATGTTTGATGCATCAACCGTCAACTTCAAAGTAGGATTCTCCGCTGGATGCACTAATAACGTTGCCGAAATAAAAGCCTTTTTCACTTTTACGAACGCGTCTTCGCATTCTTCCGTCCAGTCAAAATTTTTTAAACTCTTAGGTTTTTTAAGCTCCCTAACTAAATGTATATGAATGGGGCTTAACAACTCTGCTAATCGTGGAATGAATCTGTGAAAGTAATTTACCATTCCTATGAATTGTTGAATCTGCTTAATGGAAGTAGGTGAAGGGAAATCCTGGATGAATTTAATTCTATTTTCAGAAGGAAGAATCCCGTCGTTCGTAATTTTGTGACTTAAAAATTCAATTTCCTGTACACCAAAAAGACATTTCCCTGGGTTAATATTTATTCCGTATTCTTCTAAACGGCCGAATACCTGCTCTAAGTGTTTCTTGTGTTCCTCCTTATTTTTGCTTGCAACCAATATATCATCAATGTAGACAAAAACGAATTCCAAACCATAAATCGTTGGAAAGTTTGAGCAGCATTTCTAAGTCCAAAGGGCATTCGCGTAAATTCGAATAAACCGAAAGGTGTAGTTATCGCTGTCTTATAGATATCTTCCTCTGCCATAGGTATGTGATGATAAGCTCTCACTAAATCAATCTTCGAAAATATGGTACAACCATTCAAATTTAACGTAAAATTTTGAATGTGAGGAATCGGGTATCTGTCTGGAATTGTTATTGAGTTTAGTCTCCGGTAATCTCCGCATGGTCGCCAATCAGTGGAATCTTTCTTTGGAACCATGTGTAGTGCTGATGAGACTGATGATGAAGATGTTCTGCATAAGCCTAATTTTACCATGTGCTCGAATTCTAATTTAGCGATTTTAAATTTATTAGTGTCGAGTCTTCTAGGTCTTGAAAATGGTAATTGACCTTTAGTGGTAATAGTATGCACTATATTATGTCGTACAGGTAAATCATAGCGTGGAGGTTGAGTTAGTGAGGGAAATCTAGATAAAACATTACCATATTCACTATCAAAGGTACAATGCCTGGGTGAAGGAGAATCTGTTTTAATCATGATTCCATTAACTGTTAACTCGGTGTTACCATCTATTATTCTCTTATTCTTAAGATCAACTAGCAAATTGAATCCAGAAAGAAAATCTGCGCCAATAATAGGTTTGTCGACGCTTGCTATAATGAACGGAAAAGTTAAATCTCGTCTTAATCCAAAGTCTATCTTAAGAAGTTTTGTTCCGTAAGTATGGATAATTGATCCGTTAGCTGCCGTAAGAATTAAATTTGGATTTCTCTTACATTTTCCACAATATGAATTCGGTATTACTGATAATTCAGCTCCTGTATCAATTAAAAATTTAAGTTTATTTTCTTTATCGTAAATAAAAAGTCTATTCGATTTTTTTGGAGTATTATTTTTAAAACACGCTGAAGGGATATTTAGTTTTTTTGATTATTATAGTTGCAAGGTTTAATACATCTTTTAGCTTTGTCGCCGAATTTAAAATGAAACCAACAAAATGGTTTATTATTATTATTATTGTATTTAGATCTATCACGGCTTCTACTTCTAGACCTTGACCTATGATGAAACTCATTATTCCTATTAAATGTAAGTTTCTTAATTAAATCTGTTAAATTTTCGATTTTATTTTCTAAATCATTAACCTTCTTAGCATAATCAATGTTATTTATATCAATACATTTTTGGTTTACAAAAGGATTTGAAGAACAATCATTGATGGAAGAAGTATACTGAAATCTGGAACATTCGAAAATTTTATCTGCTAACATTAGAATATCTTGAATGTTTTGTTTGCCAGAGGACATCAATGCGATGTTAATACTAGGCGGTAATTTTCGCATCCAAAGTTTTCTAATTAGGTCTTTTCCTAAATCCGAAGATGTTCCTGCAAGTATCTCCATTGATCTATAAAATTCCGATGGTTTTCGATCTCCCATCTCAGAATTGCATAATAATTGTTCCAACTTTTTCTCTTCAGACTCTGTAAATCTTTGAATTAATGTTGTTTTTAATGCTTGGTATTTGTTCTCCGATGGTGGGTTTTGAATGAAATCCAATATATTCATTATGGTTTCTAAAGGAAGAGCTTGGATGACATGTTCGAATTTAGTCTCATCCAGTCTAATTCCTTTCGAGTTAAATTGGCTTTCTGTTAAAATAAACCATGCTTCTGGGCATGGAGACCAGAAAGTTGGTAGCTTAACAGCCGATGCACTGATATTCTCACTATCAACGTGCATTCTCTCACTATCACCACCTTGGACACTCATATTAATCACAATTTTTTTAAATAAAACTCACGTAAAAAGAAGTTCAATAAAATTTCGACTTTACTTAAAAACTTCGCGATACTTTAAAATAACAACCGTGGACGTTCGCGAAAAGAGTCGATTAACACTCAAACTTAAATAAATTCCCGAAAATTATATTCAAGTTCTCACTTCCTGAAAAAAAAGAAAAATATTTGCAAAAGGAAATAAATTGAATTTTCACCACTACTAAATTATGTAAGTGTAATGTTCTTTTCTTTTGTGTAAGAAATTCTGTACAATTTAAATTTTAAAATTAAAGAAAAATATTTAATCTTATATATTAATAGGCAAACAAAAAGTTTGTACACGCTAAGGCTTTTTTGTTCGTGGACCGATTTCGTTTAAATTTTCAGAAAATGTTCTTTTTATGGCATAGTTTTGTAATAAGGAATTTCAACGAAATCGATTCACGAATAAAAAAGTTATAGCGATTTTAATTTTTCGAATTTTAAAAAGCCGTTGGAAAATTTGAATTTTTTGTGAGCATCAACGTAGAGCTGAGTAGCCTACGATTGACACAAATGCCGTTTCAGTGAAGCGAATGAGAAACAGAGAAAAACAAGCGTTTGTGTAGATTTTTGGCGGCATAACTGACTTAAAAAAACTCGGTCACTTTGTGCGTGCATTTTTTTTATACTCTTTTGTGTATAGTATTATTGAGTTGTATTGTTAGTCCATTCAAAACGCGCGTTATGGTGTTCCAAAATAACACCGTTAAGAAAATCGAACCCTAAACGTTTTGGGGTCGCTGATCACGAAAATCGAGGTCTTCGAAATGCCAAGACAACGACGGGGACGCTCGAATGTCGATTTTAGATCGCTTCGCGAAAATACTAGAAATCGCGTTAGAAATTTACGTAGTGCTAATGAAATGAATGTTGTAAATAATGAATTGAATAGTGGTGTGAATGAAATGAATGTTGATGCATTTCATAATGAAATGTTTATTGATGGTGTTGCACCTTTAGAAATTTTGACTGATTCTTTTAAATGTGCTTTGAATGTTATTCCGGTTAATTTTGATTCGTTTTCGTGTGGTTCTTTTAGGCTGGCCGCACACGTACGATTTCTGTGTTCGGTTTCCGTACTCGGACAACCGAATGCAGGAATTTCATACAAATAATTCTACTTACCGCGCACGTTCTTAAATATTCCGTTCGGAAACCATTCCTGATATTCGGTTCGGAAGCCAGGACTTGCGTTCGGAATATCCGAACGGAAAAAAACCGAATGGCGTCATCCCGAACGCAGCGCTCACATACATTTTTGCTTAACCGGCGCACACGTCAGGAAATTTCCATTCGGAACCGCGCCAGTGCTGTGCCGAGTACATTTTATATTTTGTTGTATTTTGTGGCAGTATTTTTTGTCGATCCGTCGATTTTTGTCGATTCCTAATACAAAAAACCGAACGTCTGCGCTAAGTTCACGGAATCCCGAGTCGGAATTCCGAATTCGGAAACCGAACACGGAAACCGTACGTGTGCGGCCAGCCTTAATATGAGTTGTCATTTTTGTCGTACCAAACATTTTCTGACTGAATTAACTTTACGTAATACTGAGGCATTTTCATAAAGGCAAAGTTAATCTACCTCCACTTTCTCAAAATTACTTTTTCAATAATTTTTTTGATGGATTAACGTCCAATGAAAGTGGTATTAAAAATCGTTCTAAATTTTTTTTTGCAAATATTCGTTCGTATAATGCTGCCTTTGCAATGATTAGCTCTGAGTGTAATTTGTCAAATGACACTGCAAATGGAATATCATTTTAAAATCCATAACATTTTCTATCACCGAACTGGTGCCTTAATTCCTGGCTATGGCCGACCTCCATGTTATGCACAATTGTATTTCTATGATGTAGATACTGCTGCTAATCATAGAATAAATAGAAATGCGAATATTGAATGTAATATTGATATTATGCGTGAAATAGGTTTGAGTTAGATCGGATTAATCCTTTTGTTCACTCATTCAGGTCCATGTATGAATATTGTCAAAGACCTGAGAATATTGCAGCAGAAGTTTCTATGATCATAAAAGTTAATAACCAAGTTGATATTCGTCGTTTCAATGATGCTGTAGTAACTGATGTTGCTGCTATTTTCCACTACATAACCAAGCAAGACGTCATGGATGCGATTAAAAAAATCCTGGGAAATTTTAGATGCTCTGGAGCGACAATGGAAATATTTCATAGTAATTAAAAATTCGCCATTGCGTATAATTTTTTTTTTAAATAAAAATATCTAAATTGAATTTAAATTCGAACAAATCGTGAATTTTATATATTTATTGTTTTTGTGACCGAATTTCGGTAACGGGGATCCCAACTAGTTAAAATAAATACTTGATCTCCTCAATAAAAATGAACCTCTTCTTTAAATTTTTCATCAAATGGATTTCTTTCTTCATTTTTCTTCCTTACTTCCTAAAATTTTTAAATTTTCTTCATAACTTCTTTCTTGATAAAATTTTCTTTCATAAAAATTCTTGATTCTTCTTTTTTCTTTTTTTGAAAAATTTCTTTGTTCTTCCAATGTCGGGGTCACCAATATGAAATGGGGTCGGACTAATTTTTGCCGTCTTCCCTCATTTCATAGCAATATATAAGGGATATATATATATTGCCAATAAAAACTATTACTTCACATCTTTTTATTTTTTGTTATTCTTTTATTTAAAATATTTATTTAATATTTATTTATTATTATATTTAATAGTTTAAGATTTTTATATTTTTTATTATGTCACATTAAATAATTACATAACGTTTTTTTTATTAACTTATTATAGGAGACTTCCTTTTTGAATAAGCTCCTAACTAATACTCTTACAAATATTCAAAATAATTTTTAATATCACAATATTTGTGTGGCTATGTTTTTAAAATTGATTCTGTGTACAGTGTATACATACGTGATATGGCAATCCAAATTCCCCAAGTGTATTTCATAGTAGTAGTGAGAATCCAAATTGTGACGTAACCAAAAACACTGTACTTAAAATTATTAGAACAGAAACTGAGTGGATACTTGAATAAAACTTATTACAACGAAAAACGTATATACAAGTAGCGACTGCTACAGAGACCTCTAAACGACAGTTCAAAATGTACCATGCAGCCCTCGACACTATAACTTTACATCTTGGCTTGGTAGGCCCGATAATATTAGTCCATCCCTTTCAGGACAGCTTCCAAAGGACACCACGAGGAGGTTATGATCGCACTACCACCAGCCCGATATATTTGTGTCACGTGCGTATTTAAATATTGGTTTTATTATAAATGTTCCTCCCCCTATCTCGTTGGTGACTAACATACCATACTGCGCAATGATAAAGTTAGACCATATGCTGGAAAAAAGTGATAAGAGACGCAAGAACTAATTCCGTGGGCAATATTTTCAACAAGTGGGTTCAATTGTTGGCATACTATAGCGATATTTAAACACTAGCTAGATCCACCATAGCGATGAAAGGAGCCGTCATATCACCAGACAGAGCATTGCGGCACGTGCGTATATAAATATTTAAATACACTACATGTTGATCCATCTATCTCGCTGGTGACTGACCAACCAAATGCTTAATTTCTTCAAAACGTTGATTTCAAGCCCATTAAACACGACATACTTAAACACTAATAATCCATCGTTGCTGGATATATTTTTTATGTCCAATGTTGAGAACGTTCTATTCCATAATCATATCAACCCTCCTAGTTATCTCGATTATGACATCCTGTAACTTTCCCTTAATTTTATAGTAAAAAACACTCAGCAGAAATTGTTTTCGTATCGTGATTACAAGTCCATCGCTGCCCCAGCACTACAATCGGTTACAGCGGAGTTCAGAATAGGCCTGAATAACTTCCACCTTACGTAAAGCGAAAGTGCAGTTCTTTGCGTCCAAACTTAGTCTTAATTTGCGCGTAAAGAAACTTTGGACCAACGTTAAACACCATGGCCATGGTAATGAAGGTGAAGTTAATCTCAACATTAGCACTAACGAGTAAAAGAAATATTTTATATTTGTATACACGAAGATCTTCATTGCTTAATACCAACTAATAAGTACGTACTGGTCTATTTTGTTTTCGCAATTTTGATCACACGGAAGTTCATAAAGCTTTCTATTAAATTTGAATCAGTTGGTCCAGACAATCTCCCATACATTTTCCTAAAGTTGATTTTTCCTCTGATTCTCCCCTATGTCACATAAGGGGTGTTTTTTTAGGAGGTTTGTTTTTTCAATAGGGATTACTCTATTATCTGACTATTGTTTTGACAGTTCAAAGTGACGTCTCTACTCAGTAGTGCTTGGCAAATCATCATGAATAGGTTAACTCCAGAACAACGCTTCCAAATCGTGGAAATTTATTTTCAAAAACAGTGTTCAATTAAAAATGTTTATAGATCACTTCGTGAATTTTATGGTGCACATAATCGTCCGTCAGAGACCACCATAAAGAACGTAATTACCAAATTTCGGTCTACATTCACTCTTTTGGATGCCAAGCCACCGACAAGAATGAGAAGAGTGCACGTGAAACAATGGACTTATTGAAAGAAGCTTTCAACGACAACATTATTTCGAGAAATGGTCCGGTGAATTGGCCTCCGCGTTCGTGCGATTTAACGCCACTCGATTACTTTTTGTGGGGATACGTCAAGTCATTGGTTTATGTGGATAAACCTCAATCGATTGACGCTTTAGAAACCAATATTCAACCTGTCATTGCTGATATACGCCCTCAAATGCTTGAAAAAGTGGTCGAAAATTGGACCTCCAGAATGACCTTTGTGAGAAGTAGTCGTGGTGGCCATTTGCCCGAAATCATATTTAAATGTTAAATGCCATAAAATTATCTTTCGAATAAAAAAAAATTTTTTTCATTTCATAATTTGCACATGTGTTTTATTTAAAATTTAAATCGGCAACCTCTTAAAAAAACACCGTTTACATACATATATTTGCCTCAATGGTACTTTCCTTGTCAGTGGAAAAACTAAAAGTTATCGCAGTAGCTAAGTACAAATCTCCGTATATCTCCGCCGATTATCGTCCTTTATTATATATACTATACCCCTTAGGCAAATTAATGTCATGGTAAATCAATGGGCACTTTGAAATGTGGCCCAGTTGTCTCATGCGAGTTAGTTACAATAGCTGCTTCGTTAAATCATTTTATAAAATTTTAATACAGCTAAAGCTATATAACTTGCGCAGACTCGTTTCCGCAAAAGCAATAGTTATGATACCGCACTGCAGAGAGTGACAACCGATCTTCGAATGGCTCTTGAATCCGATGTTATTGCTTTTCTTGTGCAACAATGATTTCATACTACGGCTTGAACAATTCTGATCCGGAGATATTTTCGGATTTAGCATCAAATGCTGAAGTAGAGGATTTGTTTTCTATGTTAGACTTCTCTACAGTACACAGCCAGAAGTGCTTAAGTGCAAAATATGGGTTTCGAGGAAATCGCCCTGAAAGATTTTTTTAGATACAGAATTGGGCACAAAAGCACTTGCCGGTCCGATAACTCAGCAGCTCAGTTTAAGACAAGAATTATAACAATGATTAAGAATATAATACTTAATACAAAAATGCAATAAACTCAAAATCGTCAAATTTGCACTTAAGCACTCCTGGCTGTGTACTGTATTATATGCCCTGTAGAGGAAGCAGAATAATATGACGTGGTTTCTGATGATCAATTTAAGCCAGGGATGGGTAAAGTCCAACGTCTAAATTGTATTTTATGGTAAACCATGTCATTCTTAACATAAAGAGCAATACTTCTGGGCGGGAAGGTTGTTCACTAAAGTATACCCTGACACTTGGTAATGTCTTAAGTAAAAATAAGGTGATATTTAGATTTCAGTTAATACGAAAATGCGACAAACTAAAAAAAAATTTAATGGTTCTTCCGCGGCTTTGTACATAAGAAAGAGGACGGCGAAATTAATGTAGTAACGTAAATAGAACCATAATTTTTGTTAGCTGATTCATTATTAGAACATTTCCACCTACAACCTTTAAACTGAAATATCTCTAGGATTATCGCGAGTGAAATATCATATATTTTCCTCCGTTACTACTGATTTTATCATGATAATAACATTACACTTTTAAAGAAATAATGATTTGTTTTAGATTATGTACAGAAGTGATAGATAATTTTGATCCAAAAATTTGCAATCAACACCTTCAGGAATGCTTAAAAAGAGTTTTATGCTGCTATGATGAGCTTGACCTCAACAATAAATCCAGCCTAAATCTGCGACAGAAACAAAATCGCAGTTTTATTGAAGCTTTGTATCAAATATTTAACTTAGGTTCTCCTGAAGCACTTCAAAGAAGCTTGATTTTAGAAAAAGAAATAAGGTATTCACAGCTACCTGGCCCAATAATCAAAATATTGAATTCAATGTTACTTTCAGGGATTCAACATTTAATTTAGCCCAAAAAATATCACTGGAATATTTTAGGGGAAATTTTTACCAAGCAATAACTAGAATAAAGGAACTGCCGCATCTGCTTTGTGCTGTAGCGTCTTTACAAATGCCTCTTTTAAGAAAGTTACTGCTGAACATATTTTTTTTTAAATAAATTTATTGTGAATTTATATAATTTTTAGGCAAATGCTGCTCCGCTTTTCTCATGCTTTCAACAGCAAAACGCTTGTTGTTCCAATTTCGTGGATAAAGGATCTTTTACTATATTCAACTTTAGATAAGGTTTTAGAAGACTGCGAATTTTATAATATCGAATTAGTAACAGATAAAAAAGGAATTAAATTTTCTAAACAAAATTTTGATTCGATAAAAACTGCAAATCATGAAACTTTTGTTGATGAGAAGTTAAATGATATTTATTTACCTGAAGTGTTATTATTGAAAAAATTGTAATTGTATATATTATGTAAATACAATAGTTTTTTGCGCTACGAAATATAACTTTATAAATTGAAAAGTAATCTGGAGAATATGATTTAACTTGAAAAGGTACCGATAAAGAACTGTTAAAAAGTGGCGTTTACTATTCTAATGCCAAAGGTAAGTCATGTATGTATATTAGTTACGTAATCATAAAACAAAGTGTTTGTACAGGAAATGTTATTTTTCGAATTACAAAAACTAATATTTGTTTAACCCACGGACAGGACAAGTAAGTCTTCTATTGTTACTGAAAAATAGATTATTTGATCTGTCAGTTTATTATATACTAGCTGGAACTAGGTGCGCCTCGCTGCACCCATAAGCCAATGGTATGGCGTGCGCCAAAACAAATGGAAATCTCAAAATCGATGGGCAGTGAGAGTCTCAAATCCTACCACGAGAGTGCATTCATAAAGAAAAGTGTAATTCCTTTCGTTTAAAAACCCTCACTTGCTTTGTCTTCTGCTCTTTGGCTCTCGTCGTGGTCAGATAATATGAGGGAGTGTTTTTCCCCGTAAATGAATTTCGAAGAGGAAATTACAATGCACGTCCGCTTGCATTTTATCCATTCACGAAATTTTAATGTGTGTGAAATGTTTAAATGTTGTGTTTATAATTCCAATTCTTTTGTACGCGCTATAGCTTCCGTTTATTTTGCAGTTTAGGTGATGAGAATTTTAATAAACAGTAGGAGACACTAAGGACTTTTTTTCGTATTATTGATTCCGAATAATATCGATGCTATCGATTGGGATTTCGCCATTTGAAACGTTCAAAAGTTGGTTTTTTCAAAACTGTTCCATAGATATGATGCTTTCAAGCATGCATCCGTTCAGCTCATTGGCCATTCGTACACGAGGGATCATGGTTCCGGAGCAAAAGCTTTTTTTGGGCAAGGGAGGCGTGCGGGGATGAAATAAGTGGAGAGTTTCGTGCTTCGGTGGAGACTTTTGTGCTCCTGCTTTTGGCCATCCAGAACCAAAAGCGTTGCTGCAAGTTTCCTGAAAATACACGGAGCACTAGCAAAGGAAGCAGCTTTTGTGTTGCTACGCAATGATTATTTGTATTAGTTAAAATGTCAAATTTTTGATTCAATCATCGAAAATCACACAAAAGTTGCTTCCTTTGCTATTGCTCCGTGTATTTTCAGGAAACTTGCAGCAAAGCTTTTGGTTGCAGGAGCATGATCCCTCGTGTATGAATGGCCATTTGAATGCTTTGATCGAAGTATAACAGGCAAAGTTGATCGAAAATCCCCTGCAAGTAGTGTCAGAGCGCCTACCATGGATTGGTTTTTCCTCGGAAATCTCGTAAAGCTTTGCCATGCGCTTCGACCGATTTTTTATAGGCCATGGTGCGTTCGTCCCAAAATAATAATTTTGCACAGATGTGACAATACAGGAGCTTTTCCTGATGTTACATGTAGGTGTTTCTAGTTGGATCAAATTCCATAGGAACTTGGGTGCTGAATACACTAAACATCCACCATCAAGTAGCGTTGATGCAATTCCCGATGATGTCACTGCAAGTGTTATATCATTCTGCATTCGAATCGACACCAAAACTAAATTGATAAGAACTGTTTTGCTTGTACCGCCTGGAGCATGTAGAAAAAAAAATATTTCCTTTGGCAGTGGCAGGACTTTGCCGTTAAATTTTTTTATCAACAACTAATTGTGTTGTTTGAGTTTCCACGAAAAATTTTAACTGAATTATGTTGAATTGCTGGGGGGTCTTGACTCCTGGACTTTGGGTTTTAATATTCTTAAACTGCTCTCCACATCATAATAGTTTATACGGATATTTAAATAAACTATTTCATTAAGTATTTATTTTAAATTATTTTTATTTGATTTATTTTTGAGTATTATATTTTTTAATTAGTTTAATTTTAAACTGCAAAACTTTCTCTTAAAAACGGTTAAAATATACAACCGGAAGTTTTTTAAATTAAAATAAAAACTTCTAACTAATACTGCGATAAGTTATGTTAGATTAGTTCAATTACAATTTCAATACTCATACATTTCTATTTTTTTATTTTACATGTCAATGAATTCGTGTATCTATGTTTTTATACATTCAACACTTGTACAGTGTAAGCGTACGTGATTGTGATTTCTTAAGATCCCTCCAATGCTTTTTTACTTGTTGCATTGTGTGTTGCTTGCATCGGAGTTTAAAGGTGGCCCAAGGCATATCAACTCTTTCCTTTTCTGGAAGGAGAGTAACAGTCGTGCCTATCCTAGCCAGTTCGTCAGCTTTACAATTTCCCTCTATATTTCGGTGACCGGGCACTGTTGAGCCATCTCGTTAAGAGATCCGCGACATTCAGAGGTAGTTCTAGAGCTGTTTGTGCAAGAGTGCAGGGCTTTCAGAGCCGCCTTACTATCTGAGAAGATGTAGACAGTACGGTTCCTATCGCCTTGCTGGTAGATTTGCAGAACAACCTCTTGTATGGCTAGAACCTCCGCTTGGTATACACTGCAGTGATCGGGTAGTCGAAAGGAGACTTCAAACCCCATGTTCTGAGGAAAATACTGCTCCTCCCACTCGACCGTCGAGCTTAGAGCCATCAGTAAAGAAGTTTACGGCACCCTGAAAACTGTGTGGTCTAATTGCCCACTCACGACGTGAAGGGATGTGGACTCCGTAGTTCCTTGTGAAGGTAATTTCGGGAATGCAGAAGTCGGTTTTTGTGGGGGTAGAACAGAGTTCAGCACCTTCGTGTGTCCTCCCCTGATTCCGGTCCAAAAACCGGATCCTTTCATTCTAAGATCTGCGATGGTTGCGCTTTCCAGAGGAGTTGCTTGTCCAGAATTACTCCCGGGTATTTGGGACTGTTGCTAATTTTGAGCCTTACATTGTTAAGCCGGGGGTGTTAACGGAGAGATCTTATACCTCCTTGTGAAGAGGACCAGCTCCGTTTTTACTGGGTTAACGCTGAGTCCGCGGGTGGCAGTCCAGCTTGAGAGGGTTTGTAACGCCGCCTCCAAAAGATCACAGCGAACTTGAGGAAATTTTCCTTTTTTGATGATAATAACGTCATCTGCGCACGCCAGGACGTGATGCTCCTCTGCCTCCATGCGTCGCAACAGCTGGTTCATAGTTACGACCCATAGCAGTGTGGAAAGTGCTCCACCTTGTGGAGTGCCTCTATTTACGGCCTTTCGGACCGAGTTGTCGCCCAAGATCGAGCTCATCATCCTGTCAGTAAGCATTTGGTGGATAAGAGACACCAACGATGTCTCGATCCCATATTCTGTCAAGGCCAGAGTAATGGCGTCCGGCAATACATTGTTAAATGCTCCTTCTATGTCAAGAAATGTGTTGTGCGCCAGAGAGTTCCGAGGTTAGTATGGTCTACCTCAGATATATTTCGATTAGCCTTTCTGAAGTCTTCAATAGAAAGAATGATAAGGTGATTGGTCTGAAGTCTTTGGGTGTTGTGTGGGAGGCTTTACCTGCCTTAGGTATAAAAACTACTTTAACCTCTTTCTAACTAGAAGGAATGCAGTTATTTTGAAGACACCCAGTAAACATGGCCTGCAACCAGGGCATGATATAACTAAGGGTGTGCTGCAGTTGTGCCGGCACTATGCAGTCAGGGCCTGGTGATTTAGGGCTGGAAGGTGTTTATAGCTCATTTTATTTTTGCTCTACTTATGATAGACTAGCATAAAACCCGCGTGCCTTGCAACGCCTTTAAAAACTGTTTATTATGTGCAATGTTTTCCTTAAAAAAAAAACCAACAAAAAAGTCAGCTGTTATTATCCCTAAAAAGGGTTTATTATAGTGCATTTTTTTAATAAATATGGTAAACAAATTACTGCGAATATCACCTCTCCTCAACAAATCTGCAAGTTTTTAAGTAGATTGGCATGTATATGTCATCAAGAAAAGTGACATTTTAGGGATTGACGAACGTTCGTTAAGTTTGTTCGCCTATTTACTTGGATGTAAGAAATTATGAAGCAATCACAAATGAATATTAAATAAAGTGAATTTCGAGTCATTCATTTCTACGTGATTATAGGGATGCACTGTCAAAATTTCAGCCCTTCAGCTTCAGAGGTTTGGGTTAACCCCATTTCATCCCCTTAGGGGATGAATTTTGAATACTCGCCTCTTAGTGGATGTCCATGTCATTATAGGGATGCACTGTCCAAATTTCAACCCTGTAGTTCCAGTAGTTTTACCCCTTTAGGGGATGAATTTCGAAAAATCGCTTCTTAGTAAATGTCCACGATGCACTGTCAAAATTTCAGCCGTTTAGCTCCAGCGGTTTGGCTTAACCCCATTTAACCCCCTTAGGGGATAAATTTCAATCGTCCCTAAGTGGATGCCCACGTCATTGTAGTGATGCACGGTCAAAATTAGAGCCCTCCAGCTTCAGCGGTGTGGGTTAATCCCATTTCACCCCATTAGGGGATAAATTTCGAAAAATCGCTTCTTAGTGGATGTCCACGTCATTAAGGGGATGCACTGTCAAAATTTCAGCCCTATAGCTCCAGCGGTTTGGATAAACCCCATTTCACCCCCTTAGGGGATGAATTTCGAAAAATCGCTTTATAGTGGATGTCCACTCCATTATAGAGATGCACTGTCCAAATTTCAGCCCTATAGCTTTAGCGGTTTGTAAAAACCCCATTTCACACCCTTAGGGGATGAATTTCGAAAAATCGCTCTTTAGTGGATGTAAACGTCATTATAGGGATGCACTGTCAAAATTTCAGCCGTATAGCTTTAGAGGTTTGTATAAACCACATTTCACACCCTTAGGGGATGAATTTCGAAAAATCGCTCTTTAGTGGATGTCCACGTCATTATAGGGATGCACTGTTAAAATTTCAATTCTATAGCTCCAGCGGTTTGGATAAACCCTATTTCACCCCCTTAAGGGATGAATTTCGAAAAATTGCTTTATAGTGGATGTCCACGCCATTATAGAGATGCACTGTCAAAATTTCAGCCCTATAGCTCCAACGGTTTGGATAAACCCCATTTCACCCCCTTAGGGAATGAATTTCGAAAAATCGCTTTTTAGTGGATGTAAACGTCATTATAGGGATGCACTGTCAAACTTTCAGCCCTATAGCTCCAGCGGTTTGGGTAAACCCGCTTAGGGGATGAATTTCGAAAAATCGCTTCTTAGTGGATGTCCACGCCATTATAGGGATGCACTGTCAAAATTTCAGCCCTATAGCTCCAAAGGTTTGGATGAACCCCATTTCACCCCCTTAGGGGATGAATTTCGAAAAATCGCTTCTTAGTGGATGTCCACGCCATTATAGGGATGCACTGTCAAAATTTCAGCCCTATAGCTCCAAAGGTTTGGATAAACCCCATTTCACCCCCTTAGGGGATGAATTTCGAAAAATCGTTTCTTAGTGGATGTCCACGCCATTATAGGGATGCACTGTCAAAATTTCAGCCCTATAGCTCCAACGGTTTGGATAAACCCCATTTCACCCCCTTAGGGGATGAATTTCGAAAAATCGCTTCTTAGTGGATGTCCACGCCATTATAGGGATGCACAGTCAAAATTTCAGCCCTATAGCTCCAACGGTTTGGATAAACCCCATTTCACCCCCTTAGGGGATGAATTTCGAAAAATCGCTTTTTAGTGGATGTAAACGTCATTATAGGGATGCACTGTCAAAATTTCAGCCCTATAGCTCCAGCGGTTTGGGTAAACCCCATTTCACCCCCTTAGGGGATGAATTTCGAAAAATCGCTTCTTAGTGGATGTGCACGCCATTATAGGGATGCACTGTCAAAATTTCAGCCCTATAGCTCCAACGGTTTGGATAAACCCCATTTCACCCCCTTAGGGGATGAATTTCGAAAAATCGCTTCTTAGTGGATGTCCACGCCATTATAGGGATGCACTGTCAAAATTTCAGCCCTATAGCTCCAACGGTTTGGATAAACCCCATTTCACCCCCTTAGGGGATGAATTTCAAAAAATCGTTTTTTAGTGGATGTAAACGTCATTATAGGGATGCACTGTCCAAATTTCAGCCCTATAGCTCCAGCGGTTTGGATAAACCCCATTTCACCCCCTTAGGGGATGAATTTCGAAAAATCGCTTTTTAGTGGATGTCCACGCCATTATAGGGATGCACAGTCAAAATTTCAGCCCTTTAGCTCTAGCGGTTTAAGTTGTGCGTTGTCTGTCAGTCAGTTACTTTTTATACAATAGAAAAAAATCCCCTTGCAACTTATTGAACCCCATTTCACCCCCTTCAACCCTTTTGTTCTCCATAAAAAGTAGCCTATGTCCGTCTCCAAGGTCTAAACTATGTCTGTTGCAAATTTCATCAAAATCGGTTTAGTGGTTTAGGCGTGAAAGCGTAACAGACAGACAGACAGACAGACAGACAGACAGACAGACAGACAGACAGACAGACAGACAGACAGAGTTACTTTCGCATTTATAATATTAGTAAGGATTTATCAGGCGTGAGGCTGAAGAGTTTATCGTGATAGCTGTCTCAACTGTAGTACTACTCGGGAAATGGGTGTCCATAAGTAGTTTCAGGGATTCTCTGCTTGAGTCAGTGCAATCGCCGTCTTCTTTGCGTAAATAACTAGGCCAGTGAGTATAATTAAATTAAAAACATAGACCGAAAATTTTCACATCCGCAGTAAATTTGATGCCGATTTGTAATGACAATTTTTGTATAGAATGCGTTTCACGAGCGGATTCTATAATAACAATTTTTCACACTTTTCATACGGCGTATTCTATAATACGCCAAACGTCAAATCTAAAAAAAATTCCCTCCGCGGTTAATCCGGCGAGTTGTATAATCGGCATGCTTATTCCGGTTTCGGATACGGTTACGGATATGAAATTATTTCGGATTATCCGACAGTTTCGGATAGTTTCAGTTACGGACATTCGTAATATTCGGATATTTTTAAGGAATTGAAAAAGCTAAATACAAATAGGTAATGATTTGACTTTATTTCTAGGTTAACATTTGGTCTAACAATCACTGGGCGGGTATGTCGGCTCGGTCGGTGTAAAACATGTCATAACATGTCTCATTTAGACTCTGTCCCTATCCGAAATTATTCGAAACTTTTATATCGGTTTCGGTTACGGTTTCGGATAGATTTTTATTTCGGATATCCGATAGTTTCGGTTACGGTTACGGAGCTCCATAACATCCCTGCTTCACACTATGAATGGAGACGGTTAATACGTTCAACAGGCAACGTTTGGCAACATTGGGCGAACTTTTCAAATAAACGGCATGATAGAGTAATTTTTCCGTTAGAAATATAAAAGAAAAAATATGTCCCATGCAAAATTATTGTACGTTGAAAAATCAAGCACCTTGAAATCTATGTAAATTTCCAGGTTTCACAGCTCAAAAATTAAGAGCGATGAACATTCGATTATTGAATTTGTCGTCTTTTTGGTTTCGAGACCTTTTATTTAAGCCATACATTGCCATACATTACATCAGGCACATGCAGCGAAGTTACTTCAACCCATTTGCTTTTTTCAACAAAATTGTACGGCGACTACCCGTAGATCACCTCCGATCAATGTGAAACTTTGGGAATCGTATTTCTTTCGGAAAAAAACAAAACTAAATGGATCTGAGCACTTTAGCAGTAATTTTAAGAGTAGAGAAAAGTTTCGGATTTTTCTATATCGGTACACTACAGCTACACGAAGGATTCGAGATAGAGGTATAAATTATAGCCTATATGCTATTCTGATATATAATATATTATTGCAAAGTTTCATTAAAATCCATTCAATAGTTTTTGCGTGAAAGAGTAACAAACATCCATACAAACATTCGCGTTTATAATATTGGTGAGATGTATTATCAGCTGTTTGAATCGCCTGTTTAAATTCTTCATACACTGCTCTTACTGCCTCTTCAAATCTCTGGCTGAAATACGGATGCTGCGAGAACTCCTCTTGTAATGGAGTCAGTTGGCTGTTGTTTTGCTGGAATTGAGCCCAATCTTCTTCCAGCGTTGAGAGCCTAAGTTGCATTTTCTGTATGCCATCGTCTCCCTTCTTCCTGTTGGGGGAGTCTGCCACCGTCATAAAGGCCCAACACGACCACACGAAGGAAGTTCTGCTGAAATTAAACAACACAGGTCTTAACACAGACAGGTGGAGCCGTCTCGTACACCATATCATTGTTAAGAAACTTGGTCGAGCCACTCCTTATCTTTACGAGCAGTCACTCGTCAATCCCAAGGAAGTTCCGAACATATTTGGACTCCTCAAATTCTTGGAAACCAGTTTTCAATCACTGGAAGCACTGGGAAGTTGATGAATCAACAACCATTCCATGAAAGAGCACCCCCAAGGTAACAAGGCCCATTTAATGTTAGCAAGAAATCCTATTAAAAGGCCATACGACATGTGCAAGTACTCGTTGTACTATTGCCAAAGGTTTTTAACGCTAAAACCACAGGAGCGAGCAAAGTACGTCAGAAAGTGGAAAAGATGTGAATATTGCCTCAGGACTGGACACTCAGTAGCAAGGCAAGGCTCTGTTGTGCAGAGAGACAATACCATACTGCACGATGATTCAAGGTCCACTCAGCAGAGACCTTCACGCGTTCGGGTTTTTTGTTCTAGCCACTGACATATAGTAATGGACTGCTGATTGACGATGCTGAATGGCACCATTTTTCTCCAGAAATAAAAAACCTTTTTCATGCAAACAAAAAAATTTTCTTCGAACTTAGGAGAAAATAAGTGATAAGATGGTTGTTATAATTAACGAAAATAAATTTCCATCACTCGTTTTTATTTATTAGCAGTTTTTTCATTAAATAAATGTATTTATTCCATAACCGTGACGGTTATTTCCCCTCTTTAACGAACTTTTCAAAATAGCTCAAGAGTGAGACAGAAGAACGAAAACTATACCTGTCTATTTTTTTCTAATTATGTTTATATCGCTGACATGCGCTGACGATTACAGTTCATTGGGATTTAACGTGGGAGCGAGGCAGGAATAATTTTTGGTGCCATTTTTTTGTATGGCATTTTGCTCATTTAGCAGTCCATTACTATATGTCAGTGGTTCTAGCTGTCGCATCTTTATACGGAGTATTATGTTATCTCTGCCTTCACCTCAGCAAGAGATCGTTGCCGCTCCAGCAAACTTAGCAGCTTCAAGTAACGGATCATCATTGCAACTGGGTGGAGGGAAGAGCCGTCTTCGATTCTGGGCCCAGATCAGTTTCGCCACAGAACGATTCATTCGAAGGTTAGGTTTCATGTCCCGCAAGGAACAGCACATCACTGGGATAGGTGAAATTCCACTAACTACCCGCTGCAAAGTTCATCTTAAAAATAATTTTCTCAAGTTTTAACCGGCTTCAAAAAAGAAGAAGGTTATCAATTCGACGTGTAGGAATTTTTTTGGTCGTGCTCTTTCGATAAGTTCTTTCTGTGTTAGTTTTTTCTGTGTAAGTTTTTTTCTGTTAGGTTTTTCACAGTTAGGTATTTATTTTACAGGTTTTTCAAAATTAATTATTATCCTTCCAGTATAGGAAAGTTATTGTAATCGCTCCGAAAATCGAAGTCGAAATTTTCAACGTATTTTCATTTTTCAAGGTCCCAAGAGCACTTTAAGCAAAAATTTGAGAGGAAGTATGTGTGTGTGTGTGCGTACGTACGTGGTCATTTTCTCCTGCACGATATCGCGCGAACCAAAAAAGATAACGACTTCGTTGAGGTGTCGTTCTTAGTGTATGAACGGAAATATGATCTGAAAAGATTTTTATAAAATTTGGTCGAGCCGTTTTTTGGTTTAAATGACATTAAGTGGTGCCGTTAGAAGAGTATTAACCAAAATATGAGCTGAAAATATTTTCATAAAATTCGGCCGAACCGTTGTTTAAACGACGTTCGTGACTGTTGTACTCTCGCGATGCCGCGCGAATCAAAAACTATATCGACTTCTTTGAAGTGCCGAAAGAAGAATATTAACGAAAAATGCTCTGAAAAAAATGTCATAGCATTACGTCGGGCCTTTTTTGTTTAAATGGGAAAACTTCGGATAAGTGTCAGAAAGACCTTAGATTGATAAATTTTGCTTAACTATATTAATGAAAGAAAGTGTGTGTCTGTGTTTCTGTGTGTCTGTTTGTGCGTACCGTCACGCATTTGAGCCAACTAGAAGAGATAGAAATCTGATTTTTTTGTAGATGCATGGATAATCCGACACGTGGAAGTAAGTTTCAGTTTTTCGATATTTTAATAAGTTTTTTTTTTAAATTTTGCGTTTTGTGTTCCCCGACTCCCGGCATTGGCATCAAATGAAAGGGTGAGAAAAATAGAATACAACCTGTGAGGCGTCATTCCGAAATCAAAATGGAAGCCAACACATAATGGCGGATTTCCCTTTTCTTTACAGGCTACTCGGAATGGGTATCAAGTAAAAGGGTATTAAAAAGTAAAATACTTTTAGCTGTGTGGCGTTGTTCCAAATTCAAAATGGAGTAAACACATAATGGGGGATTACATTTTTCTTTACAACGCGCTCGGTATGGATATTAAATGAAAGGATGTGACAAGTAGAATTGTAGAAGCTATGTGACATTATTCCAAATTCAATATGGCGGCCAACACAAAATGGGGGTTACGTTTTTTCTATACAAGCCACTCTATATGGGTATCAAATAAAAGAGTATGGCAAGTTGAATACTGTTAGCTGTGTGGCGTCATTCAAAATGGCGGCAAACACAGATTGACTGCCAAAACAAAACGGGGATTAACTTTTTCTTCGTGACGCCCTCGGTATGTGTATCAATTGAACGTGTGTGACGAGTGTAGTACAGTAAGCTGTGTGACGTCATTTTAAATCTGATATGGCGGTCACCACAAAATGGCGGAAAACATATAATAAACTAAAAAGTAAAAACCAAACTGTATCGCTTAAAAAACCTAAAAAATACGGTTTTTATTTCAAAATGAACTAAAATGTAAAAAATAATTTTGAATGTAAAGATTTTTTGCTACAGCCAGTAAATGAGAACAACCTTCGAAATGTAAAAAGCGTGGGGCGCTAACGAAAAGTACCATAGATAAAGAGTCCTGAACATTTTTTACCTCAATCCGAAAAAAAGGAAAGTTTGTTTTAGGAGCACCAAATCGTGCATTTTTGGGCTGCATGGTAGGTGCCAAATTTGCAAAATTGACTACTGAAATTGAAAAACAATTTAGAGCGGAGGAAGGCGTCATGAGTGAAGTTCTGCACAGGGCGTCTATTACCCGTATAGCAAAATCTATGCGGACGAGTTTGAATATGTTAGGCTAGGTGTCTATGTTGTTCCTGTAGTACAGAATTTTTTATCATCGAATATTAAAAAAAAGGGCTTTGGCACTAGAGGACTGCCGCGGTAAAGCTATTGCATAGCATTTTTTATCAACTCATGCAATTATAATTATTTATTTATTTTATTTATGCAGTATTTTTTTCACCGATATCAATTCAAGTTTTTTCTTTGATATTCGCTCCTAAGTGGATGTCGACGTCATTATAGGGATGCACGGTCAAAATTAAAGCCCTTCAGCTTCAGCGGTGTGGGTTAACCCCATTTTACCCCTTTAGGGAATGAATTTCGAAAAATCGCTTCTTAGTGGATGTCCAAGTCATTAAAGGGATGCACTGTCAAAATTTCAGCCCTATACCTTCAGGGGTTTGGGTAAACCCCATTTCACCCCCTTAGGGGATGAATTTCGAAAAATCGCTTGGATGTCCACGCCATTTTAGGGATGCACTGTCAAAATTTCAGCCCTATAACTTTCTTCTTCTTTCTTCTTCTTTGATCCGCTAGCTGGCGGTCCGAGCGGGACGTCGGTGCCGCTGGGTCCCGAACTCTATTCACGATTCGCTTCCATTCTTCTCGGTTTTTGGCGGTGTCTCGAGCCTCGGTAACTGATAATCGTTGATTCTTTAAGTCACCCTCGATATTCTTCAACCAGGTTTTCTTCGGTGCCGATCGCTGTATTCTACAGTCTGCAGGACGGTCTCGCCAGAGAAGTTTACGTGGCAAGCGGTTATCATCCATTCGGCAAACATGTCCAAACCACCGTAGTCGACGTTTTTGCATTTCTTCTTCGATCAGTGTTTGCTGATCGCATCTTTGTCTGACAACCTCGTTTCGAAGGCGATCACGGAGTGAGACACGGAGGATCTGCCTCAAACATCGCATTTGGAAGACCTCGAGCTTCTTAACGTCCGGTTTGAGCAGTGTCCACGTTTCAGATCCATAAAGAAGAATCGGAAGAATCAACGTTCGGTAAAGACGTAGTTTTGTTTTGATGGAGATATTTGCTCGTTTCCATATGCACCACTTGAGCGAGGCGAATGTTGCTGTTGCCTGGCCGATACGGCTGTGAACGTCGGCCGTCGATGCTACTTTCGTTTCCTCAACCAATGATCCCAAATATTTGAACCTTGGAACCTGTTCGATTTGGGTTCCATCGAGGTGAACACTGGCTCTTGATCCATCCGTTGTGAGCACTTTGGTCTTTTCCGCATTGATTTTTAACCCGTATGATTGGGCGATGCGGGAAATATCGTATAAGATGTCCGTTGCTTCGGCATCCGTGTCGGTGAAAACAGCGCTATCGTCGGCGAACATTAAGTCTGTTACGAAGTTGTTGTCGTCGTATTGAACTCCGAGTCGTCCATCGAATGCTTCACGCATAATCGCGTCGATCACAACGTTGAAGAGAAGTGGCGAAGCGACGTCTCCCTGTCGGACACCCGTCTGAATCGGGAACTCCTCGGATAAGTCGTTTCGAATACGAACGCTGCTGGTTGAGCCATCGTACGACGCTTGGAGAAGTTGGATGATTCTCAATGGCACGTGTTCGGTTACCAAGACTCTCCACAAGCTGTTCCAATCGATGCAATCGAAAGCGGATTTGAAATCGATGAAAACGACGACAATTCGTTTGCCGCAACGAATTCTTTCTTCCATTAACTGACGGAGGGCGAATATTTGATCAATGCATCCTCGATGTGGTCTAAATCCCGCTTGTTCCTCCCGGCTCGTTTGCTCTCGATGTTTCTGTAGCCTCGATTGTATTATTTTCGTAAATACTTTACCGACGATCGAAAGAAGGCTAATACCGCGATAATTCTTGCATTCCCGACTGTCGCCTTTCTTCAAAATTGGGACAACGATCGCTTTCTTCCATACCGAAGGGACACGATCCGAATGCCATATGTGTGTTATGAGGACATGAAGTCGTTGTGATAAGACATCACCTCCAGCTTTGATCATCTCGGCGGTTACTTGGTCTATTCCCGGCGCTTTTCCATTTTTCAGCGATTTTATTGCTGTCTTCACCTCGATAATTGTTGGTTCGGTATCGAGAGACTGATTCATCGGCTGTTCGATAATCGGTGGTTCGGGTGCTGGACCTTGCGGCGGATCGTGGTTATACAGCTGGTGGAAGAATGCTCTCCACCGCTCCAGGCGTTCATGGGCAGAAGTCACAAAAGTTCCATTCGATTTTTTGATGTTGTCGTTTGTTGATGTTGTTTTGCCGCCTAACCGGCGGATTGTCTGGTACAGCGTCCGGTACTCGTGCCTCGACGCCGCTTTTTCCATGTCGGCCGCAACGTTATTCCAGTACGCTTCTCGTTCCAATTTCATTTTCTGCCGAACTTCTTTGTTCAATCTTCGGTATTCCTCAAAGTCGACGTGTTTCATGCGCTTCCGCTGATCGACGAGGTCCAGACAGCTGTCCGAGATCCATGGCTGCGTCCGTTTACGGATAGTTGGACACAACTCCATTGCACACTCCACAATAGACTCCGACAATTGCCTTTCTTCTACATCGATATCGTCCGGTATTGCGAGCGCCGCGAATTTGTTGGATAATGCCATTTGAAACTCTCGCCCGATGGCCGGGTCCCGTAGGCACGCCCAATTTTTCTTGGCTGGTGGTGGCTCCGTTTTCTTCGCTCTTTGCAATCGCATCTGCAATTTCGCTCGAACAAGATAATGGTCCGATCCGCAATCGGGTCCACGCATTGCACGTACGTCTTTAAGCGTCGATCGGAATCTTGTGTTGATCAAAACGTAGTCTAACATCGCCGAGTCTTTGCCGGATGGATTTCGCCAGGTGAGTTGGTGTTTGAGTGGATGGCGGAAAATGCTGTTGCCAACGATCAAGTTGTTTGACGATGCGAATGAAAGCAGGCGTAAGCCGTTGTCATTAATTACTCCGTGTCCGAATTTGCCCATGGTTTCTTCCCAGCCGGTTCGATCTACTCCTGAATGTGCATTGAAATCCCCCGCGAGAATTATTAATTCGGTTTGAGGTATCATATCCAGCGTCTGTTGAAGCTGATCGTAAAATTCGTCCTTGTTCGTGTCCGTGCTGGTCTCGGTTGGCGCATAAACGGATATGATATGGGTCTTGATCGTTCCACTGATGGTTATAACCGCCAAACGCTCGGATATCGGTTGGAATGCGATAACGCTGCTGGCAGCCCGTCGGTCGACCATAAAGCCGACGCCGGCCTCTCTTTTCTCACCACCGGAATAGTAAAGCATCATCGTTTCGTCGATTGTTGGCGGGACGATTGTCAATATCCCGGATCCGGTAAGCCGTAGTTCCTATAGCGCAGCAATTGATATATATATAACTTTATATATAACTTTAGCGGTTTGGATAAACCCCATTGGGGATGAATTTCGAAAAATCGCTTTTTAGTGGATGTCCACGTTATTATAGGGATGCACTGTCAAAATTTCAGCCCTATAGCTTTAGCGGTTTGGGTAAACCCCATTCAATGACGCACCGTGTTAGGTTTTTTTCGTTACGGAATTTCTCGATTCCATTGATTATCTATAAGTAGATGCGTAATCATGGGACCTGCGAGGATGGCGGGTGTTGGTGTTTGGCGGCGCTGGCATCTGTTTTCTTTTTGCGGTTTGTTCTTTCGGTAAAACTTGCAAGATTTGGAAGCTTTGGTTTGGAGTTTCGATAATACATAATAAAAAAGCTGAGGGTTATCGATGATGGAAATAAAGTGTACATAAGAAGGTATTTTCTTGGAACATTAAAATGAAGTTGAATTTATTTTGGCTGGGGCGCGGTGCCGTATACAAATTTGAGATATCGAATCTCATGATTTTTCAGTTTTCGGACTTTTTGATTTTATGAGACTTATTTGCATTAGTTAGCGAAAAGTCCATTTGCCTCGCAAAGGCATGGGAGGGGTGTCTGTAGCAGTCGCTACGCATTAATTTTATGTTTCTCTTATTATGAGTTTTTGTTGTTAGTTATCGAATTCAAATATATGTACTTACAATTTTGGAGTACAGTGTGCGTTACGTCATCGGTTTAGATTTTCACTACTACTTTGGAAATACACTTTAGGGAAATCACAATCACGTACGCTTACACTGTACAAGTATTGAATGTATAAAACATAGGTACACGAATTGATTTGACATGTAAAATAAAAAAATAGAATGTATTAGTAATAAAGTTTTTGTTGAACGTTTAACATGCAAAATAGTAACTCATGTATTAGTTGGAAGTTTTTATCATTAAAAGTTCCGGTTGTATAATTCAACCGCATGTAAAGTCGTTTAACTTAAAATAAAAATAACCTGAATAAAAATATTTTTAAATCGATACAAAATAAATAGTTTATTTACTAAAACAATTATAAACTATTATGGTGTGGAGGAACTCCAAAATAATGTAAATGTGGAGTTAAGGAGTCTAGGCCCCCACATCATCTGGTGACCCCGAAACAAGAAAGAAGAATATTTTTCCTGCAAAAGAAAATTTCAAAATTTAAAAAAAAAAAAGAATATGTTCCAAAAGTAAAATAGAAAATTCATAAGAAGAAAGAAGAAAGAATAAAAGAACAATTTTAAGAAGAAGGTTTTTAAAAAAAAGAAGAAAGAACACACTTAAGAGAGGAGAAGAAAGAAGATTTAATAAAACTTTTAAGGGAAGTTAATTTCATTTTAAATTAATAATTTTCACTTTTTTTTAATTTCTTTTTAAAAAAAAAACAAAACACAAAAATTTTTCTTTTTAAAATACAAAACTTTTCCTGGTAGTAGTGGATTTCTCATTTAATTTCTCTTCTTTAATTGATTTATATTATCTTTTCTTTTAAAAATCGAAATTTTCCTTATTTAACGGTCGTTTTTAAAGTTTGAGTCCTCCGTTAACGCTATCGTCCGCGAAATTAATTTATAAGAAGTTCCGCGAATTTTAAGTGAATCGAAACTCTTTTCTTTGATTTTAAGTGAATTTCGTGTTACGTTAGTGCGTATATAGTGTTAAAATAATGAGTGTACAAAATTCGGGAGATACTTTTACCAATAGTGAAATCAACGCTTCTTCCGTTAAACTACCCTCCTTTTGGTCACCGTGTCCAGAAGCATGGTTTGTTTTGGCGGAAAGCCAATTTCATTCTAAAGGAGTTAGGCTGGATGATACGAAATACGAGCATGTCATCCAGGCGCTACCCTTAGAAATAATTATGAATGTTTTGGATTGCATTCAAAACCCACCTCAGGAAGGCAAGTACGAGGCCCTTAAATCAACCTTGATTCAACGCTTCACGGAATCTGAAGAGAATAAGTTGGAGCAGCTCTTATGCAACTCAGTAGGTATTAGGGCGGTTTGCGGTGGGAACCAAAACCGGTTTTGGGATTTAGGTCAAGGTGATTAATCACGTGTAATTATATCAATTGGTTGACAGGTCATTAACCTGTAATTATGGTAAGTAGGTGACCTTGGAATGTGCGCCAGACGTATTAATTGTTTGAGTAGATCAAGGTCATCGTTGTGTGTGTGAGGCACGCCCACTTGTGCGCCGCGAAGGTGAAAGTTTGAGTGCAGAGATGTGGAGGGGAGTGCAGCGGAAGTATTAGCGATGGCGATGGTGACAACGGGGGCGGGGGCGGTGGCGGAGGCGGGGGCGGCGGCGGGGGCTGGGGGCGAATGTTGAGAACTCGAAGACGTATTAATTGATTGAGTAGATCAAGGTCATCGTTGTTATTGTTGTGTGTGTGTGAGGCACGCCCACTTGTGGCACGGCGAAGGTGGAGTGCAGCGTAAGTATTAGCGATGACGACGGCGGTGGCGGGGGCGACGGCGGGGGCGAATGTTGAGAACCGGATAGCTCGAACTTGAGGATGGGTACAGCTATGCCGGTTCTAGCACAATTTAACATGGGGTTTTACATATAACCCCTAGATTCACCTTTTTCGCCATCTTGGATTTTCTCCGCTGTGACAATTGGTTTGTGAATGTGCGTGTGTGTGTGATGCTGGGTCAGGGACGGTGGCTTGGCTCAGCGGGAGGGGCGGGCTCGGCGGGGCTAGGTCGGTCGGTGACTTGGCTCAGCTGGAGGGGTGGGCTCGGCGTGGCTGCGGCTGGGGGACTCCGCGGGTAGTCGGCAGGTAATACATTAAATACTTGTTTACACTTTGGCGAAAGCTATTGCCCGAGCCGTGATGGAAGCTGCTATTTATCGGATTTGCAAGTGCCCTACTCTGTACAATAAGTCCATACCCGTCAATGCTTTTTTCTTACTCTAAAAGATGTGTACTTAATAAATATAAATAATAAAGTTATTCCACAGAAAAATCCCACATTGCTTGGGAATCGAACCAGCGCCACGGAAATCGCGAACAGAAAAACCAACGCCTTAGACAACTCGACTAAGACGACAGTTGGATAGAATCGGATTACTTGTGTACATATGCAGTTGTGAAAATCTATTTTTAGATCTTGCGACCCAGTGAGCCGATGAAAATAACGTGGACATGATCGTGATCACAACTGCAAGAGCCCTGCGAATATGAAAAAGAAAGACCAAGCGAAACAAAATCAAAAACTGCAGCAGCAGCTTGAGCGGCAAAAACAGCGGTTGCGCTGCAGTGCAACTATTGCATGGTTGTTGTTTTTGTTATATCCTGAACAGACAGACACTGTGGATGATGAAGGTAAACAAATGCAAGACCCGTGGATTTATCACATGCGTGGTGGTTGTTGTTGTTACTATCTGAAATTATAAAACCGAGTGAATGAATGAACTTGATACATTCATAAATGTCGGGATGGGTAAAAAAATACACTTTTTGCTAGCTGAGATTCAGCGCGGGGGTAAGATTAAATACAAAACAAAGTGTGAAAGAGAGAAGAATTGCACATGATACGTTTTTCATTTAAATGCGGGAAAATTAAATGGATTTTGTAATATCAGATTTTTATTAATCATTAAATTAATTATTCATTATTGTGCCTTCGAGCTCCTATATAAACAGAGAAACAAAAGCAATATGCAACGTGCGTGCTTGGCATAGCTTAGAAAACATTGTTGAAAATGGCTAAATTTAGCATCATTAGAGATATAATAACCCACAACAAACGTTTCAATGTGAGGGGTCGCAAAATTGAATTTAAAATCAATGACACGCCAAGGAATGTAGAACCTTTAACATGGTTTAAGAGCAGCATTGAAGACATTATTCAGCATGTGATGACGGCAATCCAACCAAATGACTACGTTGGTATTACTTTTTGCGGTGACAGCTTTAAGGAAAGAGGCCCTGGATGGATAAATTATAAGTTGGCATCTGATGTAAAAACTAGTGACATCTTAGAAATGGTTGCGAAAATCTTCCAGAGCAATTCAGAAGGAGTAAGCACTGACACATTTTGTTTGGAAGTAACATCAGTCCATTTGCCTCAAGGCAGCGGAAAAGATCACGGAGGAAAAAGAGCGGACACCCCATAATAAAACACTCGAGTAGCATATATAAAGCTTTAAAATAAATAAATTTAAATAGTTTGATATTTTCCTTTGAGTAGTTAAAGTTATGAGTTCCGATAGAGTTGTTTTAGATGTACAATTTGTCAGTGGAATTAACGGACAGCTATTTGCTAAGGAGCTGTCCGTCTTGCATCACGGGTCGCTTATACCAAGTTTATACTATTTTATGCCTCCATACCCGTATAATGAACTACCGTCAAAAGCTCGTTGGCAAAATGATTTCAACTTTAGAAAAATAAATGGATTAAGATGGAACGGCGGCATTATTAATTACAACGAATTACCCAAGATACTGTCGAATTATTCAAATGCAACAATTTATGTGAAAGGACTAGAAAAGGAGAAATTTATTCAAAAATACCTTCCGGAAGCGAAAATAAACCAATTGGAAATACCAAAACTAGCCAACTTGGAAAATTTTGGAGCTTTCTGCACGATACATGGAAAATCACCTACTCTAAGATGTGCCGTACAAAATTGTTTTAATATTTATTTGTACATGCTAGTGAATAAATGTTTTAAATAAAAGAATTTTTTAGTTGTATTTTATTTATTTATTTGCAGTCAAAATTTATCGTATCAAAAACAAGATTTGCAATACAATACAAAGGTATTTCATAAAAAAGTCGAGAATAATTTAAGTGTACATAAGATGTTCGACTTGGAATAAAAAAATCTTCACATACTAATGTTAATACATTTTTTTCTTTACATTTTTCAACATATTTTCTATAATATTCTTTCATGCTCTCTGAAGCATTGTTATTGTGGTACATAACGATGTTTAAAAATTTCAGCATTTCAAATAATTTACAAAGTTCCGCTTGCCTTAGAGTGATGCTGCCACTGCCAATGGGGATTTTGTACTCCTTCGTCTGATTTGCTGAAGATGAATTTTCCATTTTCGTTTTTAAAGCAACAAGATAGTTGTAAATAGATGTCCATTCGGGATAGGATGCTGATATTGGGATGAGTCCATAACGTTGAAATACTATTTTCGCCTCGAACGATGTTGGGTCAAAGCCGAGTATTATCTTACGGTTATGGCAGTCATCCAAATGGTACGTGTAATTTAATAAGAGATTTTCACCGACAACTTCTGCTTCGCATTTGGACAGCTTCTTTTTTCCCTTAGCACCAGTGGTCCTCTGTCTTTTACGTGATGGCTCCATGTTACTCAATTTAAACTTATATACTGAATATTAACATCCTCTGTTTGGGGTTTTTATAGTACTGACCTCTGCTTTGCATGATTGGTTACAGAAATCTCCACCATTTTGTGAAAAATTCTTTAAATATAAATTAATAATTTTATTATCATTTGAACTGAGATCGCTGGAGGCGAATTCTTTTAAAAAAGTTTTCAAGCTTTTTCCCCTGCATCGTGAATATAGAAATACACAGCAATAATGTCCACAAGTTGCTGAAAATTGACTTTGCAATCGTTTTTTATTATTCAAAAAATTCTTTGAATTATTTAGTAGAAATCTTTGAAAATATTTATTGGTGGGATACCTTCCAAATGAGTCAAAGTACTCTGCCGAGCCTTGTTTAGGGAAATAAAATGCAACCCAATGAGTTCCGTCTTTGTGTGCTGGATCTGTATTAGCTATGACGCATGCTGGTTTTTTTATTTTTTGTGGTAGATGGTTGCATGGGAAGACTCCTCTAAAAAATTTGTTTGTTACGCGATTATTTGTCAATGCAGTTGCAAGCTCGATCGTGTTCATTCTTGTTCACAGGTAAATGCTGCTTCTAGGTCAATGACATTGGTGAGAGATGTCACGTAGTTATTTATAAACTCCTTAGTTGGTGTTCCACGAACAAAGATTGTCTTAAATTTCGCCAGAGTTTTTATAAGGTCTTCATCTATCCGTTTTAGTTCAAGGTTACCAAATTTAGTTGATTGTTGTTGCTCGTTGCATTCTGTAGTAGATGTTGGATATTTAAAAATTATTTCCTTCGCAAACGTTTTATTTTGCGCAGTGAATCCAGCGAAAGAGACTTTTTTAAAGAAGGTATATTCACCTCCACAAAAGTATTCCACATTAATTAAACAGCTCATTGTTACCGTAATAAATCAATTCACCAACTAACAGTTGGAACATATCGTATCCACCTTATATAGATTTAAAAATTTGTGTAAACATTTCGATCCTTGTCAATTTCAATGCTTCCATCGTACTCGGCATATACAATGCATGTCACACTATTTTTTAACGCGTCTCTAAATTTTCCTTCAACTCGTACTGTTCCCTGATTTAGTAAATTGCCGCAAGTCGCGTTATATGAATTGTCTGTTGTTAAATCGAAAGCGAGAAGAAAACATCCCTTGTCGAATAATTTCTTGGATATTTGGTGACCTTTATCGAAGTAATGAATACCTGTTCCTCTGAATAACGTATTGTATCCGCGTGTACTAATCGGATTTTCCTTTGAGTAGTCAAATTCGAGAGGTTGGTTTGGTATCTGTACACCATTCACGGATAAATTGAATCTGGTAATGTTGTTATGTTTAAAGTTGAAGGGGTTCTTTGTTCTTCTGCCAGTGTACGCATCATTGTCCACCATTCCAAAAATTATTAGGTTCGGTAACTGTCCGATGACGATATTATCCAGTGAAAGTGTGAATGTGTTTGCTGGAATAGTGTAACTTTTAACTTCAACTCGCTTGTATGGGTATATGGCATTTGAACGCTGTAGAACTGTCTCATGTGCTAACAAAATATTCGGATTAACTGTTACGTGATTCATGTACATGGTTGCATCCAAGATTTTTAATTGTGGTGAGTCGGTCCCGTCCTTGGATAAAATATAAAATTCTGGTTTTTCAAGTGATAAAACTACACGTAAATCGACACCGTTTAACAGCAACTTATCCTGATTAAGCAAATCAGTATGGATTTTCCCCATCAATTCAACTACATTACTTTTATTGAAAAGTTTCTGCCGATCTAAATATCCTTGATGTAATTCAGCGACGGGTTTATCGATATCTGCAATTTCCGTGTCATTTTTGTCAAGATACCAGCCGACCGACTCTAAATGGGTAGATGCGGCATCTCTACCATAATTTAACAAATTTTCAATATATGCGCGATAATTGTAATTATGATCGGTTTGAGCAATTGGTTTTCCATTCAGATATACGGTGCACTGACGAAATATGGAGTGTAAAATGTTGTTTATTAAACCTGGAGCATCGACATCATTTGGATAAAGTTCTTCTTTTCCATCTTTTATTTTGATTAATTGTAATTTTAAACGAAGATAGATGCTGGATAAATCACGGTATGTATCTCCATGGCCCAAAGTTACAAACTCTAGAACGGAGGAATTGTCGAGTGAGGCTATTGGCTTATATGCTACTTCTTCTGTTTTCAAAATATTGCTCTGAACTGGTGGTGTTGAAAAAAGATCCAGCTCTGATTTCATGCATTCCTTGTACGACATTATTAATCAAATATGTCCAGTATACGTTTACGTACCTTTCGTTGTGTTTTTAAAACTCTTGCTTTTATTCCTTTTCCTTGATTTTTAGTTTTGAAATTTCCCGTGCGCTTAGGTGTTTTTCCACGTCTCTTGCGTTTAACAGCTGGTTTTAAATGTAAAGTTGTAAACGGATTGGGTCTTTTTATACCTGCACCGCTCATACCGTCAAACAGTTTATTTATACCTTTCTGTGCTAAATCTTGGACAGCAACTCGACCTTGTTCTTTTATAATATCTTTAACTGACTTGTTGTTGATGTTTTTATCTTGTATTATAGCTTGTCCTGTTTTTACAGCCTGTTGTGCTAATGTTTTTAATCCTGATGTAGCTAGAGGTTTTAAGTGTCGAAATAATGCACTGAAAAAGCTACCGATTCCTCTTCCACGTTGATAAATAAGTGGACCACGATATAATTCTCCAATATCTGACAGACCGCCACCGCTTTGTATTAAATAATAACGTGTATAATAGGAGTCCATTTTGTAATTCTATTTATACTATGCAAGAACAGTCTGTTGTGTGAATATTTATAGTTTTTTATTGTCTTTTAAAATGAAGCATTACATAGGTTGGAATGTAGCTTGGTTTGAAATCAATTGATTCACCCAGATGGTCAGTTATTTTTATAGAAATATTCTCAATAAAGGTCTTCTCTAGTGGACAATATTCTACATACTGAAACCTTAGTATACTCTTACATTCTTCTTCAAGCGGTATAACACGCAAGTATCTTACTAACTTATTTCCGATAACTCGAGGCTGGATAATATCAGTATAAATATATAAAATTGATCTCTTGCATTCCTCTTTTTCGTCATCTTCCTCAGGATAATATTCCCCCTCAAGATCATATGTTTTTTCTGGAACTAAAGTTTCGTAAGTTAATGTTTGTAATTTCAATGCTGCCTCCATACTTAACGATGGCTGTACATACAGATCAAGAGCCTTAAGTATCTCAAAATGATTTCTTTTCCTTTCGGAATTTGACCAATAATATCTGTAAAAAATGGTGCATGATTGTGATAGTGTTTGCATTTTAAAATAATTTCTTGTTCACCCTTTTTCAGCCCCGTATTATCATTTATCAATAAAACATAGTCTCCAGGTTCTCTTTCAAATGTCGTTTCAGGAATGACTTCTGTCCTCGTCGGTTCAATCAAATTTGCTAAATCTATTTTAACATTATGTAAATACTTATCGGATTCCGTAATTTTCAGTGCACTAGAAAACGATCCTAAAAATGCTGCAAAGTCTATTTGTTTTTTATCGTTGGCAAGTTGTTTAAGATCATCACTAGTCCATTCAAGATTAAAATTTTTATTAATTCTTACCGTAAGGCTTGTTTGATTGTTGGGTGTCTTATGTTTTAATCTTGTATAATCGAAACTGGGCATTGAGATCTCGGTAATCCCAACACACCATCCTCCGTCAAGTTTGCATGGCCTAGCCAAGTTATTGGTAAAACCCGACAATGTATTTTCAGGATAGAATTCTAAAGAGTTATTACTCAAAAGGCATACATAAAAATCATTTTCTTTTATTTCCACCGGCATTGTTTACAGTCTTTCCCAAGGAATGTCAGAAGTACTTGCAGGTCTATCCTTTTTAGTCTTCAAACGCTCACTCTGTCTAGTACCGAGCTTGCGTAAAGGAAATGAAAGCATATATTGACCAGATTCTAGCTGAGAGGGTATTAATATAGACTGTTTCTGGGCTGCTTTTTGTTTTTCACTTTGTTCTAATTCATCTATATGTTCGCTAGCTTCATCGGGACTCATAGCCGCAGGTACAGTATACTGAGTTACACCATCCTCAGCTGTGATTATTTTATAATCCTTTTCACGTGCATTAGGTGGAGCTGTTGTTCTTAGTAATTTTGGTGGTGGTCTTAGAGTTTTTGCTATTCCGCTAGCTGATAATCGTCTTTTAGCGGCTGGTGATAAAGATCTTCTTGGTGGGGTTATGTTATGTGCTTCTTCAAAGACTTCTTCTTCTTCAGCTAGGAAATCCTTTGCTGGTGGTGGTGAAGTCTGTGTTAACACATCATCTTTAAAAATAATTTTCGTTTGTGTGGTACTATCTCTTAAACTTTTTTGTTTGACATTATGTTCACGTGGCAAGTATAAATTTGTTTCTTTATCCAACGTTCGTTTGGATTTCCGATTGTGATTTAAAAATGAAATTAGTTGATTTCGATAGCTATACCATTTTTCTGAATCATTCATGTCTTTATTCTGCAGTATTTTATTCATTGCTCTATCAAAAATGGACTGATTTGCGGTCATTTCAATTTCATCTTTAAGACTGTTGTAAACTTCTGGCGACAGAAGTAGCATCTTGTTAAGTCCGTTATTTCTATGCATATTTTTCAATTAATGAGCCAATAACTCCTGATAGTACACTTCCTAATAAAACTGGTAAAAAACCTCCTCGTTGCACTAGTATTTTACGCTGTTTAGCAACAGATCTCTTTGCGCAAATCAATTTACGCATGTCCTTTTTATACTTGCACAGTGATTTGTAGATATTTCCATGCGGCATATGATTACCTTTTAAGGTGTTGAGCGTAATTTCACAAAGAGTTTTTATTACCTCAGGGTCGGCATTTTGTATGATGGACTTTCTTAGATTTGGTTTAGCCTTTTTAAGCACATATAGCATATGCTTGTTGTCCCTTAATCGTTTCATTCGTGACACCATTCTTACCATTTAAAGAATTTTGCGGACAAAAACAGGTTACAAAGTGTTTATTAAATATATCAGTTCGAAATCTTAAGATGTCGTTAATGTCCTGAGTTAAATCAATAAGCAAATACCCGTAAGGTATTTGAGTTATCTCTTTATATATTCTCACGAGTTCATAACTATTTTCTGGGTAAATTTGTCGGGCCAGATGGGTAAATTGGCTTTTATCCCTAGGGTTTTTAAACACAACAAGATATTTACAATTGAGCGATATGTCACGACTGAATTTTCCTTGATGGAATACGTTTTGTGTCACAAGAATTACTGAGAAATTACGATGATGAGACCCCTTAGTAAAGAGTTCACAAACTTGTTTACTAAATCCGTTTAACATCATGTCATCTATAACAATCAATGTTGGCTCGTTTTCATGATTTACAAACTCCTCTGGTATAGCATTTAAATATTCGATGTTTTGCAGTTTGATATCCGTAGGTAGTGCACCGTGTTCTGCATTACACCATATAATTTTTTTAATTTGCGGTTCTATAAGTACCTGATTAGTATTAAGAAGATTTTTTATAAATGTTGTTTTGCCGCATCCCGAAGGCCCCGCAACCATCATTGTAAATGGGTGATTAAACTTGATCATTTTTGCTTTGTATATAAACTGGTCATTCAACTGCAGGTATTTATACATTCTGCACAATGAGCAGAAGACAGATAATCAACGAACTGCATAAACCAGTGCGAAAAAATTTTAAACGTCGACATGTCACTACCAAAGGTATAGATGATTTGTGGCAGGCAGACTTGGTCGAAATGGGTTCTTACTCATCAGAAAATCAGGGGTTTCGTTTTCTTCTCACTGTAATTGATACCTTTTCAAAGTATGCATGGACATTGCCTTTAAAATCTAAAAAGGCGTCTGAAGTTGTAAAAGCAGTGCACTCGATTTTTAATACAGGACGGGTTCCAAGAAATTTACAAACCGATGATGGAAAAGAGTTTTTTAATAAACCGTTTCGTCAACTGATGAAAGATTACGAAATAAACCATTATTCCAGCTACAGTACTCTGAAAGCCTCAATTGTAGAAAGATTTAACAGAACATTGAAAAATATAATGTGGAAAGAATTCAGCATGAATGGTAATTATCACTGGATTAGCATGTTGACCAAGTTGACAGACGACTACAATACAACAAAACATCGTACGATTAAGATGAGACCTGTAGATGTTGGGCTGCATAACGAAAAACGTTTATTATCTGTGTATAATTACCCCAAAATAAAATCAAAGTCTAAATACAAAGCAGGTGATTTTGTTCGTATAAGTAGACATAAACATGTATTCGAAAAAGGTTATACACCTAATTGGTCCACAGAGATCTTTAAAATAAAAGAAGTTAAATCTGTTTACCCAACAACATATATTCTAGAAGATTACCAAGGAAATATAATTCAAGGCAGATTTTATGAACAGGAAATTGCTCGAGTGAAAAACCCTGATGTCTATTTAGTAGAAAAGGTTATAAAAAGGCGCGGTAATCAGGTTCTAGTGAAGTGGCTTGGTTTTCCATCAAAACACAATACTTGGATTGATATAAAAGACGTGATATAAAACCTGTTACACTCATTCAAAATGTTAAACTTAAAACAAGAATACGATCGTTTGAAAACATTCGATAATCTAGCAATAGACTTAGATACAGCAGACCAGCTAGCGAAAAGTGGATTTTTTTACACAAACATCAAAGACCGTGTTCAATGTTACTTTTGTTCTCTGCAGATAAATGCTATGAGTTGCGCATCGGATGTAGATTTTGATCATAGACATCGTTCACCACACTGTATCTATGTTAATAGGAAAGACGAATGCGGACGATTCAAAGATCAGCTAGCACCACTTACAGAACAACCTAAATCAAAGATCATACTTTGTACAATCAACACTTTGAAATTTTTAGCCGGTATTTTATTCGTTCTAGCAATTCATTATTATTTCCACGAGCAGATATGAGAAAGAAAATAAGTTTCAATGAAGACCCACAAGTTAAATATATGGTAGTATGGAGTTTCGCATACAGACAAAGTAGGAAAGGATCATGGGAGCAGTATGCAGTGGATACATTTAGGTTTAAAAACAGAATTTCACAACTGAGTGTAATAATAAATCCAGTTTTAGAAAATAAAATAAAAATGTTCAACAAGTAGCATATTGTTTTTTTTTAATAGCATCTATCTCTAGTCGTTTTTCAGGTTTTCAGTTTTACTTTCGATGCAACCTGTAGAATTTCTTAACCTACACCCCCCCATAGCCATGATGTACCCGTCGAGCTATCCGGTTCTCAACATTCGCCCCCAGCCCCCGCCGTCGCCCCCGCCACCGCCGCACAGTGCGGCCGATTCCCAAAAAGCTGGCCAAAAGTCGATAAATCAACTAATTGATACAAAATTTCTTACCCGGGGGTTTTCGGGGTCGCTGATTACAAATTTGATATTAAAAATTAGAAAAGCCACCCCCTTCAACCCCTATTAGCCACCCCCTCGCGTGAAATAGCGTATATTATTCAACATAATCAAGATGCATGTCAATTTATAGGTTTTCGGGGTCGCTAATTACGAATTTGATATTAAAAATTAGAAAAGCCACCCCCTTCAACCCCTATTAGCCACCCCCTCGCGTGAAATAGCGTATATTATTCAACACAATCAAAATGCATGTAAATTTATAGGTTTTCGGGGTCGCTGATGGAAGGGGTGGCTTTTCTAATTTTTAATATCAAATTCGTGATATTAAAAATTAGAAAAGCCACCCCTTCCACCCCTGTTAGCCACCCCCTCGCGTGAAATAGCGTATATTATTTAACATAATGAAGATTCATGTCATGGCATAAAAGATGAATAGGCAGCTCTTGGCAGCTGAATCTTGTTTTATTTGGTAGATAATATATTTAATTATCATTTCAATAAGGTTTCAAATCAGCGTTTTGCAGCGTTTTAATGCAGTATCATTTGAAAAGTCTAATTTTCGGAAAAAGTATGTGAAAAAATGACACTATTGTTTATGTTTTCCCTATTTCACTACTTAACAATTGATAATTAGTACTTTTTTTACATGTTCTACTCACCTTCAGAAATGGATTCCATTTGGTCTTGTTTGATTTTCTGTATTACATAAAAATTTTCACCTGTATAACCGTTCTCAGTGTATTAACTGTAGAGAGACGCTCGAGCGAAGGCCACAATCCAACTGAGCCTAAGGAAGGGGCATGACGAATTAGTCATCACTATGAACGATTTTAGTTTCTTGAAGGATCATTGCAGCCAACTCAAGGGTGAAAAAACCCTAAATAGAAACTTGTTTTTTTGGACTTTTGGCCGCACTGTGCGGGCTTCGGCCGCACTGTGCGCCGTCGTCATCGCTAATACTTACGCTGCACTCCACCTTCGCCGTGCCACAAGTGGGCGTGCCTCACACACACACAACAATAACAACGATGACCTTGATCTACTCAATCAATTAATACGTCTTCGAGTTCTCAACATTCGCCCCCAGCCCCCGCCGCCGCCCCCGCCTCCGCCACCGCCCCCGCCCCCGTTGTCACCATCGCCATCGCTAATACTTCCGCTGCACTCCCCTCCACATCTCTGCACTCAAACTTTCACCTTCGCGGCGCACAAGTGGGCGTGCCTCACACACACAACGATGACCTTGATCTACTCAAACAATTAATACGTCTGGCGCACATTCCAAGGTCACCTACTTACCATAATTACAGGTTAATGACCTGTCAACCAATTGACATAATTACACGTGATTAATCACCTTGACCTAAATCCCAAAACCGGTTTTGGTTCCCACCGCAAACCGCCCTAATACCTACTCAACTCGGAGATGGGAGACAGAAAACCGTCAGACTTCTACCGATCAATGGAAATTTTGGCTGGAACATCAACACATTTAGGGAAAGAATTAATTAAGAAGTTATGGATGCGGAAACTGCCTTCGGATATAAATATTGCGCTAATGGCATCTGGAAAGCAGAATATTCAAGATTTGATATTGTTAGCAGACAAGATTTTCGAAGCATCTAAATTTAAATTCATTTCGGCATTCGACAAATCCTTTCCTGAACAAAGAAGATTTCAGCATAAATAGCCTTGATGTTAAAAAGAAAATAACTTTACTAGAGAATAAAATTGAAGATTTAGCAAATTTAATCAAGAGACTTACTATTAATAATAAAAATAATAATTTTCAACACGGATTTAGATCAAGAGGTAGAAGTCGTTCAAATAGCAGACATAAAGAAAATAATAAGCATTTTTGCTGGTTTCACTTTAAATTTGGAGATAATGCCAAAAGATGTGTTAAACCATGTAATTATAATAATTCAAAAAACTAAGTATCCCTTCAGCGTGTTGTAAAAATGTTATTCCAAGAAAGTCCTGTAGACTTTTTGTTTTTGATAGAGAAAATAAATTTAAGTTTCTAATAGATACAGGAGCTGAATTATCTGTTGTTCCTAACGTTTATTTTGGCAAATACAAAAAAGATCCTAATTTTATTCTTTCAGCAGCTAATGGTTCGACGATTAACACATATGGAAATAAACTTTTGAAAATCGATTTCGGATTAAGGAGAGATTTAACATTTCCATTTATAGTAGCAAGTGTCAATAAACCTATAATTGGTGCAGATTTCCTTACGCAATTCAATTTATTGGTAGATCTTAAAAAGAAACGTTTAATCGACGGCGATACTGAGTTAAGTGTTAATGGAATTATGATTAAGGCAGACAGTCCATCACCCAGGCATTGTTCCTTTGACAGTGGATACGGCAAAATACTATCAAAATTTCCCTCACTAACCCAACCACCTCGTTATGACTTACCAGTACTACACAACATAGTACACTCTGTCCAAACAAAAGGTCAGTTACCTTTTTCCAGACCTAGAAGACTTGACAACAATAAATTCAAAATAGCAAAATTGGAATTTGACCATATGATTAAGTTAGGTTTATGTAGACCATCCTCTTCCTCAGCTTCTTCTGCTTTACATATGGTACCGAAAAAGAACTGTTCAGACTGGCGACCTTGCGGTGATTATAGAAGACTTAATGCAATAACAGTCCCAGATAGGTACCCAATTCCACACATCCAAAATTTCACGTTGAATTTGAATGGGTGCACGGTATTTTCGAAAATTGATTTGGTTAGAGCATATCACCATATACCTATGGCAGAGGAAGATATTTTCAAGACAGCTATTACTACACCTTTCGGTTTATTCGAATTTACTCGAATGCCCTTCGGTCTTAGGAACGCTGCCCAAACTTTTCAACGTTTTATGGATCAAGTACTAAACGGACTAGAATTTATTTTTGTTTACATTGATGACATTCTTGTAGCAAGCAAGGACGAAGAAGAGCACAAAGCTCATTTGGAAAAAGTTTTTGGAAGACTTGAAAAATTTGGAATCAACATTAATCCAGGGAAATGTCTCTTTGGTGTTCATACATTGGAATTTTTAAGCCACAAAATTACAAAGGACGGAATACTTCCATCAGAAGACAGAGTTAAATTAATTAGAAATTTTCCGTCACCCAAATCGATAAAAGAGGCACAACAGTTTATAGGAATGATAAACTACTTCCATAGATTCATTCCTCGACTAGCAGAAATATTAAGTCCAATTCATAGTCATTTAGCCAAAGAGCTTAAAAAAGGTAAGAAAGTGAAGAATTTAGAGTGGACAAAGGAATGCGAGGACGCTTTTGTCAAAGCTAAGAACGCATTTACTTCAGCAACTCTATTAGTTCATCCCTCTGAGAACGCAATTTTTAGTTTAACAGTTGATGCATCGAACGTGGCTGTAGGAGCAATGCTGGAGCAAACAGGCAAAAATGGGCCTGAACCACTAGCATTTTCTTCGAAAAAATTAAGCGCCGCGAAATCGAAATATTCAACCGATAGAGAACTTTTAGCCATATATTTGGCAATTAAACATTTTAGACATTTTCTGGAAGGTCGTGAGTTTGCAATTTTCACAGACCACAAGCCGCTAACTTCGGCAATATGGACAAAAGCTGAAAGAAGTCCAAGACAGGCGAGACAGTTGGATTACATTACGCAATTTACGTCGGATATTAGATATATCAAAGGAAAAGCTAACGTAGTAGCGGATACATTATCCCGAGTAGAGACAGATAGTAAGGATTGTGACGCGATTAAAGAAAAGAAAATAGATTTAGAAATTATTGCGGAAGAACAGAAAGATGATTTAGAATTGAAGCATTTAATGGAAGATTCTGGTAGAAATTCAAGAATAATATTAATAGAAAAAGATGTACCTTTAACAAGTAATAAAATTTGGCTAGAATGTTCAACGGGTAGAGACAGACCGTTCATTCCAAAAACTCTACGACGAGAAGTTTTTAACATTGTACATAATTTAGCACATCCAGGTATTCGAAGTACAAGAAAGCTGATAACAGGAAGATACTTTTGGCCTAGGATGAACAGCGAAATTAATTTATGGGCGAAAACATGCATAGAATGCCAGAAAGCCAAGATTTATAGACATACTAAATCCCCAGTTGAAAAATTTAAGGCGCCAACAGGAAGGTTCGAACACATTCATATAGACATAGTCGGACCACTCCAGCCAGCAGAAGGATTCACGTATTTATTAACGATCGTGGACCGTTTCACCAGGTGGCCTGAAGTCTATCCTCTTAAAAATATCACTGCACAGATGGTAGTAAGAACATTGTATGAACAGTATTTTCCAAGATTCGGAATTCCATTAACTGTTACCACAGACCAAGGAGGTCAGTTTGAAGGAAAAATGTTTGAGGAATTTTCGAAGCTTTTGGGTACACATAGGATCAGAACAACGGCATATCATCCGCAAGCGAATGGAATGGTAGAGAGGCTTCATAGACAACTTAAAGCATCATTGAGAGCCAAGATGGATAACCCGAACTGGTTACTGCACTTACCAGCCATTTTACTGGGTATGCGAACTACAATAAAAGAAGACCTAAAGTGTAGTCCAGCAGAGTTAGTGTATGGCCAAGCGCTACGAATCCCAGGAGAGTTCTTCATAAGAGACACAGAGATTGTATCAGACCCGACAGACTTTGTGGCAAGGTTAAGAAACCATACCCAGTAGGACTTGTAATGGCTATGGAAACGATTTGGTAATCACAATTCACAAACTCTAGACCTTACCGCACGCAATACCAACTGCATTACATTTACATTGCAATGTCCGCCCTGGTAAGGCCTTTCTTTTTACATCATACAGGTTTTTACATACAGGTCATTACATTTTGCATTACTTTGTATTAACTTCCGATTTTCACCAAAGAAATAATTGATTGAAATTTCAGCGGTTGCCAAAAGTCCTACTGGGTATGAGAAATATTGTTCCAACGGACTCTCGAGATCAGAAGAAAGGTTTCTTTGTGCCAAAGGGATTAAGGGACTGCGAATTTGTTTTCCTGAGGACAGATAGGATGAGAGGATCATTACAAAATCCATATGAAGGACCGTATAAAGTGATCAAAAGGGGAGATAAAAATTTTTCGATAGATGTTAACGGGAAGGTAGTAAAAGTATCTATCGATAGACTAAAACCGGCACACATAGAAAGAAACGAAAACAGTAATAGGCCGGTAACACGAAGTTCGAAGAAAAGAGTTCGGTTTCGATTGTAAAGTAAATTTTCAGTCATGATTTTCGTTAATTGATATTTTCATGGACGGAAGGGGGAGTTATGTAGCAGTCGCTACGCATTAATTTTATGTTTCTCTTATTATGAGTTTTTGTTGTTAGTTATCGAATTCAAATATATGTACTTACAATTTTGGAGTACAGTGTGCGTTACGTCATCGGTTTAGATTTTCACTACTACTTTGGAAATACACTTTAGGGAAATCACAATCACGTACGCTTACACTGTACAAGTATTGAATGTATAAAACATAGGTACACGAATTGATTTGACATGTAAAATAAAAAAATAGAATGTATTAGTAATAAAGTTTTTGTTGAACGTTTAACATGCAAAATAGTAACTCATGTATTAGTTGGAAGTTTTTATCATTAAAAGTTCCGGTTGTATAATTCAACCGCATGTAAAGTCGTTTAACTTAAAATAAAAATAACCTGAATAAAAATATTTTTAAATCGATACAAAATAAATAGTTTATTTACTAAAACAATTATAAACTATTATGGTGTGGAGGAACTCCAAAATAATGTAAATGTGGAGTTAAGGAGTCTAGGCCCCCACATCAGTGTCGAAACGCCGTTTTGAAACTATTTCTCTTCATGTTTTTTGGTTGCTGATTATGAAAATCCGCAGGAAATTTTAGGACTGCAATAAAATATGTTTGTCACCCTTATAAATATAAAATACACCCCTTTTTAAGGATAAGGATAATTATAATAATCAAATTAAATGCACTCTTTTTTATATTTATTTGCGAAGGTGGTTGATTTTTATTTAATCTAGCCAAATTTTATCAAGCATTAAGGGGATAAAACTAAAGGGAAGTAATATTTTAAAAATAAACTTTATACAGCAGCTTTTTTCTACGTTTTGGGTAATTGTTGCTGCTACTGGATTGCAGGTTGGTTGCTTGGTATTGTTAAGAAGAAATAAGTCATTTTCAACCACCCCTAGATACAAGTTGTATTTGAAAAATAATTCAAATATTTGTATGTGTTTAAATTTTATTTTTGATGAAATAATATCAAAAATAAATTGGAAAATTTATTATAACCTCTTTTTCAATGCGGTGAATCCACCCTTGAATCAAATCAAAATCAAAAAAAAAACTTGAAAAATGTTGTACGATTTTTGAACAAATTTCCCAAAATAACTCTTGTACAACTAGTCCATTATTTAGTTTGTCATATCATGGTTCATTGTCTTTCAGTAAGATTAGTACAAGGGTGGAATAGGTTAACCATTATGATCTTTGGGAGGTGGAATTGACGAGGAATTCTGCGTTTGAATTCTTGGATGTTGTAGGAGCTCGGAAATACTAACCGATTCTTCCAGAATCCAGTTGTTCTTTTTAGAAACGAATTCCTATTTTGTAAAGTGCCCGAAAAGAGGGCTGCAGGTGGAAGGAGTGAGACGAGTTATCTAATTTGGTGCTGAGGGAATAAGATTGCCGTGCAGTCAGGAGAGGGTTTATTTCGATGGTACAGAGATAGTGGCGAAAGAATGTTGTATGTTTAGCAAGTAATTTGTTGATCTACACAGGAAGCACCAAGATTTATTGATTGTCAGTTCGCCTTCGACGATAACTTCGGAAGTTTACGGGATAAAACTGATAAGTGTTTAAATATTCTCCGTTTTTACAACCCAGCGGGAAATGTAATGGCTAGGTAAGCGAGGTGATAATGAGATGAACCCATTACCTTTGTGATGAAATAATAGCTTACTTTTACATAGGGATGTCCTATGGCGGTAAGTACTTACTGTAGGCATTACAAACGAGGACTTATTTCAGAGGTGAAGTGTAGTATACATAGATTACCATGTACCTACAACATATTTTATCCTATAAAAAGAAGGACATACCTGAATTCGTCAATCACAGCAAAATTATAAGAATTGTCCGCGAAAGCTCTCAACATACATACCACTCGTATCACTAATCGTGAGCCACTGAAACGCGGCGGGCGGTTCTCAATCGCATTGAACACGATTTGGTGCGCATACAGACATAGCTTTCTATAAGCAAATATGTAGATAGGCTAGGCGCGGTATTATCAGCCGCGCGGTATTATCCAACCCTCCCCTAAGGCACGCAGAATAAAATTCTGGCTACCCTTTTTAGCATTAAAAACATTACTATCCAAAATTACCACTGCATTTCAGCTACATTTGGTGAGAATTTTACTAGCAAAATATCTTTTTGACTGCACTGCACGATCCACACCGAACGAATTGGAGGACGGAATAAACTCAAGAAGAGAGGCTTCGACAAGACAAAGAATAATAAAAGCACATCACATTTCCAAAGAAAGTATTTAACAAGTCATTACCTAGTCGCTTACCTAGCCATTACAATGTAAAGACCTCCATTTTACTAAATTTGCAGTAGAATTTTTCAATTACCATGTAAGCGGTTACACAAATCATTAATGAATTCTTAGGTTACCCGCTGGGAAATAAAGCCTTTGATTTGTTACATATAGGGTGTTAGTAATACTCTATTTACAAATTTTATAGCCCCAAACTATTAGGAGTCCTAGCATACGTGACAGACCCTGTACAAGCAGTTGCGGAAAAATTGTAAAGATGAGAGGATGAATATTAACAAAACCAGTTAATACTAAGTAAAGCCGGTTAATAGTACACTTCAGCCTGCCCTGTTATGCTGTCTGTAAATTTTGGAAAGAAGGATTCAATTGTTTTACAGTTCCAGGATGATAATTTATGTGGATCTATCATTATAGCCAAGGTCCTAAATCCAAACCAATGCCTGAATGCGAAAGGATCTTTTTGACTGAAAGCCGTGAATTATGCCTACTGGGGACACCACGATATAAAAAAACGCGCCCTGTACTCGACCTCTTAGGTGGTGTGGAAGAGAGTGCACAAGACTTATTATATTTATAAAGCACTTACAATTCCTGGTGCGTTATAAATTTTAAAATATTCTTTAGTAACAGTAAAGTGCGACAGTTTAGCATGGAATGTTTTACATAAAGAAAGATTTTACTTTTCCCATATCATTAAACATCAAATCTTAATGATGAGGCAAAATACTTCATTGCCTGGGATAGATACTATATGATAAAAACCTCTTCCAATTTAAAATCTAATTTAAAACTTTTAACTGAAATTTTCTCAGGCTCAACTTTTGGTCGAAAATAAAAAAATTTTTATATTCTGTACAAAGCAGAAATTAAAATTTGCGGCACCGTATCCACCTGCAGACAAAAAAATATTTCATAAAAAAATAAAAAAAAATAAAAATCTTCCACGACTAAATTTTTCCCTAAACCTGAAAAATCGTTTTTAAGCAACACAACAACAAAAATTCCGAAAATTTTGTCTCAAAGAACGGCAGGCGCAATCGCAAGTATCCCAGTTCATGCGATTGCTATATACATGAATTCAAAAGTTCAATGTACATAAACAGTGAAACCGATAGACAGCTTTTATATATTTCGAAAGCTCTTGAGTCTCAGTTTTAACATGGATTTTTGAAATCAGTGTAAGTAGGGCCATCTATGTCCAAAGCCCGCAAACAAGGTTACGTATCTACTTATAGATAATCAATGTCGATTCCAAATTTCTCAAAGCCTGCGATAAAAGCTATGCAATAGCTTAAAAGTTGTAACATACTCTACAAATTTTTCAATATTCAAAATCAATTTTTGCAGATTTGATATTTTTTCATTATACATTTTTCCTACCGCAGACTGCACATACATATAATCTTTTTTTATTGAAAGGCGTTGCAACGCACGCGGGTGCTAGTATCTAATAAACTCGATGGAATGCGACCTGTTCTAAGCGAAGTGATCTTTTTTGGATTCTGCACAGCGATAGCCTTCTAACGAAACATTACTTTAAAAATCGTGCAAAAATTTCTTTACCCTTTACAAATTCCACGATTTTTTCAAACCTTTCATAAGCACTTTTTTGACGGGGAATTGTTTTCTACGCGTGATACAGTTTCAGGAAATTGCGACTCATCCCGAGATTTCCAGGAGCCACCGAAAAATTCGTTCTTTTGGGCCAAGGCTGACAAATACTACCTCCGGAAAGCTTTGGAGTTTCTAAATGAAGTCATTCCCTTCCCAGTTTCTCAGTGGCGCTTCACGCGCTCAATACGAGTTCGAACACCCGTCCTAGTGTAACGAACGAAGTACGAAGGAAATGTTTGTTTGTTAACGTTCGGGAAAAACAAATTCTCTAGAATTTTTTTAGATTAACCACTATTATAGTTATTTGAACTAGCTTCTCCCAGGATTACTTTGTCACCAGTTCTGATACTAGTCAATTTTCCACTAGTGCTTTACTTTGTAAGAAGACAGTTTATTCCGTCTACGTTCATCATACTGGGAAGTTAATCGTGTGGACCAAAGGGGTCAAACCCACATCCCAACTAGTTAACTTCCCAGTATAGGGAAGTAGTATTGTAATCGGTCCGAAAATCGAAATCGGAATTTTCAACGTATTTTCACTTTTCAAGGTCCCAAGAGCATTTCAAGCAAAAATGTGAGAGGAAGTATGTGTGTGTGTGCGTACGTACGTATTCATTTTTTCCTGCACGATATCGCGGGAACTAAAAAAGCTAACACCTTCGTTGAGGTGTCGTTGGAAGCGTATTAACGGAAATATGATCTGAAAAGAATTTTATAAAATTTGGTCGAGCCGTTTTTTGGTTTAAGCGACGTTAGTGATTTTTGTACCTACGCGATATCGCCCGAACCACAAAAGATATCGAATTACTTGAGGTGCCGTCCGAAACGTATTAACGATAATATAATTTGAAAAGATTTTATAATATTCGGTCGAGCCGTTTTTTGGCTTAAAGGACATAAGTGATTTTTGTACTTGCAAGATATCGCGTGAGCTATAAAATATATCGACTTCTTTGAGGTGCCGTTCGAAGAATATTAACCAAAATATGATCTGAAAATATTTTCATAAAATTTGGTTGAATCATTTTTTTGTTTAAACGACGCTCGCGATTTTTATATCTGCACGATACCGCGCGAACCAAAAACTATATAGACTTATATTAAGAAGAATATTAACGAAAAAATGCCCTGAAAAAATTTTCATAATATTCGGTCGGGCCTTTTTTTGTTTAAATGGAAAAACTTCGGCTAAGTGTCAGAAACACCTTAAATAGATAAGTTTTGCTAATACATATCTAATAAACTTGATGGAATGCGACCGTTTTTACAAACATCACGAATGGATTAGCACTTTTTGACGGGGAATTGTTTTCTAAATGTGATAGTTTCAGGAAATTGCGGCTTATACCGAGATTTCCAGTTGTTATTGCAAAATTCGTTCTTTTTGGTCAATTCTGACAAGTACTTTACATTGATTGGTTTTGCTAATATCTCCGGAAAGCTTTAGAATTTCCAAATGAAGTCACGGCGCACAGTGGGACGAATTGCCGAAAACGTGGACAAAAGTCTAAATATTGATGAATTTGGACGAAATTCGGTATTATAGGGTAATCGACCTCGCTGATCACGAATTTTATGTCAAAAACTGAAAATTCAAAGTGGCGAATCCAATATGGCGGGAATAATTTTTCAAAATTTGTATAAATAAGTTCAAAACTTGTATTTATATGTTTTTGAGCATGCTGAATACGAATTTGGTACTTGAATTCGAAAATTTTAAGAACAGGAACTCGAGTGACTCTGTTTACAAGATATGTAGACCATTAGAATTTTCTGGAAAACGAAGAATATTGGGATTTAAATCACACTTTTTAATTACATATCTTGTAAACGGAGTCACTCACGTTCCTGTTCTTAATCTTAATCTATATCTATAAAAATCTCGTGTCACAGTGTTTGTTACCGTACTCCTCCGAAACGGGTTGACCAATTTGCATGAAATTTTTTGTGTATATTTGGTAGGTCTGAGAATAGGTCGTAGGCTATTTTTTATACCTTTAACCAATAAAACAGATCCAAAATCAAAAAAAAAATGGTAATTTTAGGAATTCTCACCTCATTTTAGTTTCAATAGCTTCATGGCCTACCTATTGTTTGACAAATGTAAAATTGTCATTAAATTGAATCATTACATTTAATGAAAATTTCAAATTTACGCAGCTGTCAAACAATAGGTAGGCCATGACGCTATTGAAACTAAAATGATCCATGGCGGCCGTCTCAAGAAGGCGGTGTACCACTTTCTTCACAACCACCTCGACATGGGTATCAAATGAAAGGGTATGATAAGTAGAATACAATAAGCAATGTAGTATACAAAATATATCTTTAGATCCATGGCGGCCGTCTCAAGAGGCCGGATTACCACTTTCTTCACAACCACCTCAACATGGGTATCAAATGAAAGGGTATGTTAAGTACAATACAATAAGCAATGTAGTATACAAAATATATCTTAAGATCCATGGCGGCCGTCTCAAGAGGGCGGGGTACCACTTTCTTGACAACCACCTCGACATGGGTATCAAATGAAAGGGTATGATAAGTAGAATACAATAAGCAATGTAGTATACAAAATATATCTTTAGATCCATTACGGCCGTCTCAAGAGGGCGGGGTACCACTTTCTTCACAACCACCTCGACATGGGTATCAAATGAAAGTGTATGATAAGTAGAATACAATAAGCAATGTAGTATACAAAATATATCTTTAGATCCATGGCGGCCGTCTCAAGAGGGCGGGGTACCACTTTCTTCACAACCACCTCGACATGGGTATCAAATGAAAGGGTATGATAAGTAGAATACAATAAGCAATGTAGTATACAAAATATATCTTTAGATCCATGGCGGCCGTCTCAAGAGGGCGGGGTACCACTTTCTTCACAACCACCTCGACATGGGTATCAAATGAAAGGGTATGATAAGTAGAATACAATAAGCAATGTAGTATACAAAATATATCTTTAGATCCATGACGGCCGTCTCAAGAGGGCGGGGTACCACTTTCTTCACAACCACCTCGACATGGGTATCAAATGAAAGAGTATGATAAGTAGAATACAATAAGCAATGTAGTATACAAAATATATCTTTAGATCCATGGCGGCCGTCTCAAGAGGCCGGATTACCACTTTCTTCACAACCACCTCAACATGGGTATCAAATGAAAGGGTATGTTAAGGAGAATACAATAAGCAATGTAGTATACAAAATATATGTTTAGATCCATGGCGGCCGTCTCAAGAGGGCGGGGTACCACTTTCTTGACAACCACCTCGACATGGGTATCAAATGAAAGGGTATGATAAGTAGAATACAATAAGCAATGTAGTATACAAAATATATCTTTAGATCCATGGCGGCCGTCTCAAGAGGCCGAATTACCACTTTCTTCACAACCACCTCAACATGGGTATCAAATGAAAGGGTATGTTAAGGAGAATACAATAAGCAATGTAGTATACAAAATATATCTTTAGATCCATGGCGGCCGTCTCAAGAGGCCGGATTACCACTTTCTTCACAACCACCTCAACATGGGTATCAAATGAAAGGGTATGATAAGTAGAATACAATAAGCAATGTAGTATACAAAATATATCTTTAGATCCATGGCGGCCGTCTCAAGAGGGCGGGGTACCACTTTCTTGACAACCACCTCGACATGGGTATCAAATGAAAGGGTATGATAAGTAGAATACAATAAGCAATGTAGTATACAAAATATATCTTTAGATCCATGGCGGCCGTCTCAAGAGGGCGGGGTACCACTTTCTTCACAACCACCTCGACATGGGTATCAAATGAAAGGGTATGATAAGTAGAATACAATAAGCAATGTAGTATACAAAATATATCTTTAGATCCATGGCGGCCGTCTCAAGAGGGCGGGGTACCACTTTCTTCACAACCACCTCGACATGGGTATCAAATGAAAGGGTATGATAAGTAGAATACAATAAGCAATGTAGTATACAAAATATATCTTTAGATCCATGGCGGCCGTCTCAAGAGGCCGGATTACCACTTTCTTCACAACCACCTCAACATGGGTATCAAATGAAAGGGTATGTTAAGGAGAATACAATAAGCAATGTAGTATACAAAATATATCTTTAGATCCATGGCGGCCGTCTCAAGAGGGCGGGGTACCACTTTCTTGACAACCACCTCGACATGGGTATCAAATGAAAGGGTATGATAAGTAGAATACAATAAGCAATGTAGTATACAAAATATATCTTTAGATCCATGGCGGCCGTCTCAAGAGGGCGGGGTACCGCTTTCTTCACAACCACCTCGACATGGGTATCAAATGAAAGGGTATGATAAGTAGAATACAATAAGCAATGTAGTATACAAAATATATCTTTAGATCCATGGCGGCCGTCTCAAGAGGGCGGGGTACCACTTTCTTCACAACCACCTCGACATGGGTATCAAATGAAAGGGTATGATAAGTAGAATACAATAAGCAATGTAGTATACAAAATATATCTTTAGATCCTTGGCGGCCGTCTCAAGAGGCCGGATTACCACTTTCTTCACAACCACCTCAACATGGGTATCAAATGAAAGGGTATGTTAAGGAGAATACAATAAGCAATGTAGTATACAAAATATATCTTTAGATCCATGGCGGCCGTCTCAAGAGGGCGGGGTACCACTTTCTTGACAACCACCTCGACATGGGTATCAAATGAAAGGGTATGATAAGTAGAATACAATAAGCAATGTAGTATACAAAATATATCTTTAGATCCATGGCGGCCGTCTCAAGAGGCCGAATTACCACTTTCTTCACAACCACCTCGACATGGGTATCAAATGAAAGGGTATGATAAGTAGAATACAATAAGCAATGTAGTAGACTCAATATACCGATTCATGGCGGCCGACGCAAGACCCATGTTCTTTGAGGCATTTCATCTGTGTAAAATTCATATCTCGAAAAATATTAAGTCAATGGATGGTTTTTATTGTTTACAATTGACTTATGGGTGCAGCGTAGACGCACCGGGTCCCAGCTAGTCTATATCTATAAAAATCTCGTGTCACAGTGTTTGTTACCGTACTCCTCCGAAACGGGTTGACCAATTTGCATGAAATTTTTTGTGTATATTTGGTAGGTCTGAGAATAGGTCGTAGGCTATTTTTTATACCTTTAAACAAAAAAACAGCTGCAAAATCCAAACAAAAATGGTAATTTTCGGAATTTTCACTTCATTTTAGTTTCAATAGCTTCATGGCCTACCTATTGTTTGACAAATGTAAAATTGTCATTAAATTGAATCATTACATTTAATGAAAATTTCAAATTTACGCAGCTGTCAAACAATAGGTAGGCCATGACGCTATTGAAACTAAAATGATCCATTGCGGCCGTCTCAAGAGGGCGGTGTACCACTTTCTTCACAACCACCTCGACATGGGTATCAAATGAAAGGGTATGATAAGTAGAATACAATAAGCAATGTAGTACACAAAATATATCTTTAGATCCATGGCGGCCGTCTCAAGAGGGCGGGGTACCGCTTTCTTCACAACCACCTCGACATGGGTATCAAATGAAAGGGTATGATAAGTAGAATACAATAAGCAATGTAGTATACAAAATATATCTTTAGATCCATGGCGGCCGTCTCAAGAGGCCGGATTACCACTTTCTTCACAACCACCTCGACATGGGTATCAAATGAAAGGGTATGATAAGTAGAATACAATAAGCAATGTAGTATACAAAATATATCTTTAGATCCATGGCGGCCGTCTCAAGAGGCCGGATTACCACTTTCTTCACAACCACCTCAACATGGGTATCAAATGAAAGGGTATGTTAAGTAGAATACAATAAGCAATGTAGTATACAAAATATATCTTTAGATCCATGGCGGCCGTTTCAAGAGGGCGGGGTACCACTTTCTTCACAACCACCTCGACATGGGTATCAAATGAAAGGGTATGATAAGTAGAATACAATAAGCAATGTAGTATACAAAATATATCTTTAGATCCATGGCGGCCGTCTAAAGAGGCCGGATTACCACTTTCTTCACAACCCTATCAAAATGGGTGTCAAATTAAAGGGTATGATAAGTAGAATACAATAAGCAATGTAGTAGACTCAATATACCGATTCATGGCGGCCGACGCAAGACCCATGTTCTTTGAGGCATTTCATCTGTGTAAAATTCATATCTTGAAAAATATTAAGTCAATGGATGGCTTTTATTGTTTACTATTGACTTATGGGTGCAGCGTAGGCGCACCGGGTCCCAGCTAGTATCATATAAAGGAATACACACTTAAAAGACGAACCGATTTACGTTGCTCTACGATAAGTCTAGGAGTTGTTCAACTTTAAGTAAAAATTAAAAAAATACATTTTTTCTTTCGTAAACACCCTGTACCTTAGTGGATAGCGGGGATAGCCCCCTCTCTAAAACAATTTTTTTCTCCAAAACCATCCAGGAATCACCCTGAAAATATTAGCCACTTAGTCCAAAAGAGGATTTATTGAAAATCTGATGACAGATACAAGTTTCATATTAGGGGATATGAGTATTTTAAATATCTCATGAACGGCGATTCGTACGGGAAAATGTATAATATCATTTTTTGCAGATAATCGCATGATCTACAAACTTTCTAAACAACATTTTAGGATGGAACTTGCCGTTTAAGATGATGGGAATAATGAATAGAAACACTCTTCGTACGATATTATTACATATACATATTTTAGTTTTAATATTTCGACCGACTAGTAGTTGCGGACTAACTGAAACTAAATCTTATGTGTATGTGGTTCAAGAGAAGAAGTGTTGCCAGTGCTAACATAAGAGATATTATCCAAAAACGGTATTTTCTGTTTTCGGGGGTTGTTAGGAGCAGCGAACAACCAATTTTCCGAAACTTTTTTTTAACATATTGTACTCATGAAAAACAATTTTTTTAGAAAAAGTTTCGTGAGAACATTTAGTTAGAGGTCTGCATTCAAATTGTGCTCTGACGACTGAACTAATATTCATAGGTATATATGTATATCCGCGACTTTGAATTTCCTAATTTTGACATCAGATTCGTAATCAGTATGCTCAAACACATATAGAAGTTTTTAACTTATTTCTACAAATTTTTAAAAATTATGTCCGCCATATTGGATCCGCCATTTTGAATTTTAAAAAGTGATCAGCGACGTCGATAACCACCATATTCTGTGAAGATTTAAAAATATGGAGAATTTTCCCGCACTTTTATAGACATTTCAATAAAACTAAAATGAGCCGTTGATTTTGAAAGTGAGGCAAGTCCATTTTGTGAAAAAATTAGTTAAAGCTAAATTTTATTACAAATTAATATAAATTTTATGTTTTTAATCAATTCATGATAATTTTTTTTCAATATCAGTAATAATTCCTTATTAGTAAATTGTTTGGGTAACGATTTTTCAAATGCGTTGATTTTGAAAGTGAGGCAAGTCCACTTTTTTTTTGTTTTTAGCCTTTTGGGGAGCTCTCTGGCCTCCTTAGAGGCAAGGTGGGATTTTTCTGGTATTTTTTCCTAATAGTAGGGACTGTTAGGCAAATTTTAAGGGGTCAAACAGCCGTTTTTGAGGCCGTGGGAGGCAAAATTAAGGTAAATTTTAGTGCATTTTTAGTGCATTTTATGAGGCACCTATAAATCGATGTAATTAGAGCCCCAGGTGAGGTGCAATGACTTTCTATTGATTGATTATGAATTATTACATTGTAAGTAACTAGTTTTATAATTTAGACATGGGTGGCGTGCATAGGGTGCATACGAGAAGGGGTCAAACTTTGAAAACACCTCTGGAATCTCTGGAGGATGCAATTTTAAAAAGAGCAAAAAATACTGATGGAGAAACTGTTAATTGGTTGAATATTTGCTGGATAAGATGTCTAACAACTGCGCCATATAAATTATTTTATAAAACGTCTATGGAAAAGGATTCGCAATTTAAAACTCTTGATTTAACCCCAAAATGAGGTCGACCAAGTAATTTCGAAAAAATAGTTTTGTCATCGTTATATAAGAACACTAGAGCAATTACTCAAGAAAAGTATGAAGACATGATGGATTTATTACCCTATATACCACCCATTCATCATGAATACTTTAAAAACCTTCACTATCAAAATTAAGAAATACGCATACAACTTGTTATTGAATACTTTTCCCATCTTTTTTTTTTATTTAAATTGAAGTCTCTTTTTCTTTTATTGTAACTTTTCTAGAGAAGAAATAAATATTGAAATAAAATAAATTAATATTTTTACTTATAAATAAAAACAAAAAAAAAATTACAAATAAATTTTATTTAAAAAAAATCAATGTTTTCAATAAATCGTTGCTTTTGAAAGTGGGGTAAGTCCATTTGCACATATCAAAATTATATTTCTTTTCAGATAACTTCTATATCCACGATTGCATATTAAATTTACATGAAAAAAGACCTCAAAAAAATTCAAATAAGTCTATTACTACTTTAGGATATTTTTAAATTCATTCAAACGCAAACCTTTAAATATCTAGCAATAACATAAAATGGACTTGCCTCACTTTCAAAAGCAACGGCTCAAATATAGAAGCCGTAACTGCATATGTGGTTTACTAAGAGAGTTGCGGCTAGTAGCTGGATTTTATTTTTTAATCCTGAAGTAAATATAACCTATTTTATAAAAAAATACTTGACTTAGTGGTATTCCGTGGAACTCATAACTTATCTCTTAATTTCGATTGAATTTTATAATTTTTTCTCGTTATTATACATAATTATTGTTTATTTCAATAACAAATGTTAACACGTCGCTTAACAAGTTATAAAGCATTTAAAATTTAGTACATACCTGGAGAAACATTCTCCATTTTCAATATTTCGAATCTGTATTGTCGTTATAATTTTATACAAGTTTCAATTTGCACTACGTTTTTTAAGCACAGAGCCGAACGCTTTACAAATAAACAATGGCCAAGTTCGACCTTCTGTGCAGCTTCAAGGAAAAGCAATTAACCGTTTCTACTGCCGGGATTTAATATAACCAACAATACTGTAGTCAACCCAAAACATGAAAATCCCAAGATCGAAACTTTTATTTTCGGACTTTTGTCCACGCTTCAAGCAATTCGTCCCACTGTGCGGCGCTTCAACACGCTCATTACAGATTCAAACACCCGCTTTAGCGAACGAAGGAAATGTTTGTTTGCTAACGTTCAGGAAAAATAAATTCTCTAGAAAAATCTTATGGATTTACAACTATGTATTATCGTTATTTGAACTACATAGCTTCTCTCAGGACTGCTTTGTGACCAGTTCTGACACTAGTCAATTTCTCACTAGTGCTAAACGTATTCACAATTGTGCAGGAGTCGACCAAAGTACCAAAAAAATACTTATTATTAAAATAGAGTTTATTACAGATTAACATTGTACAATAAATTAAGAATCACAGTGCAATTTAGGATAAAGATGGTTAAAAAATACTGTTTTTTTTGCAAATAACAAGATGATTGTCCTAAATTGTAAGAAAATGTCCTATATTTGTTTTTATTTTGGTAATTGCTGTTTATGTTTAGGTAGGCTAACCTAAAAAGTTTTTACCATCTTAAAACATCCTATTTATAGCTAATGTAAGTAGTAATAAATGGGGTGAAACATGGAATAAAATATTAGTGCTTGAGTTTTCCTTTGCCTTTTTGCTTTCTTCGTCGAGTTCATCGCCTTTAGTATTATGTATAATGTCATTTGTAACATCGTATTGATCGATATCCGATGGAACTACGGCATAATCTAAGAAATATGGTATATTTTGATAAACAATTCGACCATTCAATGGCTGTGGTGGGCGGAAATTGTGTAACAAATGATGTCCATCGTGGGAGTAAAGCTCGCGAAATCTTGTCACCTGTAACATATTTATTATGATTTTTAAACCGCCAAAAATTTTAAATATAGAATTATTATCTACCTGATCGGATGAAATACTGATGGGTACAGTAAAGTCAATCCATGTAACAACTTCACTGCATGGTGGTGTCGTTAATGATCCGGTGTAAGTAAAGTATTGTGTTGTATCGTTTGATATAAGATCTTTTAGTAATGGAATGCTTAAGAGTCTTGTATGTGATCCAGGCTGAATTATATCCCTCAATTGGGAAGTAAAATCTTCGTAGTGTTCATTTCCCGTATCAGTCAGCTAGAAAAAATAAATTTTTAGTATTTGTTATAATATGTTTTGTTTGATAGTTACTTCATAAAAGTAGGCTAATACGACTAATCCATCGGGGAATTTTAATGCATTATAAAATTCGTCGTATCCTGATTTATAGAAAACAATGTGTAGTTCTAACGGGAAACTGCGATTGTTGATCAGATCTTCGCTGCCGAATGTATCATTATCACCCCAGTGAAAATGGTACTGCGCAAATGTGTATTCTTCCTCCATTGGGCCTCCGGTTATGGTTGGTCGTTCTGCGTAGTCCATTGTAACCATAACTGAAATATATTATGTATGTAAATGTTTAAACTTGTATTTTAAATTTTATTTGAGGATGTAGAATATATAGAAAAATAAATCTTTGGTGTCCGGCGTGATAAAAGGCAGCAGATAAATGAGCTCGCAGAAAAAGCGGAAAATGCGGCAAGCACAGTCAACAGTAAAGTGCTGTACCAAGTCACTAAGCAGCTTTCTCTTAAAATTAAAGAAAACAGAACAAAATTATAAAAGCTCTGGATTTTCCAATGAGATGTGTCTTGGATATGGTTGTTACACAAGCTATTTTTGTATCACAGATTTTGATCCAAATCTTTTTTGGATCAAGTTGTTGTTGTTGGTTTGCTTGAAAGTTAACGAGTAGGATCACGGTGTAAAAATAACGCTGCTTTTAATTTTAAGGGTAAATAAATTTATTTGGAAAAATGATTAAAAGTTACCTTTTGTTAATTTTAGAAGTCAATTAAACATTTTTATAAATTCTTTTTAAATCAGATATCTATATAAATATAATTGGAGTGTCTGTCTGTGATTTCAAAATAATTGTGTTTTTTAATTTTATATGGTTATTTACATGATTTTAAAACGAAATCACGCATTTTTAAAATTTTTGTCTGTCTGTATTAGGGTTGCCAATTTTTTGAGTAGCCCGACGAGGACACTTCGAAAAAAGTAAAAAAAAACAGTTAACAAAAGAAAAACTACACAAAAGCCAATCGCTATTAAATTTTGTAGCTCTCTTAGGTTTCTTTGGTGGTGTGTTTTCCATTTTCTAAGATTGCTACAAAGTATATAAATTAAAATTGTTATGAAGTTCATTATATCCTGCTCGTTAAAAGTCCTTCTCGTTAAAGGTCAAATTTGCGTTTACATTTTTGTACAACTGGTTACTGAAAAATGAATCTACTTCTTTTTTCAGTAAGAAGTTCTGTAGTTCTCTGTTTTAAATATGGACTAGATGAAGTAGATAAATACTTTTTGAAGTAGTAGAAGGAGAACAATAAAATTTCACAAATATTATAAATTTTTATGAAGTCACGAGGATTTTCAAAGCGCGACGAGGACTGAGGACAAAACTCATGAAAAGAGGACAATCCTCGTCAAACGAGGATGTTTGGCAACCCTAGTCTGTATGTCTGTCTGTCTGTTTGTTCGGGCTAATCTCGGAAACGGCTAATCCGATTGGGATGGGACTTTCACTGGGGGATTCAGTATTTAGGCGGGCATGTTTTAGGCTATTTATATGCACTATATATTAGCTGCATCTGTATGTATGTATGGATGTATGTATGTAGACAAGTCTTGAAAATTGTTTTTGACCCACTTCCATATAACCGATCAGCTTCAAATTTTGCACACATCTACAGTTCAAGTGACAATGCAATCTGACCATTTTATATAAAAATCAAGATGGCCGTTTCAAGATGGCAGCCGAATTTCGCAATTGTGCTCGTTGACCGCCGACATGGGTATCAAATGAACGGGAATGATAAATATATTATAATTACCTATTTGGTGCTATTCCAAATTCAAAATGGTGGCCAACATAGATGGCGGATTATTTTTTTATTTACATCACGATCGGTATGGGTATCAAATGAAAGGATATGACAAATAGAATACTATTACCTGGGTGGCGTAATTCCAAATTCAAAATGGCAGCCAACACAAAATGGCGAACTACCTTTTCTTACAACGCTCTCGGTATGGATACCAAATAAAAGTGTATGATGAGTAGAGTACAGTAAGCTGCTCATTTTAAATATCGGTCACCACAAAATAACGGAAGACATATAATAAAGTAAAAGGTAAAAAACTAAAAATATAGTTTAAAAATACATTTAGAAATGGACTAAAATGTAAAAAATTATGTTGAATGAAAACTTTTTTGCTCAAGCCAGTATATATGATATATGGGGCGCTAGCGAAAAGTTGCAGTAATAATAAAATAAGAATATAGGTAAAGTCCCACGCTTTTTAACATTTCGAAAGGTCGGTTATTTGGTCAATATGAGATCAGGACAGTAGCAGAGATTTCGGAAACTTTACTCACATCAGGAAGAACAGATCATTCTATGCTTAAGATACCGATCGAAGAAGATCATATGGAAAATCCTGCGTGGAAAAAATCTAAAAACCTGCGTGGAAAAAATCTAAAGTTTTACAAGACTGCATGATGTTTGTCTGGGAATGAGATGAGGGTGCTATGGCAAATAAAGTATCTATTAACAGAACACCGCGAGATTTAAGATGTAAAAACCAATTATTTTGGGGAGAAAATCTTTTATTGGCATAGATTCCGAGCAAATGTTGCCGGCTGTCCGGACAAATATGTGGGCCGATGATATTGATGCATGTCTGAAATGATCACTTATTTAGGGACATATTGGAAAACGTCATTTAAAGCAAAAGATGAGAACGCAATCGGAAAACTCAGAATTCAGTACTATTCTCCTCAACATAGGATATGCAATAGAAAATTTTCTGAGATTAATGAGAATGATTACAGTGAGCTGCTGGATGTTGTTTGAAAGTTCGTAATAGATGAGGAAATTTTGATGAGCGACATTTATGACGATTTCGAAAATATCAACTCAACTCAATCGACTCAACTCAGTAATGCCACAAAGATTGTAATACTTACAAGTGAAATATCTAACATCGTTTATAAACAAGCGTTACAGTAGATTGTTAACCAGTGCCGTGAGGGCGGTATGACCGGAAACACGAAAACGGGAAGCAGAAACTGTCCTTTTTAGGATCAAATCAGTAGTATCGTCTTAAAATGTTGGCAATCTTCGTCTCAAGCCATGTTCGCCATGGGGCAAGTTCAGGGGGCCAATTATCCGAGAACGTCAAAATCTACGCCCACAAGACATATTCTGCATAAAATTGGCTAGGTATCTGTTGTGCACGTAATATAAAAGTTTTCCGATGATTAACCTCGAATTTTAAAAAAAGTTGGTGGTAACATATTTTTATAGTCAACTCTAAAGTTTTTTATACATATATCCAAAATCATATCTTACATATTTGTTCTTTGTTTCATTATACTCTTTTCTTATTCCGGACTATGCACACATAATTTTGTTTTATTAAAAGGCGTTGCGACGCACGCGGGTTTTTGCTAGTTTTTATAATAAGTTTTAGAGACTGATACAAATTGCGACAGAACATATCAAAAATCAGAACTACAACTGTAAAAAACTAAATTTCTTCCATGATCCAAGTCCGTTCTTTTATGCTCGGCTGATCTGATCTGGATCACGGTGTAAAAAGAACGCGGCTAATCTTCCCTGTCTCATTCAAAGAATGAGCTCAGCCACGGCTTTCACAAGGCAAGCATCTCTATTTCTTTCTTCCTCCTCTTTTTCTTCTTCTTAGAATTTCTATCCACTTATTTTCATATCTACTTCTGTAACTATTATCCCGTTCTCTTTATCCCACTCACTACATTTATTTAAATTTAAGTTAGATTACCTGTTTGAAAATGTAGTACTCTAAAAGATGTATGATCTTGTGTACCTTTCCAATAAATTTATTATTATTATTATACAGTCCCCGAAATAATTATAGGTTCACATAAAAAATTTAACGCTTTGCTTTCGCTTTTGAGGTTTTCATGGGTGAACCTATAATTATTTCGGTGACTGTAGTAGATGCGCTTCAGCCAATCTTGGAAATAGCATGGAACACCTGTACCTTTCCGGAGGATTGGACGGAAGGTATCATAGTCAAAACACCAAAAAGGGGGGCCAATTTTGTCTCATATATTACTATTTAAGGTAAGAGGACGCAGCAGGGCGAATTCAGGAAGGGCCACTCATGTATTGATCATATCAGCGCCTTGAGAATAATAGTGGAGCAGTCTACTGAATTCCGATCCCCCCTTTTCCATGCTTTCGTAGATTACGAGAAAGCGTTCGACCCAGTTAATAGGAGCTTTTTACGGCAGGCACTACGACGACGTTGACTGCCTGATAAAATAATAGAATTTATAAAAGCCCTATACAACAATTCCAAATGCAGAGTTTTCCATAAAGGAAAATTAAACGACAACTTTGAGGTGAGCTCAGGAGTACGAAAAGGATGCCTACTTTCGCCATTACTATTTCTTATAGTAATAAACAACATCCTTGTCAGCGCTCTAGATAGTAGAACAGGCGGCATACAATGGGGTTTGCTAGACCGCCTTAAGGATCTCGACTACGCGGATGACATCTGTTTGTTGGCCCACAAACATCAGGACCTGAAATACATGTTAAGCAATTTGGCAACAAAAAGTAGTCCAGCAGGCTTAAGGCTAAATCCGACTAAAATAAAAGAAATGCGGATAAACGCAAACACCATTGAATGGACAGCGCTGAATAACCGTGACGTGGACATCAACACAGATCTCAACTAACACCAAACTGCGGCTGTTCAACTCCAACGTTAAGGCAGTTCTTTTGTACAGTTGCGAAATATGGAAAGTCGCCCAATTCATCACAGGGCGCCTACAAGTCTCCATCAACAGATGCTTGCGTCGTATTCTAAAAATCCTCTGGCAAGATAGAATTTCAAACGAAGAACTATGGCGTCGTGCCGGCTAAGAAAAGATAGACGACCAAATCAGGCGAAAGAAATGGAATTGGATTGGCCACATCTTGCGACGCGAAAACGAGAGTCTAGCCAAACAGGCCGTTGACTGGTATCCGCAAGGATCCTGTCGAGTCGGAAGACCTAGAACAACGTGAAGGAGAACCCTATTAGCAGAAGCCGCAACAATTAGGAGATCCTGGTCGGAGCTGAGAGCTGTCGCGCAAAACAGAGTCCGCTAGAGGGCAACTGTTTCCGCCCTATGTCCCATGAGGGATTAAAGGAGCGTAAAGAAAGAAGAGAAGAAATGTTTGGTCAAAAAATACCAGCTAGCCTAACTTTGAGTTTAATACTTAAGATTCTCAAATCACTTTATTTTTGTTACAAATTAATTAAAGAGGGCAATCATTATAAGATGGTTTCGTGAAGGCAGGGAGAAATATGAACTGTATCTATTGTAAATCACACAACATATGTTGACGTTCGTTCTTTGCATACTCGGTGCGATGTGGCCATTACTTTAACAGTTTCGTATGTCTAGTATGTCGAACTTCTTCATTGACCGATCTTGTCTGCACTGCACAGGGAGACTATACAATAGTCCAGGAGGGATAGCGAAAAAGTTAAAATAAATCTACCCTGCGATTTCTTGACGCTATAATTAAGAGAAAAATCGTAGGAATTCAATGAATGTGTTTTGGATAAAATTGATCCACGGGAACAGATGGAAAAAAGCTAATAATCGTAGTGAAAACACGTTTTTTTCACGTTGTAGGTACGAAAAAAAAAAATTGTTCCGGAAAATAAAAAATACTACATAATAGTGCTTAAGGGGACAGGCCCCTCAATAGGTCTCAAAAAATCCTTTTTTTTCTTTTTGCTTAATCGATCTGGCAACTATTCAAGATTATGTGTGTAAAATTTTAGCTCGAAATTCAAAGTATTACGGGAGTTACACGAAAATTCATTCGGTCGCTCAGAGCTCACTAGTAAGTTTTGAACGAAATTACGAAATTTAAAGTGCGTTTTCTCAAAACCATGTTTTTACAATTGGCGGGCAAGATAACTAAAAAAGTTATCAACGGATTTTCTTCAACTAAATTTTATTTTATTCAGTATAAAAAACTACTCTATGTGAACTACGGATTTTGAAAAATTCCGATTTTCAATACCTTTTTTATTAAAGCTATGTATGCTGTTCCTAAGTACGGCGGTCAAGAAAAATGCTCTTATTATTTCTTGACCCCGGTACAGAAAATTTCGACAAGTAATGCGAAATTTTTTTTCCGTGTTCAAAATTGACATTTGACATCATTGCACACTAAAATAATCACTTCAAATAATAATCACGTTAGTGAAAACGCCAAATCTACTTTCCATCAATTTCGGTCAAGAAAAAATGGTCTTTCCAATTTTTTCTTAACCGCCTTAGGAAAAGGATCCATCTATGTGTCAGAATAGTACTAGCATTTTTCTTGAGCGAACAGCGTACTAGGTACAGAAATTTCTTGAGCGAAAATTCCTATAGCATTTCTTGACCGATTACTTAAGCGTTTTTTACATACACTTTATATGGGGAACATTTTCTTGACCGCCGTACTTAGGAACAGCATACATAGCTTTAACAAATAAATGTAAAAAAAGTAACTTTTTTTTTTTGAATCATATTTTTTCGACTAAATTTTCGATTTTTGGAATTTCCGCAGTTCACATAGAACAAATAAGTATAACGAAGAAAACAAAAAAAAAATTTTTGATTTTAGTTGAAAACAACGGCTGCTATCGTGCCCGCCAATGGACTCCGACCGTGTTGAAACGCTGCCGGAAAACGTCAATAACTCAGCCATTTGAAATTTTTCAGATGTAATTTTTTTTGTTAATAAAGTTTAAAGTATGACTAAAACATATCCCAAAATTCGCATGTCTCCGATGTTTCTTTCTGTAAGAAAAAAAATCAGGAAAAAACGCTTATTTCTCGGACGCTTGAGGGGCCTGTCCCCTTAAAGACAAAACATATGAGTTTGAGACAATTAAAATCGGTCGACAGGTTTTTTCAAAAAAATTAAAAAACCGCGAAAAATGGTATTTTTTTGACATTTAATTATAGGGAGTATAATTATCGTAGAACCTTGTGTCAGGGCTTAAATCTGGGCTTGTGCCTACCTACACCTATTTCACAAAAAAGGTTGAACAAGGTCCACAGTGGTCCTAGAAATTTTTTGATAGTCTTAATTTATTCGCACAGAGCTGCTCTACAACCCCATTTTCATGAATTTTATGTAAGGTTTGATTTAACACCTTAAAAACTCGTTTGAAAACCATCCAACCTTTGTATGCATATAATTTCAACTCAGCCCAGCAGGCAGAGTTGAGTCGAGCTCGGTCGACCCTAACTGGACTTGACTCCCGTCTACATGTATAGTTGGACTTTGGTTCAACCTGAGTTCAACTCATCATGTATAAGTACTAAATGCTATCTGAAGGCGGTTCCAAGATGGCCGCCGATTTTCCATGTGTATCAAATGAAAGACTACGACAGGTAGAATACAGTATGCTGTGTGAAGTAATTTTAAATCTAATATGGCCGCCACCACAAAATGGCGGAAGACATATAATAGACTAAAAAGTAGAAAATAAAAATAAATAGTTTAAAAAAATATTAAAAAATACGCTTTTATTTTAATATGAACCAAAAAATAAAAAAATTATTTTGAATGCAAAGTTTTTATTGCTGCGGCCACTTACTTAAATGTAAAAAAGCGTTGGGCGCTAACGAAAAATTCCAGTATTAATAAAATAAGAATATAGGTAAAGAGAGCCCACATATATATTTTGTCTTATAGATGAGAACCTGCGTCATGCGTAAATTTCTTGCGGCCTTTAAAAAGTATCTTGTATTTTTATAAAAGTTGCATTTATAGGTACACTAGTAAAACCCCGCGTGCGTTGCAACGTTTTTCAATAAAAAGGAGAGCTGAGTTGAGTTGAATTGATCCAGTTTCAACTCGATCGCCGTTTATGACTGTTTTCAACCTGGGATGAGCCTGAGAGTCGAATCACTCACATGACATTTGCATGACGACTAAAAACTTTCACTTAAACGCAGTTATCTTACTTCATTCCATTCTGGGAATGCTCCATGAAACTGACAGTTGGCAATTTTAAATGAGAGATGTCTCTTGAGTCGACTCGGGAAATACCATTGCTTGTGTGTCACGTCACTTGCAATGTCACATGACTCTCATAATAAGGTCCGTTTTATGTTAAAAGAAAAACTATTTTGGCAGCGCAGGGTTGACGCCTTCGGTTGTTATCCCACAAATTTCTTGTCATGTATTGTGATCATGATTATTATTTATCATCACGTGTTTCTATTCATTTTTTTTCAAATAATAATTTGTACCATCTCTCAAAATTATTAAATTAAAAAAAAGGTAAAATTCCTTGAAAGTAAAGAAAAAACCATAAAATTCATTTCGTTTGTTTTAATTGTTGACATGATTTATGATAAGAATTATTTTACCAATAATGCAAAACGCAGGTAAAAACGATCGAAAAAGTATGATTTAACGTTCTGACAGCTAATTATTATCAGTCTGGCTGGGAGGCATTGACCTACCGACCGGCCAACATGCTAAAAACAATCAATTTCTTGCGTTCGTATTTAATTAAAATGGGTCTTGTGTAAAAAAGTTTTTGTAAAGTGTCAGAAAATTGTGTTAAAAGTTATTCTTCTATAGGGATTGCCGGAGAATAAATGAGGCCGGCAATATTTAGGGAATTTTATATAATACATATTAGAATATGGATGGAGCATATTTTGAGCTTAAAGTCGGGGTCGAAACTAAATTAAGACTTTTTTATGTTAGCTTAGGAGTCGCCCTTTGTACTAGAGGTTCCGCCAAAAGAGTTGATGCCGGAGCGCGCAGCTGGGGAAATTAAAGCTGCATACAAATAAAAATTGCGCACATATTGATAAGAAAAAATGCGCTTATGTATTTTCAAATTTCCCCTTCGAAATTTGTTGCGACTAGGCTAAGGGACGGGAACAGCATGCCGGGATTCTACTGCGCATGGAAAACGCGACTTTCTCGGCATCAACTCTTTTGGCCACATTTAACCCTACTCGATGACCGTAAGCTAGCCCAGTGTCATCATGTTCACTAGCTAACTAGCACATTGTAAACAATCTTCCGAGAAAGTTGGAAGCCGGTTAATTTACTCGCTACTCTCTGGCGTGTGGTTAGCTAGTAAACTAGGCGTGTCGCATCATAGTTGCTACTTTACATCAAAGTGTTTGTCAAAGTGAGCTCTTAACTGTCACAATTAAAATTAATTTGTATCAAAGTGTTTCTCATAGTAGGGTTTACTACAGTATTTCTCATACTACATCCACTACTGTTCTTTCTTTGGCTTCGCAGCACAGCTTTGGAACACTCTCCCTAAATTATATCGAATTAAATTTGAACCGTCCTGGCTCGCGGAATCATAATGCGTTTTCAAAATGGCCCGCGATACCATTTGGGTTGGCCACCCCTGTTTTAAAAACATAGAAAAATTAGTTATGAATTTACGAGTAATTTAGAGATAAACATGATTTAAAAAAAATACAAAAATGCGTGTCAGCTCTGACGCGTAACTGGAGTTTACTTCTGTCTTAAAATAACAATACGCAAAGAAAGTAAATGAACCAATATATTTAGTTATATTGATTTGTTCAAATATACTACATAAACTTTATTTTCTGCTTATATCTCTGCCGCCGTTTTGTGTTGGCCGCAATTTTTAATTTAAAATGACGGTACACCGCTAATTGTATTCTGCCTGGCATGCCCCTTCTTCTGATTATCATGTAGGTGTAGGAGGTCGGGGAACACAAATAGAAACATCGGCCGCCATCTTGAATTTATATTATTTTAAAAAATGGTGACATTGCTTTGTCAAGACAACTACGCATATGTGCAAAATTTCAAGCTGATCAGTTATATTTTCTACTTTTTAGTTTTCCGCCATTTTGTGTTGGCCCCATTTTGAATTTGGAAAGATGCTACACCACTAATTGTATTCTACCTGTCAGGCCCTCTGATTTGATACCCTTATCGGAAGCCTGGGAACACAAATGAAACAATCGTCCGCTATCTTGGAACCGCCATCTTGATTTTTGTTCAAAATTGTCAGATATACATAATGTGTAAAATAAGAAGTTGATCCGTTGGGAAGTGGGTCAAAAGTAAAAGTAGTTAAAGGCTTTTTTTGTTACCGATTTTGTTAACGCTTGATTTTTACTTTCCATCTATTTTTAATACTGCGCTCACTGACATATAGTAATGGACTGCTAAATGAGCAAAATCCCATACAAAAAAATGGCACCAAAAACTATTCCTGCCTCGCTCCCACGTTAAATCCCAATGAACTGTAATCGTCAGCGCATGTCAGCGATATAAACATAATTAGAAACAAATAGACAGGTATAGTTTTCGTTCTTCTGTCTCACTCTTGAGCTATTTTGAAAACTTCGTTAAACAGCGGAAATAACCGTCACGGTTTTGGAATAAATACATTTATTTAATGAAAAAATTGCTAATAAATAAAAATGAGTGATGGAAATTTATTTCCGTTAATTATAACAAACATCTTATCACTTATTTTCTCCTAAATTCGAAGAAAAATTTTTTGTTTGCATAAAAAAGGTTTTCTATTTCTGGAGAAAAATGGTGCCATTCAGCCAATCAGCGTCAATCAGCAGTCCATTACTATATGTCAGTGACTGCGCTCTATATATGAAACAATTCTTAAGGAGTAGACTCCAAAAATTCTCCGCAGTTGCTGTGACGCATGGAGGCAGAGGGTCGTCATGTCCTGGCATACGCGGATGACGTTTCTATCATCACAAAAGTCAAATTCCCTCATGTCCTCTGTGAATTCATGGAGGCGGCGTTATAAACCCTTTCAAGCTAGACTGCTACCGGCGGACTCAGCGTTAACCCAGTAAAAACGGAACTGGTGCTCCTTCACATGGAGGTATAAGATCCCTCCCCCGGCTTAACAATGTTAGGTTCAAAATTAGCAAACAGTTCCAAATACTTGGGAGTAGTCCTGGACAAGAAAATCCTCTAGAATGAAAACACTGAAGAGCGCATTATGAAAGCGACCATAGCACTTTTCGCTTGCAAAAAATCCATTGGGAAGAAAAGGGGCTAGATGGGATAGTACGATAGATCTTCTTAGCGATCGACCGCCAAATTCTCCTTTACGGGGTCTTAGTATGGCGGCCAAACCTGAGTAAATCCACCGTGCTAAACAAAATACAAAAAGGACAAATATGTTCAGAGTTATGCCTAACAAGGGCACTTCGCTCCACACCTACAGACGCCGTAAATGGTATGCTATTTCTCCCTTCTTTTAATCTTGTAGTTTAGGAAAGCACAACCATCGCAGCCTTTAGAATAAAAGAATCTGGTTTTTGGGCCGGAATCAGGGGAGTACACACGAATGTGCTGAACGTTCTCCACACAAAAACGGACTTCTGCATACCCGAGATTAACTTCACGAGAAACTACGGAGTCCACATCCCTTCACGTTGTGAATGGAGAAAGAGATCACACAGTTTTCAGAGTGTCACAAACTTCTTTTCTGATGGCTCTAAACTCGAGGGTCGAGTAGGAGGAAGAGTCTTTTCCCTAGAGCTTGGGATTAAAGTCTCCTTTCGATTACCCGATCACTGTAATGTATACCAAGCGGTTCTTGCAATACATGAAGCTGTTCTACTAATCAACCGGCAAGGCGACAGGAATGGGACTGTCTACCTCTACTCAGATACCCAAGCAACTCTGAAAGCCTTGCGCTCTTGCAAAAACAGCTCTAAAATTACCTCTGAATGGCGCAGATCTCTTAACGAGATGGCTTAGCAGTTCAGGACCCTCCTCGTATGGGTGCCTAGTTACCGAAATATAGAAGGAAATTGTATAGCTGACTGGCTGGGAGAGGTACGACCGCCGCTCTCCTTCCAGGAAAAGAAAGGGTTCGTATGTCTTGAGCCACTTTAAAATTCCGATGCAAACACCATACAATGCAACAAGCGAAGCAGCGTTGGAGTGATCTTAATAAATGCTTCTTCTTCTTTTTCTTTCTTTAAACTCCTTTAATCCCTCATGGGAAGTAGGGCGGAAACAGTTGCCCTCTAGCGGACTCTGTTTTGCGCGACAGTTCTTAGCTCCGACCAGGATCTCCCAGTTGTTGCGGCTTCTTCTAGTAGGGTTCTCCTCCACGTTGTTCTAGGTCTTCCTACTCGACGGGAACCTTGCGGATTCCAGTCAAGGGCCTGTTTGGCTAGATTTTCGTTTTCGCGTCGCAAGGTGTGGCCAACCCAATTCCATTTCTTTCGCCTGATTTGGTCGTCTATCCTTTCTTGGCACGGCGCCATAGTTCTTCGTTTGAAATTCTATCTTGCCAGCAGATTTTTAGGATACGACGAAGGCATCTGTTGATGAAGACTTGTAGGCGCCCTGTGATGAATTGGGCGACTTTCCATGTTTCGCAACCGTACAAAAGAACTGCCTTAACGTTGGAGTTGAACAGCCGCAATTTGGTGTTAGTTGAGATCTCCGTTGATCTCCATATGTGGGACAGGCATGCATATGCGCCTCGTGCTTTATTTATTCTGGAACTTACATCTTCTGCCCCACCATTTTCGGTAATAATGATACCGAGGTAGCAGAATTTATTTACTAGTTCCACGTCACGGTCCGTTCAATGGTGTTTGCATTTATCCTCATTTCTTTAGTTTTAGTTGGATTTAGCCTTAAGCCTGCTGGACTACTTTCTGTTGCCAAATTGTTTAACATGTTTTTGAGGTCCTGGTGTCTGTGGGCCAGCAAACAGATATCATCGGCGTAGTCGAGATCCTTAAGGCGGTCTACCAAACCCCATTGTATGCCGCCTGTTCTATTATTTAGAGTGCCGACAAGGATGTCATTTATTACTATAAGAAATAGTTGAGGCGAAAGTAGGCATCCTTTTCGTACTCCTGAGCTCACCTCAAAGCTGTCGTTTAATTTTCCATTATGGAGAACTCTGCATTTGGAATTGTTATATAGGGCTTTTATCAATTATATTATTTTATCAGGCAATCCACGTCGCCGTAATGCCTGCCATATAAAGCTCCTATTGACCGAGTCGAACGCTTTCTCATAATCTACGAAAGCAAGGTAAAGGGGGATCGGAGACTGCTCCACTATTATTCTCAAGGTGTTAATATGATCAATACAGGAGCGGCCCTTCCTGAATCCGGCCTGCTGCCTCCTAAGCGTTCAGTCAACTGCCTCACTTATCCTACATAGTAATATGGGACAAAATTTTGCCCACAGTAGATAATAAACAGATGCCTCTCTAGTTGTCGCATATTGTTAGGTCCCCCTTTTTTGGTATTTTGACTATGATACCTTCCGTCCAATCCTCCGGAAAGGTACAGGTGTTCCATGCTATATCTAGGATGGGCTGAAGCGCATCTGCTATGAGGCTTGAGTCGGCTTTCAACAATTCTGGCGGGATGCCATCTTTCCCAGCTGCTTTACCATTGGCCATCGCATGAATTGCGGTTACTATTTCCGTCTTGGATGGGGCCCGGGTGGTGATTCTTATTGGCTGTGCATTGTTGCTGTTTTCCTGAGGTTCCTGTGTAAGTGTACCATTCAGGGCGGCGAAGAAGTAATCTCTCCATCTTTGGAGTTGCTCTTCGTCGCTGCACAGCAGCCTTCCATCCGCACTCTTAACGGCATGCTTTTTAGTAGAGTGCTTTCCCGAGAGCTGTTTAGTGATTTGGTACAGCACCTTACTGTTGCATGTGTTTGCCGCGACTTCTCTTAACCTCCCGATGTAATTGGGAGTATTCCCGTTCTAGTTGGTGACGTCTTTCCGGGTCGTTTGTAGAGTTTACGTTATTTTTAGGGCCCTTCTGCGTTCTATTTTTTGCCAGGTTGTGTCCGAGATCCAGTGTTGCTGGGACCGTCAATATCGCGCCCTTTGTCGTACTCCACAATTCTTCAATATTTGTGTCGTCAGAAACGGTTTGCAGGTTTAATAATTCTTGTAGGTTTCCAGCAAATTCCCGCTTTTTAACGCTCTCCCGCAGAAGGTCTACGTTAAACCGTCTACGGGTTCTAGCATAATGTTGCACGTTTCTGATTGCGGCGATTTTAAGGCGAATAGTTGCTACAACCAAATGGTGGTCGCTTCCAGTATCCGCTCCCCTGAAACTCCTGAAGCTCGGGAGACAAGACAATTCAGCTATAGTGGGAGTGCTGACTGGCCACTATCTGATGGTTACACATACGACCCGTCTTGAGACCTACTTTTGCAGAAGCTGTAAGAGTCCGGACGAGAAAAAAGTGTACTACATCTTCTCTGTCACTACCCAGCCCTAAGCAGAAGGAGACTAACCACATTTGGTGAGCCCTTTCTAAACACGCTTGTGGAGATCTCGAAGATCGGGATCACGCAACTTAGAAGATTCATTACTTCCTCAAGATGGTTTAGCGAAGAAACGGCACTTGAACATCAGGTTTAAAGTGCGATCACTATGGCATTACAATGGGCCTATGCTTTTGGCCTAAGTGTATGAGCTCAATAGGCGGCGACAGCGAGGGAGACCCAACCTTCGCTGGAAGGGTGGCGTAGACCAGGACGCTCAGAGCTAAGAGATGCCAAACTGGATGATATCCGCTCAGAATCGGGATCGGTGGAGAGAAAAGTTGCGAGTGCCCAGGACCGGATCCCGGTTGTATAGCCGTTAAAGAAGAAGAACAGCTCAGCCATATCAAACCTAACCTCAACTGCAAAAATCCTGATTCAGAAACAAACCCACAGATAAGACTTCTTGATGAATATAAACCATTCTGTATGCTTTAGTTGCACCCACAAATTCTTTAACCCATTGCAATAGAATAGACATAAAAATTAACGACGTCTTTTGTTTTAGCACATGTTTTAGCAGAGTTGAAGTAATTTATTTCCAAGCAAATCTTCAACAGTTCACGTGATACTTGAAACATTAATATAAGTTCATTAAACAAAGAGTGGAAAGAGTAAAGAGAAACTCGCAAGCAATCACAGTGGGTTTTTTATACGTAGGAAAGCAACTAACTTTTGCACCACGATGTAATTAAAAGTTGCCATTTTCAAACTGACTTTCAAAGTTTCACACAATTTTCTATCTAACTACATTATCAAAATTTCTGAATGACCTCTTATTGGCCGCTTTGGCCATCCATCCAGAAGATACATATATATCACCAGTTATGAATACACAAAGATGACTAATAAACAGTTTTGTAGCACTCTCATCGAGGTCAATCTATTGAACACTACATGATATTGCCCGCGTCTTCTGCAGTCGTCATGTCACAATTAGGGCCCTTAATTATAAGTTAGCATGAGTTGGAAACAAGTAATATTTCAGAGTCGTTTGGTGTTTTGCTTTCAACTTTTTATGGGGTTTTAATGGAGAGTGAATTTATGAAGTCATCAAATTGGATTAAATTAATTAATTCATTTTAAGAGAAAGGTAAAATGCTGTTGCTGTTTTCACCGTACAGCCCGTTAAAATTGTAGCCACACAATTATTACTGTCGAATTCTTGAATTATGAGAGAATCATAATTATTTTGAAATTTGTTTTTTTTTTTAAAGAAACTTAAATAAATAAGCCACACATTGCTCTAATTTACAACAAGGCTTTGCAGCGAAAGTTTCAAATTTTGGATTTTTTAAACAAAAATTTAAACTTTAACTACCTCTTTCTCCAAAAAATACGTCGTTAACAATTTTTTTTGTTTGAATATTTCCTATGAATAATAGTCCAGTAAAATAAGACATAAAATGAGGTACTTGAAGAACTGAACGTTCAAATGAACGATTTATAAAAAAACTTACTTAAATTTTTCTGCGGGAGAGTTAATACAAAAAAGTGATTTTTTCTTGAAGTCTTGTCTTGTTCTTGCACATTTAGCAAGACTTAGTTATGCTTTCTTGCAAGAAGAACAAGATTAACTGTGCAAGAACAAGACCTAGAGCAAGACTATAGCAAAATAAATTCATTCTTTTAAAAACAAAAAAAACAAAAATGAAATTGATTATGATGCTTAAGTAATTATGATATAAATACATGTATGTATATTAACTTTTTAGTATGATAATTGTAAAAAACACTTGTACATAAGTACATAATGACTTTGCATGCATTGTGCGCCAACTAGTGATGAGCAAAAATGGTCTTGTTCTTGCAGTCTTGTCTTGTTCTTGCACATTTTGCAAGACCAAGAACAAGACTTAGTTATGCTTGCAAGAACAAGAACAAGACAGACTGAACAAAAACACGCCAAGGCCAAGACTAGATTAGTCTTGTCTTGTTCTTGCGTTTGCTCATCACTACTGATAATGTCATCTTTTATTAATGCCAAATTCAATATAATTAAAACCAACCCTCCATCTTGATCGGAAACAATCCCCATAACAACCCTTATCACTAAAATTGAATGTTTCGCACCTGATTATGGAAACACCCCGCCAATTTTTTGTGTATAAAAGGTCCTTTCTATAAGATATTTCTTGAGCCTAAAATCAACCCTGCAATTTTAGTAATAAGGATGGAATTGGGGTAGTTTTCGATCAAGTCAGCGGGTGGACTTTATTTTTATTGAATTCACCATACCCAAATTAGTAAAGGGCGGCATTATTAACGGTCGGTATCAGCTATTCCGCAGCTAAATTTTTTTTTATATGCGTGCATTGAAGGTTCAGCTCTTCAAGTACTTAAAAAAAATGATGCCAATATGATCCAAATACCGTCCCATCCTAAATTTTGGCATTATGTGTATGTTAATAGTGTATGCACAAAATATATTTTTTTCAAAATTTAAAAAAAAAAACATTATTTTGAGATATTCCAAAAAGAAAATTTTCAAATGCCGTATATCAAATTAAAGCCTAAAACAGAACAAATTGGTGCTACTTTCAGCTTTCTATGTCGAATAGTTTTTTAACTAGACCAATTTAAAGATTTCAAAAATTGTCAAAATTTTAAGATTTTCCATTTTTTGAAAATTTATAACTAAAAAACTGGAAGTCTAAAAAATCTAAAAAATCGATTTTTCTTAGTTTTCACCATAAGAAAAAAACAAAAAAATTTGGTGATTTGAATTCCATGAGGTCCAAAATTAATTAAAAATTGGTTAATTTGATATGAAATTACCCCCCATCTGTGATGGTAAAATTGATGGTTATATCTTACAATTTTTTGGAGTTATGAGTCGCCAAAGTAGAACTTTTACATTTTTTTTAATAAAAATGTCAACTTCACCTACGCATTTTTTGGAGAGCGATAGGTAGGTTCTGACTGTATTTCTCAGAGCGGGCAAAGATATCGAACTATGCGCCATAGTAACTTATATATGAGTCACTCAGAAGCCAATGCGGTTAAGTCCATTTTTTGATATTTCCAGATTTTTGCAAAATTAAATGCAATAAATGGTATTCTTCATTGTTAATTAAGGATTCACTTGTTACTACTTGACACTGAAAAAAAGTAGTAACAAGTGAATCCTTTAATAACAATGAAGAAACCCATTTATTGCATTAAAATTTGCAAAAATCTGGAAGTATCAAAAATGGACTTAACCGCATTGGCCTCTGAGCGACTCATATTCAGCTCAAAACGACCTATCCAACGACATATCTTTTTTTTTTTATATGAAAAAACCAAGCTTAGGTGTAACCCTTTGTATAACAGTCCGTCATGTCGTTCAGTTCATTATGCAATCTAGTAGTAAGCTTGGTTTGAAGAATAGAGGAGAATAGGAAAGGTTAGAGGGGGTCTGGAGGGTGTAGAAGAAAATGACGATGAACCTCACGTTTGAACTCTAAGATGTTGTACGAGTTCGGAAATACTGACTGCGGACAGTCGAGTTTGTTCTATTCATAAACGAACTTCTAAACCGTATTGTGCGTGAACGAGGGGGCTGTAGGGTATGGGGTGAGCCGAGCGGGCTAGTCTTGTGTTGCGGGAAAAGTATTGCCGTGCAGGCAGGAGGTCCTGAATTTCGGTGGAACAGTCGCCATGGTAATAGCGATAAAGTATGGAGAGGGCTGCTACATTCCTACGGTGGCTTAAGGTGTCTATGGAGGCGCGAAAGGGGCCATCACCAATGAGTTTGAGGGCACAATTTTGCACCTTGTCGAGACAAGCCAAGGTGGTTTTTGGGGCGCCTGCCCAGATATGTGAGTTGTATTCGAGGCGCGGCCGAATGTAGGATTTGTATATTGTAGCCAATGCGGCTGGCTGGAGGAGGAACTTGCATCTCTTGAGAAATCCAAGGCATTGGGAGGCTTGTTTGGCGATTTGGAATATGTGATCGTTCCATCGCAGATGCTCCGTTAAAGTTACCCCTATTATGTTATGTTGAGAGTTGAGTCAGCCGTTAGATTCTTTCCATTCACCGAGACAGGAGGAAGGTCGGTACAATTTTTGTTGGAGATCAGACAGTGCTTCGTTTTTATGGCATTGAATTCGACGCGGTTCATTTCGCCCTAATGAAGAATCGATTCGATATCCCGGTTGATCGAAGCCGACATCAGTTGACGGTGGTAAAGACAAGGTCTGGCACGTGCTTGTCTTATATTGTCGAAGGAGTAAGAGAAATTCAGAGTACCGTCATCAGCGAAGCAGTGAAGTGGGTTGGAGGGGATTGAGAGCAGATCATTAATGAAGATTAGAAAAAGTGCGGGTGAGAGAATTGACCCCTGGGGAACTCCGGCCGAAATGGCGTGGGGGTTATATTCGACGCCATCCAATACTACCTTGATTGAACGGCCTGAAAGAAAGCTCTTAATCCAGTTCAACTAAGTGTATACCAATAGCTTGGAGTTTATTCAACAGAGCTGGGTGCCATACTCTGTCAAAAGCCTTTGATATATCTAGAGCAACTTGGCTAGACTCACCAAAGCTGTGAATGCTTTGGTTGATACGCTCGGTTAAACACACAAGCAGATCGCCAGTAGACCGTTTAGATCTGAAGCCGTATTGCCTGTCGTGTATAATTTGGTTGGATTCTAGATATTTCATCAGCTTTTTATTGATTATTGTCTCCATGATTTTGGAGAGAACAGAAGTAATTGCTATTGGGCGGTAGTTTAAGGGGTCGCTGGCTTCACCTTTTTTTGGGATTGGCTGAACATGAGCTAGTTTCCAAGAGTCGGGATACACTCCGGAGAAGTAAGAGAGGGCAAAAAGTTTGCGCAGAGGTTTAGCCAAAGGTGAGGCACATTTTTTAAGTACCATAGGGGGGATTTTGTCGGGACCAGTGGATTTATTGGCGTCGAGTTCCTTGAGACACCTAAACACCTCGCGAGTCCTGAAGTGAACTCCGTCCATTGAGTGGGTGGTCTTCTCGAGAGTGGGGGGTGACATAGCAGCATCGGGTGAAGAAGAATTTGCGGCGAACAGAGAAGCTAATAGGTCGGCCTTGGGTTTGCTTTCTGTTATCACTTCCTTGTTGTGAATAAAAGGAGGTGTTGAGGAGGAAGTAAAATTCTTCTTGATGGCAGTTACCAAGGACCAGAAGTTTTTGCTGCCTGTAGTGGAGTTAAGAATCTTACTTCTCAATCTATCATCAAATGATGATTTGACTGTCCTGATGATGGAGTTACAGGAGTTTCTAAGTTTGACGTACTCACGACGAAGTGGCTCATTAGGCGAACGTCTGTATGCTCTATAGGCGGCTTCTTTAGCTTTGATTGCGTTCATACATTCCCCATTGAACCATTTGTTCGGCCTAGGCTTCACAGATTTGGTAGAGTGAGGGATGAACAAGCACATACCCGCTCGAATAATTTTGGTGACACAGAGGGCCGCATAGTTCGCATTGGCATTACGGAAACACAAATCCCAGTCAGGTGGTGGGTACCAAAATTTGCATTCTCCTTTCATAAGAAGTAAGTGTGTGTAGCGTACGCATGTGGTAATTTTTTCCGGCATCATATCGCGCGGACCAAAAAAGGTATCGACTTCGTTGAAGTGTCTTTCGAAGCGTACTAACGAAAATATGATCTCAAAAGATTTTCGTAAAATTCGGTCGGGCCTTTTTTTGCGTAAACGACATATGTATGTGATTTTTATACCTGCACGATATTGCGCGAACCAAAAACGATATTGACTTCTTTGAGGTGCCGAACGAAATCACAAGTTTCTTCTTTTTTTAGCATTCCGCTCATGCTTTGAACCTACATATCTTCTAAACACAGTCACTGAAGTTCCTGCTCTTTATATCAAATAACCTAAAAGGTGATGTCTAAGTATATTGGTTTACGATAATTAATCTAGGAGTTGTTCAACTCTAAATAAATGAAAAAAAAAAGCTTTTTTGTGAACACCCTTACCTTAGTGGTTAGCCCCTATCTACAACACATTTTTCCTCCAAATACATCCAGGAATTACCCCTAAACAAGTCGCAAATGAGTGCATATGAGTATTTTAAATTGTTAAAACCGTGATATATCATGAATGGTAATTCGTACGGGAAAATGTATAATAACATTTTTTGTAGAGAATGATCTACAAACTTTGTGAACATTACTTTATGATAAGACTTACGGTTTAAGATATATTTGCAAAAAACGGATATTTTTAAAAGTAAGAGACTTTATAACCTCTTATTAAGGACCCTAAAAGGAAGCTCTGTGCCAATTTTCAGTCTGTATCTAATCATTTCCGCTATTTCGCTTTTTTCGACTTAATTTAACGGTACTAAATTATATTTAGTCGGTAACTACTTGTAGTACCTACCTACAGTAGCTTACAACCGGTAACTACATATAGTTGTAACTGTTATAATTTTATTTACACAAAAATTACATGTTCTACAGTACGATACTGTACTAACAACAAAATTCGCCCGCTCCTAGCCTGCAACAGGTACCCATGAAATCCGAAGCAGGCACGAGACGCCTGAGTAAAAGTAAGACTTGCACGACACTCGCGTTTGGCGAATATACATTCAGTTCTGTAACAGAGACGTGCATTTGGCTGGTTTATTTAAAGATTTTCACGCCTGTAGTAGGAGCGTGCATACTTCTAACGGTACATTTTTAAAATTTTATGCCTGAAGCGGGAGCGTGCATACCCGTGTGTGACATGCGCATTTGAGGGCATACATACTTTTAATAAAATCCACCAACTAAATTATTTTTAATCGGAGAAGTGAGCTGTGAAGTCCACGAAGAGGATTGAAAGGCCATGCACAAGCTGTATCTATGTATAGACACAAACTAAAAAGATATCGTTATCTTTTAACTTACCATGAAATTTGCAAGACTAACGTTTTACTGAATTGAATTTTGATTATTTTAGCGACGTAAGTAAAGTGATATGTAAATGAACTGTGAACTGTATACAATTCACTAAACTGAAAAGCTCCCTAACTTTGTTTTTAATTTTTAATTAAAAAGGGGATTTTGAGCCTTGTTCATATAAAAACACATAAGAACCATAAAAATAAAATCATCCCCCTAAATATTAGCATTTGTAAATATGTTTATAATTCTAATTCTACTTCATATTATTTGCAAATCACCAAAGAATTTTCTTAACAAAAAACAGAACAGATAAATTCAATAACCAGTTTTTGTCATATAGCCTCACAAAACGGGCTCTTTGAACTTGTTAAGTGATTTCGACCAACAATTTATAGTTGCCATCAAATCATTGCTGTCAAAAGGTGCTTTTTCACTTCAATAAATGCCATTAAAACAATATTTAACGTATGTAAATGAATTGCTGATTAATATCCCGATCGAAACAATTAACTCTCGTGACTGCACAAAATCACAAAGTCATTCTCCACGCGAAGTCTAAACAAAATCTCTTGTTGTTTAAATTTATGATCACACACAGACTAATTGTAAGGCGCGAAGCTTTCCATTCATTTGTAACAATTTCCTGTGATTTATTTATTTACATATTTTATTTTCAGTAATAATTGTTATGAAAGCGTTTCATACCTGTATGGCCATTATTTGCCAAATCAGCTGTTAGCGCCTGCTTATCAAATCCATTTAGTTTTATAGGTGGGAACTTGTCTTTTTCCACATTTAGTATATCAATGTTAATGGGACTTTGGAATTTTCCATCACAAGTCTGAAATTGTTCACCCCAGTGTGATGGACCTATTTATGAAAGAGATATATTTATGCTTATGTTTATGTTTATCATATGTTACCTAACGATCCATCGTAGGCAAAACTACTGAAGTCCTGACAATTGGTCTGCTGAATAACTGAAAAGATAAAAAATATTGTGAATTTATATCAACAACCGACCATAAACAGTAATTTTTATATAATGTATTCAAAATAGAAAGTATAAGAGGCACGCACAGTCTCCAAATGTTGAAAAAACTGGCCAAAATATGAAAGTGCTTTTCGTTTTTCATCAAATATTGCATGCGAGAGATTTTAGCGCTGAGACTTTCAATGGTTGACTTCCATAAAAATATAGTTACAAAATATTTGATTGGTCATTAATATTTATTTTATTGCCTCATTTATTTTATTCGTACAGAGTAATCCGGTGTAGTGATTTGAGTTTGAAAAATAAGTAACTTGAGATTAGTTTTGGAAGTACTGCAGCCGTTCGGAAATTAAAGGCTGATTCAGAACCTCATGCACCGCTGCTATCACAAATGTTTCTATTGGCTGAGGCTAGTGACATATAGACATTCATGACGTCAAGGTTTTGTGGGTGGATCACTGACATATAGTAATGGACTGCTGATTGACAATGCTGAATGGCACCATTTTTCTCCAGAAATAGAAAACCTTTTTCATGCAAACAAAAAAAATTTCTTCGAATTTAGGAGAAAATAAGTGATAAGATGTTTGTTATAATTAACGGAAACAAATTTCCATCACTCATTTTTATTTATTAGCAGCTTTTTCATTAAATAAATGTATTTATTCCAAAACCGTGACGGTTATTTCCCCTGTTTAACGAAGTTTTCAAAATAGCTCAAGAGGGAGACAGAAGAACGAAAACCACTGACATATAGTAATGTGTAATGGACTGCTAAATGAGCAAAATCCCATACAAAAAAATGGCACCAAAAACTATTCCTGCCTCGCTCCCACGTTAAATCCCAATGAACTGTAATCGTCAGCGCATGTCAGCGATATAAACATAATTAGAAAAAAAATTTTTGATTTTCGTCGGCCGACCGGCCCACTATCGATAGTTTTGGTTGTACGTCCGCACTTCTATGTACATCCAATTTGACCGTGTATGGGGGGCCTTTACAACGCTGACTGATAAACAACACAATGGCGCGTCATTACGAGCCAGAGCGGCTGTGATTGGTCGTTCGTACGGCCGATGAGATCCGGTACCACGCCTTGACGCTATCCCGTCTTGTCCCTTATTGGAGTCAACAAAATAAAATAGAAGGGCGAGGTCCGGGAGTTTCTTTCACAGGACTATTAGGAAGGATAACGAGTAGTGACGGGTGGGTACGGAGCTTGAGTAGCGTAAAAAAGCAAACACAAAACCGCGGTTAAAGGCATGCCGTCGTGCGAAAATACAAAGCAAGCTGAAAAAGTACGTCAAAGTTTGTGAACTATTATACAGTGCTGCGTAAAAAATTAAGACCACATTCACTTGGCTTTGGCTTGGCTTCATTTTCATCTGTGAAAAAAATTCGTTCCAGTCTTGCGGATTCCAATTCCTGTGGGCGTTACCTTCTACGCCACTATGCATGTGAAGTTTTTTTTATTGTGGTCCGATCACTGACATATAGTAATGGACTGCTAAATGAGCAAAATCCCATACAAAAAAATGGCACCAAAAACTATTCTTGCCTCGCTCCCACGTTAAATCCCAATGAACTGTAATCGTCAGCGCATGTCAGCGATATAAACATAATTAGAAAAAAATAGACAGGTATAGTTTTCGTTCTTCTGTCTCACTCTTGAGCTATTTTGAAAACTTCGTTAAACAGGGGAAATAACCGTCACGGTTTTGGAATAAATACATTTATTTAGTGAAAAAACTGCTAATAAATAAAAATAAGTGATGGAAATTTATTTCCGTTAATTATAGCAAACATCTTATCACTTATTTTCTCCTAAATTCGAAGAAATTTTTTTTGTTTGCATGAAAAAGGTTTTCTATTTCTGGAGAAAAATGGTGCCATTCAGCATCGTCAATCAGCAGTCCATTACTATATGTCAGTGGGTCCGATCAAACTATCCTTTTGCGCAAAGGACGTAACACGTATTTTCACAATTTTTTTGCTTCCTGAAGTAGTCCTGTTCTAACCGGTCCAGCATTCATTTTGCAGTGCATTTTGCAGATAATTACAGTGCATTTATAATTTATATTGTAATATCGTCTTGTTTTATTTAAATGAAATTATTGCAGAAAATAGACACTAGATTTAGGTACAATTTGAGTGTTTCATTTATTTATCCCAACATATCATTCGAAAGCTGTAGGCATCGAAAGTAAAAGTTTCATGATAAAGTGTAGGTGGTCTTAATTTTTTACGCAGCACTGTACTGCCCTCATAAGCAAAAGTGCCGTATCTACAGATTGAGCAATTTTGAGATAAATGGCAAGACATATATAATTAGTATTTCGGTGTTACAAAATACGACAAATATGATGTTTTTATTTTAAATTATAGATTTAATCATCTTGAATATAGAAAAAAATACGTTTAGCATTTTATTTATAAAATTACGGAATTATGGAGGAAAAATATAGATACTGCACTTTTGCTTATGACTACTAAGTCAAAGAAAGCTTTGCGCTCAAGGAAAAATGCCGTATCTGCCGTATCTGAAACGAATTTCACAATTAAGCTTTCTATGAAAAGAGTCAATGTAATAAAATGCAAGAAAGCGGCATCTACATTAACCTAGCGAAAACGCGGCAACTGCATGTAGATGCCGCACTTTTGTTTTGATTTTTGCAGATACCGCTTTTTTGCTCTTTCTGCAGGAACAAATTAGTGTAGATACGGCGTTTTTTGTTATAATATTTGCGTGATAACGGTAAATAACGAATATTTTTTTTTAGTAAATGATAGGAAATAAAATACTTATTCCAAATAAATCAAAAACCCAATTTTCAATTTTTTGTAGATACGGCACTTTTACTTATGGGGGCAGTGTACTTCCCTGGAGGGTGTCCAGGCTATCGGAAATTTGCATAACAACAACTCCCCATGGCGGCGATAATCACAAAAAGTTTATTTTGTTTATATGAAGATCTAAGGTGCCACCCTTTATACAAGTTCGTCATGGTGCAATAAGCGTAGCTCGAAAGAACGATAGAAACTAGTCCAATCAATCGGTTTTACAAAACTGCCGGGATGTTGAGCCCGAATTTAAAGTTTGCTGCCTTGTAGGAAGTCGGTTTCACAGCGACGACATCCATTTGATCAATTCTTATATTAGATCAAATTCAACTGCGGTTGTAATAAGAATCTAACTGTCGAGTAGCAAACCACCGACGAGAAGGTCTTCTGATAAATCAATACCTTTCCTCTGTGAGCATCCTTTTACCACCAGCCTTGCCTTGTATAGGCATACGTTTCCTGAAGCATATTTTTTTTGTCTTAACAACCCATTTGCATTTTATAGGTCGTTTTCCAGGTGGCAAGTCCACTAAATCCCAAGTTTTGTTGAAAGGCGGACATTTTTCTTCCATGGCAGCTTTCCAATTTTCTCTGTGGAAATCCTGCATAGCCTCGTCAAGGTCTAGTGGGTCATAGATTTCCTTTTTATCGCGAGTATAATATGTGACGAAGTGTTTCATATAGACCCTGGCTTGGGCTTTCTCTTGGGCTTGGGCTCTTCTACGCCTTCTTTCGTCTGAAACCTGTACCATTCCCTGGCATCCAAAAACTTTTATATACTGAAAATTAATTTTTGTCCGCCCCATACTTCTTCCCATTGTTAATGGAACGATTTGGACTCCTATTTATCAGGAATTTTGCCATTACATCGCTCCCGCCCAAAATGATACTGGTAGCCCGGCATCTGCGGGCAAACATATTGCTTTCTCAACGATTGTTTTATTTATTCGTTCTACGACTCAATTCTGTTGAGGAGTGTAAGGAATCGTTTCCTGATGAAGAATGCCAGCGTCTTTGAAGATTTGGTTGAATTTGTCATTGCAAAGCTCGGGGCCATTTTCTGTTCTTACCTTTATTATTTTCCTTCTTTTCTGGTTTTCAAATAAATTTTTAAATTCCAGCTGCTTCTGCTTTGCTTTCTAAAAAATAAACAAATATTTTTCGATTGTAGTCATTAACGACATTCGATTTGGATTTCGATTTTTCAAATGGCTGTCTGGGTTGTTTTCCCTTTAGACAGATTTCACAATCTAAAACTGAAGATTGCTGTCAATCTGTTGATTTCTTTTTTAATCTATCTGCAATCAGATTCATTGGACATATGACAATCTTTTATCGTTGCCCATATGTGTAGTTGCACCTGAATCAACATACCAAGCATGCTTTTGACAATTGTTACCTGCGAACAAAGTCTTATTCGTACTAGATAATCTCTACAGTACACAGCCAGAGTGCTTAAGCGGAAATTTGACGATTTTGAGTTAATTGCATTTTTGTATTCAGTATTTTGTTCTTAATCATTGTTATAATTCTTATATTAAACTGTGTTGTGCTTGCTGAGTGCTTGAAAAGTGCTTTTGTGCACAATTCTGTATCTAAAAAATCTTTGAGGGCGATTTTCTCGAAACACGTATTTTGCACTTAAGCACTTCTGGGTACTGTAAATCTGTGCAGTGCCGCCGGTAGCATATGTGCAGAGTGTGCAACAGCAGAGGACCACGCGTTTTAGTGGAAAGCATGTTTTGGTGAAAAAAATCATTTGAATTCATTATTTGAATTTTTTCATCATTGAATGGGCTTCACAAATCTGTACGGGCCACCAAAATCAGAATATAGCCCACACGACACGAAATCGCACAAAACCGATCGTAACCCATATTTTTACATTAAGGATAAGTCTGTGGGTCCAACGACCCTTAACAGACGCGTTCCATTTCCCTTACCATTCGCTTACTGACTTGCAGCGCGCAATCTGCCGCCGTACCTTTCTTGGCCCGCCTCTACCATATTCTGGGTCATAGAGACGCATGCCCTTCCTCGCCAAAATGTCTATGGGGATCATCCAGGCTATCATGCACGCCGTATCGTCGGACGTGGTCCTGAACGTGCAACAAAGGCGAAGTGCGCTTAACCTGTATGTCGAGACGTCGCGTCGCCAAAAACCGGCAAGAATGGAAACGAATCATGAATAGAGTTCGAGACCCAGCGGCACCGACAGCAGCGTATCCGTTGCGGGGACGTCCCGCTCGGACCGCCAGCTAACGGATCAAAGAAGAAGACCTATATGTGACCCTCCATTTTCTATTGTTTGCAGTCCTGTTTAACGCTGCTGCCCACACTGGTGCTGCGTATAAACGGACTGAGCTGACCACCCTACCCAAGAGGAGGCGCCGACTCGGTCTAGGGCCCCCAACATTGGGCAGAATTCTTGCGAGTGCTGCACAAATCGCAGACGCTTTGTCTGCCGTGCCCTCCAAGTGCGCTTTGAAGTTTACCAGATCGCTTCGTTCGCAGTTCGATATCGTCTGGGTGTTTTCCTACGACATCTACCCCGATGTCACATGCAAACCCTATCGCCACTGCTTCCTGTGGAAGACGAAGCCCGAACACATCATTGTGCATTGCGATACATAGGAGAGGGCCCAGAACGGAACCCTGCGGAACATCGCATATTTCCCCGAACACCATCGGACCATCTTCCGAATCAGAATGAAGCGACCTATCCTGAAGGTAGTCGACCACTACTCGCACTAGGTATTTTGGTGTGCCTAACTTGATTGACGTCCACTATTTTGGTTCACCTCGCTGGGTTGAAAGCATTTTTAACGTCGAGGGCAGTGGCAATGGATTTTTCTCAAGTTAATCTGTATGAACCTTATCTTCGACTTCTTTTGAGTGTTTCTCTATACACTGGGCACCATCCTTGTAGGCGCTTTCGGTAATAAGACAGGTGTTATAGAATGTAAACTTAGATCGCCTGAAATGTCTCTACTGCCCTGATGATATATTGTCCCGCCCAGATACCAGGACCTAAACAACATAATATATAGTTTAGCAATAGAATGTAGCAGTAAAAGATCTCAATCCTTCTCCTCTATTGCTATCGAGGGCTTTTCTAGCCCAGCGAAGACTGCTGAGTTTTTGATCATCTTATTCATCGCAAATCAAGGCAAGCGGTAGTTTGCCGAGTTCGTAAGGGCAAACAACTAAAGCCTTATTTACGTCTAAACATGGAAAATAAGGTGTTTTATATAAAATTTATGCGATTTATCACCTTTTATAAGCATTATAAGTAATATTTCACGTGTAACCGATAACCAAAAAATTAATAATTTATTATTCCATTAGTTTTTTTCTTATCCTTCTTCGTTTTATTTATTTTTACATTTTTTACATTTCGAAATAACTTTCCTTTTCTCCTTCAGTCAGTCTAATTATTTGATCAAAAGTGGGTACTCAAAATTATTCTATCAGATGGCGTTATAAGTTATTTCATTTGCTCAATCAATGAGATGGTGCTACTAGTTAGTCAAAAAGTGTTTACTTGCACTGTTGATGTCAGATGGCATTTGATGATTAACAAAAAGGGTTCATATAAAAGTGGTTTGTCGCAACTATGGTGTCAGATGGCGTTAGGTACTATGTATAAACAAACATATCTAATGTACTACTCGCGATTTGAAATACTGATTACTACTTTTGACGAGTTCGTAATTGTAATTTATTTCTAAAAATATGACATATTCGTTACTAGTTAGTCAAAAAGTGTTGACCAGCACTGTTGATGTCAGATGGCATTACCAATCATTTCGATGATTAACATCGTTCATATTAAACTGATGCGTCGAAACTAGGGAATCCAATCCCGCGGGATGCCGCAAATGCGATCTCAAAAGGGGGGATTTTACCAATTTCTTCACAACCCCTCGACATGGGTATCAAAGAAAAGGGTATGATAAGTAGAATACAATAAGCTATGTCGTTAGACCCATGGCGGCCGTCTCAAGAGGGCGGATTACCATTTTCTTCGTCACCCCTCGACACGGGTATCAAATGAAAGGATATCATAAGTAGAATACAATAAGGAATATGGTACACTCTATATACCGTTAGATCCATGGCGGCCATTTCAAGTGGGCGGATTACCATTTTTTTCCACAGCCCCCTCGACATTTGATACCCAAAGGGTATCATGAAAGGGAATGATAAGTAGAATACAATAAGCTATGTTGTTAGATCCATGGCGGCCATCTCAAAAGGGCAGATTACCATTTTCTTTACAGCCTCCACGGCATGGGTATCAAATGAAAGGGTATGATAAGTAGAATACTAGCTATGTCGCTAGATCCATGGTGGCCGTTTTAAGAGAGCGGATTAAAATTTTCTTCACAACCCGCCCGACATTTGTATCAAATGAAAGGGTAGGATAAGTAGAATACAATAAGTAGTATAGTATACTAAATATATCGTTAGATCCATGGAGGCCATCGTTGTATAGCATGAATCTTAGCTGTACTTCTAAATGTAACAAATTTCATTAGAAACACTATAAACTGAGCCACACTGAATTCGTTCGTTAATGCACGTGTTTAATTATTTCATGCTATTAACGATTCATCTTCACTAATCCATATCACTTCTTTTTGCTATAAGTGTGTTTCAAACTGTCCCAACAAATAATCTCCACGCCCACGAACTTTTAATTCACATTTTTAATGTTTTTTTTTGTTGGATTTGTCATTGCTGGTTGTTATATCTGATTCCTAACAATTTGAGCCTGAATGTTTCTTAAAATAAACCTTGCTTGCAAACGTTTTAGAAGCCGGGATATTTTGGCCGGAAGCAATCGCAAAATAGGGGATTCTATCGAGAACGCCAAGTATACTATGAGGGATTTAAGGAGGCTGAAGAAGACGAAAGTGATCTGTGTTCCACGTGTAAAATGCGTCCAAGAAATCACTGAAATGTTTCACAAAATTTGTATCACTAGTGGAGTCAGATGAGCATCAAATTTTAGTGAAAAGGGAATAGTCTCGACTCTCAATTTTTTTTTGGAACATGTTAGTTACATCGAATACTATACGAAATGGACATTTTCTACCTCCAGCAACCGCCCGCTACGTAAGTTGTCGGCCATTATATCAAAAATTTACCATTTTGGTCGTTCTTTCTAAATATAGATGCGTATATCTGGGTCTGTAGATCCGAAAAAATCGAAAGAAAAATTTTTAAATTTGAAAAGAAGTGAAAAAAATCGAATCGCATGTTTTCATCAATTTTTTTTGAAAAAATTTAGCATTTTTTGGTAAAAGTCAATTTTGCGAAAAATTAGATCAGCAATGAACTTATAATACAAAAGAAATTGAGCTTTGCCAAAAAGGTCAAATTTTTCGAAAAAAATTACGAAAAAATGCAAAAATTCACGATTTTTGATTCGATTTTTTTCACTTTTTTTCATGTTTAAAAATTTTTATTTTTTACCATCATAAAATGCATAAAAGAACCTACATTTAAAAAAAGAACCTCATACGATGCGATGTACAAAACTGATAGGCCAATCAATTTTCAAATTTGAAGTCAATTTCTGAGCCTTGTATTAGATATTTTGACTTGAAATTTTAACCAGTTATTGTTCACATCATAAAGTATAATCTTTGAAAATTTCATCAAATTTTACTTAAAATTTCCGAAGCTATCACTAAAAAACCAAAATTGAGCAGTTTCTTCGGTTTTTGATTTTTTTTGAGGTTATGTGTGCAGATAAAAATTGCATATTGTAACCGCTGGTAGCCAATATCATAACGAACAACCTCTATTTTTTCCGATTTTTCGGACCTACACATTCCGAGATATACGCATCTATAAAGAACGACCAAAATGGTAAATTTTTGACATAATGGCCGATAATTTACGTAGCGGCGGTTGCTAGAGGTAGAAAATGTCCATTTCGTATAATATTCGACGTAACTAACATGTTCCAAAAAAAAATTGAGGCTCGAGACAATTCCTTATGTTTTGGTCATCTGACTCCACTACGCTGCAAAAATGCAACTCCCTCGAAGTTACTACGTAAACTGTATATGATTTAGATTATTTTCTAAAACAAAGAAACGCTTGACCTTCTCTAAATAACTGTTACAAAAAAAATTATATATACTTAGGTAAATTACGGCATCGTGCATTCCCGGCTCTGGCTGGTAATTCTGCCCCTATTTTCTGATATTACGAAATCAATCCGTTCCCATTTTCCATTTCTCAGATGAATTTTTAATTTGCCGTTCATTATAAGCTGCAGAACAAAAAAGCAACATTCTTTGAATCCGTATCCAGAAGACCAGGCATCGATTTGACCACTCACTTTCAAGGCCAAGTGATGGTAGCCTACACGCACATTCCCAATGCAAATATTCAGGTGTGCATTTTTCTTTTTTATTTATTAAACATCCGTTTTTTAGTCTTATTAGCAGCACACAGGTAAAGGTATAATTAATGATATCGAAGAAAGCTTTTTGCAATGGTGACCGGAAGTTGCATATGTTGCGGGGAATGAATGGAAATTGTTCTGAATTAATTACACAATAAATATGACAGTGATGTCGTGGTAATTGCATGGCGGAAAATCGTGGGAAAGTGAGGATGATTTAATGTTTTATGTCGATTGGTTTAGCAGAATCAGATAGACTTGACGGATATTAACAAGGTGTTGTCAGAATTCAAATCTGAATATGCTTTTATGGGAAAAGTGGCTTGTCAGTGTCAAGGAAGATGAAGCTATGATTATTGAGACGGCAATGGAACTGTGGCGGAAATACTTTTTCTATTTAGGAGAAGTTTAGCAATTTAATTTATTTCTCTTAACGGTTTCAACTTAAGTTAGCAGTTTTCTTACTTTACTGTAGTGCCCCAAACACCATCTTTCCGCTGTTTTCCACTATGTATTTCAAAATTTAAATAATATTTTTTGTGTCTTTACTATTTAAGAAAAATAATGAAAATTCATCACAATGTAGTCAAATCAAGAGAAAGGAGACTATATATCCACATAAATTGTGAAAGAGTACGGATTACAGCAGTTTGAGCGATTTTGTGTCGATAAATAAACTGTGAGCTGCTAAGATCGTCTATTCTCAGGGGAAATGGAAATTTCCACCTTCAACTTCCCGAGGTTCGAGGGGCACACCACACCCTCATTTTAACCTCTATGGTGAAATAGCTCTTGTACTGGCCCCAAAACACAACTGGAAGTCGAACATCGAGAAAATTGTAAAGAAATCCTGCATAGCCTTTTCCGTCTATAAAAAGATATGAAGGAGTTACAAACCAAATATGGTGTTGTAGACCCCCTATTCCCACGTATGGTTCGCTATTCTGATGTCCAGCGGCGTTGAACAGGACCTATAATGTGATAATGTTGGGAAGGGTTAAGAGCACAGCAACAATAGGGCAACTGGGCCACGCTGAGTGCTTCTTATATTCTGGGAGAAACGAAACTGAAAGCCGTAGGAGTGGCGTTGGCGTAATACTCACCAAAGAAGCCAGGTCCAGCCTCATTAGCTGGTCACCAGTTTCTGAGAGAATTATTACCGTGCGCCTGCGTACCAGACTAAGAAGTACTACGGTAGTCCAATGCTATGCTCCAATGGAAGACGCAGAATATGGCACCACAGGCGAGTTTTATATGCGACTGAATGAGGTTTTTCGCTCTATTCCAAGGGGAGCCATCATTGTATTGATGGGTTACTTAAATGCACAGATCGGCTCCAACAACACCGGCCTTGAACAAACAATTGGAAACCAAGGCCTAAGCCAAGTTACCAATAACAATGGTGAGCTTTTCGTTGACTTTTGTAGTTCCCACCAACACATGGTAGGTGGAACTTACTTTTGCCACAAGATGACACACAAAGAGACCTGGGTATCGCCAAAGTCTAGAAATTAACAAGCCTTTCATCTTCATATAGTTAATGAGTGGAAGACGAACAGCTATATGCAAAAGTTCTCCAAATGACGATGTCTGGCTATCAGAGAGAGAATGCAACATTTTTATACGCGTTTGCATACAACTAAAAAGCTAAACTTATATGAGTTTATATGGGAATAAACTTAATGTATTGGTGCATACTTGCACGTTTGTTTTGATTTATGAAAGAAAACAGCTGATTCAATTTTCTTTCCTTTTCTGTTCTGCATACTTTATCGTAAAGAGAGAATCTGGCTTTGTCTCGCTGAATTCACGAAGTATGTGTTGAGTTATGCTCAGCAATGATGTTCATATATGCACGCACACAACTAACGGGGGGAATCGCCCGATGGTAGAACGAGAAATCAGATAGATCACGTGACCGTCAGCCGCAGATGGAGAACTATTCTGGAGGATGCAGGGGTGCAGACACTGGAAGCGACCACCGCTTCACGATGCTAGAAACCGTAGACGGTTTAACGTAGACCTTCTGCGGGAGACCGTTAAAAAGCGTGAATTTGCTGGAAACCTGTAACAAATATTAAACTAGCAAACCGTTTCTGACGATACAAAATTGACGAGCTGTGGAGTACGACAAAGGGCGCTGTATTGACGGCTGCGGAAACGAGCATTGGTTATGTCCAAAGAAACCAGCAACACTGGATCTCGGACACAACCTGGCAAAAAATAGAACGCAGGAGGGCTCTCAAAACTAGCGTGAACTCTACAAGCGACCCGGAAGGACGTCACAAGCTTGAACGGGAATACTCCCAATTACACCGGGATGTAAAGAGAAGTGTTCGGTGTGATAAAAGGCAGCAGATAAATGAGCTCGTAGAGAAAACGGAAAACGCGGCAAACACACGAAACAGTAAGGTGCTGTACCGAATCACTAAACAGCTCTCGGGAAAGCACTCTACTAAAAAGCATGCCGTTAAGTATGCGGATGGAAGGCTGCTGTGTAACGACAAGGAGAAATTCCAAATTCTTCTTCGCCGCCCTGAATGGTTCACTTACACAGGAACCTCAGGAAAACAGCAACACTGCACAGCCAATAAGAATCGCCACGATGGCCAATGGTAAAGCAGCTGGGAAAGATGACATGCCGCCAGAATTGTTGAAAGCCGACTCAAGTCTCATAGCAGATGCGCTTCAGCCAATCCTGGAAATAGCATGGAACACCTGTACCTTTCCGGAGGATTGGACGGAAGGTATCATAGTCAAAATACCAAAAAAGGGGGACCTAACAAAAGCGATAACTGGAGAGGCATCTGTTTACTATCTACTATGGGCAAAATTTTGTCCCATATGTTACTATCTGTCTTTGATATCTTCTGCGTCTTCTTCAGTTGGAGCATAGCATTGGACTACCGTAGTACAGTACTTCTTAGTCTGGTACGCAGGCGCACAATAAGTAAGCTAATGAGACTGGACCTGGCGTCTTTGGTGAATATCACGCCAACGCCACTCCTACGGTTTTCAGTTTCATTTCTCCCGGAGTATAGACCTCACCGTTTGGGCAGATACGTTCGCCTGCATCGCTAAGTCCCATGATATTGATTTTATATCGATTCTTCTCGTTGAGGACTTCTTCCAGCCGTCCTTCAGCCCGCATTGTTCTCACATTACATGATCCGATTCGTGTCCTTTTTTTATGTGACAGACTAGAGTCTTAGGGAAATGCCCTTTGTACTGTCGACAATCTATTTTTTCCGTATACACTGATTTTGATTTAATATTGCAAAAATTTTGCTATTGGGGATAGAAGTTGTGTTAGTTCGAAGAACCACGTGAATGAATTTGGTAACAATTTCTTGTTATTATCGTGCTTATTAAAATATCTATTTATAATATTCAACATTGTGGACAGAAACGATCAATCCCATATCCCAACTACATTTATCTTTAATCCTTCCTTCATAAAAAACCAATTCTTTCAATAATAAATGGAATATTTCGGAGCTGCTAAGGAATAAAAAATAATAACTGCAAGTCATTTATCAGATTCAATTACTAGATTACATTTATTTCATAGCTTTTACGTAATTTTTGGCCTCGCAGTAATTGTAAACCGATCGCACAATTAAATAAAATGATAAACCAATACAAAATTTGAATTGAACAATGAACACCTATGAACACAAACTGCGGATTTTACAACGGCGTTACTCGCTGACGCAATATGAGACAAGTGATGCAATCTGGTAGATATCTTGATGCACCATTACCACATACCTAAGTGCAGCATTACTCCATGCCTATGATGGAAAAGAACACCCGTTGTGATGTTAATTTACGCGTTAATCTAACTCCAAATCAATTATTGTTTATGCGAAGAAAATGCGTGTAATATATTTTTGTAATGGTACCCAGCGGGAAATGGAATCATACAATAATGAATCTTAGATCACTCCCTTGGAAGATGCGATGCATGACCCTTCGTATCCACCTCCATTTCTTTTTAACATTAGCATGTCCGCAGGAGGGAGGCATATAAAGCTTTTTCATGTGCTTCCTCAAAGAGGACCATGAAGCAGTCTAGAATGTATGATTGGGTACGATTGCGTCTCTTAAAAAAGCTTTTTATACCTTACCTTAAAATACGTCTTCTTTAGACAACGACTCACTTTAAAATTACTTCGAGAACGCAAGCGCGAACAGGTCGATTCACGTTAGCTGAAAGTGCAGAAAAAATTCTGTACCCCTTCCGCCTAGATTCCCTGTCATAATACCGGGATGCATTATTATCGAGACATGAAACTTTTAGGCCCTAATGGGCTATCCACACTACGCGGACTTAGATCCCACGCGCTTTTTGCCGTACGGCCTCAGTAAAAAGCGCGCATGAGCTTTAAATCGTGAGCAAATTGAGAAAACAAATCAATTTCCATATGAAAGGCCGTACGCGCTTCTGAAAAGCCCGTATTGTGTGGACGTAAAATGTACCTTTTTAAGCACAGACTTTGGCCGTGCAGTTTGGTCGTGCTGCCTTTGCCATTAAAAATATCACAAAAAAGGCCATTAAACTCTATATGAAAAAAATTGGCAAAAGCGCGTGTGACCTACATAAGTCCGCGTAGTGTGGACGCACCATAAGATGCATCTGTGATGTGTCACTTGAGAATACCTGACCACATTTCCCGCTGGGTAATAACAACAACTTACATTGTATTTGTTGGATACCTAGAGTGATGCAAGGAATCAATAAAATCGTTACTTAAGAAGTGAATGAAAATATGAAAATTAATTTGATTAATAGTTTTTTCTTTCGAGTTTTGGAGTCGAGTTAAGTTGTCTTTGAGTTTAAATTGTTATTACATTGTATGTAGATGCGTTATATATGTAACGAAAACTCTTAACTCTTTGCATTTTCCCTCGTGCTTAACTCTAGTTGAACTCTAACGAAAACTCGGTATTTTCATTTTGCCTCAAACTTGTTATGTTTATTATTGCAATTAAAGTTAGTTCTACGAAAAGTTTTTGAGGCAAATATGTAGTGATTATGGAAAAAGCATTTTCGTGTAAAAAAACTGTAACTGAGGAGTAATGCATGTTGCTCGAGAAAAAACTCCGAAATCCTACCACTAGAAGGAGGGTGGTCGACCTAGCGAATAGACAGAATCGAGAAACCGAAGGAACTAGGCAAGAAACTGCATTTTTTTAAAGCGGCACCGATAGCAGCGTATCCGTTGCGGGGACATCCCGCTAGGACCACCAGCTAAAGGATCAAAGAAGAAGGAAGAATGTGAATCGACGGGTAAACATTACAATAGGGCCCATTTTCCATAATTCTGTGACGCGGACGAGTCTCTATAAAGGAAACTCCTTATAAAGGCAAGGAAATTTTTTTTGGACTCTCTGGGGCCTCGCGCTGAATTTTTGCACAAGGCCTCCAATTGTCTGGCCGCGGCCTTGAGAACACTTCACTTGGCTAAATATTTGGAGCAAACCCTTCGCAAACCTGCACAAATTTCGCTATGCCTCTGTTCAAGTTAGACAATGTATTTTGTTGCTGCGGTCAAGATTGTTTACAGTTCAAATTGTGGAGAAGAATTGAACTTTTAATGTATTTTATTTGGGTTAAATGTACTCGCACTTTCAAAAAACAACTGAATATGCAACTAGACACTTTATTCTTCGGATTGGAAGGATAAATTCAACCCTTTATATTGAGAAAAATTACTTTACTATGATAGCGAATGTTCTCAGTTGCCTTCCACGGCGTTTTCTTCTCCGAAGCCTTTTACGACGCAATTTATTTCATCGACACTAATCTTTATCACGCACGGGATTGTCTCTTTGTAAAAAAAAATATAGCTTCAATTCACAATTTTAATTTTTACGAAGAAATTAAATTTTTCAAGCGAGAATAGAACTGTCAAAGACAAGAGTTGCTTGACAACCAGGGAGAGGGAGAATTAGAGATGGAATTTCTTGAGCTCAAGTGCTTCCCTCAATTCCGTATACATGTACGTAAGTTCGGTTCCTTATCTTCTCTATTCAAAGGTTCATACACTCCTAATTAGGCTATCCATGCGGAGTAGGTCTTATGGATTTGGAGAAAGGAGTAGGGATGAATAAACAAATGAATTCTGGCCAATATATCGCTCATTCGGAAGAAGAGAGTTACATCTCAAAATTTTACATTTTTTAGTTTTCTATATGTATCAACTCAAAATTATGATTAATTTTATGGGAAATAATACATGCACGCTTCGCTTTCTGGCCGATCGCTGGAAACATTGTATCCCTTTGGTGTCGTCACATGTCATATATCACTTACTGAGACTTCTGAAAAAAGAAGTTTTTTGAGTTGTAACCCTTTTCTTCCGGATGAGCGATATGTAATTTTGATAATGCAGAGAGCGGCAAAGATGACATTACTGTTCTGAAAACACAGATCCCAGCCAGCAACTCGGAAGGAATAAGCCCTAGCCAGTTGGATTTTCAATAAATGCCCGGAATACCCGGAAACCTGCAATGGGGTTCCGTAACGATTTAGAGTTAGATTTTAGTATCAAAATTCTAAATTTAGAGCAGTTTGGTATTCTGTAAGCCTAACATTTAAAGTACATTAAGCATTCTAACTTGGCAAAAAGGGCGAAGGAAGCGCCATAATACTGCAAATTCCGGTTATTAATTTTTGTACTAGATGGCACTCACTTTTGTGCAAGAGTTTTCTAAATTTACACTAAATTCGGAACACTGTAACACGTTTTTGGTCTAAGTTACAGTTCGATTTCATTAACATATAAGGTGTCTTGTGAGCAACGTCGGCAATTTTTAAAGTTCAATAAAATAATATAATATAACATAATAATATAACAATATTATGTATTTCTTTTAAATATTCAAATAATAATTTTTTTTTTAATTTTTAAGGAAAAGAAAACAACCAAACAGCAGTTTTAAATTTTAATTGATTTTATGGAAAATCACCCGGAACTGGCAGAAAATCGTTTGAATACGAGCGATGGAAAAACCCTGTCGAAGGAGTTATGGCAAAGTCCTGTGGAGTAGGGATGGGCGATATTAGAAAAACATTGTAGTGACCGCGTAAAATTTAATAACTAAACTTTACGCAATGTCACACAACAACCTCCCACACGATAAACACGATCGATCGGAACACTTCATCGATCACTTAAAGTTCAGTGATCTACTCGCCTCCCGTTCCGTTCCGATCGTGTATATCGGGACAGCCAATATCCGGCATCCTCGACACTCTCTATCCGAAGGTTCCTCCAAGACGATACCCAAAGTTTCCATTAACAATAATAATCTAAATATAAAATTAATAAATAGATATACATATGTATATATATATACATATATAATTAATATACAAAAACTAGTGTAGTGACATTATAAAATATACATATCATGTAGTGACATTATAAAATATACATATCAGTATAATAAACCAAATTTTATAACAATAAACCAAAAGGCGTACTTTATATAAAAAAAAACAAAGGGTAAAAAACCCCAAAACATCGATATTGACATCGATGCCAATATCCGTAAGTAAACATCGATGTGCGATAAACATCGATGTGAAAACATCGATGATTTGGTGCTAAAATCAAACATTTTTAAAATGCTAAATGTGTTGCCTCACTTTGTTGAGTCAAGAAATAATTATTGTCATTCACAAGTTTATAATGATCCTTATATTTTCAGCGTTTTCTTGAGTGGTGCGTTCTGCATCAAGCAATGGTTTAAATCACTATTCAGTATGTTGGTAATGACTGAAAGTAAATCTTTAATGCTTGTAATTGCTTTTGAACATGCTAGTGCATCTTGAAAGTGTATATTTTTAAATGTAGGGTCTAAGAGAGTGGCGACAGCTAGGATATTGATATTTTAAGTATTCGTAGTCCTGTTTACATTCACTTTCTCCAAGCAGGCATTTAGATCGAGGGTTTAATAATATTATAAATAGCAAAATTTTTTATATTCATATCTATTGTGCTTTCTTTCTCGAAGTTTCATTTCAAAAACTATCTGCAAAATCTAGCTTGGCAAAAGAAATGGAAAATAAAAATTAAGAACTACTTCGCCAAGTTCGAAGTGTGCATTGATTGGTTGACATTTTATAAGTCGTTTGGAAATTTTATTTTAACACTTTGTTGACCGGTGACGAGTTAACTCGTCATTGCACTTGCATTATCTACATATTTCAACTTACGAAACTTATGCTTTATAGAATATCTCCAAAGATTTGCGCATTGTGTTTAGTCATGTCGGCTTTATAATAAATGCTTTTCTTGAAAATTAGGTTTTTACGACAGTTTTTGAAATCCAAAAATTTCAATCATGGCGGAACGAAACGGCGAAGAGAGCTTCAATAAGTGACGGATACTTTATCTAATTGTCCGATCTGTCTCTTTGTTATTCACTCTCGGAAGCGATATTCAATACCACCTCCATGCTCAGCATCCTGGAAAACGGGGTGGAGGTAATCTGATTGCGGCTCAACATATTTACAGGTTAGTCCGACTCACACCTGCTACTACTACCATCTTCAATTACAAAATAATAGCTGGTGACGACATAATTTCTGGGTAAAATTGCCGGTCAACAAAGTGTTAAGCATAAGCTCAATTTAAATTTTACAACAAACGAATGTGGAAACATCGATTTTCGATGTTCTTGTTCACATCATCGATGGAATGATGTTTTAGAGGACCTAGTATCGATGTTAAAATATCGATGTTTTCACGCTCAACATCGATGTTTCGATAACATCGATGAATATTGATCATCCCTACTGTGGAGCACTTAAATTCTTCCGGGCCACCTGTTAAGGATTTGAACACTTGGAAAAGAGTGAGAGTACATTTATTTATTTTTTTAATAATAACTTTTCAAAAACAAATTGCAACTAATTTTTAAAATTTTCGTTTATTATTTCAGGTATTATATAATTTAAAGAATACCAGAGCGAAATACCGGAAAATTTTCATCGAAAGGAACAAGACTGGTGGAAGACCTTTAAAAATAATCACGCTGAGTGACACGGAGCAACGACTGATCGATTTGCTGGAAGCCGGTTCAGCGATAACTAGAATACCCAAAACAAAAGCTTTCGGTGTTCAACAGCCAACTCCGCAGAGTGCCCAAACCACGAAGGAGGAAGACTTATTTAAAATAGAGCATTTAGAAGAGGAGATCCTTAACGTGAGTGAGTCAGACAATGGCGTGTTCTGTAATATCAACCAGTGTACTACCCAGTGAGAAAGGGCAAATGAAAGCGTTTACACTGGGATTAACAGCAGCATGGTATCAAGCTGGTTTTAGCACAAACAGGTCAACATCGGACCAACTGCTGACCTTAAGGCAAATTCTGGAGAAAACCCGGGAAAGTTATGTAGATGGATACCAGATATTTGTCGACTTTTCAAAGGCATATGACTCGATAAACAGAGAGAGGCTATACGAGGTCTTATCGGAATTGGGAGTCCCCTCAAAGCTGGTCAAATGCGCAACAAATAACTCACTGGCGAAAGTAAGGATCCTAAATGTTATAACAGAAAAGTTCGAAGTACGACAAGGACTCTCTGACGGCTGACGCAGAGGCACTGGTCAACATCCGGAACTGGAGACATGTTGCAAGGGACCGTCAAACTTGGAGAAATGTCCTAGAGGAGGCCAAGGCTCGATTTGAGCTGAAGTGCCGTTCGATGGATGGAACAGCAGCATACATGAAAGTTCTACAACTTCAAACTGTTTCAGTCTCCGCTCTCTTATATATTTATGATTACTAGTACGTCCATATAAGCAAAATATGACATCAATTAATGACGTCAGTAGCACTGCCTGGTATACTGGGTTATACATATTTCGGAACACAACCAATATTACCGAGTATTTGTCTTCAGAAAAAAGAAGCAACGAAGAAATATTAAAAACGTTAAAAAATTTAAATAATACATTTAAGGTAAATCAAGCGGATTATTCTCGTCTCTTAAGGGCCTAATACACTCAATCGAGCAATTATAGGGTATCGCGCGCCCGCGAATATTAAGAAAACTATCCAACCAAATGAAATAATTTAAATTAGGTATTTTTAAGAAAACATAAATCTAGCTATTCATGGTGGAAAATTTTAATATTTTTTATTAGTATATTAGTTATAATGGTTCAAAGTTCCGTACCTGCGCCCGGAAAATACTCCTATTTAGGTGGACAAATTTTAAAATTTTTTTAATGTACGATAAACTTAAATCGATTATCTAGCTATTCATGGTGGAAAATTTTTGAATTTTAGCCTTCTTTCATGAGTAAATTATGTTTTAAAAATTGTCCACAAAATTTAAGAACGAAAATTCCCTAAAATTCTTCAGTTTTAATACATCAAATTTCCGCTCCAAGCAAATCTCTGCGCTAGTTGTATTCTGTATAAAGCATTTGCGTAATCATACACGAGATGCGTTTGTATAAGTGAGAGCTTCTGCTTCGGCTTTTGCAGGGGAAATTTCAAACCTTTTTTGTTGCAGGCATGGATGGTGATCGTATTTTCGGGAAAAAATAAAATCTGAGGAAAAATCGGTTTGTTTGGCAAGAATTTTAATGACTTGCTTGATGGTGATTTCCTTGATTTGAGAATTTAGGGATTCTTGCCCGGTGGTCAGGTAGTGATCAATCGGTGTTTATTATCTTGGCTTTATGAAAAACCCAAGAAAATATTTTAATGGCAAATACTACCTTCATGTAATAATTAAGTTTTATGACATCCTTGTTTTTCGTTATTGTCTTTTTAGCCGTAACAACTTCCCGGAACTAGATTCGCAAAAAAGGTGTATCCCTTGCACAGGTATTTTACAACATGAGTGTAGATAAATTTTGCGTAAATTCATTTTTTATGGTTTTTATTATTTTTGTATGTAAATATGGGCTTTGCTGGACCTCTGGGTTAATTTGGTAGGAGGTCCGGAAATTCGGAAAGTCGGGGGTGTTTTTCAGATTTTTTAGTAAAGGGGGTGGGAGCCAAACAAAAAAAACTAGTATCTAGCACTTGCTAAATTTCAAATCAGCAAAAGCAGCGATATCAAAATTTCACATGAATGAAAAATTTAAATATCAAACAAAAAAGATCTATTCTCATATCCCATGACAGGAACAAGTTCGTAGAGTGCATTACTGCGACATTAATTCAATTTCCATTCATAATTATCTAACACTGGCTTCAATTTCTAGCCGGCGACACCGCAGAAGAGATTTCTTGAAAGTCGCCAGAAAATTTACCTCGGGCACGCACTCATAAAGTAAAGCCCAACAAGGCATACGAATGCAGCCGAACCCCTTTATTGTGCAAAGATTTCCCCTCCGGCGGCCGTGTTGTGCACTGCAAGCAGTGCACAACAGGTAATTTTGACTGTGTTAGGATGTTTTTGAGATTGGGTTAGTTTAATTTTGTGACTGTATTTTTTTTTAAGCTTCCCTTAATATTTTGTTGTTGGAACTGAATTTCATGTTGGACTTCGTCGCTGAGTGTATTAGGGCCTTAAGGTTTTTCTTATAATTCGGTAATTACGTCTTTGCTGTCTTCTATTCGCCTTAAATAAAATAATTACTGGTACACTATTCATTAATATTTTTAAAAATTATTCCTTCACTTCACTTTTAATGACTAAAGGAAATAAAAAACGTTTCTCTGTCAAGTAATTATTTACATTTTGGATGTGAAAACGTACTATCTTCATTCTAATTCGTTTACAGAATACCCACCCACTCTAAGTTAGGAAAATTCTTATTTTTAGAAAAGCTCTAAATCCTAAATGCTAAATCCTTACGGAATCGCACTGTTGGTAATGACAAGTAATCATTAGGTAAAACTTGGGTTTCACTTACCCGAAACTTTGGGGGAGAATATTTATATAAATGACACATCACGAAAAAGAAATTTGTTTGAAGCCCGCAAATTGCAAAAATCACAGCGAAAATTGTTGTTTCGTGACTTCGCATATGCAAGGTTGCAAACCTCAGCTATAGCCAGCAAAGCCATTGTCACGACCATTCGGGTTAACAGATTCTGTCGGTTGATTCCATTGCGGGTGTTGATGACACTTTCACTTTCGGTTAAACACGCCACAGATTATTTTAAGTTTTATTTTATAGGGCATTTTCGAGAATTCATCATGGTAGTTACCAGTCGAACCAGAAGATAATCTACCACGTTCAAAAATTGATTACTTGCCATAAGTCACCACTCAACATGTTCTACTATTCACCGGCATGGTAACCAGGGTCTCACCAACAGGATAAAAGGGTAAGTAATTGATGGTAGATTAACTTCTGGTTCGACTGGTAGCTACCATGGTGAATTCTCGAAAATGCCCATAGTTATGTTGTTTTTTTGTTTTGATGTAGAGTTTTGAGATTTGATATGGATGCGTAATTAAGTGGCTAGAGCAGCACACCGTGCTGGCTTAGCCCATACTCAATTCAAGTTGGTTGAAGGAAATGTGAAAATAATTGTCGTGTGCAAAGGATTAACGCTTTTTCACAGAAATGAGAGTCTTCAGGAATTCAAATACCCAGTTACATTTTGTAGGGCGGTACACCCTGTTCTATAAGGCTCTTGCTGTCTTCTCGGGGCTCTGGAATGATCCACCGTTTAATTGTACATTACTATAGATCATCCAATTTTACGACTAGCTTCTATTTTAAAGCTAAACTGAATAAAATAAAGTTATAGTTTAAAAATACTAAAATAGTCAAGTGGAGAGCGGTTTTTGGCTCCGAATTCTTTCGGACAGCACCGATTGGCGCGAAATTTGGATAGTAAGTAGGCATAAGCTCAAGAAACAACACTTAGTTATATTGTGTTGATTGTGTTATGTACAATGGGCCTTTCCACACTAGTATTCTGTATTCAGTATGCAAACGGGTTTTTTAGGAAGGGGGTAAGAGAATCAAGGAGAATTCTCTACAAAAAGTGATGAACTTGGAGAGAAATGTGCAGCACATTTCAAACCTATTTCTCGGGCTTCAACTCACTAACACCAATAGAGACACAGTTGGGGGGGTCAGAAATTTTCAAGCACTAAATTCGAAATGAAGCACACGCACCCAATCAAGTACTTAATCGGAATATGAATGGTTACGCCGAATACAGGTGTGGAAATCGCGGTTGTTGTCAATCCAGTTTGCATACTGCATACAGAATACTAGTGTGGAAAGGCCCAATGAATGACCCTTTCGATTTATCCTACAAGATCATCGATGCACAAGAGGCCGCCAGTCGTCGGTTTGTTGAACGTGAAATATTATGTGGTGCGTGTTTATTTATATTTCAGTGGGAAATTTTGTTATTTAACCACTCGAAGTAAAACCGGTCAAAAACAATAAAACTTTTAGTTGCAGTGCGTTTATAGAAGTTTTGAAATGTTCGAATTCGAAGATGTGAGCACCAAAATGATTTCTTTTTTGAGCAGTTAAATTGCTTATAGTTTTCCGGGGTGTCGGCCTTGAATATAAAGAGAATAAAGGGATTACGATTGTCCGTTTGTGTATGCGTCTGATTTATTAGAGGCAAGACCCTCTCAACTACAGGCCTCGTAGATGTATTTTTCGTGGTGGTGGTAATGGTCCCAAAAGTCACCACACACCGGAGTAACATGGCGCGGAAGCCGTACGCGCAGAAGTTTTGTGTTTATTTTTGCAGTAAAAAGTGATAAAATATTGTATTTTAACACTTTTAACTGCAATTGGATTTATCAGTGAATAGTTTTTTTAGTGATTTCATTAAAAAAAATAAAACATATTTGGTGATTAAGTGTGTTTAAGTGTTCAAATTGTTAAGGCGATCAACTTTTTTTTCACATTCATGGTGTTTTTTCATGTTTATTTACGAAAAAAATGTTAAATATTTAATGTTTTGTGTAGTTATGGAATTAAAAGTGATTTTAAAGTGATTAATACATATATTATGATATTATTATTAAAAATATAGGTGCCGAAAAACACTTCTTTATTCACTTTTCCATTCGCACTTTTCTGTACTTATATGTTTAGTAATAATTGGAAAATAAATTAATTAATGACTTTAAAATCACTTTTAATTAAATATTCAGCATATTTTCCCTTAATATACACGAAAAAAACACCGCGAATGTAAAATAAATTTATCACCTTAACAATTAAGACACCAAAAATACACTAAATCACTATTTTTTTATATATTTTTTTATTAAATCACTAAAGAAATAATCACTGATAATCCTTGTATGGTTTAAAGCGATAAATTTCAATAATTTACCACTTTTTACCACAAAACTATGACGAAAACACTCGCGAACGTACTCTGCGCCATTAAATTCTCAGCAACTGTCAAATTTTGGGACCATTCTCAGGAATTGTTGTATTAGTGCCCAATAAAACTGCATGGCCTGTAGTTGAGAGGGTCTTGTTAGAGGGGAACCCAATTGTATTTGGTTGTGTGAAAATATCTCTCCCAGCGGGAAAAACCCGAATTGATTCCATCCGAATATATTACAAAGTAATTAGTTTGCAATTAAAAGGCAAACAAAAACCTTTTTACCCTATGTTGTCCTTTTCTTATCGATGCATTTGTAGTTTTTGGATTCTATATGAAGATTCCAAAAAGATCTTCACTCTGGATTTCGGGCAGATAAACAAAGTTACTTGTCAGCAATTTCGTCTACGCTTCGGCGTGGTTAAAGATAACGCTTGGGCCAAAGGCGCAAAAGGTTTATGCTTGAAAATTTTATATCGTGCGAAATGCTTAATTATCATCTTGGGGGCTAGGGTGTCATACAATGTTGTGAAAAGAAAACGCTTGTCACGTTATGAAACAAATCTGCGTGGTTGAAATGTAGCGCTTCGGTATTATTACCCAGGCGCGATTAAAAGTTTTGTTTATGCGAAAATGTTTAGGCTCGGATTGTGGGGCTCGGGTATAAATAATTGTGCGAGCTAATATTTATTCAATGAAGCCATTAAAAATGATTAGTTTGCATTTTAGCAAACTGAATTTGTTAGTTGTGCTACAAAGTAGCATAATGTATTTCCAGAGAAAATACATAGCTGTAAAGGTCAACTGCCTTGTTCTATCATAACAACATAATTTGAAATGGGAAGACGTATTGAATAAACACCCATTACACTCAGCGTAAACACGACACGACAAGAGTCGGCTGCAAAAGTGGTTTATGGAGAAGAGGGTGAGAGAAGGCGATGGAAATTGTGCCCATTCCATCGTCCTAGTTGCAAAGTTGCTAGTTACAAAGTATTGTATTCTAGATTTATTACTTCGTAACTAGTTCAGAATAAATTACTTTGTGATGCAGAGCGAATAAACGGATTCCAGCCTATGCAATGACCGTGTAAATGTAATTCATTCTTTTCATACAAAAGAATGCAAATAGAATTAGTTCATTTATACGGGAATTGATCCTAAATTAATTCCGGATTAATTCTTTTTCCCGCTGGGATAGATGGCAGGATATGTGTGTGCAGGATATTTTTGCTGTGCTGTCCTGCAACTGGGCTTCTAATGCCCTTCAAATGGCCGGCGACTATTTTTCAATCACGTTTGGTTCTCGCCCGTTGTAAGGCCATACCTTATTTTTACTCGGGTCACGGTACACGATACACGAAACTCATGTAGAATTAACTTTGTTTAGGTATTAACAATATGTTCTAAAAAGTTGAACGGTTAAGAAAGCCTATTGTTCAGCTCACATATAAAAAAAATCTTTAATTAACTTAAGGCACACAGCGGAAGTCACACATGACGAAATTGTTTTAGCTGCATTAAATCAATGCACTTCACCTGTAAGTGCATTAACATTAAATAATAGTCTAATCAGCAGTTTATTCACCTGAACATAATCAGGTGAATAAACTTAAATGCGTCATGTGTGGCGACCGGCAATAAATTTTTGTAATAATATTATTTGTCCACTCATCACTTTGAATAAGTGTCAATATGTATGTTGTTTTTATTGAATAAAATCGAAGATAATGTTTATATATGCACTTTTGGGTGCTATAAATTTGGCTAGCTCATAAGAAGTTGTGGAGTTTTAATAAACGAGTCAACGTTTAAAGATATAAAATTCAGTTGTTTTGTTTCCTCATCGTTTAACATTTGGTCCTTCGAGCGAAGTTTTTAAATAAATTAAATCAACCTCTAGAACAAGGTGTCTTGAGGCTCTGAAAATATAAAAAAAAATAATAATAATTTTTTCCCTATAAACCAACCTCTAGAACACAGTGTCCAGAGGCTCTGAAATATCCCCAAATTACCATTAAATTAACCTATCCAAACCGCGACATAAAACGTTGAAGTTGTGCGGTCTTCAACAAATTATCCTCCTCACCTAATTCCAAATTTATTCAGTGACAAAAAATCATCAACATGGATCCATTGGTGAAGCAGCAAAGTCTTCTAGTAAAAACAATCCAGAAGGTGGCAACGCAATTACGCAAGGATTCTTCGGCAAGGAAAACAAAGGAATATGGCGAGGCGCGATTACAAACAATAAACCATACCTGGGAACAAATCGAACTGCTCAACTCCCAAATAGAAGCTATGAAAGATCAGCACCCCGACCATAAGTACTTCACTGAGAGCTACTATGGTCAAATCGAATCACTATACGAGCAAACAAGAGATCAAGCAGAAACAATCATTCGAGAAGCAATCGATAGAAAAAAGAACTCGGATGAAATTGCAGTTCAACTACGCCTAATAAAAAAGAAACACTGAATCGCAACATACAAGCTATTCAAGAGGGACTCGGACTACACTGAGAAAACAGTTTGGTTATTGTTAAAGAGATTTAGTTATAAATACCAAATTGTATAGTTGGATACGGCGAATTAAATATTTAGTTCTTACAAAACGATCCCATGATTGGGATATATACTTGAGTCAAATTTCAATTTGGTAATAATAACTAAATTATTGTGCTGCATGAAAATGATATTTTGACTATCAAATCGCTCATTAGTTCAACGAATCAATTATGTCAATGGCTCAACAATATATAAGATTCAGCCAATTTAGCAATATATATAAAAAAAATAAAAAATAAAGTTGAAATAATTACTTTCTTTAATTGGTTTGATTATACATAGATTCAAAAGAATTGCTATAAAATAGTCTATTATCCTAAATTATAGGTGCATTAAGTACATTCAATTAATACTTATTAATGGAAACAAAAAATTGATTAATAAATGAAATAAAACATTATGGGGTTGGAAATATTTTTTTATTTCAAATCTCTTCTACTAATAACAAATCTCCATTTCCTGAAGAATGAATCTTAATAGGTCTAATAGTAAATATTTCGCACAAATCACCAAGATTGTAATTATTTAAAAAATCTTCCATTATTTAAACATTTAACGAGATTGAATGAATTTCACAACTGTGTGCACGCACTAGGAGATGATGAAATACGTTTCCTCGCAATGCCGTTTAGGAATGACACATCGTGGGTCTTCTAGGAAATTTTTATTGGAATAATTCAATGCCAACTAAGATTTGGTAACTATAACCAAATCATACATTATGACAACAACGTATGCCGATTGGTCGAGATAGTTTTTTTTATTTTAAATGGATGAAATAATTGGATTATGTGAACCAAATATACTCAAATAAATGATTTCCTTGATTTGATTGGTAATGATTATACACTTCAACTACGCGTTTAGTATTTATTACAAAATTCATTTGTAATGACCAAATACTGTGAAAAATACTTCAATTAAATCCACTTAGTTATTATAACTAAACTGTTCTCTCAGTGTACAACAATCATCTACTCACTATAAACAAAAAATAAAACTCCTAAATGATTACTGTGAAATGATACTTCATAACCATGCAGAAATAATAAGCTCAGGGAAATTTAAGGATGACTATTTTGAGAAAGAAATGTTTGCTACAACAGAGGACGTGTATCAGACCACCATCATCAACCTCCAAGAAAAGTTGGAAGAGGTGTCACTGTCAACCGCACAGCCAGTTTCAGGACAACCACAGACAAGTAGTACAGCGATAATAATGGATAACAATTCAGCAGTTAAGCTACCTCGTATTGATATCCCAAATTTTAGTGGTGATTACCTCAAATGGCCATCATTCAGAAGCCTATTCATGGAACTAATTCACAAGAACGGGCGAATTACAAAGGCTGAAAAATTGTTTTATTTAAAGGCAAACGTAAAAGCCGAACCTGGAGAGCTCATTCAACATTTGAGTATAACAAATGAGAACTACGACACAGCATGGGAAATCCTAGACCGAAGATACAACAATAAAAGAACCCTGGTATCAGCACAACTGCGAACGCTCTGCAATCAACCAGAGCTTTCCAAGGAGTCAGCCATTAATCTAAAGGGGCTCCATGACACAACACTAGAATGCCTAGAAGCAATTAAAAATCTGGACATTGACATTAAAACCTGGGATCCATTGCTAATACATCTGTTGGTCCAGAAACTTGATAAAGAAACACGAAGAATCTACGAGCAATCATTGAAAAATCCTAGGGAGCTGCAGAATCTGAAACAATTTCTAGAGTTCCTCGAAAACCGATTCCAAGGGTTGGAGTCGATTGAACCTATGAAACCTAACCTCACAGCCAAACAGTCAGAAAAAAAGAATGAGGTGAAGGTGCATCACGGTGCAGTAGGCAAACTAAGCTGCACCTATTGTCAAGCAGACCATAAAATTTACTCGTGCGATAAATTTGCTAACCTTAAGGGGTTGCTCTGATTTTTGAGGCAAAAAATTGACTATTTTTGGATTTTTTTTTACAGAAAATCCTTATTATTTTTATATACAAAAGTTTTTTCATAATATTAGATAACTTTAAGAGATCACAAAAAAAAATTTTTTTTATTTTTTGCCGTCATAAATAAATTTGTAGCACGCGCTGAAGTTGACACCTCAAAAATAACATGGAAAACGGTTCCATCGCTAGCTCCGTCCCCATTGGTCAGAATCAGAAAAGTGAAAAACGGTTTTGTTAAAAATTATGTCCTTTAGTTCGCTTATGTCAACATTAGTAAAAATTGCATCAAAAAAAAAAATTTAAGGACATTTTAGTGAAAAAACGTAAAAATGCAACTTTTCTGGCCCAAAATGGGAGGATAAAATACTAATAGTAAGATTTTGAAAAAAAAATTTTACACAAGCGAACTCGACAACATCATTTTCGACAAATTGACGTAAGTGGTAAGTCAATATATTAAATAGTTTCTTTTGAATCGCTGGAACCGTTTTGAAAAATGGCATTTTGAGAAAAACGCGTTTAAAGTTTTTTTTACGTTTCACTGTAGCCGAACTAACCGAAATAATGTAAGTAAATTCAAACGTATGTTTGCGTTACTATATACATATAGTGGCTGATGTTGTTATTTGCACGAATGCGTATGTATATTTTACATTCGTGTAGATAACAATAACATCAGGTACTATGTATATAAACTATACCAGTAGCACTACCACGCGCTGAACGTCCGGCAGAGAATCAGTTTTTTTGCACCTACAATACTGCATATAACTTTTTAACGAAAAATAATTTCGTCCTAATATTTTAGGAACGTATTCTACACATATTAATAAATATAAAAACGCAAAAAAAAAATTTCTTTTTTTTTTAAACCAAAAATCAGAGCAACCCCTTAATACCCTCCAAAGAAATGCGGCAATTCGAAAAGCTAAACTATGCGCTAATTGCCTGGTAAAGGGCCATGCAGTAAACAAGTGTAAAAGCTGGAGAACTTGTAAATTGTGTAGTAAAAAACATCATACATTACTACATCTTGACCATGTAAACCCTCAAGGCAGGATAAATGGGCAATCATTGGACCCGAGATCATCAGAAGTATCGTCGCACGTAGCAGAGAGCCTAGTTCATCACCCCGTTCTACTGGCTACAGCAGAAGTAACAGCAGTTGGAAAAAATGGAAAATTGGTAGTGCTTCGAGCTCTTGTTGATCAAGGGGCTCAAGCAAGCTTCATAACAGAAAATGCCGTTCAGCGCTTACAATTACCAAGGAGGCGCATCTCCGCAAGAGTAACTGGCGTAGGCGGATCAACGTTAGAAACCATCAAGCCATGCATCAAGCTGACGATTAAACCGAGATTTACATCAGAGTATTCGACAACAGCTACGGCACTAGTGTTAAAAAATCTTACAAGATTGCTGCCATCTGAAAGGATCTTTCCAAAAACAACGTGGACACATACCAAGAACCTTACCCTAGCAGACCCTAAATATGATGTCCCTGGTAAAATCGATATTATAATCGGAGCAGAAGTATTTGGAAGAATCTTACTGGGGAATGTATTACGCGGACCACCGGGATCTCCCATAGCACAGGAAACAGAATTGGGGTGGATTCTATCAGGCGAAGTTGAGCAAGAGTCATCAAACACAAACCTACAATGTTTTATCAGTGAAGTTGGCCTAAACGAAGAAATACGCAGATTCTGGGAATTAGAAGAACTAACCACTAATGCAGCTCTAACAACTGAGGACATAATATGCGAGACTCACTATAGAACAACATATAAAAGAGCAGCTAACGGTCAGTACATTGTAAGGCTTCCATTCAAAAAGAGCCCTGAAGATTCCAATTTGGGAGGATCCAAGGAACTCGCGTTAGCACGATTACTCCAAATGGAAAAAAAGTTTAAAACAAACAAATCATTCGAAATCATGTATAAGGAGTTTATGAAAGAATACCTGCAGCTCGGACACATGATTCCAGTAACTGATCACATAGATACAGCCTATTACTTACCTCATCATGCAGTAATGAAGGAGGACAGCACAACGACGAAACTAAGAGTCGTATTTGATGGTACCGCCAAACGTCAAAATCACGAAAGCTTAAACGAGATTCTATTAACCGGCCCACAGATACAACAAACGTTAGTCTCAATTTTAATCAGATGGAGAAAACATAAAGTAGTATTTACATCAGACATTGAAAAAATGTACCGTCAAATAAAGGTTGACGTCAGAGATCAAAATTATCAGCGTGTTCTGTGGCGAAATTCTCCAGACGAACCCATCAAAGGTCAACACGAAAGACAATAAACCACCCCTAAGTAAGCGTGAATTATTGTCACAGGCTGCCAAAATCTTCGACCCAATAGGACTACTAGCACCAATTACTATAAGTATTAAACTAATGTTCCAAGAACTATGGACAGAAGGCCTAGATTGGGACGAACCACTACCTCAAGAAGTCAGTCTAAAATGCGAAAAAATTCAGGCAGAGCTTCCCTGCTTAATGCAAATCCACGTACCACGATGGATTGGATACTCTCGAGAAGCACACCATTACGAATTGCACGGATTTTCAGACGCATCAGAGAAAGCATATACATAGTGCTGCAATTTACTTCAGAACGATATGTGGAGAAAAAACAACAGTATCGTTGCTAACGGCTAAAACAAAGGTTGCTCCCCTAAAATCAAAATTATCCCTACCACGTCTAGAATTGTGTGGAGCAACTCTTCTTGCCAAATTATTACGGGAAACCATAGACAGCTTAGAAATAAACAATAACAATAACAATAACATCAGACATTGAAAAAATGTACCGTCAAATAAAGGTTGACGTCAGAGATCAAAATTATCAGCGTGTTCTGTGGCGAAATTCTCCAGACGAACCCATCAAGGAATTCAATTTAACGACTGTTACCTATGGGACTGCAAGCGCACCATTCCTGGCAATTCGAACACTTCAACAATTAGCTAAGGATACATCAACAGATTTTCCGTTAGCAGAAAGAGTTATAATGCGAGATACTTACGTGGACGATATTGTATCAGGAGGAGACTCCGTAGAAGAAGCAATTGAAATAAGTTCTCAATTAATCACCTCGCTCAAAAAAGGGGGATTTAATTTGAGAAAATGGAATAGTAACTACAGGGAATTGCTACAGAAGCTACCATGGCAGCTCAGAGAGGTTGCCCCAGAGTTCGACTTTGACCAAGAAAGATCGATAGAGGCACTTGGAGTGCATTGGAGTCCATCTACTGACCTCTTCAAAATAAAGGTCAACACGAAAGACAATAAACCACCCCTAAGTAAGCGTGAATTATTGTCACAGGCTGCCAAAATCTTCGACCCAATAGGACTACTAGCACCAATTACTATAAGTATTAAACTAATGTTCCAAGAACTATGGACAGAAGGCCTAGATTGGGACGAACCACTACCTCAAGAAGTCAGTCTAAAATGCGAAAAAATTCAGGCAGAGCTTCCCTGCTTAATGCAAATCCACGTACCACGATGGATTGGATACTCTCGAGAAGCACACCATTACGAATTGCACGGATTTTCAGACGCATCAGAGAAAGCATATACATAGTGCTGCAATTTACTTCAGAACGATATGTGGAGAAAAAACAACAGTATCGTTGCTAACGGCTAAAACAAAGGTTGCTCCCCTAAAATCAAAATTATCCCTACCACGTCTAGAATTGTGTGGAGCAACTCTTCTTGCCAAATTATTACGGGAAACCATAGACAGCTTAGAAATTCCAGATGTGCCATATTACGCCTGGACAGATTCAAAGATTGTACTATCGTGGATTTGCCAGGACCCACATAAATGGAAAACTTTTGTCGGCAACCGAGTGTCAGAGATTCAATCAGCAACTAGTAAGGAATTATGGCGTCATATAAGATCAGCTGAAAACCCAGCTGACATAGCATCACGAGGGTTATCTCCTTCGAAATTAAAGGCAAACACGTTGTGGTGGGAAGGTCCACAGTGGCTCAAAAACGATCAAGTTATATATCCAGCAAGTGAAATAGAGGAAACAGACTTAGAACAGAGAAAAGCTGTAATCAACACGGCAACATTGGAAGTCAACGGAAATAGGATTGAATCCTTGCTGCAAAATTATTCATCATTGAGAAAGCTACTGCGGATCATAGCATATTGTAAACGATTTATAACCAATTGCATGAAGACTAGTAACAAACGAATTACTGGTCCTCTCACGGTTGAAGAAATTGAAAACGCATTACCCCCAATAATCCAAATAACTCAAAAAGAACATTTTAAAGAGGAACTGGAGAAGCTAAAAAAGGGACAAGAATTATCAAAGTCAAGCCGACTGATTACACTAAACCCCTTTCTGGACGTAAACGGACTCATACGTGTTGGTGGAAGGTTAGACAAGTCAACCTTAGACTATGCCCAAAAACATCCCATTATAATTCCTCACAAGGGTGAAATAACCTCACTCATCATAGACGAAGCTCATCAGAAGACACTCCACGGAGGAAACACCTTAACTCTGGAAATAATTCGTCAACGCTATTGGATATTGAATGGACTAAAGGCAGTGAAGGGCCACATTCACAAATGTATCAAATGTCATCGATACAAAAAGCAGATGTCACAGCAATTAATGGGTATGCTGCCGAAAGCTAGAGTTACTCCCAGTCGACCATTTACGCATACTGGCGTGGACTATGCCGGTCCCTTTGATCTACTGGCCACCACGGGCAGAGGTAGTCGAACCCACAAGGGATATATCGCAATTTTCGTATGCCTCACTACCAAGGCCATGCACATTGAAGTAGTAACGGACCTCACATCTAAGGCATTCATTGCAGCATTTAAAAGGCTAGTCAACCGCAGAGGGCCTGTTGCACACGTATATAGTGACAATGCTACAAACTTCGTTGGCGCTAGTCGAATAATTAGCGATCTTCACCGACAACATTCCTATAGAGCAGAAGTCAGTGAAGCCTTAAGAGAAGATGGAACACAGTGGCACTTCATCCCACCATCATCCCCACACTTCGGAGGATTGTGGGAGGAAGGAGTGAAATCAACCAAGCATCATATGCGCAGAGCGATTGGAGAAACAAGATTAACTTATGAGGAGATGGCCACATTAATGACACAAATAGAAGCATGTCTGAATTCCCGCCCCCTATGTCCGTTATCGGAAGATCCAGACAATCTAGAAGTATTAACTCCTGGACATTTTTTGACAGGCGCACCTATTTTGTCGCTACCAGATCGAAACCATTTAGAAATCATTCCCAATCTACTAAAGCGATGGGATCGACTGGACAGAATGTATCAGGAATTCTGGAAAAAATGGTCCATGGAGGCTACAATGCCGACCTAAGTGGAACCAGAAACAGGACAATTTGAAAATAGGTAACCTTGTCTTAATCAAGGACGATAACCTACCACCTGCTAGATGGGCTCTTGGAAGAGTAGTTGCAACACACCCAGGGGCTGATGGACTGGTCAGAGTTGTAACATTACAAACCAAAACGGGAATGTTAAAGAGACCGGTAGTAAAATTATCTCTACTACCAGTAGTCAGTAGCAGCGACGAAGAGCGAGGCACATTAACCAACATCATGGGTGAAGAGATGAAAGACTGTGGAGAGGAACTATCGTCAACAGAACCGAAAGCAAATGCCCGAAACCCTAAGAACCGCAAAAGGGCTGCTTATCACATAAGTCAATCAAAGGAGGCAAAGATAAGCAAGCAAGAACGGAAACCATGTCCTCAGCGCACATATCGACCAAATCTGTTGAGCTGTTTATTCATCATTACTACCTTCATCGTTATAATATCGGCTGAGAATCTGGTTACACCGTATAAAGTGTCCACACTTAAGAATAGAGAAGGTATTTACTTTGACGACATCACAGAAGTGCAATTATATTTTAGTGAGTGGAATCTCCTAGTATATCACAACCTATCAACATACTGGAAGGAATATTACGGCATTAAAAAATCCATTAGAAGATTAAGCATTCTGTGCGAGGAAGAAAACCGGCTATCAAGAAATTTATGTATTGCTACCTCTCAACAATTTAAGCAACAATTAATAGACGCTGAGAACATCAATCAACTCCTCTATCAACAAAATGAGGACACACACATCCGTAGCAAGAGAGCACCTTTTGAATTTGTGGGAACCATTGCCAACAAACTATTCGGCATCCTTGACCAGGATTTTGCAGATCAATATGAACAACAAATACAGGAAATCAAGGACAATGAGAATTTCAAAAGGCAACTGTTGAAAAATCAGACTTCAATAATCGAGAGCACAGTAAATATAATGAAGAAAAATCACGATAGTGTTCAACATCAAATTATAATGATTGAGAATCAGATCCAAGAAATTACGACGCAACTCAATCATTCACAATATGAAGTCAGGGCTCACCAAACATTCAATTCAGCAGCGCTTTTAATAACACTAAGCTTAGTGACACTACAAAATATTCAAAGGGAAATATTATCAGTCGTAATGGACGTGAAACGTGGGAAAATCAACACGCTATTATTAACACCGACTCAACTTAGCGATCAACTAAAAATAATTCGGGAACATCTACCACCCAATGCCCAGCTACCTGGATCTGGAGGTTCAAGGAACCTACTAAACTTATACAGTACCATGCACGTAAGAACAAGAATCACTGAAAACAATATTTTATTCGACATCCGTATTCCACTTCGGAACACAGAATCCTATAGATTGTATGAGCTCATACCGATACCTGCCACTGTTAACGACAAATACATCTATGTGAATCCATCCAGCAAATACCTAGCCGTGAACCATCGAAAAGACAGATTCACTCCTATACGGGAGGAAGATATTAGAAACTGTGAATCTTTGTCACCTGAAAAACTGATGTGCAATCTGAAGCATCCCTTGTTCACATTGAGATCAAATCAAAGCCACTGCGAAATGGAGCTCCTTAACAATGAAAATAAAATATCGCCATTTTGCAAATTAAAAACTACCCAGGCAGAAAATCAGTGGAAACGGCTACATAATTCAAATGCATGGTTATTTACATTAAGGGAAGAGTTACAGGTTGAAGTTACTTGCGGGCATACACTGCATACAATCTCATTAATAGAAAATGGAATAATTACTATATTTGGTGAATGCGTCATCAATCACCAAACCCTATATATCAGGTCAAATAAAGGACAAAATAAAATGCAGGCATCATTAATCCCAGAAAATGCGGCTCTAATGAATCACATCCAGTTGAGCACAAATCTCAATAACAATTCGGCAATTTCCATGATTCCCCAACTTGTTCAAGAAGTTAACAGCGCCGACGTAGCAGGACTAGAAAATGCACTTAAACAGCAGCAACGAGTATTAGATAACCTTCCAACTATCAACATCCATGACCTACACCACTACGGCAGCACATATATCGTCGTATTCATCATTATCGGAATCATCATTTTTGCACGGTGCAAACAACACGGCGGCGTCAAGTTCTCAAGAACTTCCACAAGGCCAACACCAGCACCCAGGCTACGTCCCCGAAGGTCGTGGCCTAGTTTCGAGCTACCGCAAATTAATTTGGAGGCGGGAGAATGTTCAGCTCACATATAAAAAAAATCTTTAATTAACTTAAGGCACACAGCGGAAGTCACACATGACGAAATTGTTTTAGCTGCATTAAATCAATGCACTTCACCTGTAAGTGCATTAACATTAAATAATAGTCTAATCAGCAGTTTATTCACCTGAACATAATCAGGTGAATAAACTTAAATGCGTCATGTGTGGCGACCGGCAATAAATTTTTGTAATAATATTATTTGTCCACTCATCACTTTGAATAAGTGTCAATATGTATGTTGTTGTTATTGAATAAAATCGAAGATAATGTTTATATGAGCCGTTTATTTTGAAAGTGGGGCAAGTCCACTTTTTGTTGTTTCGAGATATTTAAGCATTTGCATTTCAAAAAAATTAAAAATATTGGTAGCCCCTAATAAACAACTTTTTTGCCTTTTGTGTTCTTAGACAATATAAGTTTATTATCCAATAGTGCTTATAGTGCTGGCTACAAGAAAATAAAGTTTTTTTCATATCCAAGTGGACTTGCCTCACTTTCAAAATTAATGGATTAATAGAATCGTTAATTTAAGTGGATAATATTTCAGTTATATCAGCCTTTTTATGAACTTTACATTATTTTCACCTAAACGTATGTACATATGTATGAATGTATGGATGTATGTTTGTACGTTTATATGTTTGTTTGTTCTTTGTAAACAAATCTTGCAACTTGACTTCCATATCACCGATCAACTTCTAATTTTGCCCATATGCATAGTTTGCGTGACAATGCAATCTGACTAATTTGTAAAAAATCAAGATGGCGCACAGTGGGCGGAAACGATCAAAATTACGCGCGGGGCAGAAAAAAACGTCCAAATTAAGTCTTTCTTTTTTTTAAATACTCGTTATTATGTCCGCTATCTTGTATCACTGCGGAAATCCAAATTTATAGGGGTAAAAACCACCCCTAAAGCGGTCAACCCACCCCCAAGCAGGCTAACCTACCTAACCCTGGGCAGAGCGACTTCTATCAACTTGGTTTATTAACAAATATGCATTCCTTAAGAACAGACAGGCCCTTACCACAGACCCTTACAACCCTTAAAAACCACCCCTACCAACCCCCAAGCAGGCTAACCTACCTAACCCTGGGCAGAGCAACTTCTATCAACTGGGTTTCTTAACAAAAATGCATTCCTCAACAAACCCTTTAGGGGTGGTTTTTACCCCTATAAATTTGGATTTCCGCAGTGATACAAGATAGCGGACATAATAACGAGTATTTAAAAAAAAGAAAGACTTAATTTGGACGTTTTTTTCTGCCCCGCGCGTAATTTTGATCGTTTCCGCCCACTGTGGGACGTTGTAAAGAAAAGGGTAAACTGTAATTTTGTGTTGGCCGAAATTTTGAATTTGGAACGACGCACTTGAATGACACAGCTAATAGTATTCCTATTGTCATATCTTTTCATTCGATACCCATATACCAAGGGCGTTGTAAAAAATGTTATCCCTCGTGTTGTGTTGGCCGCCATTTTGAATTTGGAAAGCTAATCCTAGTTTACTTGACATAACGTTTCATTTGATACCCATATTGAGTGTATTGTAAAAAAAGTAGTCAGACATTTTCTGTTGACCGCCATTTTGAATTTTCAAATTTTGACCACAAATTAGTCATTTGTGCTCATAAAAACGCCCCAGTACCGATTTTAAATAGAGTCGGTACACAATTGCAAAATTCGGCCGCCATCTTATAACCGCCATGTCCCCGGTATGGGTATCAAATGAAAGTATGTATGTATATGACAGTAAGCTGTGTGGCGTTATTTTAAATCTAATATTACTACGCGATAAACCGATTGCTCTGCATTTTTTTCGTGTAACGATTCTATTGTCTATGAAGCTGTGCACAAAACAGCAAAAATTCTCATGATTTTCACAGATCCCGAGATCGAAGTTATGTTTGTATTAATGTGATGCTTCCGATTTATTGGAATTTATTGGAAGTGTTTATGGAAGGAGTGATGGGCCATGCAATTTGGCTAGTTCAGTTTTTCATATTGATTCCACGATTACCAAAATTTCCTGGTGTTGGCGTTATTATCGAAACACAATATTGAGATATCTCTATTATTATTTATGAAATATTGTACAATTGGCGACTACCAATATCAAAGATAAATAGATAAAAACAACCTACATTTCAGACTTATGTTAAACCATTAGATTTGCTTCACCGGAACTAAATTTTGCTGTATGGTTAAAAATATTTTCAATCTAAGATGGACTTGCACCACTTTCAAAATAAACATACTTACAACACTGTTAAGAGCTAAAACTTCCATCTCCTTTATTACTAGGATTCTGAATTTTTTTGACCATAACGTGTTTACACATAAAAAGATCATACTAAGTTTTATCTAGAACTACCGTTATCTTCATTTTTTTCAAACATGGACTTACCCCACTTTCAAAATAAACGGCTCATATATGCACTTTTGGGTGCTATAAATTTGGCTAGCTCATAAGAAGTTGTGGAGTTTTAATAAACGAGTCAACGTTTAAAGATATTGTCGTGGATGTACTTGTGAACCCATCTTTGAGTTTACGATATTCAGCCGTATGTCATACCAGCAATCCAGCCCGCGTCCGCTTTCTAGTTTCTTCCTCTTCAGCCGGTCGGGCAACTTAGTCGTAAGCTTTCACCTTGTATTTAACCTAGAATTGTTACCGAATGGATTCCAATAAATAATAAGTTATAACATTGGCGACGAGGTAAAGTTACGGTGCGTGGTTTTTTTTTTCTCGGATAAAGTGTCAAAACACGGAAAACTCGAAAAAGTGGTTCTTCAAAGTCGTTCGTCAGGAGCACGCGTGTATAACCAAGAAGTGCATAGTGCGTGTATACACATAACCTAACACCACGTGTGTAACCTACAACAATAGAAAAATCTATGTCTAACGCTAAAAGTCCAGAAGATAGGAAGGAAGAGTTTAAGTCAAAAATAAATATCTCACAAGATACAAACAAAAACATGAGTTATATTGGGTCCATTGAACATTTCGTACCAGGTGATAATATAGGTGAATACATCGACAGAATAGAAGAATTCTTCAAGTGTAATGACATAAAAGAAGAGAAAAAAGTGTCATTATTAATTACCTTAATAGGTCCAGAGGCATATAAAACCCTCAAAACAGTACTAGCACCGGAGGCGCCGTCCACAAAACCATATGCGGAGTTAATAAAAGCTTTAAAAGCTGTATATGCCCCAAAAAAGCTAGTGCTAGCCGAACGCTTTAAATTTTACAATAGAAAGCAACATGAGAACGAGACAGTCACCGAGTACATCGTCAGTTTAAAACTACTGTCAGCAGAATGCGATTTTGATACATTTCTGGACCAGGCGTTAAGGGATAAATTTATCATGGGGTTATACAATCCCAAATGGCAGGAGAAACTATTAGAAGAAGAGTCAGCATCCTTCCAAGCGGTGTGCAACAAAGCCCTAAACTTCGAAACGTTAAGTACGCAGTCAATAAACATCAAGTCTGCACATTTGCATTTAGTCACAAAGAGCAAGTCTAGCACACGCACGCATCACCCATCTAGCAGTCAAAGCTGGGGTCAGAGTTTTAAATTCAACAATAGCGCATTGTCTAATAAACAAAGTCAGCAACTTAAAATAGAAGCAGACAACCCGCAATTTATATGCAGCCGGTGCGGTAATATGTATCACAAAACTAAATGTCCAGCGCTCAACATTACGTGTACTATATGTCAAAAGAAGGGTCATTTCGCAAAAATGTGCCGACGAGCAACTCATAAAAGACGGAATAATACTGTTCATCAAATGTCCAACAGAAACTCAAGTGTAAACAACTTAGAGGAAATAGAAGTCGTCAACAATAAGGTCAACAGTGTCGATGCAGATAAAAGCGTAGTAGTTCCAGTGCATGTCCAGGACAAAGTTATTCAAATGGAAATTGATACAGGCGCATGCCATTCTGTCATAAGTTATTCTGATTATGTTAAATATTTTAGGGAATTAAAAATTAACTTTTTTACAAATACTTTGCAGGTTGTAACAGGAGAAGAAATAGATACCATAGGAAGTATTAATGTAAAAGTTAGAAGACTGGTTGAGGGAGAACCGGGTGTGTCTTTAAGATTCATTGTCATCCAAGGAGATAAAGAATTTATACCAATCATGGGCAGACCATGGTTAAATGTTCTTATACCCAAGTGGAGGGAGTATATGACAAATAGTCTCACGTCATGTAAGTCAAACAATTCAAATATTTATTGTCATAGTAATATGAACTCCTTTAACTGGATGCCTCGCTTGTACGATTTACAAAAAGTAGAATTAATAACGCAATTAAAATCACAATTCCCACAAGCATTTTCAGAAAATTTGAATGATCCAATAAAAAATTTTACCGCGGAAATTTGTGTAAACGAATCTTATAGACCGATCTTTCATAAATGCTATTCAGTACCCTTTCATATACGTGACAAAGTAGAAAAAGAATTGGATAGGTTATGTCAAGCGGGTATAATTACCCCGGTCAATCACGCGGAAAATGCTAGTCCGGTCGTAGTTGTTCCTAAAAAGGATAATAGTATCAGGTTATGTGTCGATTTTAAAAGGACCGTCAATAAATTCATAAAATTAGAACATTACCCCTTACCACGCAGTGACGATTTATTTGCAAACCTTTACAATTGTAGATATTTTTGCGTTTTAGATTTAAAGGGTGCATACCAACAAGTCGCCGTATCTGAGGAGTCAAAAAAATATCTTATAATTAATACTCATAAAGGGCTTTTTACGTATAACAGACTCCCGTTCGGTATCGCAAGCGCACCGTCGGTTTTCCAAAGTATAATCGATCGCATTCTATTAGGACTCAATAAGGTAGCTGGATATTTAGATGACATTATAATTGCCGGGGAAACCAAACAAGAATGTGAGTCCAAATTATTAGAAGTCTTGTCCCGGCTAAATTCACATAAGGTCCGTATTAATATTCAAAAATGCATATTTTTTTCTACGGAAGTAGAGTATCTAGGACATGTCCTGTCCTATAATGAAATTCGACCAAACCCTAAAAAAGTAGAGGCCATCGTGTCAGCGCCAGCACCACAAAATATAAGCCAGTTACAAGCATATTTAGGGCTACTTAATTACTATGGCGGTTCATCCCCAACTTATCGTCAGAACTTAAGGATTTATATAAGTTACTGCAAAAGGGTGTCGGTTTCATATGGTCGCAAAAGTGTGAAGAAGCGTTTAAGAAAAGCAAGGAATTGCTTCTACAAAATTCAATTCTAGAATTATATGATCCAAACAAGTCTATAGTCATCTCAGCAGATGCATCCCCATACGGCGTAGGGGAAGTTTTGTCGCATCAAAGCAATGGCATTGAAAAGCCAGTCTTGTTTGCATCGCGTACCCTAACAGCTGCTGAGAGAAATTATTCTCAACTTCACAGAGAAGCATTAGCTATAATTTTCGCTATAAAAAAATTCCATAAGTATATATATGGTAAAGACATCATTATTCACAGCGATCATCAGCCATTACGCGAAATTTTTAACCCAAACAAAGCAACGCCGTCAGTGGCAGCTGCACGGCTGCAACGTTGGGCAATAATTTTATCAATGTACAATTACAAAATTGTCTATAAGAAAAAAACACAAATGTGTCATGCAGACGCACTATCGCGCTTGCCTATACAGCAAGAAACGTCTGAAGAGGATGACCTAATAATAAACTCATTTAATTTGTCAGACAGTCATTTCATAAATTTTAGTCAAATAAAAAAGTATACAGAAGACGACCCAATGTTGTCAAAAGTAGTTAGCTATGTCCGTAAAGGCTGGCCATCAAAAAATCAAATAGCAGATCCAAATATCCTTTTTTTCTACAATAAAATGAATTCATTATCTACTGAAGAAGATTGTCTTTTCTATGGAAATAGACTAGTAATTCCCAAGGAAGCGCAAAAAGAAATTCTTAGCCTTCTTCACTCAGACCACATAGGTGTAAATAGAATGAAGTCCATTGCAAGGTCGTATATATATTTTAAAGGCATGGACAAAGAAATCGAGCAAATAGTAAAAAACTGTTTGACATGTCAACAAACTCAAAATAATCCCAAACCGATCACCGTTAGCTGGCCAAAGCCCGTACAACCCTTCGAAAGAATACACATTGATATTTTTTACTTTGGCAAGTTCGAATTTTTAATTGTAGTAGATGCTTTTAGTAAATGGATAGAGGTTCATCTGTTAAGTAAGTCTAATGCGAACACCATAATTAAGAAATTAAAAATTATTATATCAACTTTTGGATTACCAAATGAAATTTGTAGTGACAACGGCCCACCGTTTTCGTCGTCACAATTCATAACATTCTGCGAGCAAAATGGTATTAAAGTAAGTAAATCTCCACCATATCACCCACAGAGTAATGGTCTGGCAGAAAGACACGTAGGCGAAGCGAAAAGAGCATTAAAAAAATTCCTAGCTGATAAGAAATATAATCGTCTGGACATCGAAGAAAAAATTTCGCAGCTCACCTTCACTTTTAGACACACACCGACGTCCTCCAACAGCCAGTCGCCAGCAGAAATATTATTTAATTACAAGCCAAATAGACCATTAGATTTAGTAAACCCATTTTTTAGAAAAAGTAGTCAATATAGCCGAAATAGTAATAAACATAGGGATAAGGATAAAGAAATATGTAACCATGAATGTAAAAAAAAAGCAAAACATGAAAAAATAGCTAAGATAAGTCAGTTCAAAGAAGGGGAAAAGGTACTATTCGCCATACACAACGGTAATCACCTTAAATGGGCACCTGCACGGGTATCAAAAAGATTAAGCCCTTGTCTATATGAAATACTATTAAACGGCCGTAGACGAGTAGTACAGTTTTCCCAAATTCGCAGGTCATATTTATCAGATAAGTATCATCCAGGTATCACAGTAACAACCTTAGAGCAAAACCAAACCATGTCAGAAAAGAAAGAACAAAATATTGTAAAACGACGTAAGCCTTATACTAAAAAGAATTATATAAAAGTTAGGGCATCGCCTAGATATAAGACGAGATAAGATTAACGATAGTCATACTATAGTGAGAAAGAAACTAAAAGGGGGAGAAGTGTCGTGGATGTACTTGTGAACCCATCTTTGAGTTTACGTTATTCAGCCGTATGTCATACCAGCAATCCAGCCCGCGTCCGCTTTCTAGTTTCTTCCTCTTCAGCCGGTCGGGCAACTTAGTCGTAAGCTTTCACCTTGTATTTAACCTAGAATTGTTACCGAATGGATTCCAATAAATAATAAGTTATAACAGATATAAAATTCAGTTGTTTTGTTTCCTCATCGTTTAACACCTATATTAGATTTACGTAAACAATAAATATTGAAATTTTTGAAAACATCCTTTTTCCCCAATTACTAAAAAACTAAGTGAGATGCGAAAAAATAATACACAAAAATAGAGAGCTTTTCTTGAGGAAAATTTTGGTATTTGTTTGGAATTTGTGCGATGAAAAGCAATTGAGATATCTTTGTGTAACTTCGTATGTGGGTGCGAGGACCCTCTTTCCCGAGCAATTTAAACTTTAAAATCTCAAAAAGTAAGGGTTCAAAACAGTTCAACTTTCCAGGCCTTGTAGCCCATGAAATTCCCTGCATTGATTGTATTTTGTAGCGATGAAATATTTTAAAAATTGAGGAAGTTATCGTTCAATCGCATTTTTCAATGAAGTTATGGATTCAGATAAATTTTGCTAATATCGACAATGTTACAGCATTTAGAAACACTTCTAACAGATATCGTCGCATACATATGTATATGCTTAAGCGTATTCTCATAGACGGCACACATGTATAAACTTATGGATGTGTGTATAGAACATAAGTGTACATGTATGAAATTGGATGGATATTACTTTTGGTTTGGAGCCCCATTTTCTGCCTGCCCCAAGTTGCGATAAGAAAAACATGTGACCCAGCCTTTGAAATTACTGTTGGAAATCGCTATGAGTACCTCAAAAAAAATGAAAGCCATTTCAAGCTGGAGCTTCACCCGAGGTCCCGGGTTCGAATCCCGGCCAGCCCCACGGTCCTCCGCCTTTTCCACTTTCCCACCTACATAACTTTCCTTCTTTCTTCTTTCCTCTTTACATTCTTGATCTTCCTGTGATAGCCTTCCCTGCTCCACCAAAGCGCATGTCATCGTTTGGTTGATGAGATTCAACTCGTTTCAGGAGGCATAACTCTGCAGCTAGCTGTTTCTCGATGCCACAAAGGCAAAGTCGCGACAGTACTGGTTGGAAGTAGGTTGTGGCAGTACCTTCCTTCCCCGACTAGAGCTGCTGTTTGACATTGCACTTTATATGAAGAAAATAGATTGTCGAAACAGTACAAAGGACCTTTCCTGAGACTCTAGCCTTTCACATAAAAAAAGACGGCCAGAGCTCACATAAATGTCGAGTTTTACAATTCATTGTGCAATTATGTCACGAAAAGGAATACGATCGACGAAATAACATAGTATCAAACGGGACGTTATGTTAGAAGTAATGAAGCGACATGGCGTATTTTTTCATTTGCCATTCCTGAAAGATATCCAACTGTGATTCATTTGGTAACTCATCTCGAAATTGGCCAACGTGTATATTTCACAACGGATAATGCTGCGCGAAGGCCAAACATATAGGGCTGCGAATAAATGCAGACAAGAATAAGATTCTAATTCAGTCAAGGGTGCAAAGAAGAAGAAACCACAACTCTACCTAGGGCAATATAACTTCGAACGGGTATTTTACTACCAGGGATCCACAGTCAGCAAAGACAACGATGAAACTATAGACATGCAAAGAAGAATAAACGCTGCAAACAGAGCATACTTCTCACTACTGCGAGCAATGAAATCCAGACACATCCACAGAAAACTCAAAATAAGAATTTACAAAATCATCATACGTACAGTACGTATGGATATGAAGCATGGAGTATCTCCCAGAAATCCTCCTACAAGATGGATATATTTTAGAGGAAGGTTCTCCGAAAGATGTACGGCCCCAATCAATGGCGAATACGCTACAATCATGAATTGTACGATTTTATACAAAGAGTGTAAACTTTCGTCACCTGCCGGTCATGCCCAAAGATGGATGACTCGAGGATACAAAAAGCCCTGTATCTATTACCAGATGCCAAAAAGTCAGTTGGCACACCACGGTCAAGGTGGGAAGACAATGTTAAGGCCGATGCAGCAAAACTGCTCAATACAAGAAACTGCAGACAAGTTGCGGAGCAGAGATACGTCTGGAGGAAGAAGCTGATTGAGACAAACGCTCGAATTGGGCTGTACGAGAATGCTGTGCGAAGGGCTGAGCGACTACTATCCCCCACATTGCCAAGGTTCTTCGGGATGTGCGAAACTGATTAATTTGCAACAACTTTGCTGTACTCTGAAATGCTACGAAATTACACTTGGAATCAAACTTCATTCACAACATTCCAACGTCACAAATACGGAACATCAGTCGAAGGGCTTCCGAATCTCTTGCCATAGGGCGGATTTATACATTGCATTCAATCAACGATGAATGTTTTCATTTACGTTTGTTATTTGTTGATGTCCGTAGACCGACGTCATTCAAGCTTTAAGAACAGTAGGATTTTAATGCTGAAGCTTTCAATTACAACATATATTACTATTGAAGCATGCACCCCAATGTTGTGATCCGGTTCAATGAATAAATTGTGCCGATATTGTCATGCTTTAGAATTTCAAAAAGAAGCACTTGGGATATGGTGCTCCAAAAGAAATCGTTTCACCTGAGTTACTTGGCTCTTACGTGGATAGGAAATCGATTGTCCAAATATTTTTTACAACTTCTTTTATTTCGTTATGAAGGGAGCAGCGAGGGGAACCGGGTTGCTGCACCATTTCAAAATATCAAGTTGTTGAAATTGTATTCCAATGAATTAGATAGAAAGCACACATCAAGAACATATAACTCTTGAAGAGGAGGGTAAGGTAAGCTTAATTACCAAATTTCACACAGCACAATTTTGGTGCTGTCCGAAAGAATTCACTATACACAATACACTATTTTTACCGATATCCACTGGACTAAAATATACGATTTTCCCAGCCCCACTATGATTTTTTAAATACATATGTACAGTATGTAATTTTCACCAATATCACCAATGATTACCAGTAACTTCATTTGCATCCCATCGGAGAAGAGGAGCGCTTCCATACGGCAGTTTAATAATAATAATAATAAATATAATTTATTCATTGTACAAAAGAACATGATTCTAAAAGGCGTACAAATAAAATGCGAGTTGGAAAGTATTTGACAAAAATAAAATAAAAATTAAAATAAAATAAAATAAATGAAAGAACACTAATATAAAAGATAAAGACTAAAAAAAGCTAAAAGTTAAGAATGAAAAATAATATTAAAAAAAAAGAATACTTAAGACAAGAAAATAAAAAAAAAATTAAAAATAAATTCAAAATGTGTGACCCTACAAATTATTATTTATAATATATTCCTTTAGGAGTTTGTTGAATAATCGACAGGAGGACGCGCTCCACACCTAGGTAGTTTATTCCATATGCAAGCAATTTGGAACAAGTAAGAGCGTTCACCATACAATGTGTGTCTACGAGGCACCAATAATATGCTAGATTGTCTGCTTAATTGCAAGAAATTAAGTTTTTCAAATAAATATCCAGGGCACCGGCTGTGTATCAGTTTAAAAGTAAATTTTAATCGGTAATATTTTAGGTAGTTTACAAAGGTCATACCAAGCAGAGCAGAAGCATAAGGCGTGATATGATCAAAACGACGCAATTTAAAAACAAATCGAAGGGTATCGTTGAATGCGACTTGTATTTTTCTTGAACAATCAGCATCAAGTTTTGAAAAAATTAGGCTACCGTAAGTGAAGTAAGGCATTACCAAAGCCTTCGCCAATCGTATACGTAAGGCAAGAGGCAATAGATTAGAGGATACCCAGAGTTGACGAAGGCAGGTATAAACCTTACGAAGCACAACTCTAGTTTGATTACAACAGCTGAATTTGGAGTTGAGCTCGACTCCCAGATTTCTTACAGAATCAACATAGGGTAGAACATTTCCATTAATTTTAATTGGGAACAAATTTTCTGGATGAATAGGAGTTCTGCTGACGACAAGGCATGACGACTTGGCAGGGTTCAGCAGCAGTTTATATTGAACTGACCATGCAGTAACGCGTTTCAGATCACTGTTTAGCTGAACAGTACAATCCTCGATAAGTTCAAGAGGTTTGCTTAGATAGATTTGTACATCATCGGCATATAAATGAATAGAAGAATGTTTGATTACATTAGGAAGGTCATTTATATAAAGGCTGAAAAGCAAGGGGCCTAGGATAGATCCTTGAGGTACTCCACAGTGAAGAAGGGCGGGTTCGGAGAAAGATTCTTGTACCTTGACAATTTGGGAACGCTCCTGGAGATAGCTTTTAAAAAGTTTAACTGCAGTAGGGCCGAGCCCAAAATTTCTGCCTAATTTTTCGAGTAACATCAGATGGTCTACCGAGTCAAATGCTTTAGTGAAGTCGAGTAGGACTAAGATTGCAATTTTATTGTTATCAAGTGACTCAAAAATATCAGTTGAAACTTTTAAGAGTGCCGTTTCACAGCTGTGTCCAGACCTGAAACCAGATTGCCATATAGAGAGAAGACCACTTTGATCTAGATAGGACATGAGTTGCTTAGAAACAATTTTTTCAAAAACTTTTGAGAGGAAACACAGAAGACTAATTGGACGAAAGTCAGATGGTTGCGATGGATCTACCTTTTTCGGAATGGGTACAACAAGAGCCTGTTTCCATTGACTGGGAAACTGAGAAGTTGTTAGGCAGGCGTTGAAAATATGGGTAAGAACATTAGATACGAATGGGGCAATCAGTTTCAAGAACTTTGGAGAGACATTGTCAACACCCACGGCGTTTGATTTTATAGAGAACAACGCAGAAAGAAGTTCGTAGCTGTCAATGCAACGAAAAGAAAAGCCATCAGTTGGGCCCAGATTGGTAGAGTTACCTTCAACTGGAGTTGAGTTACTTTCCGAAATGGATGAAAAGTACTCGTTTAAAATATTGGGCTCTAGAGACACTTGTTGAGAATCTTGCCCGTAGGTACCTAAATTACGAATATTGCGCCATAATTTTTTTGGAGGTAGATTAGTGTCGAGCTGATTTTTAACATAAGATCGTTTAGCCGATCGTAAAAGAGCAACCGTCCTATTACGCACTTTTTTATACATCTTATGAACTGCTTCACTGCGCGTCCTTTTGTATTGATGATAAAGAAAATCGCGTTCAGCCAATGAGAGATGTATTTCAGGAGTTAACCAGGGACAACGTTTGGGATAAATTTGAATTGTACGTAATGGGACAAATTGCTCAAAAATATTAGTTATTACCTCATAAAAATTATGGAGTTTTTCATCCGCAGTATTAGAAGTAAATACATTGTCCCACGAAGTCGCAATGCATTCATTTTTAAGTAGCTGTAAATTGATGTTATTGTAGTCTCTAAACGAAATAGAGCGAAACTGGGGGATGGGAAGGAGCTGCATCTTATAGGAGAGAAAGAGAAAATCATGATCGAAATTACTAGGAGGAGTAATTTGGTTGTGAAATAAAACTTTCGCAGTGTCACCTACAAGCAAATAATCAAGTTGAGATGGCACGGTAGCATTAAAAAAGGTGGGTAAATAATTGACAATTTCTAGATTGAGTATTTGACAAAGATAGAACAGGTTGTTTAAAGAGGGACTAGGTTTAAGTGCATTAATATTTAAGTCACCACAGGTAATGATATTGTGGTATTTAAAAATAACGGGTGAGAGGGCTATTTTTAATTGAGTGACATCGTCAAAACAGAAAGTACCAGGCGGCCGGTAGATACCAACGATGGCCGATTTTTCAAATCCGGAGTCCACTTCAACAGCCAAATATTGGGTATTTACAATGCTTGTTGATGAACAAATAATGGAGCATCTCAAGGAGTTGTGGACATAAATTCCAACTCCACCTCCCCTACGAGATACACGGTCATTCCTAAAGAGGCTATAGTTGGGAATGGACACAAACCTTGAATTCACATTATTAGTCAGCCATGTTTCACTTACCGCAATTACGTGAATATCCGATTTGGAAAACACGTCGTAAAAGAATTCAAATTTATTCCTCAGACTCCTTGCATTCAGATAGCACACGTTAAGGCCTTTGACGCGTGAAGTGAAAATGTTTAATATTGCCCTTACTCGTTCCAATGGAGATATGTTATCCACCATCATATACAAAGCGCATATGCCCCAGCCGAACCAACAACAAAATTTTAAAAACAAGAAATAAGAAGGTAACGCACATTTTGAATTTTAAAATAATAACAAAGAAACAAATAATAAAAAATTTAAAAAGAAAAAAAAAACATGAAAATTAAATAAAGAAGAAAGAAAAAACAAATAGAAGAAATCAACTAAAATAAAACTAAATAAAAGAAAGAAATAATAATAAAAAAAAAAAAAAAAAAATGAAGAATATTATTAAATAATTAAGAATTGCCGTCCGCAATATTTTCCTCGGCGCCAATTAATGCATCCAACTGGTCAATGCTGGTCACATTTAATGGAGGATCTCCAGTCTTCTTGCAAATGTATACAAGCCCTCTTCTGGTGAAGGCAGACTGCAGCAGATTCTCTTTACGCAGCCTCAGAGCTTTGCGTAAAATATTTTGGTGGGGCTTGGCGAGACTCTCGAAAGCATACACTCTGCTATCCGACGAGAAACCTGGGGAGATCTGATTTAATTTAAGTTTACCCTTCCTCTTAAATTTGTCCAGAAAGACTCGCTGCTCAGCGGCTGAGGGGAACTTAACTATCAGTGGCTTAATTTTGGCGGAGGATTTAGTGCGAAATGCACAGGAAAGTGGCGATAAATCATGTCCAATTGCAGCAGAAACCGCGTCTAAAAGTTGTTGCGGGCGCTCATCAGGCATGCATGGAATCCCTGTAATTATGGCATCAGTCAGCCGATTTTGCCTGCTGAGGTCATCAATTTCTTGACGAGCGGCTTGAAGCTCTGATTTTAAGTTTTCAACCTCAGAGTGCATTCCAGCTATGTCAGCATTCACTGAGATCATGGCTTGATCGAAGCGCAGCATAAAACGCTCCTCAAATTCAGAGAATTTTTCTGCGATGATCAGCGACACAGTTCTCTCCAACTTCCTCTCCAACAAATCAAAACTGTCTGTAGAGCAGATGGAACACGCTCTAGATCTCTGGCTGGAGACATTGTGCTGGTTATTAGATTGCTTCGATCTGGTGAGAGCCGGGCTAGATTGTGCCGTTGTTTTAGAGGTCGATGCTCCAGATGATGACTTTTGGGCATGAAGTTTTCCCATGATGGCGAAAAATATATCGCGTGTATAAAAATATATGTATTTAAAAACAAAATCAAAACACTGGTAAAAAAAAAACTGGTGGAATAGCGCGGGCAAGAAAAAATATTGGACCGGACTACGCACCTTAATCACAGACTGTCATCACACACCGATGTCACGAAGGAAACTCAGGCAGTTAATGCACTTCTTTGAAAGCATGGAGTGCTTGCCTTTTCCATTCCTTGGGCATACCATGAGAAAGATGGGAATCCCCTTTCTTTCCTTAAACGTGCTTTTGAAGCTTGTTAAATGGATGCAGCGGGAAGCACTTGCGATTGTTGTTCTCTCTGAGTAAGTGAAACTGAAAGGAAAAGAGCTAAAGAGATATAAGTATTTCATCAAGTTATGCTCCTCTAATCACTACTCATCACTTACGCAGGCCGACGCAAACTAAAAAAACGGCGACTTGTCATGTGTCTGCAAATAGAAAAGAGAATTCGCAGCCCACACCAAACCTACTTCCGATTCGTAATACTCCAGATGCGCATCACTAAAGCTTCCAGTGGAAGCACTTGGTTTATTTCCCGCTGGAATTTCCGGCTTGATTTCAAAGAGTAGACTTTGTCCAGTAGTGGGAACTATAATGGCAGAAACCATAAAATCTTGACATTCACAATAACTTTCTGTTTTAATTTGGTTTCAAAAGATAACCGTATTTTTAAATTAGAATTTATGAAACACGATCTATAAAATATCAAAATCACCCTTCGGTTCCTCGTGACAATATTACGCATTATCATTGCCAACAGCCGCGGCTTAACCTATCGATTGATCGTGACTGTAGCCCAGTCAATCAATCATCATTGCACCAAAGAAGCAATGAAAATTTTCACGCTTATTAGCATACAAACGGTGATAATGACACGAAACAGTTACCAAATCAAATCAAAATTGCGGCCTCCATTGCACGACGATTGTCAATGAACTATACTTTGCGGGATATCCAATTTGTGGCTTCGAATAGTTCCGATCCAATCAACCGGAACATGAAATTGATCAGAGGTTATTTGTGCTCCATTGATGTCTTTAAATTCGGATTCAAGGTGCCTGATATCGAGCGAAAATTGTACCATGCGGTCACACCCAAAACGATATCAAGCCATCACCGGCAGCCGGGAAACTCCGCCAACAAAAAGATCAAAATTTTAGTCAGATTCATTTGGCGGTTTGGCGGGTTAACAAAAGTGATGCCGGGGGTGGTGGATTCATAATAATAAAAGAAGCACTAGAGCGCTATGAAGAGAGCTCATTCTACCACCAACCCCCGCAGTGACCAGTGTAATTAGCTTGTACAATTGCGCAATTAGTATCAATTACAAAATCGTATCGCCAAACACAGACTAATTATCGAGGGCGACGGATTAAATTCAATTGCGAAGTTTTTAGTTTTGAGATATTAAATTTTACGGACGCAACACCCAGAACCGAAATCCACTTCTTGCTCTGGGTTCTGATTATTGCTTTTCAATTCTTAATTGGGTGGAAAATTGTCGTAATTATTATAGGCACGCTGGACACGTGTTCTGGCCGGAAAAACCTCATTTTTTACTGTAAATGAATAGCGCTGGTGGTTAATCGATGTTATCTTAGCCATTTTTCACAGACCAATTATATTATTGTTATTTATAAAAGGTGTCTTGTTTCAACAAACACGTCACATAGTAATAGGTTGAGGTTTCATTGTTTCGCACTTCCCAAGATTTTACTAATTATAATACTCGCATGTTCGACTAGGGTCTCGTATTGTTATAGCAGCGAGGGTGATCTTAAGGAATTGTGGTATGCCACGAAATTGCATTGGTGGTATGCCACGGAACTCTTTGAGGATGGGGCCTTTTGCAAGTCCATTGATATACTGCAGCAGTTTCGCATTCTTAACAAAAGTGAGCTTTTGAACTCCAATGACAGCACGGCAAACTTTTTTCGCAATACAAGACTAGCCAGCTTGACTCCCTCCAACACTATGCGGTTCTTATTTTCGCGCACATTAAGGTCTAGAAAATGGTTTTAAAATAGAACAACTCAACTGTGAAACAATCTTCCGCAAACAATTAGGCCTATTCTGAACTCCATTGGTATTACGATTCAAGCGGAGGGAAAAATTCCAGCAAAATTTTGAAGAGTATCATGAGGAGAAATGCTTTCCAATTTGTGAAAATCCAAAAGCAAGCAAAAATTTCAACACAAAGCAATAAGACTTTACATATGCGCAATACAATAATGGTTTATTGTCATAAATGGGGGAAAAAATAAAATAATTAATATTATTTAAATTTTTTGTGCACTAAAAAAGGACAAAAAAAATGAAGAGATAGGTATTGTCTGGTAACAGCAAGATTATGATTTTATCCTGTTTGGGGTATCACCAGGAATATATTCATAGATTTTGAACCTCGTGAGCCTTTTGCTACTTTTGCTATAAACAATTAAAGTTTTTTTAGCGCGTTTTTTGAGTTTAAAATGTGAATAACTCCGGTTCCATCGGATCGGGGCAAACTAAAAACCAGTGTCTTTGTAATGAAATTGCCAATAAATTGTTTTTGGTTTCAAGTCTCTAAAGTACGTACATAACCCACAAAAATGAATTAAAAAACGATAAAAAAACGGAATTTTTTAATTTTAGAACCCAGGACGGTCAACTGGACCAATTAACATCAAGCTTTCAGAAAATATACTTCTTGATGTTACAAAACGACCCTGAAAAATTGGGGTCAAAATACTGAACCCATTGGCATCTGTTATCTAAAATTTGAAATGCCCAGAATTTTATGCCATTGAGTCCAAAATCAAATTTTGTTTTTTCAAAATGTAGAGACCGACACCAACTTTTGAATGCAATTAAAAATAAAAAAATTTAATGTAATTTTGATTATGTACTTTTTTTTACTATTGTTTATAACACAATTAACAACAATTGCATTTTTCAGGCGATTATGCTAAAGTGAAAGTTGTCATTTAGGATACTAATAGATCGGTTCTCGCTCGATGGAGGAGGTCAAGTAGCATTGGACGTGATTAGTAATCAGTTTGAATGCTTGGAGCACGACACTCCTGTTTAAAAATATGACACCGCTGCTGTTACTGCTTGGATATCTCAAAATGTTTCGCCTCTATTTTCCACTCGGGATGGGACAAGGCGTTAAATGCTCCTTGTGGGCCCTATAGGGCAACCCACACGGGGTCCACATAAGGCAGGGAGTTAGCTTCTATCTACAATCCTTCAAAATGCTTTTCGAAACCATGGCATGAACAACATGGCCGACGTGTAGCGCTAATGTCAAGCTTGGTTTTTTTTACAAAAGTAATCGTGTAAATTCCATCCTGTTTTCTTGGTTCAATTAACCCGTACAGCCACCTGAACTTAAGTTGGCTTGTCACATAGCCATGTCAGTTATTTGGGATGAGAATTCTCTCATGGGTTCACCGTGTACTACTCTGGCTGTGCTGCCATGAGGTGAATCAAAGTTTATAAAGATGTATTGGGCTGAGTGATCGTTCAGCTAAGATAATTTTTAATGCCAAAACTAAAAAACCTCACACTGTCTCTGCTTCGAGTGTTTCATTTCATTGTAGTAGACCCATGCCTAAGACAGTAAACACTGCTTGGAGTCCGCTCCCAGACCGTAGTGTCAGATTCCTATGGACTAAACTCATCAACACTTTTGTATAACGTTTGAGTCCAGCCCGGTACGAGCCGTACAGGAATTACTTCGGTTTGTCATCATCAACGTAATCCTTAAAAGGGGTCTCTCAAAGGTGCTCCCATACCCGGCGCTTACGGATCAGCGTCCTACCGCCTCTGCTTTCTTCGCGCGAAAGATGAGTTTGACGTAAGTTGGCTCGCTACCTGATAGACTACCTACATAGTTCCCTTAGATGCATCGGAAGCTGGACAGCACTCTACCGTGAAGTAAGGACAGATTAAGGCGAGGGCCACACGTCATTTTGGGTATTTACACTGATATTCCTTTAACTGCTACCGAACTAGTTTTACAACACAATCTACACCTTTTCAACTTCAAATTGGGACTAAACAATTACAAATTGGGATTAAACAATTTCAAATTGGGATTAAACAATTTCAAATTGGGACTAAACAATTTCAAATAGGGACTAAACAATTTCAAATTGGGAATAAACAATTCCAAATTGGGACTAAACAATGTAAGTTAAAGTTATTAAGGAGTAAGTTAAAATTATCAAAATTTTTGTTTCTTTAACTTTAGATGATATGTTCTTTACATGAAAAGATATGCATAAGGAACCACAAAGAACGAGGAAAATAAAATAGAAAGGCGTAATTACGCTTAACAACTTTTAGAATATCAAGCATAAAACATTCCCGACTTAGACTTGGACCATATAGTCCAAGGATTAACTATCGAGCAAGCTTGGTCAAGCTTAAAAGCTAACGTTAAAAGAGAATTAGCAATTCAAATGCTACAAATTTTAACCGGTGACGACAGAGCTAATATGACTCAAGCCGAATATCATTTACAACGGTTACTAATATGGTTTGTAATGATATAAGAAATCAAAGTGTTGTGAATTGCACAAAATTGCCCATGTTCAAAGGCTCATACTCGATGCATTAAATATGGTGGATGTTCGTTTTTAAATAATGTTCTTATGTTGTTTATCTGTGTTCATATTTATTCCAAACTTATTAAAAATAATTAATACTTTAATCTTTACTAATAATTGTTCGTTTATTACTTCAAATTTTTCGGTCATAATTTGAAATTGTTTATTCTCAATTTGAAATTGTTTATTCCCAATTTGAAATTGTTTATTCCCAATTTGAAATTGTTTAGTCCCATTTTGAAATTGTTTGCTCCCAATTTGAAATTGTTTAGTCCCAATTTGAAATTGTTTAGTCTCAATTTGTAATTGTTTAGTCCCAATTAGAAATTGTTTAGTCCCAATTTGAAGTTGAAAAGGAACTTTCTTGTCGGGTGGGGTGAATCGTAACGGTTTAGCTGCTGGGGGGTTTTGAATTTTTTTTGGTAGAGGTTTACATATCAGCCTGTACTTTTTCTTGAATAAGGTAGCAATCTAGTAGAATACTCTCGCCTACCCTACGGTAAAAGTTAAGGCTCCAACCTACCAACTTCCAGAGTTATGAATAGAGTGTTTTTTTTTACTAAAATTTCAACTTCAACCACCAAAGACGTAATCAATCAATTTTAGAAAATTAGAAGGCTTAGACAATTTCCTATGAATAATGACTTTTATGCTACGGCCTTTACTTTTGAAGTTATAAGAAATTTTGATGTTAAAATTGGCCTTATTTGGTACTTTTCGACAAAGCTCAGGTTGACAGACAAAATTGACAAAAATAAGGGTCATATGTAAACCTCTGCCAAAAAAATTCCAAAAAGCCCTAGCGGTTATACCGTTACGATTGCCCCCCCATCCTACGATTTTTTGTTCCTCTTTACAAAACCTATCCACAGCCGGCCGATTTATAGGTTCAGAAATACACCCTGTATTGTAAACGTTTGGACGTTATGGTTAGATGATTGGATTTAAAGAGCCTTGACAGAGTATAGTCGGCTTTGTTGGCTTTTAGCAGTCATGCGCCTTCTTCCTGGTTCCATGCTATTGTCGGCTGCTACTATTGACCCAAGACAGGTCAATGATTTTACATTTCAAACTCGTGTTTTTCTATCTTTCTCCACATTATCGCACCTAAATGAGCTTTGCTCTCTAATTTTCTGCCCTTTCGTGAAATGACGAATATCTTAAATCTTTTGGTCATCACCCGATAAAACAGAGAAATTCTGGGTTATGTAGGATAGGAGTTATTTCGACTGGGGTTTGAAGTTTGAAGGTGGATGGCTTTCAGTGCCACTTCCAACATTCTCTACCAATTCTCGGACGTCTTCCTCCGTAGGCGTCAAGTTTTGGCTAGGTTTTGGTCAATCATCACTTCCAGACACCTTAGTGCGAACTTGGAACGGCACACCTATGTACTTTCACCAATATGGCCTCCACCTTTCTCTGCTTGCTGATTAACACTTCTTATGTTTTGCGCTCAGCTAGCATTAGACCAGCGTTCTTGAGCCCCGTTTCTATCTCACATATTACTTCGTTCCTAAGTAATAATATTGAGTCTGCATACGAAATTAATCTGACAAGTGAAATATCAAAACACACCGACAAATAAGCTCTGTACCTAATCAAGAACAAGTTTCAAATTTCTAAGCAGGAACATAAATTTTGGTTTATAACTTATTATTTACATGAAACACCACATAAACTCATCTATAATATAAAATTAGAAACGTGCAGTTGAGTTATCATTTATGTTGACGGTTGTAGATGTCATTAAAACTATTAAGATGTCAAAAATGACAGGCTTCAAAAAGGAATGACGCAATTTTTACTGCAAACTTATTTGCTTTTTTTGTTAATTTAAAACGTTTTTATCATATTATAAAGTTCCAGTGACAGTAAATAACATAATAAATATTAATTTTGTTGCTTTAATTTGTAGTAATTTAAAAAAAAAAATAAGGGAATTTATTACTTTAGGATGATAATTGGAAATCAATAATAATTTATGTCTTCTTTGTGATTGTAACTATTTATCTAAAATGTGGGGGGCTTCCCCAAAATTCTAAATTACTGAGGATGATCAGGTTAATTGATTTCTGAAATAATTATTCAGGTGCCTATAATGATATGTTATCAAATCTACCTATCAATTATATTACAGTTTTTTTGTTGGTTGAAATGTTTTTGGGAATTCTGAAGCTCTGTTTTTAAATAATAATATGCAGTATGCTTAGTTGTGAAGCTTGGACTTTGTCCTTGGTGACATTGATTTCATAAACATATACATAAACATTACATATATTTTTCTGTTATTAATAGTGCAGAACCAAATTTGCCCTCAATAGGCTATTCGCAGCTCTCTTCCACCACCTACAACTTTAAGATGAATCAGTAGGCCCCTGATCATCTTAAATTAATATTGGATCAGATACGCCTCCAATGAACAAAACTACAATCGTCCCAAAATAATTAACATTCGTCCAAAAGAGTAATACTTTCGAACCGAATCAAGATAGTCATGGGGCAACTGTCATACATATGTATGACAATGTTCGCCGACACGGATGCCGAAGCAACGGACTTTTAATCGACATTTCGCGCATCGCCCAGTCATACGGGTTAAAATCAATGCGGAAAAGACCAAAGTGCTCACAACGGATAGTTCGAGGGTCAGTGTTCACCTCGTTGGAACCCAAATCGGACAAGTTCCGATGTTCAAATATTTGGGTTGAGGAAACGAAAGTGGCATCGGCGTCCGACATTCACAGCCGCATCGGACAGGCAACAGCAACATTCGCCTCGCTCAAGTGATGTATATAACGAGCAAATATTTCCATCAAAACAAAAGTACGCATTTACCGAACGCTTGTCCTTCCAATTCTTCTTTATGGATCTGAAACGTGGACACTGCTCAAACCGGACTTTGGGGAGCTCGAGGTCTTCTAAATGCGATGCTTGAGGCAGATCATCGGTGTCTCACTCCGCGATCGCCTTCGAAACGAGACCGTTAGACAAAGATGCGATCAGCAGACGCCGATCGAGGAAGAAATGCAAAAACGTCGACTGTGGTAAGTTAATTTTTAACCCGAATGACTGGGCGATACGGGAAATGCCGTATAAGATTCCCGTTGCTTCGGCATCCGAGTCGGCGAAGGCGGGGCCATCCTCGGCGAACATTAAGTCGGTTACGAAGTTGTTGGCGTCGTATTGAACTCCAAGTCGTCCATTGAATGCTTCACGCATAATCGTGTGGATCACAAGTTGAAGAGAAGTGGCGAAGCGACGTCTCCCCGTTTTAATCGGGAACTCCTCGGATAAGTCGCTTCTAATACAAATGCTGCTGGTTGAGCCAACATACGACGGTTGGTGAAGTTGGATGATTTTCCAAGGCTTTCCACAAGCTGTTCTAATCGATGCAATCGATGCTGTTTGCTTTCGATGCACCGATCGAGAATCACCGTCACCGTTTCAATGTTTGGGCGCCTGAAAAGCTTAGACCCACAGCTGTGCAGCGATGATAAAGACCAATCCGGAGAGGTTAAAGAGCTGGCATAGGTTAGGTTGTAATGGTTTCTCCCCCACTAGGGAGTCAAGCCATTTTGAGCTTTTTATAAAGCGAGAGGTTAGGAACACCAATAGTTTGCAGCTCGCTCAATCCATCAAGGAAAAGTGAGTCAAGGAAGGTAGCGCATTTCCTTGCGAGGTCGGGACATGTACACAGAAGATGGGAGACAGTTTCTTCCTCTTCTTCATTACCACCAAGTTCTGCATAAGTCGTTGTGAGGAAGTCCTAATCTTTCGGCCTACGGGCCATAGAGACAGTGACCGGTCAGCAACTTTACTATATGGCTTATCTCCTTTTTGTTCCACTGAACAAGAGATTTTGAATGCTTTGCGTCCAAGGTTGGCCACATTGCTTGAAGAGTGCGGCACACCGTTGCTGTGGACCATATCAACCCAGCTCGATCTAAAATGATTTCCCTCACAGCTAGTTTGTAGGTGGCTAAGGACATTCCCATCCGGGTTAAGTGCGGTGTCCTTTCCACTTCGGTTACCGGTCTAGCAAGCTCATCTGTCCTACAGTTTCTCCTAATCCCACTGTGTCCAGGAACCCAACACAGTTTTATGTCAAGCTGAGTGGCAATCTCACACAGAGACATGCGGCAGCTCAGAAGAGTCGTGGATGTTGTGATGGCAGAATTAAGAGCCTTGAGGGCCGCTTGGATATCCTATAGAGTACATATATTCTTATGAGATATATTATTTATCTGAAGCTATTCGAGAGCCTCTCAGATCGCAGTGACTTCCGCTTGGAATACCTTGCGGTGGTCGGGTAGACGAAGAGAGGTATCTATATTCAATGCCTCGGAGAAAATACCAGAGCCTGCGCTGTTTCCAATTTTTGAGCCATCTGTGTAGATACTTAATAACCCAGTTGGGATAACACCATTTGTCCAGTCATCTCTGGCGGGATGATGGTATTGAAACCTTTCTCTAAGGTCCACGTAGGTGTAGTCTAGGTTGTCCGCAGAGGTGTCGAACCTCCTAAGAATGGATAAGAGACCTTATGAATATGGAGTCCATCCAAGAGAAGCCTTTATCCATTTGCTCGGCGAGTATGTCCAAAGGAGTAAGATGCAATAAGACATGCAGCCCAGCTGTTCGGGTGCTTCTCATTGCACCACTGATACACAGCTCAGCTGTTCTTTGGGCCCTTTCCAGTATCTGACGATACGTAATCTTCTGTAATGCAGTCCACCATACCGAAATTCCATGCATAAGTATAAGTCTGATTACGGCCAGTGTACAATGCGGGGTTTGGGGCCCCACTTGACTACGATCGTTCTCTGGCATAAGAGGAAAGCTGTTTTGGCCTTTTTGGCTTTTTCTAAAAGATTCGGTATCCAAGTTAGTTTCCTATCGAGTACGAAACCTAGAAATTTCGAATCCTCCTTTAGTGTTTCATTGCAGAGTCTTAAAGAAGGAAAATTAGGAAGTCTATGCTTCTTTGTAAAGAGCACTACTTCAGTCTTGGCTGGGTTAGCGCCTAGACTTTTTGCCCAATGAGCCAATGCTTGTTGCATTATATCTCTTATTGTTTAGCGGCGATAAGACCCCACCTTGTGGTGTGCCTCTTCGAACCCGTCTGACTTCTTCCGAAAGCCCCGGACTAGATATGACTCTGCATCGCAGCAGCTGATCAATAAAAAATCTGGGCATCCATCCAGACGCTGGAGTGCCCCCATGACCGCAGAAGGTACAACATTGTTGAATGCATCTTCAATATCTAAGAAAGCAGCCAATGTGAACTTTTTTAATTCAAGGGTTTCTTTCGATGACCGCTACCAGGGAGTGGAGAGCAGTGTCAACTGATTTACCTTTCATGTAAGCATGCTGCTAGGGAGAAAGCAGTTTTCTATTAATGCTTTGCTTAATATGAATTTCCACAAGTCCTTCTAGAATCTTGAGGAGAAGAGCTGGCATAACATCCAGCCGAAACAACGGTATGGCGTGGTTTATGGGCTGGTGAATCATCGATCCATATTTCTTCAAAAATGAGGCCAGCCGAAACGGGGCTGTGAATGGCGTCCGTTATCGCGCCGTGGCCGTGATTTCGACGACATTTGGTTTCAGCAAGACGGCACTATTTGCACCACAGTCCGTGGGACCATAGCTTTATGTATACAGTTCGGACCGTTAATTGGCCTCTTAGACCGGTTCTACACATTCAACTTTGCATTCCACTTTTTGACGTTCAACTTTTTTTTCTCTTTCACTCCAATGCGAAGTTTGAAACAGACTAGAGTTGAAAGGAAAATGGAAAGCAGCTCAGAATGGAATGGAAATTTGCGTTCAACTTTTGTGTTTTCGTTCAACATTTTGATGAGTGTGTGAATATGTATGAATATGAGTGTTTACGGATAGCAGTGACAGACGAGATTTTCGATTTTCTTCTTGAAAAGTTGAAAATGCGTAGACACGAACGACAGAATTGAACGTCAAAAAGTGGAATGCAAAGTTGAATGTGTAGAACCGGTCTTAGTTCTTGTGATATCATACCCCTAGACCTTTTCCATTGGGGTACATAAGGCACAACGTATATGTACTTGATTAAGTCGACTACGATTGAGGAATTGGAAGCTAACATAACTCGCGTAATTGGCCAACACAAGTGGTGTTCGAACGCGCCATCGAAAATTGGAACTTCAGAATAGGCAATGTTAGTTGTGTTTATAACTTTTTTTTAAAATTAATTCTAAATGAATCACCCAAAATTTTGTTCATCTTTATCATTTTAACATTAGAAAATTTCATACTAAGCATACATGTCTCTCTTTTTATCGCACTTTCTCGAGCAATGGTCTTCTTTCGAATTTCAGTGCCCATCACATTGGAGGCACTGGGAAATATAAAATAGAGAGTTGGTTGTTATCAATTACGATAATAAAATGTCAGTCAAATGTCCGCAAGCACAACCAATTAAAGGGGCCCATACACGGTCGAACAATTTGCGCCCGATGTGCAAACATTTCCCCCGTGTATGGGGCGGTTTGATGCGTTTGAAACGCGTTTGAAAATTTTTGTGCAACGGGCAACGTTGTGCAAGTTGTTTCCTCGTGTATGGTGATGTTGGCGCATTTGAAGTCGTATAAATTTTAATTGCTAAATTTTAGTGAGAAATTGGCAGGGAATTTATCGAAATTCGCCTCACTTTCTGCAAAACTTGCAATTATAATAGCCAAAACCGCAGCTTCAGACAGGTTTTCTCTACGAAAACATACACGGTATTGAAGTTTGTGCAACTCGTTGCGTAGTGTATGGGTAATCAGATAATTTTTGGCAAACACAAATTTGCGCAAATTGTTCGCTCGTGTATGGGCCCCTTAACTGTCGTAATTTTTCTAAGAAACTTAATAAAACAAGTCTTTCTGGAAAACTCTGCATAAGCAAATAAGCCAACCGCCAGTCTGAATTCATCCAGAAATAAGACTGCATTTGTAAACATTTAAAGTACACACCGTCTTACAAAAAAACGTGTTTCAAACGAAATCGATAAATCTATTAAAAGCGACGTACGCCACCAAAAAAAATACACGAGTTTTGTCCCTTACCAGTAATTCGAACTCAAACAATAATCATTGCCGGGAGCAGACTGATTACTCAGAGACGTCTTCAGCCATTAATCAAACAAACTAGATTCAATAAAGTTTCTGATAAGCAAATATCATGATCATGGCGTATTTACCGTGAAATTATCGGCAATTTCCGATGTCTTTGCTCCATTAGCATTCATGCAATTCATTCCTGAAATATGATCAATTATCATTCCAGCTGTCTTCAATCTTAATGCCACATTATCTGCAGAGGAAGCATCTAGAAGGGAATCGAGCCATAAAATCTGATTAATCAGAATCGGGCAATAAAATTGGAATAATAGTTAATCGTTGTCGTTGCTTTTAGTTAAAAAAGGCACGCGTACTGATTTACAATTGATAACTGCAATTATTAACGTATGATTAAGCCTCGCGGTGCATTACTATGTGGGCATTGACGTGTTTACACCTTTAATTATCACGCCCAGGTGAATATACGAGCGGCTCAGTCGCAAAATGTTGAATAACAGATATTTGCGTGACACTTATCGCTTTCCCGATTACAGTCAGACGATGCTTTCGGCGTTTTATGTATTGTTGACTGAACTTTTATTGATGCCTCTGACATGCGATATTTTTTCCGGTGTAACGTTCCTGCAAGACCTTGCGCTTCCGGCATCGGACAAGGGCACATTAGTTTAACTTTCTTCCAATTTTCTGGATTAATCATTTCATGTCATAGAGACTCAGTGCGGAAGTCTTGTGCTACGTCAAATTAGTGGTAGTGCCCAAGTTTTTTCCTACAACATTTTTTTATGGTTGATGCATCAAATGGAACGCGTTGAAACCTCCTACAAAACCTCACCCGGTGCCGACTTGCTCCAGCGATTCCGACAATGAACTTGGTGTTCTCGGATGTTGTAGCAACTAAGTAATTTGCTAGATGACAGCACACGCAACGTCTCGCGATCCATTGTGATTGTTGTGATGATAAGAAGACTGCGGGTTTAGTCCGCTAACCCGCTCCCCGATCAATGGAAGCGGAATCTTTATTGTCATCTACGGTCGGTACCTTTGACGGTACCTACACGCCATGTGCTGTGCCGCCTAGCGATTCAACATCATCATTACATGTGTAGCTACCACATGGATGGGCGTTTCTGTCACCTACTTGACTTGGCTCTTTAATTATGGGCCCGGAACTCGATATTGGATTGAATAATAGTCTAGGGGTGTCGGGGCTGTAAGATTTCCCTTGCTTGAAAGGAGGTTCATAAATGTTTTAAAAAAGCGTCACTTTTAATTGTGAAAGGAATGGGGAAATAACCCCACATCGGTTAGGGAACACAAGCAAAGCAATGTTGGAAGTTCAGTTTCAGTTAGGCGGTATAGTTTAGTTGTTTCAAGGTTAAGGACACTTGAATTCTGTGAGATTTAAGGACACTTGAATTCCGTGGGAGTTTAATAACCTGCTTGGAAGCTTTCATTGGAATGGAACAAGTCCACAATATGGAGTAGGAGTTTTTAATTTAATAAAGAAATTTTAATTGCAGGAATTTTAACGAAAGATTTTTTAATATATGTAGGTACATATATTGGGTGGCCAAACAAAAGCGGTAATAACATGTAGCATAACATGCACGTGCCGCAACTATTTCGGACCGATGGAAGTGCGATCATTACTTCCTAACAGTGACCACAGGTAACTATTCTATGAGAGAGAATAGGTTATTATGATCGGGCTAGTCCCTTCCAGGGACGGCGCTTCCATAGGTGTGAATGGTGCACTTGAACCGGGCGCAATTGGACGAGGGCGCAATTTCAGAAAATTGAAAGAAAAAAAAAGTCCCCGTAACTTAATTTTCATTTTTTTAAAAAGAATTGTGTCTTTTTCCATTGTCATTCACTGCGACCAAAAAATGAAGAGCTAATGGGGCGCAATATAGCATACTGCACCGGGCGCAAAAAAACCAAGTGCCGGCCTTGGTCCCTTCCAAGTAAGGTTGACGTGAGGATAATAGTCTAACCTGGAAAAAACAATTATTACGGAATGAACAACATGCCTCGGATACAGGGGCGGCGCTTTCATAGGTGCAAATGGTGCACCGGGCGCAATTGTAGAAATTAAGATATTAAAAAAATTTAAAACTTGGAAAAAAAAAGTGTCCCCGTGCCTTCGTTGTCATATATTAAAGGAACTGCACAGAGTACGACATAAAGATCTCTATTATGGAGATCCGAGTGTATAGTACTAGAGATTTTCGGAGCCCAGGATTGTGCTAGATATAGTTAGAGCAGTGCAGCTAACACCGAAAAACTTTCTGGAGCATTAAACAGCATTAGCGAGAAAGTTTTGTGAAGTTAAAGCGCAAGCAAACTCAGTACAAACGCAGGATCGCGAAGGAAATCCTGATTAGAAAAAGGTAGAAGGGCGCTTTCATAGGTTAAACTAGTGTACTTGCACCGGGCGCAATTGAACGGGGTGAAATTTTAGAAACCTGACTATGACGTATATTATACAGCTGTCTTACAAAACACCATGTGCTTCGAGTAGGTCACCATGTGATTTTACGGTCGGCAAAAGAATGAAGCCTACCATTATCGGCTTTAAAGCAATAAACGCTATGCTCCTTTCGTGTGCAAGGTAAATTTAAAAACATCAGCCTTATAAACGTTTACGCACCTATAGAAGAGTCCTCGGAAAGAAGAATTCTTCGAATTAGTTGAACGGGAACTTAATTCCTGCCCCAGGTATGATGTAAAAATCATACTGGGAGATCTGAACGCCAAAGTAGTCCGGGAGCCTATATACAGGCAATATGTCGGCAACCACAGCTTGCATTAAAACACTAATGACAATGGACAGCGAGTTGTAGAGATGGTAGCAAGTAAGAACTGGTCGTTGAAGTATTAGATTTACGAGTATAGATATCCTGATATGATTTTCTTCAGTATTTCCTGATGAAGCCACTCGAAAACACATAGAGCATATGTTGATAGACCGCCGACACTTTTCGGTTCTGATGACGGTACGAACGAACCGTGGTGCCAACTTCGACTCGGATCACTATCTTGCTGGTATGGTGCTCCGAGAGCGCATCACAACGCTGAAAAACTTTGTTTCCGTTGATCAGGCTCGAATCAACACAAATGGCCCGAAAAAGCTACGGACATAGATTAGAACTCGCCCTAAATCCTGGGGATGAGATGCTGGGCGTCGACGAGAGCTGGGCCCGCCTTAAAAATATTGTCATTGGTACTACTGATTCCATCTAAGGCAGAAGTCGTACAGATCGGAACGACTGATTCGGTAATGAATGCAAGGTGACAACTGAACGTAAGAATGCTGCGTATCGAGCAATGCAGCAGTCTCAGAGAAACGGGCACGCGAAGATAACTTATAGAGCTCAGAAAAGAAGAAAACAGAATTCACAGACGAAAAAGGAAGCCTGGGAAAAAATCTCGTCTGTGAACTAGAACAGTACAGAGAGCGATGGCCGCACCAGGCGCAAGACTTCTACCGAAGAGTCCGCAGCATGAAGCAATTCACACCACGTTGCACATACTGCAAGGACAAAGAAGGGAATCGAATCACCAATCCTAAAGGCATCTTGGAGCGATGGGAAGAGCACTTTCATGAATTGCTAAATGGCGAGCTAACTGAGGATTCGGAGGCTTCACCAATATCTGATGATAATGCTATGCTGCCACTAAGCATAGAAAAAGTTAGCAGAGCCATCAGCCGGCTCAAAAACACCAAGGCCTCGGGTGCAGACGGCATCGCAGCGGAGCTGGTTAAATATGGAGGCCTACACCAAGCGATTCATGAATTAATTGTGCAAGTATGGGAGCAGGAAGTTATGCCAGAAGACTGCAGAAGAGGCATCCTCTGCCCGGTACATAAAATAGGAGATATCACAGCGTGCACTAATTACCGATAATAATTGTGAGATTTTTTTCAAGTTAAATGGTTCTGTCCTTTCTGCCAAACACTGGCCACAAAGTAGAACTTATACTGCTAGCAGTTATGGATACCTTCAAAATACTGAATATCGACATTAATAATTGCAGAGGTCTATCTTATGGAAATGTCAGCAGTATGGTTGGGCAGTAAAGTGGCCTACAGGCTAAGATCAAAGAAAAATTTCAGTATGTAACATAGGTGTGCACATTAGTTAAACTTGACCCGATCATCGGTAACTGCTCAGAAGCTACACAGATTTGCGTGCTGCTGCAAAAGCTATGTATATGTTCTTTTTTCAGCATTAATCGAACGTATAAAATTACTAAATAAGCCCTAAAAATGTAATCGTGAACTATTTGCGGTGGTCAGATAAGGACGGTACCTGTGCTAGCCCTGATAAAAATTAGAAAGAAATAATAGCGGCTCTTGACGTTATAAAAAAAGACTGCCCACCAAAAAGGGTTGGTTCAAAATGAAGCGGCAGGTCTATTGGCTCAAGTTCACTCAAATTCTCTAGAAACGGCTATATTATCGGGATTTCGGGAATCCAAAACTCTTCAACATGTCGAGGCAGACGCTGATGCTTTTGAAGAGGCTAGTAGTCTTGAGTAGTACACGATTATAAAATGAGTTTATTAGAGGTGCCTCTTTTTTCGTTTGACGCAATACAGTGTCATACTTCAAATAAGGCGAAGTGCCATCGTTATGCCAAAATGACAAAAACAATGAAATTAAAGAATGAAAGAAAATAAATACCAATGCCAATACCAATTATGATTTTGACTCTAATATGCATTAAACTGCCTCAGAGTAACTAAGAAACATATGCCTCCACAATGTATATGCAAGGACCTTGCTCGAAGAGGATACAATCACACCTCGCCTCATTTGTTTCGATAAACGCTCATATATCAATAGGACGTTATTTTTAAGCCAGGACTTTGAATATAGTCCTCAGTACAATTTAACATCGTGAAAGGGAGAAATGTACTGCCTTGTGTAAGTTTGGCTCCACTATAGAGGCTAGTAAAGGCTACAGCTAAGAATAACCCCCAGAAAAAAAAAAAAACAGAAGCAATCGCAATCCTCATATGGTGCAATGACTGCCAAATTCGCACTCTTATGTAAATTGGATACAATATCTGAAGTGAAAATTAGAGATAACGCCATAAAACTCCAACAATTATTGTAGCTTATTGATCTTACAATTGATCTACAAGAGTGTCCTTTTAAAAAAAATTCTTGACGTTACGGTGTTTTTACATATATTATGAAAATGTATTACCTTTTATTCATTAATGTATGGGGCGCAAATGTCCTAGGCCCAGCGCGCCAAATCTTAAAATACGCCACTGCCGCTATCCTACAAATCAGGATGGCCCCATACGCCAGAAACATCATAGGCCAATACCAGTGTAGCTTCAGCCCAAGAAAATCAACGACTGATCAGATTTTCATTTTGGCAGAGTATGGAAAAATGTCTAGAGTTTCAAAACTCAATTCAACACCTCTTCATAGACTTTAAAGCCGCCTATGATAGCTCTACAAAGCCATGAGAGAATTCGGCATCCCCAACAAACCGACAAGACTATGTAGGTTGACCATGACCAATGTGTCAAGCCATGTAAAGGTATCCGGAACATTGTCCAGACTAGTCAACATCTATAATGGACTCCGACAAGAGGACGGTCTAGCCTGCCTCCTTTTCAACCCGGCGTTGGAGAAAGTGATCCGAGATACGGGCGTGACATTAAGGGGCACAATCCTCCACAAGTCCACCCAATTACTGGCTTATGCAGATGACATTAACATCACTGGAAGAACAACAACAGCTGTACAAGAAGATTTCACTCAGATTGAGCAAGCGGCAGAAAATTTGGGACTGCACAATAAAGTACATGGTGGCCTGGTCTACAAGAACACCGAACATTGGTCCCACAATCAAGGTAGAGGAGCATGAGTTTGAAGTGGTAAAATCATTCACCTACCTTGGGTCAATAGTAGCAGCCGACAACAGCATGGATCCAGAAATACGCGCACGGCTGCTAAAAGCCAACAAAGCCAACTATAGTCTGTCAAGGCTCTTTAAATCCAAAAATCTAACCATAACGTCTAAACTTTTACTATATAAGGCGATGGTCTTACCGGTTCTCACATATGCATCTGAAGAGTGGGTGCTTAGAAAAAAGCACTCAAATCTCTTGGCCGTGTTCGAGAGGAAAATACTTCGTGGGAGTGTTGGCCCCGTATGTGAGGAAGGACGATTCCGGAGACTCTACAATGACGAGATCTACGAGCGCTATCGCGGCATAGATGTTGTGAAGAAAATAAAGCTCGGTAGGTGTTCAGGACATCTAGCTCGTATAAGTGAAGATGAGCCTGCTCGGAAAGAAAGACTTTGTAAACAATATTTTATGATAGGGCCTGCTTTAGGGGGTTGTTTTTAAGGGTAGCGTACAACTAATTTTCCGAAACTTTTTTTAACATATAAACTAAACTAACTAAAAACTATGCTTTTAAAAAAAGTTTCGTGAGTTAACATTTAGTTAAAGGTCAAAACCCCTAACAAATGGACTAATATTCAATGAAAAATAAAATGAAATATCAAAATTCAACTTCATAGGTAAAGAATCATACTACCACAGAGTACTTAATATACAGAGGGAACAACGAAGAACAAAATGTGTTATCAAATTATTTTGAAGCAAAGCTTTTGGCAAGCTTTTGTGAGAGACAATATCAAATTTGAAGAGAGAAAATTCTGTCCAATTTAACTTTTTCTCACGACTTCGTTGGCGCAGCAACAAGCGCCGGGCAGAGGGTCTTACCTTACACACATACATATAAATAATGTGCCAGCATATTATTATGGAGAAAGTTGATAGGAGCATTCCGGTGCGGTAAGGGAAATTCGAAAGGGGGGGAGGTTTTTTCTAGTCCCAAACATCTGCTATGAGTGTTTTTTTAAATTCTTTTATTTAGCTTGCACTGTTTGTCGTCAAATCTTGGAAGTTAAATTTGACCCACTTCCCGGTTTAGGATAGAGCTGAAATTTTGCATACACGTTTAGTTTGGATGACAATGCAATCTGGCCATTTTGTAAAAATATCAAGATAGCGGTTCCAAAATGGCGCCCGCTTTTATTTTACTCACAATGTTTGTCGTCAAATCTTGGAAGTTAAATTTGACCCACTTCCCGGTTTCGGATAGAGCTGAAATTTTGCATACACGTTTAGTTTGGTTAACAATGCAATCTGGCCATTTTGTAAAAATATCAAGATGGCGGTTCCAAAATGGCGCCCGATTTTTGAAATTGTGCTCCGCGGCCCTTTGAAATGGGTATCAAATGAAAGGATATGACAGGTAGAACACAATAAGCTATGTGGCGTCATTCCAAATTCAAAATGGCGGACAACACTTACACTGTTTGTCGTCAAATCTTGGAAGTTAAATTTGACCCACTTCCCGGTTTCGGATAGAGCTGAAATTTTGCATACACGTTTAGTTTGGATGACAATGCAATCTGGCCATTTTGTAAAAATATCATGATGGCGGTTCCAAAATGGCGCCCGATTTTTGAAATTTTGCTCCGCGGCCCTCTGACATGGGTATCAAATGAAAGGATATGACAGGTAGAACACAATAAGCTATGTGGCGTCATTCTAAATTCAAAATGGCGGCCAACACTTGCACTGTTTGTCGTCAAATCTTGGAAGTTAAATTTGACCCACTTCCCGGTTTCGGATAGAGCTGAAATTTTGCATACACGTTTAGTTTGGATGACAATGCAATCTGGCCATTTTGTAAAAATATCAAGATGGCGGTTCCAAAATGGCGCCCGATTTTTGAAATTGTGCTACGCGGCCCTCTGACATGGGTATCAAATGAAAGGATATGACAGGTAGAACACAATAAGCTATGTGGCGTCATTCCAAATTCAAAATGGCGGCCAACACTTACACTGTTTGTCGTCAAATCTTGGAAGTTAAATTTGACCCACTTCCCGGTTTCGGATAGAGCTGAAATTTTGCATACACGTTTAGTTTGGATGACAATGCAATCTGGCCATTTTGTAAAAATATCAAGATGGCGGTTCCAAAATGGCGCCCGATTTTTGAAATTGTGCTCCGCGGCCCTCTGACATGGGTATTAAATGAAAGGATATGACAGGTAGAACACAATAAGCTATGTGGCGTCATGCCAAATTCAAAATGGCGGCCAACACTTACACTGTTTGTCGTCAAATCTTGGAAGTTAAATTTGACCCACTTCCCGATTTCGGATAGAGCTGAAATTTTGCATACACGTTTAGTTTGGATGACAATGCAATCTGGCCATTTTGTAAAAATATCAAGATGGCGGATCCAAAATGGCGCCCGATTTTTAAAATTGTGCTCCGCGTCCCTCTGACATGGGTATCAAATGAAAGGATATGACAGGTAGAACACAATAAGCTATGTGGCGTCATTCCAAATTCAAAATGGCGGCCAACACTAAATTGAGGAAAGCTTATAATAGACTAAAAAGTAGAAAATATAACCGATCAACTTCCAATTTTGCACACACTCGTAGTTCGGGTGGTTAATGTGTATGAATGATGAGATGAATAGTTGAGTTAAGGGTGAGTTGATAATAAAGAAGCAATACACGTTACAAAAAATCACAAACAAACACAGAGATGCTGCTGTCAACTAAATTCAACTACTCAAATACTGAACTCATGTCCGTATGCATAATTTCAACTAAACCCAGGTAGCAGAGCTGAGTCGAGTTCAGTCAACCTTAACCCAACTCGACTCCCGTTTACATGTAGTTAGACTTGGGTTCAACTTGAGTTCAACTCATCATGTATAAGTACTAAATGCAATCTGACCTTTTTGTAAAAAAATCAAGAAGACGGTTCCGAGATGGCGGCCGTTTTTGCAATTATGTTCCACCGAGCCCACGACATGGGTATCAAATGAATACAGTAAACTGTGTGACGTAATTTTAAATCTAATAGAATTGCCATCATAAAATGGCGGAATACATATAATAAACTAAAAAGTAGAAAATAAAATAAATGGTTAAAAAAAATTTTTAAAAAAAATTCTTTACATTAACTAAAAAATGTACTGAAAAGTAAAAAATAAAAAATATTTTAAAGAAAGCGTGAAATTTCAATTTTAATGAAAAGTTAATTAAAAGAATGGCGCATTTTTCATCAAAAAATTTTGTTAGAATTTGAAATTAACAAAGCAAAAAATTGAGGGTTATTGTAAATCTCACGCGATTTACAGTTATATTTTCAATTTTTGATGAAAAATGCGCCATTCTTTTAATTAACTTTTCATTAAAATTGAAATTTCACGCTTTCTTTAAAATATTTTTTATTTTTTACTTTTCAGTACATTTTTTAGTTAATGTAAAGAATTTTTTTTAAAAATTTTTTTTAACCATTTATTTTATTTTCATATATGCACGTACGAAGAAAAAAACAAAGTTTTCTGCCCATGAACAAAATTAAATTTTGGTGGATAGCATAAAAAATCTACCTTTCTGGTTTAACTAAGGAATATTCTCGAGGATATTGGCTTTTTATTGTTATTATTGTAAAATGTGAGAGTACTTAGTTTGTTTTATTTATAACTGATAAAGAAGAATTGTTGTGGGCATCTTTGTTATGATGTACGACAGGCTATGTAATGTAAATTTCACCTGGTGTGGTTTTTTAGGGGGGTTAAAAGGGATAAAATTTAGTTTTTCATGATTAGCTCGAAAACTATTGATTTTTGAGATATATAATTTTTATAAAAATTAAACTTCATTAAATGTTCACAAGAAATGGAAGGAAACTATTGTAGCATACATTTTTAACCGTCAAAGACCTACAATTATATGGTGCGGATTTTTAAAACCAGGGCTAAAGATGACTAACTAACTTACTATCAAACCTAATTGCAAAAATTGCGATACCAGTTTTATTATTTGATGAATCCCATCAGCTGACCAACCAGCAACGATGATTCATACAAAGTAAGTTGTCTTCTTGTTTGGAGACAGCGCTCGCCATCCCGGCACTGAAGTGGTCGTTAGGTCAGGTTAAAATGGCTGCCCACTTAAGCCCGACATTGGGCACATTGTGATGCCATCCTATGTAGTGTTGGAACAAAGTTCAGGCCATTTTAAGCCATTTTGAGCTTTTGATAAAGCGACAGAGGTTAGGAGCACCAATATTTTGCAGCTCGCTTAATCCATTAAGGAAGGGTGAGCCAAGGAAGGTCCTCTTTTTCTTCCGAGGGAGGGACATGTACAGAGAATATGGGAGACAGTTTCTTCTTCTTATTCATTACCACAACTTCTTCATAAGTCGTTGTGGGGAAGTTCTAATCTTTCGGCGTGCGGGGCAAAGGTACAGTGACCGGTCAGCACCTTTACTATATGGCTTACCTCATTTTTGGTTCAACTGAACAAGAGATGTTGAACGCTTTGCGTCCAAAGTTGGTCACATTGCATGAAGAGTGCGGCACACCGTTGCTGTGATCCAACTCAACCCAGCTCGAGCCAAGCTGATTTTCCTTACAGCTTGTTTGTAGGAGGCAAGGGCATTCCCATCCGGGTTAAGTGGGGTGTGCTTTCCACTTCGTTTCCCTGTCTGCAAGCTCATCAGCAGCAGGTCGTTACCAAAACATTTTTGATTTGATATGGTACTGTAAATTGAATTGGTTGAAGCTTATGACTTTCTCTGGTAGATGGTCGTTCATATGTGGTTAATACGAGGTCGTTAAGTGAATACGGTTTATGCGATGTATGCATCCATCCATTAATGACTTCTTCTTATTTAACGGCTCTACAATCGCTTTACCGTCCCGCCCTCTCGTAACTATTCTCGCCACCAATCCCGATTCTATCCAGCCATCCTTCCAGCGAACGTTGGGTTTCCCTCGCTATCGCCCTCATAGATGTTACCGTAGAGAACTTTCCGATCCTGTCCATCTTCACTCATAAGAGCTAGATACCCTGTCCACCGGGACCTACCGCGCTTTGATTTCTCCACAACATCTATGTCGCTATAACGCTCGTAGATCTCGTCGTTGTAAAATTTTCGGAATTGTCCTTTATCTCCATCATCATTGGCACTACAGCCGTCTGTGAGCCTAGGCCTCCTCAAGAACTTTCGTTCAATGATCTTGGTCCTGTATCTCTGTGTTCTGGTTGGTAACCCAATTGTAAGTGCATTTTTTTGTCACCTTTATATCTCTTCCTAGGTCTTGTAACCCTAATCGCTCTGGCCTTTGGAGGAACAGGAAGTTTGGGGCACTTCTGCAGGCATTCCCATTACATGTCCTATCTAATGTAGGCGTGATATATCTATGGTTGTGGCAGGTTCTTTATATATTTAGTACAATTTGGGGTTGTATCTTCTTCACAACAATTTTCCGAAGGAAGTTACTGTCGAACAAGTTTAAGAGGTTAGAGTGCTTGGATTTGAAGTGTCTTGACACACTGCAGTAGGTTTTGTTGGCTTTTAGAAGCCGTGCGCGTATTTCTAGTACCATGCTATAGTGGGCTGCTACTATTGACTCAAGGTAGGTAAATACTTTTACCACTTCAAAATCGTATTCCTCTACCTTGATTGTGGGACCAATGTTAGGTGTTCTTGCAGACGAGACCACCATATATGTACTTTGTTTAGCTTTCGTTGATTTGCAGTCCCAGCTTTCGTGCCGCCGGTTCAATCTGGGTGAAAGCTACTTGTACTGTTCTTGATGGTCTTCCGATGATGTCAGTGTCATAAGCCATCAGTATTTGTGGAGGATTCTGCCCTTTAATGTCACCCCTAGATTATTTTCTCCAACACTAAGTTGGAAAGGACAAGCCGGTCGGAGTCCATTATAGACCAGACCTATAAGGACAGTGGTCCGGACGTTTAAATCCTTATCGCAGATAATGTCATTTAAAATTTTCCAGCCGAATGACATGCAATGAAGATGAAGATTTTACTTTGTTAGATGCTGTGAATTATAATCAATGTTAAACAAACGTAGGGGGTGTTCTTGTCAAGGACTTACTTTCTTTGTAAGTCGATAATGAAAATTTTAATGAAAGTAGTGGTATTTAGAAGAGGCACTTGATACCGTTGTTTAAGCACTATTTCTACCAAGAGGTGTCGAAAAACACTTTTCAAAGTATGCGTGTGGAAAATGCTTAGTAGAGAAACCATTGATTTGTAAAAACTGTGATATTAAATAAGGAAAAAGTTTCATTACAGTGCTGTTTTTATGATTACTGTTTTTTCTTGTTACAAAGATTGAAAAGACACCGTTTGGTCAAAATAGGTACACACAAAATCGTGGTAGAAATAGTGTTAAAAAATAATTTCTCAGATGAGGCTTCTATAAACTAATATATATTCAAAACAAAGGTTGAACATTGTAATAATTACAAGAATATTTATTAAAACAAGGAGAATGGCTTGGACTTAAAAATGAGTAAATAGTAAACTTTTAAATAGTAAAAATTACATAAACAGTACTAATCCGGGGTCTTACATTCGCCTTGACAACTTCTTTTTGATTTGGGTAAAGCTCATATCAAAATTTTTGGGAAGGGGTTTAGTGAACGGTCGCAAGAAATTCCATTAAATCAAAACCTATGCAAAAGTGCTATACCAGAAAAGACAGAAACATTGCTAATAACGATTAATAAATAGCTTGGTGTACTGTATGCCCTCCATATTTCCCTCTTATCCTCTTTGTTCTTGCCGTATATGCAAATATAGTTGTGCTTGTTTGATCACAACAAATCGTGGGTTGTGCCTACGTTTTAAAATGCGCCTACGGTGGTGTTATATACTATGCAAAATATAAACTCGCAAAATATAAATTCGAAGGAGTATATACTATCGTTTGTGAAAAAATTGCATGATCTACAGTTGTTATTGTAATTATTTTTGCGACAAAACCTACCATTTAAGAGATATTTGTTTTTGAATGTTGGATCTTGGAAAATTTTGTAAAGTAAGTTCGATAGATTGGACTAGATGTATTTTTGTTCCAGTAAGCACTTTGGGAACGAGTCTCCCAAATTTTGACAGCAAGTGGTGTCACGGCTCCCAAGTTGTGTTCAAAACATCAGGCCAGTTCAAAGAAAAGTGTGTGTTTAAAATGCATGAATACGATGCAACTAACAAAAATGTCAAATATTCCAAGTAACTCCCAAAAAAATTGAAAAATTAGGAGTTTCAAACAAAGTGGAAACATATTTGTTTTTGATATAACGTGTAAATTTAATAAATAAACCACCTGGTTCCACTATTAGAACAGGCAGCAAAGGAACTTTCGACCGCGTCATCGCGTCACAGGATAAATTTTCTATATTATGATAGTATTTTTATAATTGTGTTAGGAAACGTTGAGTTGCCAAGGTATATCCTGGTACCATAAGGGATATATTATTATAAACAGTTATTTTATAACAAAACGAAAATTAAAATTGTAACAATTTTGTAATATTTTTGGACGGATTTAGAACTAGAAATGTAATATAACTTTTTTTCGTAAAGTTAATAATTTAAATACACATTAATCTTTAAAAATTAAAAATTTTCCAATTATTTTACAATTCTTAATTTTTTATATCATCTAAACTCCCAAAAAATCTTATTAGCAATTTTAATATTTTAATTGTTTTTTATATTTTTAGTGCGCCAGCCTAATCGTTCGTTTACGAAAAAAAGTTAGTTAAAAACAATTAAGACCCATTTCATTTTATTATCACAATCGCAGGTAGAAAAATATTCTTTTCCTTTCCAAAGATTCTATTTCAGTTCATTACTATACTACCACACCAAAAAGTTATTGCGCACACACATCCTGCTTAACAGTGAAAAACTTGAAGAGAGAGTCATGATGAGTTTCGCTCTCAAAGAAAACAAAAAGCTCGGATGGGTTACGACTTGTGACCCATTTTGGACGTCGTAACCCATTGTTCCTGTTGTTCCCTCTGTATGTTAAGTACTCTGTGATACTACTTAGGAAACATTATAAAAAACTTCAACATTAAATATGTATACCAATCGAAGAATAAAATAAAGAATTTATTAGGAAATGCCAAAGATAGACCCGACAATCTACAAAAACCAGGGATATATTCAATCAAATGTAAGAATTGTAGTTCAATATATGTATGTACATAGGTCAAACAAAAAGAACTATCGAAAAGCGGTTTAAAGAATATACAAACATATGATTCAGAACAACCATTTTTTCAATAAAAATGATTTGAAATTGAAAAAAATGTGAACACACCATTATATTTAGATGCCTACGAAAGCATATTTATTCACAAAACGAGAAACGCAAGGAACGCCGAGGCAGCCCCAATCCAACTAATTTTATTCGGCCTAAGTTAAAATGAATCGTTAGACCGAACACAACCATCAAGTATAACAAGGTAGCATTTCGATTTTATATATAATTTGACATTTATTTGACAAACCATTACAGTGTGTAGTTAAAGTTAGTTAAATTCCCTTTTTTAGTGAAAATTTCATGGTAATTATTTGTTTTTGTTATATAATTTTATTCATGTTCTATTTATTTGCTTTTATTTATTTGTTTTTATTTAACCCTAATTTTATCCATGTTTTAGTTATTTTAACTGTTTTGTAAATAATCACAGCACAAAATTTATTCACTCCAGTTTGTATAGCTCAAGATGACATATTAAATATGTAGAAAAGCTTTCTAAAAACTTGTATTTGCTTTTTATTCAGACATTTACAATATCTGTGTAGTCTATAAGGAGAAAAAAGAAGTTAAACCCCGTCAAAAAAGAGTTAATAAGACTACACGGGTTCAGTTATATTTCTAAAAGAGCATTTTGAGTTTGCAAATTAATCCCTCTATCAAAAGACTGCCCAGCATCACAAGATATTAACCTGAGCAAACCTTTTTTCTTCCAGCGTTTGTGCAATTTCATTAGTAATTCGGTGAACTTGGTCGATCGATCGTTGAATGTTGACGCCGAAAACCAAACTGGTGATCCGGTATGAGATGCTTCTCTTGAATGCTAGGTTTTAGTTTTTTTCAGTAGAAGCTTTTCAAATAATTTTGACATAACCGGTAATAATGATATTGGCCGATAAGAAGTTGTGGAAGTTTGACGGTTTGGCGGTCCACGAATGCAGAATATGCCATTAAAAACGTGTTGCAGACTATTACCAACCAACAGTGTTGCCAGATCATTAGTGCGTTTCTCCCCTGAGTGCCCTAGAAATAGCTCTAAATTCCCCTAAATCTCGTAACTTCTCCCCTAAATTTTTGAAACGTACACTTACGAGCCATATGAGTTGTGTTGGATCATGATCCATATTACACTATGAACATAATAAATTCCAGGGTTAATTTAATTTATTTTTCAAATATTAACTATTAATATATTGATATTAATAGCATGTTTTCACATAAAAAATCACTTTATTCAAAGTCACATGTGTTGACAGCTTTGGTGTGAAGAAATAAACATGAAGTTTAAATTGACATTTCAATTAATTTCTTTTTCAGATATTTGCTTTATTAAACATTTTTCAATTATAACATCCATGCTTTAAAGTTACATAATATTCAAATCAAAAAGATTATATTGTTAATAGGCAACCTTACTGGAAAATTCTCTCGCTAGGGGCGCCAATGTATTATAACGTAAACATGAAGTGACATTTGTCTTCGCCTGTCAGACAGCTCTCAATTATTGTGATTTTTCGGTTACTCAATGATTAAATCTTATATTCTAATAAATATGCATCAGTGTTGCATATTTGGTTGCAATAATATTACGGGTTTATTTATTTTCTAAAGACCAACGGGAATTATGGGATATAGCTGTGGGTTGCAAAAAGTTTAAGGGTACAAAACATTCAAGACTTTATCCAGATCACCTTAGATCTGAAGATTATGTTAAAAAAGCATTTGAGACGGGTCAATAGATGAATATTATATTTTTGTTAAGGTTTATGTTATGTTGTTGTTGTTTGTTTACGTTATACTTCGGTGGCGCCATCCTAGTTTACCTTTGCGTAAGATTCCCTATTGTAAGTACACATATGAAAAATATGTAGGTGTGTTCAATGACTGCTTAAAGAGTCCATAACAGAGCAACTCTTTTGAAAGTAGCAGTCAAATTGATGTCAGAGCAGAAATAAACAGAAAGTCGCAACAATCTCGTTCTTTAGGAATTAATACTTCTGTACCCTCACCTTCTGATGTAGATGTAAATCTTCTCAATGCTTCCTTTATTCAATTTCCTCCCGATAACACACTCTCCTCTCCCACGTACTCCCCTTCATCTAGCTCACTCAGTACTGATGGTTTCAACTTTCGTTGTGTAGACTCCTGTGAAGTTCTTGAAACATTGCTGTCCATCTCATCTAACAGTATCGGTTGTGATGAAGTTTCTCCGCGATTTCTTAAGTTACTCTCTCCACTAATTCTGGAAACCATCACTCATATCTTTAATTACTGCGTGACAACTTCACAAGTGCCCCTGATTTGGAAAAAGTCTGTTGTGATTCCATTACCAAAGAAATCCTGTCCAGTCGATTTAACAGACTATCGTCCTATTAGTATTCTTCCCTTTCTTGCCAAAGTCTTTGAGAAAATTCTCTTCGGTCAGATCACGCGCTATATTGAATCTAACAATTTCCTTTCTAAACTACAATCTGGCTTCCGTAAAAACCATAGCTGCGAAACTGCTGTATTGAAGGTAACTTCAGATCTTCGTTCAGTCCTCGATCAGGGTGATGTAGGTTTACTTGTTCTTCTTGATTTCTCCAAAGCGTTTGACTCTGTAGTTCACTCGCGTTTGCTTTCCAAACTTAGGACATTCTATAATTTTTCTTCTTCTGCCATCAGACTTTTCTCCTCCCTTCTGTCTAATAGGTCACAGTGTGTTCGTCATAACGGGGTTGCGTCTTCATTCCTACCAGTACTTGTAGGGGTTCCACAAGGCTCAATTCTCGGTCCTCTCCTTTTCTCCCTGTATGTCAACGATGCTACCTCCGTTATTCAACGCTGCTCATTTCATCTATATGCTGATGATCTTCAGTTGTACACCTCGTGTCCTCCTAGTAAAATCAGATCTTGCATCTCAAATCTTAATGATATTCTGTCCCAAATAAATGAGTGGAGTTCTTCCAATTTTCTCAAATTAAATCCTAATAAGTCCAAAGCACTCATCCTTAAACGTCCCAATAGGTCCCTGGACAATATTCCAAATATCGTCCTTGATAATATTCCTCTTCCCTTTGTTGAATGTGTCAATAATCTCGGTATTATTATTAATGACAGACTATCCTGCTGCGATCATGTCTCACTTATACTCTCCAAGATCTATGGCACATTGCGTAAACTTTGGCTCTATGGTAATCTCTTACCACAATCTATTCGTGCCAAGCTAGTTAAAACTCTCGTGGTGCCACATTTTCTTTATGGTGCCCTTGTTTACATTTCTTTTGACTCATCTTGTCGTCAACGTCTTAAGGTTGCATTTAATGATTGTCTACGGTATATTTTTCACTTGAGACGCTCGGATCATGTGTCAGGCATACAACATTCTTTATTAGGTCACGACATTTTTCGTCTTCTTGACATCATGGCACTGGTCCTCCTACATAAAGCATTTTATGCTAAAAGTCCTGTATACCTCTCCGACTTCCTAACTCCTTTACAGTCCTTGAGATCAATCAAATTCCTTATACCTGCTCATTTGTCCCTAATTGGTAGTCGCTCCTTCTTTGTGTATACAATTAGACTTTGGAATTGCCTTCCTAACACAATAAAAAGGATAGGCACAACAGCAGCTTTCAGAAAGCAAGCATCTAGTTTTCTCTCTTCCTCTTCCTCATCTTTTCTTTAGTTCTTTTTATTTCCTTTCTATTTTTTTTTCCCCTATCTAACCCTCTTATCTATCCCCTATATTTTTCTTTTCACTCCTACATTATTTATTTAAGGCTAGTTTAAGTCATTTTTTTTAAGATTTAAATATTTTTTCTTGCCGTTTGTTCTGTACTTTAAAAGATGTAGTTCTTGTGTACTGCCCCAATAAATGTATAATAAATAATAATAATAATAATAAATCAAAATCTCAAAGAACACTTTTCTACTCGAATTTGCTCTAAACTCCGATTTTAGAGGTTAGATACGCTTGTCAATTTTAGAATAAGAAATATATGTCAATACAAACAATTGAATGACGTCGAAATGTTATGTAATTATAATATTTATTTTTCCAAGTATTTTCCAAATATATCATTTATAAATAAATTTCCCGATTTCTCTTGTTTTTAATTTGACAACTGTTAAAAGAAAAATAAAAGAATTTTGCTGCTCTCCCTGCTCCTACAAATATGGTGGAGCAGAAAAATTGAAAAATCTCTACTCAGGGTAGAGCTCAAAGAACACAGAGCAAGGCAATTCAGAGCAGAAAAGCGCGGTTAAAAAATCGTCGGCCCATCAAATTTAGTGACCAGTTTCATGAGATATATGTATGTTGTATAGCTTTTTCAATCAATATTTTGATAACTTCAACTTTGAAAACATTTTCGGAAGAAAATAGATTTATCATCATTGTCGATGGCTGGAGGTGTGGTCCGTTTTTTGGATTAAAACAAACCGTATTCGCATGATTGCATCCAATCATTATTGACATTCTATTGCGCAGCTTATCTTGAACAACGTTTGGAATGGAAAATTCCTCCTCAACTGAGGCTTTTGAAAATAGCAATGACAAAAAAGCGGTTGCAAGTTTGCAAATACGGTTATACTTAGGCTCATTCCCAGCATCTACTTGTTCAAGAATTTTCACCCAGAACACGTCTGTAAATCGTACATTTTTTATTTCAATGAAGATGGTTCCATTCCTTGATAATTTCATCAACATCGAAACAAATGTTTATGGATTCCGAGGTCAAATATCTTTTATGTCGGATTTTATCTGCGTCGAAAATGTGAAAATGCAGATTTTCTCTAAACATAAGCTAAAGAATAGCTAATAGGTGCCTTTTTTTGGTTTCTCTTCCTTTAGTTTGATCAAAAAATCGCTGTATTGTTGTTTGACTGAAAACAAAACAAAGTATTCGGAAATTCATTGATATCACTTATCCATAGTCGATACATTACGATACCGGCGGCGTCAACTGAATGATTTTCTGTTGATTATTTTAAACTATTGCAAGACAACTATTATTTTCTAAGTTGGCTCCATTAGATCAAGAGCATACGTAAAAATTGCATTCCCTAGAAATTCCCCTCACGGGTTTTCTCCCCTTAAATTCCCCTGTAGGGCTAAAATTCCCATAAATTTAGGAAAGATTCCCCTTATCTGGCAGCACTGCCAACCAACCAACCAAGTTTGGCGTGTGTAGCCTGCTTAATAATATTGCGCTGTTTATAATGCACGCCGCGAGAGCAACTTATCTTGTTGCTTTTGCCCACAAGTTACGGAATAAAACCAACATATTCTTTGGTTACCAGTAACAGATGTCGCCAATAGTAGTGATTCCATAATAAGTGATGGAATGAATATTCCACAAGGGTGTGAAATGCTCTTAATTCCAGTAAGCATAAAACGAGTAAGTATAAAAGCAATATCAGAATAGTTGTACAGAGGCATAGAAAAATCCTTGCTGAAACAAGGGCCTCTAAATAAATCAGGCACTATAACTCCTTTATTACATTCGAAGATCAGCAATAATTGGTTATATATATGTAAGTACATATTACTATTGCCAAGTTATAGTTTAGCCAAGTGTTAAGTGCATTTGTATTATTTTGACTACAGATGTTTAAGGATTTTGTCGCTGAGCTTTTGATGTCATTAGCATACTTTCCATCGTAAAGTACACCGACACCCATAATGTACCCTAAACAGCAATTGTATTTTAGTGCAGAATTACGGCATAGCACTGTTTAGCATAGAAAGAAATAGTTGGCAGAAATGTTGAGGATTACTATTTTTTTCAAGATGTTGTTGGCACAATAGTAGTCACGAGTATTGATAACCCCTCAAAAAATTATCGGACAAAATTACATAAATCTTTTGAGCTAGAGCCGTAGTAGTTTGGTATGGAAATTATACTATCTAAATATATTTGATGCCACAAATTAAGACATTCGAGCGCATAGAAGAAGGCAAATAAATAGACAATTTAAATTCCAAACAGGTTTCTGAATATAAAAAGCGAAGGCAGACAATGACCTGAGATATGATAAAGCCTCAATTTATCTATTTTAAAGAAGGATTTAAAGTAAATAGATAATCAGTAGAACACTACTCTTAATTTTGATGCTCACTTATCATATGGGCATTTTTTTTTTGAGGAAAAATGTTGTCTAGTTTCTAGTTTATAGCAGAAAAATTAAATCGATTTAACTCAAAGTTACAACCAAATTTCGAATTAGCGTATAAACGGGTATTAAATACATTCTTATAACTATGGCTTAAGCCGAAATATTTCGGTTTAAGCCATAATTCGAATTACCTCGTTTATAGGGTAAAAATTTTTGGATGATCCATAATTCGAATTATTTTTGGAGTAGCTATAAACTAGGTATAGGTCGGTATCCACCGAAAGCATTTTTTTGGGTACTCATTTCCGACTCTAAAACGGTCATCGGCTCCGGACACGCATATGCCTTTTTCCGCGTTTTTGCCCTAGTTGATAAATATCACGGTCTGCACCTAACGCAACAGTTTAAGCTAATATTGAGATCAGCCTATATGTACCTCTACTTCTCTTCTTATTCATCAACTTCAAATTATAGCAGACTGTTAAAGCTTTTGCGTCGCATTTGTTTACATTCATCTGATGCCACTTTCCATTGCTTAGAGAGAATCTTATCAACCACGAGTAGAATATATTTTATTGATTTGAAGGTAACATAAAGAAAATAATGATTTTTATATTTTCTGCAAAAAGAATTTCTTGGCATTATTTACTTAAATATTTATACTTCTTCTCACGTCAAACTTCACATACTAAATGCATAATTTATTGTGCGTTACTTTTATCAGCGCTGGGATGGAATGTTAATGTAATAGAAAACACGTCCAACTAGAATCTGCACAACTTATGCAACCTGTTTAAGACGTATTTTAATGGTTTAAGATATACATATTTTAAGATTCATAAGGGGGAAAGTTCATAAACTGAAGAAGAAGTTCAAAGTGCTCATAAAATTCTTATTCTTATTTTCATTTCATTTCATTTTATTTTAAACTGAGTAGATCAAGATTACTTTATTTCAATGCCAAAAACATTATGTAGTTCATAATAAAAATTTAAAATGCCACAACTGAGATATAGGCTGATTAGAAAGCAGAAAGTAGGAGAAAAACACTGGATACTGCTCAAACTGGATGTTAAGAAGCTCGAAGTCTTTCAAATGCGATGCTTGAAACAGATCCTCGGTGTCTCACTACGCGATCGCCTTCGAAACGAAACAGTCAGACAAAGATGCGATGTTAGCCGAATGGATGATGAGTGCTTGCCACGTAAACTTCTCTGGCCAGACCGTCCTGCAGGTTGGAGAATCCAGCGATCGGCACCGAAGAAAACCTGGCTAAAGAATATCGAGGGTGACCTAAAGAATCAACAGGTATCAGTTACCGAGGCTCGAGACGTCGCCAAAAACCAGGAAGAATGGAAACGAATCGTGAATAGAGTTCGAGACCCAGCGGCACTGACAGCAGCGTAACCGTTGCATGGACGTTCCGCTCGGACCGCCAGCTAACGGATCAAAGAGAGAGAGGAGAAAAATACTGAAGAAAAAACTAAAAAGAATTAGTTTGAAGGAATATTATTGACTAGTCAAGCAGGGGCGGATTGGTCCCCCTTAGCGGCCCGAGCATTTCGGTAGTGACCGGCCCAAATTTTATATATTTCTTATGGACCCTGGACTGGTTCGAACAATAGACGCACACCGTGCTAATTTCTCCTCTACATTTTCGCTCAATTTAGGGCCAGCTCTGAGAAATACTTCTCTTAGGTGGAAAGGGCGGTCGGCCGAAGCCGGGAAGAGAGGCGAGGAAGAGGAAAAGCCAAATTCGAGACGATCTTCGTGAGCGTAGTCACAATTATTACGAAACTTTAAGTTTCCTCACAGAAAAAATACTGAACACTCGACCTCCGGCCTGTCGGCTCTGAAGTCTGCCCGCGGACCGGCCCTTCCAGCATTTACTGAATGGGCCATTGGCCAATCCGGCCCTGTAGTCAAGTAACTGAAGGAACCTAGACACATGAAATTATCCCGGATTCGGAATATCGGTAGGTAAACTGTTCCATAACTGGATAGACTAAACGGAAAAAGAGCTCTGCGCAGCTATGTAAGTAGGAGAATTTAAGTAGAGTAAATAGTATTTTCCGAGTTGTACGAGCGGTACGAGTTTACTGCTTTATATTTTCATTCTCCCATTTACAATTTCATTCTGGTTTTTCCAAAAGGCAAATCTTGTTTTACCAAACGGTCCATTCGATACTACCCACGCTCAGCTTTGCCACATCTTTCTTCGAGAACATTAGATTCCACTTTTAAAACCATCAGAAAACTACTAAAAAATTCTTCTCGTCGCCAAAAGAAACTAGATATTGCGCTAAATCTAACGTTCTTCAAACTTGAGCGGAAATAAAATTAAAAATTACTGCACTAAATGCCTTAAAATATTAAAATGTTGATATTGAATAGAATCAGCATAATTGTTTTGACCAATTAACATTAAACCCTGGCTTCACCGGGAAGGATTTAGAAAGGAGAATCCCTTCGTTCTGTTCATTTTTTCGGGGTAATTTAAAAAAAAATTATTAACGGAGGTTCACACGGAACCATTTACTTGTATAAATTGATTGCGCAAGTCAATTGGCACAAATAGATCGTTGCGTGTGAACTTAACGGTTTTGCTTGTACAAAATATGTCTCAGCTACAACCCTCGGCATGCGCATGGCTAAATGGTAACGTTCGACCACCTCCTCCTGCGACCTTATCATAATCAATGTAACATAATATTACGCGTCGATAAGTATAAATATAATGCGCAATAACTAATGCAGGTGATTTTCACTGATCATTTTCATTCAGTTTATTTGCACAAATCGACTTGCGCCAGACAGTTTGCACAACTAAATCATTGCGTGTGGGCCTACCTTTACGAGAAGTATGACATGTTGCCTTCGATCATAGTATACATAAACTGTTTCTGTATAACGTGGCCGTCGATAATAATCGAGGCAGTAGCTAAATAGTTTTTGTACTAAAGTATTTGCGTATTTTTGGAGTAATTGAAACAAAATTCCCCGAAGGAAATTAAAAAAGAAAGTATTGTGAGAATCTAAACTCGGTTTAAAAAAATGCCGTAGGCCGAAGAACCGAACTCGAAAACCCACGAACAAGAAGTAGCCCTTTAGGCACTGCGCGACAACTTCCGCGGGTTGTAAACTAGTTGGGTTGTGGGTTTGAGCCTTTCGATCCACACGATCAACTTCCCAGTATGATACATAGACGGAATAAACTGATTTCTTAGAAAGTTTAGCGCTAGTTGGAAATTAACTAGTACCAGAACTGGTGCCAAAGTAATCCTAAGAGAAGCTAGTTCAAATAACGAGAATAGTGGTAAATCTACAAGATTTATATAGAGAATTTGTTTTTTATGAACGTTAGTAAACGAAAATTTGCTTCGTACTTCGTTCGCTACACTAAAGCGCATCGTCGGATTCGTCCTGAGCATGTTGAAGGGCCACTAATAAAACTGCGAAGCAAATGACTTCATTTGGAGATTTGAACGATTTCAGGATATCTGCAAAACTAATCAATACTTGTCAGACATTTGTCAAACTTGACTGAAAACACAAAATATTTGAAACTATTTTAAATTCCTGGAAGAGCTAGTTTCCAGAAATTGTACGACGTGGGAAACAATTCCCAATCTAAGGTTTAAAAAATTAGTGATGTTTGTAAAAGGCGACGTAACACGTAATAGTCCGGTTTTTCAATGATGTCTTATTGGGAAGCTGCTCTGCTGAATCCAGAAAAGGTAACTTCATTTAAAACGGAGTTCTTTTCAAAGAGGTAATTAGATATTAGCAAAACTTATCTATTTAAAGTATTTGTGAACCTTAGCTGATGTCTTTTCATTGAAACAAAAAAGGGCCTGGCCGAATATTATGGAATTTTGTTCAGAGCATGTTTCCTTTAATATTCTGAGATCGGCACCTCAGAAAAGTCGATTCGTTTTTCGTTCGCGCAATATCGGGCATCTACAGATATCACGAACGTCTTTAAAACAAAAAACGGCCCTAGCGAATTTTATGAAAATCTTCAACGAAGTGGATATCATGGTTGGTTCGCGGGCTATCGTACGCACACACACACAACCTTCTTCTTTTTGCTTAAAATGCTTTTGTGACCATGAAAAATAAAAATGAAAAAAAAAAAAAAAAAAAAAACGTTTAAAATTTTGTTTCCGATTTTCGGGCCGATTAAAAACTTCCCTATAATATATGTAAAACTTCTCAAAAATTCCGTTAAATAGCTTTTCAATTCTAAATATGCTTACAGTATACCAAATTTCTCAACGGAGAGTTTGTAATTCTTCACAACATTAACCCAATCAGAATGGATTTAGAAAGAACCGCCCCATCCGGGGATTGAACCTACAATATGTAATCCTGCGCCTTCTATCAATTTCATGACAATAAAACAATTTGTTCGCTGCCTATAAAAGGTTCGAGGTGTACTAATTTTAGCAGTTTTTCATGCACTTCGGACTCCTTTATCAGAATTCAAAATAATTGCACGGGACCCACCGTGGGAAACTACTCTTTCAAACACAAAAAAAAGCAAAAAAGTTATTGCGTTACAAAGTTATGCGTGAACAGGACCAACAAAAAAATTCTACACGTCGAATTGATACCGTCCTTATTTTTTTTAAGTCGATTAAAAAGAAAATCGGATGATACATTCAGATTGGTGTAGATTATAAGCAAACCTTGTATGTATGTACTCAATGTACTCGTATTCAAGGTTGCAGTGAGTTTATGGTGGCATGAGGTATAACGGAAGGGAACGGCCAAGCTGCAGTAAGTGAAGCACGATCCTAGTTTCCCTAGTACTTTTGGAAAGAGTGGAAGCATACAGCCATAGGCGGCCATATTTTAGATAAGGTATGAGAAAATAGATCACAGCAGGTTAATTCTGAGTTCAGAAGGGCTCCTAGAATTTTGACTGGCTATTAGTAAGTACGTGTTCATGAGAATGATAGGTGGAAGGAAAGAAGAGTCTAATTGACTTGCTCTAATTGAATGCACCAGGACTTATTAGCAGTAAATACATAGTTTGATACAGAAGATCATTAATAGATATGCTAAAGATAGGGCAGGAACGAATCTATTACCCAACCATTGGAAAGCACAGTATTCATCCTGAGTGCAATGATAATGGTCGTAGACTGGTGGACTTCGCTGCTGGAGCTAACATGATAGTGGCTAGCACGAAATTCGAACACAGAAGAATACATAGAGTAACCTGGAAATCTCCTAATGAGGAGACGGTAAATGCTATAGACCATATGCTTATTAGTACAAGGTACAGCACCAGCATAATAGATGTTAGAACGTACCGTGGAGCAAACGTGGACTCAGACCATTTTTTGGTGGGTGCTAAGATAAGAGATAGGATTTCGTGCGTTAGGACAGGAGGAAGGGTACAACAAAGCGAGCGAAAATATAATAACGCGGCCCTCAACGAAAAACAAATTAGGGAAGAATATGTAGCAGAGCTAAATAGAAGGTTCGGTGCATCGAATAACGAAGCTACAAGTATCGATGCCAATATTGATGAGGAATGGGCAAAACTAAGTACCATAATAAAGGAAGCCGCTGCAACCAAGCTAGGCTATGAAAGACGAGCAAGACGTCAAGACTGGTTCGACGAAGAGTGCGCTAGAGTAACTAAAGATAAGAATGAAGCATATACTAATATGCTGCAAAGATATAGAACTAGAAATTCCGTAGCGATCTATAAGGAAAAACGACGACTAGAAAAACGTACGCACAAAAGAAAAAAGAAGACGTGGCTGGAGGAACAATTTGTAGAGATAAACGAACTCGGGAATAATAACGAAGTGAGGAAGTTATATGAGAAAGTGAACAAGCAACGTGAAGAGTTTAAACCCAGAGTATCGATGTGTAAGGACAAAAACGGTAATATCCTGAGCCAAAAACAAGAGGTTTTAGAAAGATGGGGGGGAGTATTTTAATGAGCTACTGAATAGAGGCGACGAAAATGAGAGTGAAAGTGATGTGAATCAAACAAATAGAAACGCACCAACCAATAATGATAGTGATACTGGTGCTGCTAATGAAAGTAATGTCCCTACAATGGACGACGTACAAGAAGCTATGACGAATCTCAAAAACAATAAAGCCCCAGGAAAAGATAGCATAGCAATTGAGATGTGGAAATATGGGGGCCAAGAATTAAGGAATGGATTACATAAACTTATAGAATCGATCTGGCGTCAGAAAAAGATCCCACTTGAATGGACGGAAGGTGTGATATGCCCCCTGCATAAAAAAGGAGATCAACTCGTTTGTGAGAACTATAGGGGTATTACCCTCCTCAACTCAGCGTATAAAGTACTGTCCACTATTTTATACAAAAAACTTCTACCCATCGCAGAAGGCATAATAGGTAGTTATCAATGTGGCTTTCGACCAGGTAGGTCCACTACCAACCATATTTCCACTCTAAGAAGTATTTTGGAAAAATCATGGGAGTTCAACATCAATATTCACGTACTGTTTATAGACTTCAAGCAAGCATATGACAGCGTCAAGCGTGAGGAGTTATTTAAAGCTATGGAGTGCTTCCGATTTCCAAAACACCTAATCGAAGTAACAAAAGCTACAATCGAGGTAGTACGATGCAGAGTACGAGTTGAATGAGACCTCTCAGATAGTTTCACATCACAGAGAGGCCTGAGACAAGGTGACGCGCTGTCATGCCTCCTATTTAACATAGTGTTGGAGAAGGTGGTGAGAGACGCTGGGGTAGAAACAACGGGATCCATCTTTAACAAGTCAACACAAACGATGGCTTATGCTGATGATGTCGCTCTAATAGGTAGGTCGTTTGCGAGTGTGAAAGAAACCTTCATCAAACTGGAAGCAGCTGCGAAAAAGATGGGATTGCTCATCAACGAAGCAAAAACTAAGTATCTTTGTACTTCAAAAAGATACGCAACTTCAAGACAAAATATCACCATAGATGCATATAATATAGAAACCGTTAAAGAATTTACGTATCTTGGAACCGTATTGCAAGCTGACAGTGGTGAGACAACGGAGATCAGAAGGAGAATAAACGTTGCTAACAGATGCTATTTTGGACTTCGACAACATCATACATCGCGCATTTTGTCTAGAGGAATGAAGTGTAAACTATATACCACGCTAATCGAGCCCGTTCTGATGTTTGGATCAGAGGCATGGACTTTGAAAGTGGCTGATGAAACTCTTCTAGGCACTTTTGAAGGAAAAATTCTACGCACAATATTTGGCGGTGTCTGCGAAAACGGTGAATGGAGAAGGAGATATAATCACGAATTATACCAACTGTACCGGGGACCCGACATTGTCAAAAGTATAAAATTAAGTAGATTGCGATGGGTGGCACGCGTACAAAGGCTTGACGATAGCGACCCCGCAAAAATAGCGTTGAATCGAATTCCTGATGGAAAGCGAAATACAGGTCGACCAAAAAAGCGATACATGGACTCCGTTGAGGAAGATTTAGTAAAGTTAGGCGTACGCAACTGGAAGGCATTAGCCAGGAACCGAACGGCATGGAGAGAAATGTTGGAGGAAGCCAAGGCCAATAATAGGCTGTAGTGCTACAGATGATGATGAAAGATAGGCATTAACGTTGTGTATACGGTTCTTTACCAATCCACAGGACTATTTAAATAAATTTGGACATTCATCAAGCATGCATGTGCAATTAACAATTTCTCCGAACTGCTGAGATAATTTATGTAAATGCTAAAAAGCGACGCGACGGCCCTAGTATGTTACCTTGCGTAACACAGCGTGCGTATGGTAAAGGATCGAAATTGAAGCAATCCCGAATTAGGGAGGCAGCTGAGGATAAAAATTTCTTATGGTCTATTAGCCTAAAGTCCAGAAGCTTATGCCTAACACCTTCAAATGATTAACTGATGTTAAATAGCACAAAAAACGCAATGCCATCGGAATCAAGATCCGTTGGCAGTTGTCGGTGTTAACCGTTTAAACAGTTTCACAACTATTCCGTTTGCGGAATATGTGACAACAGGGACCACTTTTCACAGTACCTACTCTTCGATTTTCCATGACATAAATTTGCTTAGTATTTTGTTAAAAGAAACATAATCTAAGAGTATAATCCTTTTGAGGATTTGCATTGAAGCGGAATGTAAGATTTTGTGAGCAAGCTGCAGAAAGTGCACTATTGAATAAAATGTTTACGTTAGTATCGGAATTTCCGATTCGGAAACAATCAAACCATATCGTCCAAAAAAGAGTCACGAAATATGTATAAGAAATTTAAACTTTTTACTCAATAAAAAGTTACATGAGTTTCTAATTACTTCTAAGTCAACTTGAACCAACAAGGATATGTCATGGATTACCTTTTTGCTGTTGGGGCCTTTAACAAAATTATATTTATAACCGACGTTTGTCGCAGTATTCTTCGGCAAGAAAATGTATAAAAAGTGTTTCACTTGTAAAAAACTTAAAAACAAATTAAAATAGGGGTGATTTTCACTACGTAAAACATCCTAAAGGTGAAAATTCCAAGCTACAAGTGCGAGGTCGTTCCGCTATTTAGCGCTTAGTTGCTTGAAAAAAAAAATCACCAAACCAGAAGACACATAAAGAGTAAATTAATTTAAAATCGACATGTGTGCAACAAATTTTTAGTGTTGAGATTACAATAAATGATATTATTGCTGGAGTGTGCAGCACCTGGTTCTTTATATTGCGTGTAGCTATAATAACAATAATAAAGTCATAGTGAAATTATGTCAGCTTTCTAACGGCTTTTCAGGCTTAAGTTGACCAAGCCGCGGGTTTATGCTGAAACAAATTTAACTGAGGTATTTTTTTTTTTTAATGAAAAAACCAAGCTTAGGTGTAACCCTTTGTACTACCAATCCGTCATGTCGTTCAGTTCATGGTGCAATGTCTAGTAGTAAGCTTGGTTTGAAGAATAGAGGAGAATAGTTAAGGTTAGAGGGGGTCTGGAGGGTGTAGAAGAAAATGACGATGAACCTCACGTTTGAACTCTAAGATGTTGTACGAGCTCGGAAATACTGACTGCGGGAGATTATTCCACAGTCGAGTTGTTCTATTCATAAACGAACTTCTAAACCGTATTGTGCGTGAACGAGGGGGCTGTAAGGTATGGGGGTGAGCCGTGCAGGCAGGAGGTCCTGAATTTCGGTGGAACAGTCGCCATGGTAATAGCGATAAAGTATGGAGAGGGCTGCTACATTCCTACGGTGGCTCAAGGTGTCTAAGGAGGCGCGAAAGGGGCCATCACCAATGAGTTTGAGGGCACGATTTTGCACCTTGTCGAGACAAGCCAAGGTGGTTTTTGGGGCGCCTGCCCAGACATGCGAGTTGTATTCGAGGCGCGGCCGAATGTAGGATTTGTATATTGTAGCCAATGCGGCTGGCTGGAGGAGGAACTTGCATCTCTTGAGAAATCCAAGGCATTGGGAGGCTTGTTTGGCGATTTGGAATATGTGATCGTTCCATCGCAGATGCTCCGTTAAAGTTACCCATCGACGCCATCCAATACTACCTTGATTGAACGGCCTGGAAGAAAGCTCTTAATCCAGTTCCTTAGAACTAAGTGTATACCAATAGCTGGGTGCCATACTCTGTCAAAAGCCTTTGATATATCTAGAGAAACCAGGCTAGACTCACCAAAGCTGTGAATGCTTTGGTTGATACGCTCGGTTAAACACACAAGCAGATCGCCAGTAGACCGTTTAGATCTGAAGCCGCATTGCCTGTCGTGTATAATTTGGTTGGATTCTAGATATTTCATGAGCTTTTTATTGATTATTGTCTCCATGATTTTGGAGAGAACAGAAGTAATTGCTATTGGGCGGTAGTTTAAGGGGTCGCTGGCTTCACCTTTTTTTGGGATTGGCTGAACATGAGCTAGTTTCCAAGAGTCGGGATACACTCCGGAGAAGTAAGACAGGGCAAAAAGTTTGCGCAGAGGTTTAGCCAAAGGTGAGGCACATTTTTTAAGTACCATAGGGGGGATTTTGTCGGGACCAGTGAATTTATTGGCGTCCAGTTCTTTCAGACACCTAAACACCTCGCGAGTCCTGAAGTGAACTCCGTCCATTGAGTGGGTGGTATTCTCGAGAGTGGGGGGTGACATAGCAGCATCGGGTAAAGAAGAATTTGCGGCGAACAGAGAAGCTAATAGGTCGGCCTTGGGTTTGCTTTCTATTATCACTTCCTTGTTGTGAATAAAAGGAGGTGTATTTCAGAGAACACGAGAGAAATACAAAGAGCTCGGGAAAGAGGCCTCACAGAAGGAAACTAGAAGGATGTTGTGCCTATAGACTATCCACTAATTACGCTTTTTAATGGTATTTTTTCTGTTGAATAACACTTCAGACTGAATAACCATAAAAATTCAGGAAAATGATAATTTTTTCACTTTTAATTAAATAAATGTTTATGTTTTCCTGAGTATCATTATTAAATAATATAATTTAGTGACAGATTCAAAACATGTTCCACCGAAGTAAAAAAAAATTATATTTCACCACGGCCGGCCGAGGATTGAACTTGGTTCCCGGGGTAGCATTCCAGCGTCTTACCTCTAGGCTACCGATATACCTACATATGTAGTTTATTAGAAATCTCTTTTTTGTTGTTAAATATACTTCCGGTTGGAATTTCCAGACCATTTTCTCAGTTTTGGGTCTCTTGATCAAGAGCTACAATTTGAGATATGGTCCAAGTCTGAAGCGACAGTACTTTTAGAGATGAAAGAAAGTCACAGACGGACAGATGGACAGCGCCTCTGTATAAGCTTTTCTTTTTTTTAAAAATCTAAAAGGAAGCATAGGAGAAATATCACGTTTGCAAAATAGGACAGGACAGAGAGCGAAGAGCACACCAGGCGTGGGAGTTCTACCGAGTTCTGAAGCATAAAGCAATCCACAAAAAGTTGCACATACTGGAAGGACAAAGGCTGATCACCAATCCTAAAGGCATATTACAGCGATGGGAAGATCACTCTCATGAATTGCTAAATGGGGGGCTAATTGAAGGCTTGGAGGCACCAATATCTGATGATATTCCTGCGATGATGCCACCAAGCTTAGAAGAAGTTAGACGTAAACCGGCTGAGAAGCAACAATGCCTCAAAACTGGTTAAGTATGAACGAAGCTGGTTAAATTTGGAGGGTCTTATTTTCACCTTTTTCACTTTTTTACCTTTTTCCTATGCTGAAAAGTAGCAAATAAATCCAATTTTAACATCAAAATGCTTCAAAAGTAAAAGTCGTAGCTTTAAAATTGCTTAGACATTCATTATTCATAACAAAGACTCCAAGCATTCTAATTTTGGAAAAAAGTATAAGTTAACTACGTATTTTTCGGCGAAGAGTTGAAATTTTAATTTAAAAAATAAAAATTTTATCTTTGACGTCTCATAACTCTGGAAGTCGGTAGGTGGGGACTATCGCTTTAACAATTATATATAGAAGAATTCTCTCCACCGCTGCGGGCGCTCATGGGAAGATATCACGAAAGTTCCATCCGATTTTTTGATGTTGTCGTTTGTTGATGTTGTTTTGCTGCCTAACCGCCGGATTCGTCCGGTACTCGTACCTCAATGTCGCTTCTTCCATGTCGGCCGCAGCGTTATTCCAGTTCGCTTCTCGTTCCGATTTCATTTTCTGTCGAACTTCTTTGTTAGGTCTTGCTCAAAGTTGACGTGTTTCATTCAATTCCGCGGATCCACGAGGTCCAGACAGCTGTCCGAGATCCATGGCTGCGTTCATTTACGGACAGGCGGACGCATCCTCATTGCCCACTACACAGTAGACTCCGACAATTACCTGCTTCTACATCGATATCGTCTGGTATTGCGAGCGCCGCGAATTTGTTGGATAATGCCATTTTAAACGATGGCCGGGTCCCGAAGGCACGCCCAATTCCGTGGCTCCGTTTTCTGCACTCTTTTTAATCGCATCTGTAATTTCACTCGAACAAGATAATGGTCCGATCCGCAATCGGGACCACTTATTGCACGTACGTCTTTAAGCGTCGATCGGAATCTTGCGTCGCCAGCCTCTCGTCTTTCACCACCGAAATAGCAAAGCGTCATCATTTAGTCGATTCGATTGCTGGCGGGACGATCGTAATGTCCCGGTTCCGGTAAGTCGTAGTTCCGTAATTCCATTGCTGTGATTTCCTTTTAGCGGGCATTATGTCCTGTTCGTACAGTCCACGTGGCGAATTGAATTTCCATTTTCGATGTGACTAATTTGGGTGTTCGGCCAGTAACCCACTTCTCACCAGCATCCCTGGTATCCAGTGCTTACGCATCGGCTCAGTGTTGCAAGATCAGGGGAATCTCCCCTAAACCTAGGGGAATTTTAGCTCACCAGGGGAATTTCATGGGAGAAAAACTAGAGGAATTTCTAGGGGCATGCAATTTTTACATATATTCTTGATTTAATCGAGTCAACTTAGAAAATAATAGTTGCTCCACAATAGTTGAAAATAATTAACAGAAACTCCTTCAATGAATTTCCATTTCGTAACTTCTTGAAGCCGGCCGAATTTATGGATTATGGACATGATATTAATTAATTTATTAAAAGTTGTGATCCGAATACTTTGTTTTCAGTCAAATAACGGTACAGAGATTTTTTAATCAAACTTAAGAGAAAAATGCCCAAAAAAGTACCAAAGAATAGCTTTCGCTTAGAGAAAATCAGCATTTTCACTCTCAGCTTCAGCGCAGATGAAATCTAACATAAAAGATTTGGCCTTGGAGTTCAAAAACATTTGATGGAACCTTCTTCATCGTTTTGAAATACAAAATGTACCATCTACCGCTACCGACGTATTCTGGGTAAAAGTTCTGGAAGAAATAGATGCTGGGGATGAGCAAGGGCGGCGCTTTCATAGGTGCAAATGGTACACTTGAACCGGGCGCAATTGGACGCGCGGCAATTTCAGAAACCGTTTAAAAAAATGAAAGAAGTGTTCCCGTGGCTTTATTTTCACCTATCAATTGTCCTTCACTGCGATCAAAAAATTAAAAGCTGATAGGGCCCAATATAGTATACGGCACCAGGCAGGAAAACCCTAAGCGCCCGCCCTGGAGATGAGCTTACGAATTTTCAACCTTGCAACCGCTTTGTTGTCGCTGCCATTTTCAATTACCTCAGTTGAGAGGGAATTTTCCATTGCAAACATTGTTACAGATAAGCTGTGTAATAGAATGTTAATAATAACTTGATGCAATCATGCGAATACGGTTCATTTAACGCGAAAAACGTATAGCTATGAGCCGTCGACAATTATGACGAATTTGTTTTCTTTCTAAAATGTTTTCAAAAGTAGTGATTTTGTTGTCGAAATCCTCGATGAAATTTATCAAAATATGCATTGAAAAAACTATACATGTATAGCGTGTATCTCTTGAAACTGGTCAATAGATTTAACGTTTGAAAGGGCCGACCTTTTCCAATGTCAAATCTAGTGACCAGTTTCAATAGTTACATTTGTTATATTCGATGACTGCTTTAGCTAACCCTAGAGCAGAAGAAATCAACAATTCGCGTTTATTCAGACTACTTGACAGCGCTTTTCTGATGTTAAATTTTTTAGTTCTATCCTCCCAACTTTAGGAGTTATGAGTCGTCAAAGTCCAAACTTGGGGTTTTTTTGAACAAAAATGTCAACGTCATCTACCTCTTTCTCCAAAAAATAAGTAGCTGAATTTGATACCATACTAGATAGGTGGAGGAATTCTTCGTTAATTGGAGCTCATGGAAATAGGTTGTATGGTTACAAAAATACAGGGTGACATGTAAGACTCTATCTTTGTAAAGTTCTGCCCGTATTACTCAAAACGGATAAATATTTCGAACTAGGCGCCATAGTAACTTATATTCAGCTTAAAAATACCTATCCAATAACACATTACACACATAGCTATTGGAGGTGGTACCAAAGGCATTATATTTTCTGGCATCCTCCTTTAGGGGAGAAGTAACGAAATTTAGGGGAATATAGAGCTATTTCTAGGGTACTCAGGGGAAGTACTCGATCTGGCAACAGATCATTCTTATTGCTTAACCCTAATGGTGAAAATATTTTTGATGAATATGTATTTTTTAGTATTTACGCTGTTCCTTTAATTACTATTTTTGAATATATGACATAAAAAAAGCTAAAAATTCACAATAGACCGAAAACTGTGTAATTCCAATAAAAATGTAATTAATTAACAATTAAATTGAAATTGACTTTTTAACCCGTGTACACACAAAAAAGGTCATGTAAATTATTTTTTTATTTTTTGAAATGCAACTACGCAACTATAGTTAATTCATTTTTTTGATAGTTAAATTAACAAAAAAAAACCAAGGAAAAAACCCGATTAATTTCATAATCATCATCCTCCACTCATATCTCAAAATCAACCATTGATATCATTTGTTATGAAATCTTTTTTTTGCAATAAAAAATAAAAATTTTTCGAAAAAAATTTCCTCCCGCAATTCCGAATTTTTTTAAATTCCGAAATTTTTTGTTTTAGGATTGATATACGATATTATAGCCATAGTCATTTAAGTTTGTTTATTGTTTATAAAAAAACACAAGAAATAAAAATCAGCAAAATTACAAATTGACATAAAAGTTTTTATTGCGAACAAAATTATTAAGATAAGGATAGCGTTTAAAAAATATTTAGTCGTGATTCAGAACAAAATAAACTAGTTGGGATGTGGGTTTGACCCTTCGGTCCACACGATCAACTTCCCAGTATGATGAACGTAGGCGGAAGAAATTGTCTTCTTACAAAAATGGGGAATTGACTTGTATCAGAACTGGTGATAAAGTAATCCTAAAAGAAGCTAGTTCAAATAACTATAATAGTGGTAAATCTACAAGATTTATATAGAGAATTTGTTTTTCCCGAACGTTAGCAAATAAACATTTCCTTCGTACTTCGTTCGCTACACCAAAGCGGTTGTTCGAAATCGTATTGAGCGCGAGAAGCGCCACTGATAAACTGGGAAGAGAATGACTGCATTTGGAAGCTCCAAAGCTTTCCGGAGATAGTATGTACTTGTCAGACTTGACCAAAAAGTACGAATTTTTTGGTAACTACTGGAAAACCCGGGATGAACCGCAATTTACTGAAACGGTATCACGCCTAGAAAACAATTCCCCGTCAAAAAATTGCTGATCCAAATTGCTGGCCCGACCGAATGTTCAGAAATTTTTTCAGGGCATTTTTTCGTTAATATTCTTCTTTCTGCACCTCAAAGTAGTCGATATAGTTTTAGGTTCGGCCAAATCGTACAGGTACAAAAATCACGAACGTCGTTTAAACAAAAAACGGTTCGACCGAATTTTATAAAAATTGTTGCAGATCAATTTTGGTTAATATTCTTCGAACGACACTTCAACACAGTCGTTATCTTTTATGGTTCGCGCGATATCGTGCAGGAAAAAATGACCACATACGTACGCACACACACACATACTTCCTCTAAATTTTATGCTTAAAATGCTCTTGGGACCTTGAAAAATGAAAATACGTTGAAAATTTCGATTTCGATTTTCGGACCGATTACAATAACTTCCCTATACTGGGAAGTTAATAAATAAATTTCAACTTGCACTACGTTTATATTCCTGCCAGAGCCCACAAGCTTCTTGGCTTTATAGCGAGAAGAGCTCAAATATTAAATAACGTTCGGGCCACAAAAACTCTTTTCTGTTCGCTCGTCTGCTCAATCCTAGAATATGCTTTCCCGATCAGGGTCTCTATATTTCAGGTAAGTAGCGGTCGTTCGGAATGAGTATAGAAGAAATTTCTCCTCTTCGTTCAGAGAAACCGATAAGACCCACGCGAATTTTGCAGAAGTTGGAACTCATGCCACTGTCACATAGGAGGAAAGTGCTTATCTCTTGCTTTACTTTGGACGTCCTAAACGATAACGTTCCTGTCCGATAGAATCAAGTTCAATGGCGAAGTTCGATACAATAGGCACAAAAACTCTTAAAGAATATCCTCATCGGACGGAATATGCAAAGAACGAATCCGTAAACTGCCACAGCCAACAAAAATAAATCCTTTAAACAAAAAAATGTTATACCCCTCTTACCATAAATTAACTATGAATTTTAGCTGATAAAGTATAAATAAACGATGTATAAAGCCATTTTGTACCTTAGTCATAATAATGGTATTTTCTGCATTGTATTTGATTTTCTGTATTAAGTTTAAGTATGGCTTGAAAAAAGTGAAGAAAAAAGAGATTTATAGATAGCCCGTGTGAAATAGCTGAGTTCTCGGCCATTTAAATATTTTGGCTCTCAAGCGGCCAGCGGCCGCCCGTTGTAAGGTGATCTTTTATTTCTTCTCGGGTTATTGTTTAATTCTAAGTAATCTACCTAAAAATGTCTAAAATGTTAAGGGAGAATAAAAATATCACGGGGCAGAATACCTAAAGCCGGCCCTCACAGCGAGCCTAGATTGCTACCTTGAGGGACCTCGGAAATTACTTCAATTCGTTTTGACAGAAATCTTTGAAATCTGACAACCAAGATGAGTTCTGTTATATGATATAATTCCTTTCAGGGCAGGACCTGATGTTCCAAATTTTTGTAGTTTTTACTTAAAATATGGTGATCAGCACGACCAAAGGCTTTACTGAAGCCAGTATAAACCGAATCTATTTGTCACCAAAAATGTCACAAATTTTTTGGACACATGAATATTAATCTCTGCCGTTGTCACAGTAGAAGAAGAAAAGGGAGAGTAATATAGGGCACCATACCTCTCTCATACATACATTCATACACAATGGTACCTAACTTCACTTCACTTCCCATTTAGGTTTGGCCTTAAAGCAAGAGTGTGGGGAAATGACAATTCCATAAATATTGAGTCGACTGATTTGCGATCCCAGTTTCACCATTATCACGCTCACAACTAGTTTGCAACCTTTGAAACCTTTGTCCGCACACAAGCGCAACTGATTTTTTATCGATCGGTGTTCTGTGTACACGTACAAATACAACCACGCAACTGAAACTGGTGACATTTCCAAGCGTACATGCGTTGCATTCGGTGACAGACAATATAGAAGTGTGTGTATTCAAATGCGACTTGACGGTTTTCTGTACCATCGTTACTTAGATTTTTGGCTTATGTTTAAAAGCCGGAACGGAATGCAACTACGAAACTAGATGTTGGGGAAACTCGGCGCATATCATGGAAGCGCTGAATGCAACGCAGGTACGCTTGTCTGTCACCAGCTTGATATTGCTTGATATATAGTAGACGCAAGCAGCAGCTGCAAACTAGCTTCAAATCGGTCTCGTTTCTGTCGTCTCGTGTGTGGATTGTCAATTTTTTTAATTTTTGATTTTGTGAATAAATATGGTTACACAAAGAAGTGTTTGTTTCATTTACAAATACTACATATCTAAAGCTCTACAATAAAGCCTCTTTAAAATAAGTAACTCTTAAAATAATACTATTTAATTATTCGGTAATTATTCAGCAAGCTAACCGAATATTCGGCCGAATACGAACATTAAAAAATCCGTCGAATATACCGAATACGAATATTCGGCCGAACATTCGGCGTATCTCTAGTGAAAATATACTTCATGAATTTTTGTTTGGTATTTACGCTGTTCCTTTAATTGCTATTTTGGAATATGACCTAAATGGAGCTAAAAATTCACAACAGACCGAAAACTGTGTAACACCAATAAAAATGTAATTAATTAACAATGTGTTAATTGAAAATGACTTTTTAACCCGTGTACACAAAAAAAGGTCATGTAAATTATTTTTTATTTTTTGAAATGCAACTACGCAACTAAAGTTAATTCATTTTTTTGATAGTTAAATTAACCAAAAAAAAAAAAACAAGGAAAAAACCCGATTAATTTCATAATCATAATCCTCCGCTCTTATCTCAAAATCAACCATTGATATCATTTGTTATGAAATCTTTTTTTTTTGCAATAAAAAATAAATTTTTTCGAAAAAAATGCCTCCCGCAATTCCGAAATTTTTTTATTCCGAATTTTTTTTAGGATTGATATACGATATTATAGCCACAGTCATTTAAGTGATTGTTTATAAAAAAACACAAGAAAACAAAAATCAGCAAAATTACAAATTGACATAAAATTTTTTATTGCGAACGAAATTATTAAGATAAGAAATCGCAAATTAAATTTTGCCGCTTTTATAAAATGATACAGGGTTTAAAAGAAAAACATTTAGTCGTGATTCAGAAAAATAAAAATAAGTAATAAAAAAATCATAAAAGTGTACTCCGAAAAATCTCTCACCTGCCGCTATTGAACGGCAATTACCTAATGTGATAATTTATTACGCATTCGCACAGCGGTTTTTGGTTATCACTGGACGACAAAACGAGAAAATTATCATTTTACACATTTTAAATTTGTTTATTTTCTGTAGTCTTTTCTAAATAAGCAAAAAATATATACAAATGTGCATATACCATACACAATTTTCGCCACACTATAAATTTGTTTCTTTTACTGATTAAGAAAAAAAGGTGAATGGTAGTAGGATTTATTACCACGAAAAATTTAACGAAATATTAAAAAAAAAAGCGGCAGTGAAAATAAAAAGTAAAGCGTCATTTTTATTCGAAAGGGAATAACTTAAAATGGTTACATTTTTTATCAGTGCCATGTTGTGCCATGACACTATTCAGTTTTTCTTAAAAAGTATTTATTGCACTAACTATAACTCATTTCTGCAACTTAATTAAGATTTTGAATTTTGGTGTAGCCAAATGCACTTACCTGTAATTAGGAGCAATATGGTTGTTAAGTGAAGATTGCAGTTGCTGAGGGAATTTACTTTTTTCATGTTTTATAATTTTTCTTCAAATTTTATTAATCACAAAAAAAAAACTTAAATTTCACTTTTGTTTTTGTATTTTAATTTTTTTTTTTGTTAAACTTTCTTTGCACACTTTTTCAGGTATGTAATATAAAACTTAACCCAAAAACTGTTTTATGCTTTGCAAAAAAACAATATTTTACATATATCCTAGGCTGGTTAAACTTAAATCCGAATGCATCTACTGTACTGCATTGGATGCACACTAATTTACTAGAACTACCTTGACCAAAAGCTTAATAAATTAGCAAAGACCGGAACTGGTTCACTTCCTTCTGCGAGGGAACTTGAACTCGATTATCTCCAGTATCAATGGACACCGACAACTTTCCTTAGCAACGCGAATGTACAGTTCGAAGCCTCGACATCGATCAGCTGCGGGTGTCGAATGAGAACTGCTCGAAAAAGACTTCAATAAGCTACTTTTATTCACTTTTGAAGTTCCCAGTCGATTATACAGTTCTACACTATACGCTCCGCACTTTACTTCTAACACGTGATGGAACACCTTCCGTCCGTCCATCCATCCGTCGTTGTTGTCTGGGCATCGCACTCCAAGCGTCGTCGACAATGTCGGTTGGCGGTTCCTGCATATATACTTTTTTTTCGTAGGGTCTACAAAGGCCCCACACACCATCAGTGGAGCCGCCGCTCCGAGATATAACTTGAGGAACTGATGCTGATCTTAAGGAGGGATTCTGATGAAAGATAACCATCTGCCGATCCGCTGCTGCATATTATTGTAGAAATGCACTTTTGGACGTTTATACCTTTTACCTACCCGTGCTTTCACGATGAATGGCGGTGGGTTAATGGAGTCGTTCCTACTGGAGAAAATGCGGCCTTTTGTTTATTTTCAATCATGAGTTTATTACCTCTCTAGGTAGAGGGCGGTAGGTGTTTGGTCTACATAGATGGATAGCTTTTGTGAAATTGCAATTTTTGCACAGTGAAAGAGTGTTTCCAGTCGAAACGAACTTCCTGATGCGATTGCAATCGATTCGAGACCAGTTAAGTAGTAATGATAATATTGTAAAAGATGATTATTGTTGTTGTTTTTAATGAACAAGGTCAGTCAGGGCTAACAAAAGTCATATGGACAAGCTCTGAGTTTATTGAAGTTTTTATTTGGCGAATTTTTATGTTTATTATGCTCTTTTGATGCTTTCAGAATAAACTGGTTATTTCTGTCTTCTTTATACTTTCAGCCAGTGGCGTAGGAACGAGTTGCTTTCGGAATAACCCCCCCCCCCCCCCAAACGGCATTTCGGCTTTTCTATGACGAAAATTTAACTAGAACATTTATAATATCATTTTGTAATTTTGGTGGTATGTACATGTAAATCGAGGTGGTTTTTGGTGGTTTGAACAGGGCCGGCGGCGCTTGGGTTTTTTGTGACCGGTGCACTATGCCATATTGCGCCCCATAAGCTGTTCATGCGAATAACAATAGAAAAATACACAAATACTGGCTGGATGAGAGAAATAATTTTAATAGCTTGCTCAAAATTTAAGATTGCACCATAATAACATTTAAAACATAAAAAAAGATTAAATAGGGAATTTCATCCAACCAATCAAAATCTGCGTAATCTGCGTAAAACGTCGTTTGCCGAAAAGAGACAAGCAGGGGACGATGGGATGGGCAGATTTTTTGTACTTGTGAATTCTTTCACTGAATTTTTGGATCAACTTTTCGGCAGCTGAGCGGTTGTTGATGTTTTTTGTCTCTTTTTTGCTAGGGAAACAAAAGAAAACTGCTGGCAAAAGGGAGAATCAAGATTAAAAACAACAAGCTAAAGCATTCTAACGTAATATTCGATTAAAAAGTTGGGTCTTGTGAAAACCCATACAATTCTTCATCAAATTTCAAAAGGGAATGGATGAATACAGCCAATTTTTGTTGGTTGGCCGCGTGTAACTGTCCATATTAATTTGTTAAACAGTAAAGGTACCATCATTGCGCCCAGAGAAGACTGGACCGATGGTGCTATGCCGACTGGGTCATTATGTATCTACACAGATGGCTCAAAAATTGGGAATAGCGTGGGTTGTGGTGTGGTATCCTTTCCGAGGCATTGAATATATCTCTTCGTTTATCTGACCATTGCAGCGTCTTCCAGGCGGAAGTCACTGATATCTGGCAGGCTATCATAAGAATATATGTATTCTATCGGATAGCCAAGCGGCCCTCAAGGCTCCTAATTCTATCGTTACAACATCCACGATTGCTCGAACTGCCGCAGGTATCTGTGTGAGGCTGCCACTCTGTTTGAAATAACTTCCGGTTAAGTTCCTCGACACAGTGGATTTAGGGGAAACTGCAGGGCAAATGAGCTTGATAGACAGGGAACCGAAGTGGAAAGGACACCCCGCTTAACCCAGGTGGGAATGCTCGCGAGGAAAAGAGGGATCTTTCTTGGCTCACCTTTACTTGATGGATTGAGTGAGCTTTTTTTATGTGGCAGTGCTAAGCTCAGGAGTCACCCTTTGTACTACCAGTTCGTCATGTCATTTGTCACGTCATGGTGCAATGTCTAGCAGTAAGCTTAGTGCGGGAGGGAGGGTAGGGGAATAGGTTAAGGATTATAAAGGTTCGGGCAGGTATTGAAGAAGGTGGCGATGAACCCTGCGTTTGAACTCTTGGATGTTGTAGGAGCTCGGAAATACTGACTGCGAGAGATTATTCCACAGTCTATTTACAAACGAATTCATATCTCTTGTTGAGTGCATGAAAGGGGGAGTTGCAGGTGGAGGGAATGAGACGAGTGGGCCAATCTGGTGTTGCGGGTATAAGCTTACCGTGGAGGCAGGAGAGCGTTTAACTCGGAGGTACAGTCACTATGATAGTAGCGATAAAATTTTGTGAGTGCTACTACACTCCTACGGTGGCTCAGGGGGTCGTGTCTGTGTCTGTCTTGTATCGAAGCAGTACGAGTAACGTAGAGTACCGTCGTCAGCGAAGCTGAGAAGTGGATTGGAGGGGATTGAAAGTAGGTCATTTATAAAAATGAGAAATAGGGCCGGTGATAAAATTGACCTCCGCAGAGATGGGGTGAGATTTAGGCTTGACGCCATCCAAAACCACCTTAATTGAACGGCCGGAAGGGAAACTTTCAACCCTATACAAAGTTTAGCTAACAGGATTGAGTGCCATACTCTATCAAAAGCCTTGGAGATATTCAAAGTAACGAAACTAGATTCACCAGATCCATGCAAACTTCGGTTGAGGTGTTCTGTAAGGCAAACTAGAAGATCACCAGTGGATCTTTTTTGTCGGAAGCCGTATTGTTTGTCGTTGATAAGTGGGTTGGATTCTAGATGGTTTTCGAGAGAATAGAAGTAATTCCTATTAGGCGGTAGTTGGAGGGAAGGCTGGAGTCACTTCGGTATTGGATGAACATGGGCAAGTTTCCTAGAGTCTGGGTAAACTCCGGAGGAGTATGATAGGGCAAAAAGTTTGCGCAGAGGTTTAGCCAAAGGTGAGGCGCATTGTTTTAGGACGATAGGGGGTATATTATCGGGTCCAGTCGATTTTTTGGTATCGAGCTCCTTGAGGTACCTGTACACCTCGCGAGTCCTGAAGAAAACCCTGTTCGTTAAATGAGCATTGTGCTCAAGAACAGGGGGAGGCGTATCAGTTTCGGGTAAAGGAGAATTTGATACAAACAGAGATGCTAATAAATCGGCCTTGGATTTGCTGTCTGTTATCACCTTCTCATGGTGGATGAATGAAGGAGTTGTGGATGAAGTGAAATTCTTCTTGGTGGAACTTTCCAAGGCCCAGAAGTTTTTGCTACCAGAGGTTGCATTAAAGAGTTTACTTCTCAACTTGCTTCAAATGAATTTTTGACATTCCTGATGGTGACTTTACAGGAATTTCTTAGTTTTATATAATCTACACGAAGCGATATACTCTATCATTGGTTGAACTCGTTCAATAAGCTTGTACCACGCGTTTGGCCCTGCGATTGATAATTTGGATAGAATCGGTGTTAGGATACGATTTATGCTCTCTACCTTCCCTTCGGGATGCCAGTAGAGATTAACGTATGTGCTATGCTTTCTTCTATGCGGCCATTTTGAAACAGTTTGGCTGTAAAATCTGTTCCTCGGTCCGGTTTGATCCTTCTTGCATTACCAAAAATTGATGTCAGCTTAATCAATCAGTCGACAACCTCCACGCTTGACGAAGGGTACAACAAAACAAATTTAGAAAACGAATCCTTAGTTGCTACTATGGATGTATCCTTTCTTTGTTCCTTTCGTTGGACTTACATATATGATCTATATGCAATCGCTGAAGAGAACGATCCTTTTTATCACTGGCTGTTATTAGGCCTTCCGGTTTCGCTGGCTGGCCGTCTGCCATTATGCATTCTATGCATCTTTTGACTAACTGGAATATCTTAGTCTTCACTTCACTTTGATAAAAATTAACGGACTAAGACTTGCCGGCCTCGTAATGAGGAGATGGAGGACAACGAAATGGCTTATGGTATCAGAAATTTCGGGAAATATAGTAGTAGGTAGACCCAAGAGAAAAACAGAGGCTTAACATTCGAAACTGGAGACATCCTGCAAGGGACCATCAAAGTTGCAGAAATGTCTTAGACGAAGCCAGGGCTATAATTGGGCTGTAGCGCCATTGGATGGATGAAGTCTTCAGGAATGAAGTAGGTTTTCCCGATTAAGACTTCGGTGTTAGCAAAGGTTCTGCCTTTTGTGCTTGTTTAATTAGGTAATCTACGTGCCTCATTTTAGTACCTGAACAATGTTCAATCTGGTAATCAAATTCTTTTAGAAACATAGCTCATCTAGCCACTCTCAGTGGAAAACTTTCTTTTTCATAGCCGTGGCGAATACATTGCAGTACATTTTTTTAGTTGCCCACGAGCGCGGAATATCTTAGGACAGCCCTGGTGCAAATCAGTCTGTTCGTAAATATATATCAGTCCATCGTCCAACGCTTACACATATTCATCGATGCTTTAATTTTTAATCATACCTTTTCGGAAAGTTGTTAACTGTTGAAGATTGAAGCTACCTTGGCTGTGACCATTATTGCTAGTAACGAAAGAAATTTTGAAACTTTAAGGCGTTTAAAGGATTGACAAAGTAGTGCAACTGGAGAATAGCGGCTGGGCGGTCTTGCTTTTTTGAGTATTCACAGGGTAATCGATCTAACGGCTAAGGTATCTGAAAAGTGTAGAAACATAGAACTGTGACTTATCCACAAGCATTGCTCTGGAATCATAGATCATGTTGTAACAAACCACGTTTCGTTACTAAGAACATTCTCCACGAACGTTAGAAAAATCTCCGTGACACAAAAAATTTGAGCAGTTCTGCGCACCTCGTTGCCAAATCTTATAAATATTGTTCTATCATTTCTCCTCTTTTAAGTTAAAACGGCAACAAACGCAGAAAAAACTTAACAAAATAATTTGGGAAGGGATGCGCGCATGTGGAATGAATAAAGTTAATTTATCTTGATATGTATTGAGCAGAGCTTTTGAATACATGTAATGCCCCTGCTCAACCAAGCCACTTTATTCATCATAACCCAGCAAACATCATCTCGAAGTTTAGAGTGCTTCGAAAAATTCTCGAACAGGAAGAGAGCGAGAAAGAAATACTTTGAAATAAAATTACGGTAATATTTCGTTTTTACGAAAAAAATTCGAAATTTTAAAAGAAGAGAACCGCGTACAATACTAAAAGTAAAATTCGCCTTTAAAAGGTTTCGAGAATTTTTCGTTTTGGCGAAAAAAACGAAAGAAACTCGAATCGCTTTTGCGATTCGACCTAGCGGTCCTTTTCGTTCTTTTTTACTTCGATTTCAATTCGAAAACGGCTTCGAGATCGCAATTGTAGTTCATTTTAACGATTAGCTTTCGATTCGATCTCAAATCATAATGTTTGCTGGGAATAATAATAACATAATAACAATTTTACTATAATTAAGCGAAATATTTCTCATCTCTAAATTTAAAATAATTTAAAAAAAGTGATGAAAAAAATTCTTTTGAATAAATGAGCGTTTTCATTCATAAAACGACAGTTCCCCGCAGTCGCAAGCAACACAACAGCTGGTGACATATACAAGCGTACATGCATTGCATTCAGAGGCTCCATGATATCCGGCGAATTTCCTCTGACACATAATTACATGGTTGCGTTCCGTGCCGGCTTTCACACCTAACCCGAAAATCTAAGTAACGTGTTCATGTGATTGTGTGCTTATGCTTGTGTGTGCTATCTCGAATGCAGAAAAAGTTGAAAGTAGCCCGACCTTTGCGTGGCATGCCTTCCATTCACGGAATATTCCGTCAGCTCGCATTTGAATACACATACTTCTATATTATCTGCCAACGAATGCAACGCATGTACGCTTGGATATGTCACCAGCTAACCTCCCCGTCCCCGGGCAGAAGCGCGCCTGCGACAGGCAGGAAACGTTTGATTACTGACGTGATAAAAACAAAAATTTCATATTTCTTTAGTAGAAATGCTACAAATTATTTCTGGAGCAAATGTGTAAAATACAAAAACCTTAAAATAAAAAAATATATAAAAAGGGACTTTTTCATTTATAATTTGTAATTTTTTTAAATAATCATTGAAGCCCCAGAAAAATACACCTCCCTCTAGCAATACGCAGTCGTGACTGATTAAATGGCAGCAAGTGATTTGATGGAAGGAGCTAACTAAAGCTGGGTCCGAGCTTTTAAACATTTTTAAGAACTTTGCTGGGGTAGATGCGCGAAATGTCACGACGTTTGAAAAAATCTATACCACGGTGCAACTCTATAATCCCTTTCTTAACAAAACTTTAGGAAAATAAATATTCACCCAGTCTGCTGGGTGATTCTCCTTTGAAAGCTTCACTTCGAAGCTTTAAAGCTTCCTAAGCCGACCAGCGTTCTTGCTATAAAATAAACCGCTTCACCAGGCCAAAATTTAGTCTTTAGCCAGGTTTATTCAGGAGAGCTCACCTTCTCCGGTCCTGTACCGTTTCGTAGTGTACGATCCGGCACGGTTACACTATATACTACACAAATTACCTGAGGAATGCTGCGTAGGCCTTGTCGTGGTGTACGATCCGACAATTTGCCGAAGTAGCGATTCCTAGACCGTGTCGTGGTGTATGATCCGGCACGGTTAGACCGCAGACATAACACATACCTACCGAATAGCTGAAGAGTGTTTCCAGGACCAGTGTCTTGGTGTACGATCTGACGTTGTTCCCGGCAGCATTTCCTATACCAGTGTCGCGATATGACCAGATACAAGACCGACCACATACCGAACACCCGCCCACACACCCCCACACAAATCCTGCTAGACCGCACCAGTGATACACTGATCCCAGCTTACGCACATGTAGAATAGAGTAAGGCTGACCGCACACTGGATGCATTTTCGTACGAATTTGTTTTGTACGAATACGTACGAATTCGTCAAAACAATCCCGATACTCCAAGTAACTATGGAACCTCGCACACTAGGTGCAAGCTAGTCGTACCTGTACGTGCGTATACTTCCGACATCCGAAATCACTCCCAGCATGCTCGGATTTTTTATGCATTCGTGTGTTAAAAACCTAATATTCATATTGAAAAATTTATTAATTTAGTGTGTGATCACAAATGGGATCAAAGTGATTCAACATATCACTTACGAGGCCATCAACGTAAGATCTGATGATTAGGATATATTCAATGGTTTCGTTGGGCTAATTAGTCTGCCATAATAAAATGGGATTCCTAAATTCATCTCTTGTTAAATATGCACCCATTCAAATCTACGATGGCTATTGGACGCTGCCGCAATCTTCGAATCATCGAAGAACTATCTAGCAGATATAAATTATTCATTACGACGATATCACAAGCCACAGATCACAGTGAATTCTGGCATTTAAACGGAGAAAACGCAACCAGTGTGCGTGCTCTGTTCGGACGTCTAATAACGTACGTTTACGTACGATACAAATTCGTATCCAGTGTGCGGCCGGCCTAATGAGTAGATAGCTGCTTAGCAATACATTAGTATGAAGCATGTATCTAGAGACAACCCGTAGTTAGTTACTTAGATATAACTATAAGAAACATGTAATCCCGTATTTACTTAGATTTAAGAGAGAAATTGTTAGTGTATAAGGATATTTTGAATGAATAAAAAAATGTTATTTTGTAAGAAGGTGTTTGTTCTCACACGACCGTGGACAACTCGAGAGCTCCCGGCAACCCTCCCTCAAAAAAGGAGGTTAGAAAACAACCTCAGCCAAAATACCATTACAATGTATGATCATGATCATCGATCATTTTTCATTTCATTTCAGGACTCGACTTATAACTATTTAACCCCCCTGAAAATATTTCTTGCTACGCCACTGCTTTCACCGTTCTGAGCTCTATACGGCTTTCTTAAAGTTACAACATCTAACAAAAAAAAACAGTTTTACGGAACCACTTAGTATAGAATTCAAGCCACGAACACAAATTCTCTTTTACTCTACAAAGCTTGCATAAATACTTCAAAAATCTTCGAATCTTTTTTTTTTTTTTAAGTATTAATAAATACAAAAAAACAGCTATACTGCAAAAAAACTACTTAATTTTCGGCAACATATTTGGCCCGTCATCACGAAATAAGGTGACGCACCTATACTTACGTCACATCAAGGTATTGTGGCACCTGGCTTGAATACAAAATAGGGAAAAGAGGCAAAGCGAAAAATTTATATGTAGACTTGATACATAAAATCGTTTCGGTTTTGTGTTTTATTTTGTTTATGCGATCGTAAATTTGAGATCAAAATATTTTTTTTTTAATATAAGCTGTGCAAATGTGCAAAATGAAAGCGACAAAAAAAGAAAAGGAAATATAAAATCCCCCCCCCCAAAAAAAACTCAATTTAAATTTGATCGAAGGTAACTAATTGATATCTAACATTAGCGGTTATAGAACCGATATTGATCTTTTGAAGAAAACTTTGGAGTTCTTTCATTTGTGTATATGTAGTATGTTTTGATATTTAAAGTGTATGACGCTAACAAAAAAATTAGTATAAATATGTTAAAATGTAAACTGGTGTTTGTTGCCTTTGGTGAGATAAGCTATTGATCTCTTGACTGGATTGATCAATTTATGTATAGGGATTTGCATTTTTTTCGTGTTGGTTTTTTGCACTTTCTCCGAAAATAATACAGCAGTGGGACAGTAAAGGTACATAAAAGAGCTAGCCACAATTATACAATGTTAAATGAATTCAGCTAAAGAGTTTCTTGTAAAATTAAATGAGCCCATAATTATGAAAGTGGTCCAAGTCATACATTTCTTGTTTCTAGAAATTTAAAGGATTACATTTGAATAAGTTAAAAAATATTTGTATATTGTGCAATATTTTAATTTAGAATGTTAGGGGTCATCCATAAATTACGTGAGGTGATTTTTGGGATTTTTCGACCCCCCCTCCCCCCTTGGTGAGATTTCGTGAGATTTGGCTCGACCCCCTCCCTCCCCCCCTAATCACACGTGAGATTTTTCAAATTTTAAAAAAATCTAGTATTTACACTAAAAATACGTATTTACGGTCGTAACCACAGCAAAGTGGGCCTTTCCTTAGAATATAGAACTGCAGGAAAGGCCCTCGAATTTAAAATCCCTGTTCGTAACCGTAGTGAAATCGGAGTGAAAGGCGTGTAAAAAGTTCATCTGAGCGGAAGGGGGGTGTTGGGAGCAAGATTTTATTTGAGATAACTGATAATTTGGACGCCTTGCCCTCCTCTATTCCACTCACTTTTCCGTTTGTAGTGGACACACAAGTACATAGTTCTAAATTCGAAGGGCCTTTTTGCGGGTCAGTGTTACTTGGCTCGTACTCTGCAGCATTTGACGAGACACACGTTTGACAATCGACAACCAATTTTTGTGTAGGATTTACCCCTATCTTAAGGCCCCAATTTACACACAGGTCGCCAGCAGGCCGTGGCCTGAAAATTTTCGCCTTGAGGCCAAGTATCCCTAAACACTCACTGGCCGCCAACTGTATGGGGTAGTGATGAGCAAGACTTTTCTTGAAATTCTTCCTTTTATTGTACATTAAGCAAGACCAAATCAGGAACAAGACAAGACAGGACAAAATAAGACTACATTGCTCATCACTAAATGCCTAAAGTCTTGCAGTGGTGAGCAAAAACCCTTCGAAAAAGTCTTGCAAAAAGTCTTGCAGTCTTGTCTTTGTCCTGCTGAATTGTCTTTGTCCTGCAAGACCAAACGTTTTGCTCATTACTGGAAAAATTTTGCCCCTTAATGATGAGCAAAAAGCCTTGCTATCCTGATCTTGCAGTTTTGACTTATCCTTGTCTTGTCTTGGTATTTCTTGGTATTGCTAAATGTGCAAGACTAGTCTTGCTCATCACTAGTATGGGGCCTGCAGTTCAAGAAAGCTGACGAAACTCGCATTTATCGTCAGTTCGAGCCTGAAGATCTGAACTTCTATTCACTAAGAATTCACACCGTATGCACTCGGAACGGAAAGCAAGGCGCGAGCTAGTCGAGAAAACCATCTACCATCGCGTTTGTGCTTTTTTGCTCTTTTGTGTTCACGGCGTGAGGCTTGAAGCTTTCGTTGGGGCCATGAGCATTTTTGCACTTGAATTAATAACCTGCTATGCTAAGAAGTCGTTTTCGCCCGTGTGTAGGGAATCAGGACTTTACCTACATGCCACGGCCTGTCAGACTCATCCCTCAGTTAGACTGAGTCAAGCTTAGTCGTGCCGGCCGGCCTGTAAGTCAATGGGGATCTTTAGTGGAGAAACACGTTTTACTTAATTGAACCCAATTTTCGCGCAATTTTACACTGTGTGTTTTAAAAAAAAAACGTGAGATTTGGCGAGACCCCCCCTCTCCCCTAGGTGAGATTTGGTGAGATTCGGCTCGACCCCCTCCCCCCCTAAACGCCTCACGTAATTAATGGACGACCCCTTATTAGTTTTGATAAATTAAAATTTATTATGAATGTGAAATTTTGTGTGAGTCTCATACGAAAATGTTGTTTTAAATAATAGAGTTACCCTTCTAGCACAGAAAGTGCACCTTTTAGCTGGGCTGAGAACCATTTACTACTACTCAGTGGCTCAGCTAAGCCATGCAGACATAAAATATTAAACAACATATAAGAGCACGAAACATCAAACAGAAATGGGAGTGGGGCACGCAGGGAGTCTCGCCACATTACGAAGAGTCCTTTTAAGGACAACTTCACTAGTTAGCAAGCTAAAAGCACTCCTATCCTTGTTAGTATTTATAAGCTTGCAATTAACCGGTTCGAACAGGCCATAATTGGTATTAGAGGAAGAAATGTGCAAGAGAGGTTCACCCCTCAGGTTGCAGTTATTCACTCTAAATGGCGTGCGGCTTCTTAAGAAACTTGAGTCGACCTTGCCATTCATCAGTCGATGAACGAATATAACAACAGCCACCTCACAGCGTTTATGGAGAGAACTTAAGTTGAGCAATTTAAGTTTACACTCATAAGGCGGAAAAGTAAGTGAGTCATCTCACGGTAGGTGGCTGAGTGAAAATCGGACGAACTTCCTTTGAACCGATTCGATTCCATCAACATGGGAGGTGTATTAAGGAGACCATACCTGGGAGGCGTATTCAAGCAAAGGCCTAACTAAAGATAACACCACGTTTCCTACAAAAAGTCGTGATCTCACATTTACTAATATTAAGCACCAGGTCAGTGGCGTAGCGTGGATTTCTGCCGCCCGGGGGCGAACCATAAATTTCCTGCCTCTTACTTTACGAATTGAATTGGTAAAAGTCGGCGATGTTGAAAATTCAATATGTAGATTTTCAATAATTTTTAATCAATGAATCGAAAACCCAACTTGAATTTCAAGTAATTTTCAATCCAAGAATTCAAGGCATCATGTAAACGCAATGAATTATATGTAACTAATGAATGTTCGGTATAGTGTGCGCCAAAATAAATGGGAATTTATACATAAATTAACATTCCGTGTATACATACATTAACATTCCGTATATGGATAAAACTCAAGCGGACATGCATTTTAATTTCCCTTTTGAAACTCGTTTACCGGGAACAACACTCCACCATAGCATCTGACCAGGACAAGAGTCGTAATGAGACGGATTGAATTGTGATTGAAAATATAAATGAGCGGGTGATTTGGGGTTTTAAACGAACGTAATAATGAGGTGCACTTTTCTTTTCGAATCTACTTTCGAGGTGAGGATTTGAGACTTTCACTGCTCATCAAAAAATCGATTTTGAGATTTCCAATTGTTTTGGCGCAGGCTATATCCGTGCTTCAAGGTTAACCTAAATTATAAACTTTAACAAACCCAGAGAGCTGGAATCAGTAATTTCTCTCTGTAATTTATTTTAGTCTGTCTTTAGATAGAAAGCCTCGTAGACGCAGGAGCATAAGCTTAAACTCTTCTCTGTCCAATATCTGGACGTTTCATTTCCCCATCATCGTAACCCAATACTATTACGGGGGATTTTAACGACAAATGCGGCAGCTGTTGGAGTCTTTCTCAAGCTTCAGCATTTACAGTCCGCGTCATAAAAGAAGGGAATCTTAAAATCGCTGTTTCCATGCACATTGAGAGTCTCATACAAGAGAGCAACGTCACTCTGTTTGTATAAAAACGAACGAACAAACGAACTTACAACGAAACTACAATTCAACTGAAAATAAATAACTGAATCAATTTTTCACTACAATCTAACCGACTCTGATTTATTCACAATTTGGCAATCCGCTGTCAGCTGCCAATGGACACCTATCGTGATTCATATGCGCGCTCACAAGTGTTTTGAACCATTTACACAAACATGGATACAAAAAGAAGGTCCATGCATGAGTTATTCTTGTCTTTCATCACAGGAGTACGCTTTTTTAATAATCCATCAAATAGGAGAGTTTGGTTGGATAATTTTGATGCCTCAACTTTATAGTCCAGAAATAAGGCAAAACCTAAATTAAAAGTAACGCAGAGGTAAAGTAGACGTAACTTCCACTGAAGTAGATGTAACATCCACTTACTGCCATATTGGTCACTCTCATACAGGGCCGGCGTTTGGATTTTTTGCGCCCGGTGCAGCATGCCATATACATATTATGCCCCCTTCATTTTTATTCATGTTTTGATGGCAGTAATGGAAAATGAAAGAAGACACAAAAACTCATTGAAAATGAAGGCACGGAATTTTTCTTTTACTTTTTTTGAAATTGCGCCTAGTGCAAATACACCAGTTGCACCTATGAAAGCGCGCCCCTGCCTTTGTCAGGATTTGCTTCATTGTCCAATCAGGGTTTGCTTCGGGATCTTGCTTTTGTGCTGAGTTTACTTACGCTTTAAGTTCACAAAACTCTCCCGCTAATGCTGATTAATGCTCTCCGATGATTTTCATTGTAAGCTGCACTTCCTTAACTTTTTCCAGCACTAATAATACTATAAACCAATCTCCATAACGGAGGTCTCTATGTCGTTCTCCAATCCTTTATATTTCGGAGGATAATAGGTGGTAACTGCACTGCATATATTGGTTTCTACGGTAGAGTCTTGCATAACAAAGCAGTCCACATAACAGCCTTACTGGACATAGAAGCCGCTTTCAAAAACTTCAGAACATAGGCGATCTAGATGTTTCTCGCCGAAGTAGTGATCTATAATAGTACGACTAATTTGAATTACAAATCATGACCTATGGCACCGTGCCAGCCAAGAAAGGATAGACGACAAAATCAGGCGAACTAAATGAAATTGCATTGGCCACACCTTGCAGAAGACAATGGTAAAACGCACAGAAGGTGCATTTCATGTAATATATGACAATGGGATCACTTTTTCAATTTTTTCAATTTTTCCAATTTTTTTTAAATCTTAATTTCTGAAATTGCGCCCGGTGCAAGTGCACCATTTTCACCTATGAAAGCGCCGCCCCTGCTCTCATACATTTATATGGAATGGTACCTAACTTCACCTCACTTCACTTCCCTTCCCATTTATGTTTGGCCTGTAGACACCATCAGCCAGGACATCGTGCTGGATGTGGCAATGGTTAGGGCCTGATGTTGCCGGCAGGATCTCTAGTTCGGTCCAGTTTGGCCGCCGCCCTCAACATCTACGCCGCCCGGGGCCATGGCCCCCTCTGCACCCCCCACGCTACGCTACTGTTAATAGTTGGGGTCCTCCTTCCTTTAGCAGCTCAGCTGCTATTACATCGGCGCCAGGCGATTTGTTGCTGTTCTGCCTTTTTACAGCTTCCCGCACCTCATCCAGTGTTGGTGGTTCTATTGAGATGTTATCTTGGGGAATTACAAATGCCTCTGTCTCTGCTTTCTCGTTTGATATGGAGATAGGATTCAATAGGTTCTGAAAATACTCTCTCCACCTTTCCTTTATCCTATCAGGATCTGCCAACAAGTTCCCATCTATGTCCTTGCAGATGTCCGTTCTTGGCTGGAACTTATTGGTGATCTGGCGAGTTCCTTTGTACGCTTGTCTAATTCTCCCTTCATTGAAGTCTTCCTGTATCTGTAAGATTTTCCTATTTATATATTCCCTCTTCTTCTTTCTGCACAGCTTGTCTGCGATTTTTCTTTTTTCTTTGAAGACTTCCATCCTTGCTCTTGTTGGCCTTGCGATGTACTCTCGGTGGCTCTGGTTTCTTTCTTCAATTGCGGTTCTACAGTCTTGGTCGAACCAATCAATTCTAGTCTGTCTGGGGGCCCAGCCTAGTGCCTCTTCTGCTGCCCCCTTTATGCTGCTTTTGACCTGTTCCCATTTGTCGTTGATGTTGGGCTGCTCATCTACCTCTCTCAAGTTTTGTACGACAGCATGTTGGTAGGCATCTCTTATTTCTTCCCGTTTTAGCTTATCTATATCGTATTTTGGTTGAGTTTGCACTCTATGCGTTTTAGTTGCTATCCGGGTTCTCAATTTCACTTTGACTAGATAGTGGTCCGAGCCACAGCACGCTCCTCTCATTGTTCTTACGTCCAGTATACTGCTGGCCCCTCTTCTTTCAATTAGGACGTGGTCAATTTGATTATTAGTTACTCCGTCTGGTGATTGCCACGTCATCTCCACGTCAGAACGATGCCAACTTGTAACAAATATCGGATAAATTAGAACTAAGAGAGTTCTCGTATTGCATCGTGTAAGGGTAATTATCAACTTTTTTCTTAGTGTTGATATATTGAAAGAATGCTCTGGGATCACCATACATTTTACCTTCCTGAGGTACTCCTTATAGAGGGTTTCGGAGAGGGCATGAAATTGGTCGTAGCAATTGAGAAATGCATAAAAACTCGCAGTGTCTGTCCTCTTCAGGTAAGTTTTCCAGAGTTGACAATACGTTTAAAATTGCGATTTCGATGTTCGGACCGATTACAATAACTTCCCTATAAACTGGGAAGTTAATAAATGATCACTTTATTGGACCTCAGCGGTAGTAGAAGCGCCCTCTTGGACCTGGCGCCCTCGGGCGGTCGGCGGGGTCGAACCCTCCTAGAAACGATACTGGCTATAAGGTACCCTCTGAAACTGGCGCGACTATTTACGTTTATCATGGCCAATGTGCCAAGCCACTTAATCCGAAACATTAGCTAGATCATTTAACACATATAATGGCTTGCATCTTTTTCAACCTGGTATTGAAAAAAGTGATCCAAGATTAAAGTAGTATAACCGTCCACAAGTCCACCGGAATATTATTTTGCACAAACGATATTGACATCATTGGAAGAACATCGAGTAATGCACAAGATGACTCCAGCGGGAGGCATAAGATATGGAGATGCACATTAATGGAAGTGAAAAAATTTATTTCGTGTCCTTGTTTGCGGACACCCCTCAATGATAATAGAACCCTCAACCGAGATAGAGGAGCATGCATTTAAGATAATGTAATCCTCCAGCTCTATGGGTCAATAACAGCATTATGGAACCCGACATACCAGCACGAGTGCCAAAACCCAACAAAAGGTAGACCACACTTTTGCTGGAAGAATGCTGAGTGGTAATTTCAAATAGCATGATGAATTATAGTTTGATAGCCTAAAAACTCCGACTAGTTCAATAATTTAAGAATTGAGTCAAGTTTTACTTTGCAAAAAATTATGTTTAACAAATGCTGACAATATAGTTGGGCCAACATCTGAAATCGCTTGTTTAGCATTAAAAATAAACTTACCCCAAAAGTGCTGCTTGTCCAATCAAACTTACTATTATACATTGTAAATCAACAGACAATAACTTGATATCATTTGAACGAAACGTTGGCAAATTGTGGAAAATCTAAGAGAAATTCCATACTGCACCAAAGTCCAGTAGATCAAACTTAATAATATAAACAATATCAAAGTCAAGAATTTCTTTTGTTGCATTTTACGCTGCATTCAACCATGAAGGTCATTGCTATTCATATTAACATCATACCTCTGGTCTAGAATGGCCGGACAATGTTCGAATAATGGCACTTTGAAAATAACTTCTACGCCATGCTGACATTTAAACAACAATTTTTATGGGGAACAATGTTACCTTTGACTAAAGGAATACTTCGACAGTCCACAATTATTATAGCATTCGACGGATATATCTGTCGAATCTTCCTGCTTGTCCAGATTTTAATCAGACCTAGTTCAGTATAAAAGTGTGGGCAGAGATAGGTACAAAATCGTTGCTTTAAGATGCAGACTCCGGTGTCGACCTGAATGGAGCTTCAGCCCATGTAGAACTTCAACTCATAGTGGCTGCAGTGTTACGTAATTTTTAAATCAAGAGTGGATAAAGGCAAGTGGTTGTGAACCTGTTAAGTGGTTTTCAGTGAAGTTTCCTACTTCGGAGATATATAAAAACACAAGTTTATTGTACGCCGCTTAATCTGTAGCAGAAACACAACAGTGACAGCATGGATAATTTGAAGAGCATTTATGGGGCTATTATTTGGTTTACCGAAATGGATTAAGAAATTTTAAAGCCTTGGGGGTAATAACTATACCTACTGTTGAAGCTAAGTCAAATTTAAATATTGTTCAAGCTAAACAAATGCTGGTGCAAAAGTTATGCATTAGTTGTATTTTATTTTATCTACTTTATCGCTCTCGTAAACACCCCCTCGTTTTGTTAGAGCATGCTTCATAATATTTCGCAAAAACTTTAAGTTTAACCAGCAAAAACCCGCGTGCGTTGCAACATTCTTTTTATAAAAAAAGATTGTGTATGTACGGTCCGCGGTAGGGAAAAGGTATAATGAATATAGAAGATATTTTCAAAAATTGAATTTGGATACTTATATTACAAATAGTTTAAAATTTGATGATAAAAAATTGTAGTACACAACAGACACCTAGTCAAACATTTTCAGAATCGTTTGCATAGACGGGAAATTAGATGCCCTGTGCAGAACTTCGCTCATGGCGCCACCTCTCTACCAAATTGTTTTTTCCAGAAAAACTGCCAACAATGTAATCACAATTGCATATTTGGCAGCCACCGAGCAGCGCAAAAATGCACAATTTGGTGCCCAAAAAAATCGAATGCCTATCTTATTGTATTAAAAGTGAAACTTTTAGTCAGCGCCCCACGCGCTTTTTTACATTTCGAAATGAATGTTGTTTCCATATACCTACTGGCTGGAGCAATAAAAACTCTACATTCAAAATTATTTTTTACTTTTGCTCATTTTACAATAAAAGCGTGTTTTTTGGTGTTTTAAACTATATTTTTATTTTTAATTTTTAATCTATTATGTCTCTGTGGTCCCCGCCATATTTGATTTAAAATGGCGCCACACAGCTTTCTGTACTATACTCGTCATACACTTTCATTTGATACCCATACCGAGGGTGTTGAAAAGAAAAAGGTAAAACACCATTTTGTATTAACCACCAATTTGGAATGAAGTTACAAAGCTAATAGTATTCTACTTGTCTCACCCTTTCATTTGATACCTATACCGAGTGACATGTAAAGAAAAAGGTTATGCCCTGTTTTGTGTTGGCCGTCAATTTGTGTTTGCCGCCAATTTGAATTTAGAATGACTGCACACAGCTAATAGTATTCTATGTACTTGTCATAACTTTTGATTTGATACCTATATTGAGCAGCTCGTAAAGAAAAAAATAATCCGCCATATTGTGTTGGCCGCCATTTGGAATTTGGAATTACGCCACACTACTAATTGTATTCTATTTGCCATACCCTTTCATTTGATATCCATAACGGTGGTCGGGGAACATAATTGCAAAATACAGCCGTCGTTTTGGAACCGCCATCTTTATTTTTTTTACAAAATGGACCGATTGCATTGTCACGCAAACTATGCAAATGTGTAAAATTTTAAGTTGATAGGTTATATTTACTACTGTTTAGTCTATTATATCTTCCGCCATCTTGGGTTGGTCGCCATTTTGAATTTGTAATTATGCCACAACGCAATTACGAAATTCGCCATTTTGATTTTTTTTGACACGGGAACTATGCATATGGGCAAAATTTGGGGTTGATCGGTTACATGAAAGTGGGTCAAAATCAAGTTGCAAGAGGTGTAGAACGCAAAAGAAAGGTGAAAAATCGGACTAATTAATAGCCCAGTGAATAAGCAGGAAAAAACTGTAAAATGTGGAGATGTGGTGGAACAGCATCGAGTTATTTTTTCTCGTATTCTGTATACCTTCACCTTCATCATCACGAACCCTTGCATTACCTTGAAAAATGAATAAATTAGGAGGGTTTTACTCCTCCAAAGCACCCCCATGAATTGCAGTACAGTATCTTCCAATTTTAACTGTATTTTCGTCTTCTTAGTTCTTCTTCTTAGTTCTTCTTCTTTTGTTTCTCTATCCTTCGTAATTTCTACTATTCTTTGAATAATTATGTTAGCCATTAGTTGTCTCTAAGATGAAGGAGAAAACTTTGAAGTGTTTGCAAAACTTGAAAGGGTTTTTATAAACCATACATTAATAGTACTGGTTTAAAAAACTAAAAGTATTGAGCTCCTTGTTTTGTGTGTGGAGAGATTATCATCGAGTTACCCTTAAAAGTGACCCCAAAAGCTCAAAAATATTCCAGAATTTGTTCATATTTTCATCTGTAGGCCTACCTGTGTCGATGTAGGTTTAGATTTAACATTATTGAAAAAAGTTTTGAAAATCCTTCATCATACATACATATTTAAGGCGTTTCAAAACATTGTGTTACATATTTAAGATTAAACATATGTAGAAAGAAATTGTTACGTAAAAATAATTTTATTGCACCTATTTTTAATTTGCACATTCTGCACATTTTTGCAATTGCCAATTTTTCACCTGCACGAGCACGATGTAATATGATCGGGTCAATAATAATTTCAAGTACATATTTCGATGAGTGATTCAATTTTGCCAATTTTTGATTTTATGTAGCTTAGTATATTGATATTGTAAGTAGCTTAAGAATTTTGGTATAAATATCGGAATTCATAAATTAAAGTCATTCTAGTCAAGAAGCTTGAGTGGTTTACTTCGTTAAAACCTTTAAAAACCATAACCCTGTTGAATTAGTGTATGCACTGATTTGACCCACCTAGACAACCAATACAGTTAAGGCAAAAGAGCCTTACCTTAAACACATTGTTTTTCTCTTCTTTCAGCTTCTCACGGGCGGCATTTCTTTCTTCAATGCCTGAAAACTTCATACCTTGCCAATCATACCTCCTGGATCACCTTTTTGCCTTTGTAATTGCTTGTTAATTTTTTTACTCGTTTATTCTATTAAGTCGTCAGCCATATCTGATGTTTACGCGGTGTGACAATTAAGTAATGAGACTGATTATATTGCCGCGATTGTGGTAACCCTGCGACCTTTCAAGGTCGCAGGGTTACCACAATCGCGGCAATGTAATCAGTCTCATTACTTAATTGTCACACCTCGTATATGACAATGTCTGCGATTATATTGAAGAAGACTACAACTCCGTCTCTTATAATTGTTCATTTGTTATTACTTACTCTTTTATTTTTGTATTGTAAAGGAGTAATAAAATAATGATTTTGACTGATTATTTAGCATTTAATTGCAAAAATATCTCTGCCTGAGGAATACAGCACTGATATCTCATCGCGCTGTTTTTGTACTGAGAGACGCGGCTGTTCCAGGGTTAACCTCAATGCGGCACCTGTGAATATTAACCGATCGATTTTAAATTTGGACCATTTTTAATTTTTATTTAAAGGAACAAAATTATGGGATGCGCAGTAAAAATTTAGTAGGTTGAAAAATAAGGACCATGGGGATAAATCTGATTTCTGAATTTAAAACAATTTATTCTTGTAGTCCAGTCAATGGCCAGCCTAAACAACCACCGACTAAACAACCCTCCCCACCTACGGCCCCCACCCTTACCACCACCCGATTTTTCGTTCGTATATCCAAGACCTATCCACAGCCAGGGGTTGCGACATTTTTACTGATACACCTTGTATAGTCCGCTCAAATTAGTCAAAAAATCGCTGTTTTTAAGAAGTTTTTCCCACAGCTATGTGACCGTTGCCAAGTGAAGGATTTGGGTTGTTTAAACATGATTTCGCCGTTCGAAAAAGGGTGGTTTTTAAGAAATATGTGAATTTTAGACTATTTTGGGCTTTTTCTCTATTTTGAGGAGAAACTATGCATTTTGGTCAAAAATCAAACGAGGAAAGCACAAGGGTAAAAAATAACATATTTTGTCTTCACTGTTTTTTCGAATTCCGCACAGTATAATCAAAACCCCGAAGGGAAAGCCGTTGAAAAATTGCAACTACAACTTTAATCTCCACGATTTCTTACTAGACGGCAGAATCTCAAGAAAGTCCATGTTTGTGTTATAATTATTTTCTAGTTTTTGGTACAGCTTATGATTTCAAATAAAACTATTTTACTTATAAGCTTTTTCACCTATTTTATTTTCTTTTCTTGTTTTTAGAGTGATCATTGGCTCGTATCATTGTGCAAACTCCTCATCGTTTCTTACCTGTTAATTTCTGACAATCAAGCTCAGAGGCGGCCCTAGCCCTTGTTCAGGGTAGAGCGAGATTGTCTTTGGACGCCTTTTGGCTGAAGCTTTCATATAATATAAATTGTATTTCCGATTGTCCAAAATAAACCTTTTTTCGAGCGCTGCCGCGGAAGCCCTGGCGTGATGGAAGTTTATCTGAACAAGTAGTGCTCATTTCCTTAGGGGATTTTATCCCACCCCCTTTTGCGAGCCCTTTTAAGCTGGGGCTGCCTCGCTAATGGGCCGTCCACACTACGCGGACTTGGATCCCACGCGCTTTTCACTATACAGCCTCAGACAAAAGCGCGCATGAACTTTAAATTTTCTCAATCGTGAGCAAATTGAGAAAACAAATCAATTTTCATTTGATAGGCCGTACGCGCTTTTGGAAAGCCCGTATTGTGAGGACGTAAAATGTACCTTTTTAAGCACAGCCTCTTGTCCGTACAGTTTGGTCGTACTGCCTTTGCCATTAAAAATATCGCAAAAAAAGCCATTAAACTCTATCTATATATTAATACGCAAGCACTTTTTTTGTACAGCACTTTATTTGACTTCTACTAAACCGATTTTGCTCAAACTGGTTTTATATGGAAGTCTTAGTCGTAAAGGTGTGCACAAAACAAGAATTAGTCATTTATCTCATTTCTGTCGCTCGGAAATGAGTATTGCATTTCCCAATATAAAATAACAATAAGGTAGAAATTACGGTTAGCATATACACAGGCGCATATAAAAATTTATTATTAAGGTTTGTGAATCGACTAAATTTCATGAGCCAGAGCTGAATAGAAACAAAATTTAATACCAACAGTCACCTCGCGGCAATAACTTAAAACAGCCACTTTTCTTGCCGTTGTGTAAAGTGTTATTCTGTTGCAAATTTTAAATCTATAAAATTATTAGTTTAATATAAAAATAAAATGAAAAAAAAAAAAAAAAATTTAATTTGTATTATATATTCAGCTTCGACATTTAAAACAATTGTCGATCTATTCCCCCTATCGCATCTCAATCCTTATTCGTAATTAAAAACGGTAAAAAAGAAGATGCTAAGAAACTGTTCGAAGAAATGAAAAAAGAATCACAAATTAAGGCAAATAGGCTCCAGAATATTGTTCAAGATTTAAGTTATGCAACGCGATTATTTCCTTGGTTAGATGCGTGTATTGCAAAAGTAATTGGTAAGTCTGTTTGTTAGTTTAAATTGTGTCTAAATTTTTTTAAAGTAGATGCTTTTTTGCGATTATGAATAACTAAATAATTTAGGCAATAACAAAATAAAAGAACAGTTTCAATTGAAGTATCAGCAGTGTTGTTTGGTCGAATTTCGAGCAATGGGCGATACTAGTATGAAAAAAGAGGCAAAAGCGCGTATGACCAAAGTCTGCGTAGTGTGGATGCACCATAAGGATTTGGGTGGTCATTTTAGGGTTAGGGTTGATGATGGCGAGAGTCTCCTACTCGTTACTGCAGGCTCTTCCTTCTACCAGCCCAAAAAATGCAGTGGCCACGATCTTGGCATTCGAGCAACTTATGTCTTCCATTCCCGGAGCAGGCTTCAGTTGGTAATCTCGGCCTTTCTTCTTCCTTGGTGATCGGAGTGGAAATGGTTGCTTACGAGGTTCTGGCGGTCGCTGATGGGAGAATGCAAGTCTCTGGGAACAGTTTTGGTCGTCGCCCTGAACCTGTGCCTGTGTCCAAACTTGTAGCCAATTTGGCCTCTCGCCCTAGCTCGTCAACAGCTCGTCTCCCGTTCTCAGAGAATATCATCTCAGTCACATGGCCGGGGCCGAGTCCGTACAAGTAATGGCCAACTACCCCCGGCGTGCAGTAACACCTAGAAACCTGGGCTGCTCTGAGCCCTGCCTCAACCCGACTATCGCCTCCAGAAGACTTCCTGCACGGTAACTAGTTGTTCCGTGGTCAGGATAGTCAGTTGCAAGCAAGTTATTTCTGACACTTTCTGCCATTTAGTAGCATCGGAGCAGTTCTAGGCATCGAATCAGTTCTAGGCTTCATTATAGGTAAGTCGGACAGCGGAAGGCTTTTCAGTAGGCTGTTCAAAAGGGTATGGATTTTAGCCCCGTTATTGTGGCCTGGAGAGGATCCAGAGGATCTAACCCTCTTCTTACAATTGGCATCTCTCTTTCGTCCTCTTAAAGCGGACGGTGTTTTCGGTTTTTTCCGATGGAGCAGAAGTTGCCCGCATTTCCGCAGGTGGGCCTCTAAGGAGATCTTCTAATGAATGAGTGATCTCAAAGTACTCTACTACGCTTTGCGGGCTCAGACTGCCTCATTGAAGAGATATCCCGAAAATTCCCCGTCATTGTGGCAACATTCGGCACTCTGCTGCATGGGATCAGAAATATCCAACTGACTTTGTAGGTCGTCCTGTTGGGGCTATGATAGCTCCAAAATTTTTTGGAGCCTTAGGAGGTGATCCATCCTCAAAAGCTTTTTAAAGGTACCTACATATATTGATCCTTCAACATGATTGTTTACACCTTGGGACTGTGAGTTTTATCGAGTTTGTTCGTATTCAGCCTACTCCATTGACAGGCAGGGCACCTGGGTAGGATGTAGTCTTGGAGTCAACGCTCCCTACTTGTGTCGTGTTCGAGTCACGTTAATGAGCAAATAAACTTGGCTGGTTGCCAAGGTGCCATCAAAATTTTATTTATCGTTCGATATTGTTTTTCGCATTCATTTTGGCGCCCCTTGCCACCGCTCCACTCGCTCTACCCTAGGGCCGGCGCTGATCAAGCTCCTCAATACATTGCCCTTCCAGGGCCCTTATGCGACTCAAATCTACATACGCTTGACCTTCCAAACCTTGCCAAAGACACTACAGCACAGCATGGTCAACACTACTACCCTGCATTTTATGGGCAGTGGAGGCCCATGATAAAATTATTGGCAACAACCTTCTCTCGGCCGTTCCATAATTAAACTTTGCTGGAAATTTCTTTAGGATGGATAAGCTGCACGCCGTAATTTTGACAACAGATTCATTGATTCCCACTTTGTTTTTGTTTTTTTTAATTTTACCACAGATTCGTCATTTGTGACCCTAAAAACTCCCCGATGCCGATGTTCAGGACACATTTTCAAAATTCATCCGCCATTTTGAATTTTCAAATTTTGACCACAGAATCGTCCCCGATGCCGATTTTTAATGGAATTTTAAAAGTCCCCCATCTTGGAAGCGCCATTAGATGTTTTTACAAAACTGTCAGATTGCATTGTCACGGGAATCCAATGTGTGTGCAAAGTTTCATAAGAATCGGTTAAGTAGAAGTAGTTGAAGTAGCTGTCGCAAGATTTGAACCAAAGAAACAAACAAACAAATATACGAGGTCAAGCTAAATAACACCATTAAAAATTTGTAGTAAGGCTGCGGTTACGCTGGCTGAAAGTTGGTGATAGTCCAGCTGGCGCCAGCTGTTACAATTCAAGCTTTCATTGTTTAGTGGTTATGCTGCAAGACAGTTCATGATAGTTATGTACACGGCATCGATTAGCTCGGATCATATCGTTTTTTGGTATAAACTTTTCAGTGTCTTTATTAACAACAATTTTTCATGATGGACGAATCATTTGAAGATATGTTATTTTTAACAGAAAGTAGTTATCTTAAATTTCTACTACAACGTCCACCTTCGCCGATGGCACCTCATCATCCAAGTTTTAGTGCCAGCCCTTGCATCCCACAACAATTTCCTATTCCCCACTTCGTTTATTAATTTTTCAGAATCCATTTTCCCAATTTCATCTCAACTGGTGCCAGCTAACTAAACAAATTTGATTAGCTATCACGCTGTCATGAACTTTCATGAATGTGTGAAAGCTTGCAAGTTTCAGCCTAACCACTCTGAATTAGTTCCTTGTGCTTAATTTTCTTGTAACAGCTGGCACCAGCTGGACTATCACCAACTTTCAGCCAGCGTAACCGCAGCCTAAGGCTCATGACCACCAAGAACTTTTACCTGTACCGGTAAAAAATTTAGTTCCAAAGCGTAGTCACTTGATTTTTGCTTTTGTTAACTGACATTGCGGAAAAAATAGAAAAATGGATTAAATTCAATCCCTAAAACTGGACTCCACCAGGAAATTTTCAAAAATCGTGTCGCTTCCTAGCCCAAATGCACGGCCAACTATTTCTATTCATCTATTTAGCTTGACGTAGTTGATTATGGCCGGTACCAGTTTTCTAGTTTGTATAGGCGAGTGTTAAATTGGGCACTTGAATGTCATTTGCCAGACTAGTCTAGAGCGGCAACCATGAAAACAATTAAACATGACATTGGAGCATTACGTCCGTGCATGCCGTGAAATTAATCTTCAGGTTAGTCTTTGCCCCATATCATCTATTTACTTCCATACCTGCGAGGCTTAACTCTATTTCCTAAAATTAACAGCGGGAAGCCCATCAAATGTCGCTTGAAAAACTTTGAACTCGCAGACTGTGAAAGATAAAAGTTTAATTCTCATGACTACGGGTTGTGAACTTTAGTCCAGCTTTAAGCTCAAAACAATTTTCTAAAAGTAATTCTCAAGCTTTTGAAGGTTCGGAGCTTAAGTCGGTCGTGTCGGTATGGTAGTTCAAAGCACAACGCAAACCTGCCAGTGCGAAAAAATTGCAGGTAAAATTTTGTTTTTTGGTAGCAGAAAGTGCTTTAGAGCAGTATTAGCATTTTTTAAAAGCCTACGCATATCATTTGACTAGTTGAGTTTAACTGTTTGCTTGAAATATAATAAATTTGCTTGAAATATAATAAATTTGCGTTACTCGTATAGCTTTGATAAAGCAAGACAAGCACGGGCCAGACCTTGTCTGCTTGATCGTGAACTTATGTCCACTTCAATCAACAGGGACATAAAATTGATTCTTGATTGGGGCCTCATGAATCAAGTTGAATTCAACGCACAGAAAACAAAATACTGTCTCTTCTCTATGAAAACGCGCTCCCCAATCCCTCCCATTAAAGTGGACAGTCTAGAACTGATGGCTGAACCATCCCTCAATATCCTGGGCATAACTTTAACTGAAGATCTGCGATGGAGTAATCACATATTCCAAATCGCTAAACAAGCATCTCAATGCTTGGGATTCCTTAAAAGATGCAAATTCCTCCTTCCGCCGTCGGCCAGGGCTATAATATACAAATCCTACATTCGGCTCCGCCTCGAATTCAACTCATATCTCTGGGCAGGGGCACCGAGTACCACCTTAGCGTGGCTGGACAAGGTGCAGAACCGCGTTCTCCAACTCATTGGCGACGACGTCATTTGCTCCAAAATTGATTCACTAAGTCACCGCAGGAATGTAGCAGCTCTGGTAAAATTCTACCGCATCTACCATAACGACTGTTCCACCGAAATATATAATCTCCTGCCTTCACGGCGATGTTTTTCCCGCAACACAAGACTTGCCCATTCGGTTCATCCTCACTATCTACAGCCCTTATTTTCGCGCACACAGCAGTTTAGTAATTCGTTCTTTTCGAGAACAACTCGACTGTGGAACAACCTTCCACAGTCAGTTTTCCCAAACTCATATAACACCCAAGAGTTTAAACGCAAGGTTCATCTCCACCTCCTCATGTACCCCCCAGACTCCCTTTAATCTATTTTATTCTTTCTCTATCCTTCGAGCTAAGCTTACTACCAGACACCTGACGTTGACGTGTAAGACATGACGGACTGGTAGTACAAAGGGTGACACCTGAGCTTAGACTTTCACATAAAAAAAAAAAAAAAATTGCCTTAAAAAACTAGTTGAGTTGTAGGTCTGACCCTTTCCGTTCCCATTATAACGAATGTTAAATAATATGAATGTTATTTTGATAATAAATGAACAATAATAAGAACAAATTGGAAAAAAATTTCACCAAAATTATACACCTGGTTCCAACGTAATCCTGAGAGAGGCTAGTTTAAAAGTAACGATTATAGTGATAAATCCACAAGATTTATAAGCAAACATTATATTATATACAAGCATTTGCTTCGTTCGCTGCATTAGAGTTGCGTGCTCGAATTTGTCATGAGCGTATAGTTTAAACTTTAAACGGTGGTCAGTCATCATTGGAATAGGAGAAATAACATGTACCATAACATGGGCATGTCGCAAATATTTCGGACTGATGGAAATGCGATCAGAGTGCCATACAATGAATGCCATGCACACAAGAAAAGGGCAGAGATAATGATAAATATAATTAAGGCCAGACTGGAACCTTATGCAGAAGCCGCGATAAGTGAACACCAAGCTGGATTCAGAAGAAATAGATCAACAATGGACCAACTTTTTTCAATAAGTTGGGAAAACAGCATCGACATGTATCAACTTTTCATCGATTTCAAACAAGAATACGACAGCATCGACAGGGAAAAAATGTGTGTGACAGTGCTGGACCTAAACATATCCTAAAGATAGTGAAACTGACGAAAATGGCAATGGAAAATACCAGATGTATAGTCAGAACACAAGGAGGATTGGCGGAGTCCTTCCCAGTCAAGCAAGGCTTAAAGCAGGGCGATGGGTTGGCACCCATGCTATTTAATCCTTGCCTAGAAGGAGTAATTCGCAAAATAAACATTGTTGCGAACGAAACGCTGCTTAACAAATCAAAACAGTTGGCAGGATATGCCAATGATATAAACTGCCTTGCCAGATCACTGAAGAAGGAGCCAAAGATATAGGGCTGCAAATAAATGCAGACAAAAGTAAAATTCTAATTCAGTCAAGTGTGGAAAGAAGACGAAGAAACCCTAACACCACCTGGGGGGATATTGCTTGAACGGGTAAAATAATTTAACTACCTGGGGTCCACAGTCAGCGAAGACACCGATGAGACGATAGACGTACAAAGAAGCATAAACACCGCAAACAGAACATACTCCTCACTACTGCCAGTCATGAAATTCAGAGCCATACACAGAAAAACCAAAATAAGAGTCATTATTCGTACAGCCATTATTCGTACAGCAGCTACGTATGGATGTGAAGCATGGAATATCTCCCAGAAATCAGCGGAGAAGATGGATATATTTGAGAGGGATGTTTTCCGATGGGTATACGGCCCAATCAATGGTGAAAATGCATGGGGATTACGCTACAATGACGAATTTTATAAAGAGTGTAAACTTTCGATACATGCCAACCTACTGCGTTTACGTTTGGCCGGCCACGTCCAAAGAATGGATGACTCCAGGATACCAAAAAAGGAAAAGGTTACTACTAGCAGATGACAAAAAACCAGTTGGCAATCCACGGTTAAGGTGGTAAGACAATGATTAGGCCGGTGCAGCAAAATTGCTCAATACAAGAAACTGGAGACAAGCTGCGGGGCAGAGAGACGTCTGGAGGAAGAAGCTAGTGGAGGCCAAAGCTCGAATTGAGCTGTAGAGCTATCGAAGAAGGAAGTGCAATCATAACCCCCTAGCGGTGGCTACTGGTAACTATTCTAAAAGAGAGGCAAATATCCCATTGGGCTGCTAATTCCTTCCAAGTACGGTTGTCGTGCCGCTAACAACCTCACCCGGAAAAAATAATTATTACGGAACGAGCAGCATACCTCGGATACTGGAATCAACAACGACGAGCGCGGCAACGAAAAAAGCAAAACGATTTACGTTTTTTCTCATGGAATGTTCGAACTCTGTACAGAACTCGAGCTATACAACATCTGTCCGATACCAAAGTATGAAGCTGACATTACCGCCATCCAGGAGATGAGATCGACAGGTAATGGTGTTTTGCAAAAACCTGAGTATGACGTACATATATTACAGCTGTCATACAAAACACCATGTGCTCGGAGTAGTTTTATAGTCAGCAAAAGATCCAAGCCTACCGTTATCGGCTTTAAAGCAATCATAAACGTTCACGCACCTACAGAAGAGTCCCCGGATGATGATAAAGAAGAATACTTCGAATTTGTTGAACGGGAACTTAATGTCTGCCCCAGATATAATGTAAAAATAATACTGGGAAATCTGAACGCCAAAGTAGACCATGAGCTTGTATACAAACAATATGTCGCGCATACACTAACGACAACGGACAGCGAGTTAAAGAGATGGTAGCAAGTAAGAACTTGATCGTTGCAAGTACTAAATTTGCGAGTAAAGATATTCATAAAGCCACCTGGGTATCTCCTGATGGAGCCACTCGCAGCCAAAAAGACCATGTGTTGATCGTCTGCCACCACTTTTCGGGTCTGATGACGGTAAGAACGTACCGAAGGCCAACTTCCACTCGGATCACTATCTTATTGGTATGGTGCTCCAAGAGCGCACAGCTGCACTACGCAATGAAATGACCAGAAACAGCTACATTCATTCATTAGAACTCGCCCTAAGTCCTGGGGATGAAATGCCGGAGCTCGACGAAAACTGGACCCGCCTTAAAAAAACGGTCATTAGTTCTGCTGATTCCATCTTAGGCAGAAGTAGAGATCGGAAGTACTGGTTCGATAATGAAGGCAAGCTGGCAACTGAACGTAAGAATGCTGCGTACCGAGCCATGCAGCAGTCTCAGAGACCACAGGCACGCGAAGAGAAATATAAAGAGCTCAGAAAAGAAGAAGAGAGAATTCACAGACGAAAAAAGGAAGCCTAGGAAAAATATCTTGTCTGTGAACTAGAACAGTACAGAGAACGACGGCCGCACCAGGAGCGGGAGTTCTACCAAAGAGTCCGCAGTATGACGCAATTCACACCACTTTGCACATACTGCAAGGAAAAAAAGGGAATCTGATCCTAAAGGCATCTTGGAGCGATGGGAAGAGCACTTTCACGAATTGCTTAATTGCTGAACTAACTGAGTATTCGGACGCTACACCAATATCTAATGTCAATGCTATGCTGCCCCCACCACGCATAGAAGAAGTTAGCAGAACCCTCAGCCGTCTCAAAAACAACAAGGCCTCGGGTGCAGACAGCATCCTAGCGGAGCGAGTTAAATTTGGAGGGTCTACATTACACCAAGTGATTCATGAATTAATTGTGTGAGTATGCGAGCAGGAAGTGATGCCAGAAGACGGGAGGAAAGCCCGGTACATAAAAAGGATATAGCACAGCGTTATCGCGGTATAACGTTGTTGAGTACGGTGGGTCGCGCCAACTGAGTTGATGCCGGAGCGCGCAGCTGGGGAAATTAAAGCTGCACACAAATAAAAATTGCGCACATATCGATAAGAAATGCGCTTATGTATTTTCAAATTTCCCCTTCGAAATTTGTTGCGACTAGAGCAAAGGGACGGGAACGGCATGCGGGGATTCTACTGCGCATGGAAAACGCGACTTTCTCGGCATCAACTCAGTTGGCGCGTAGTCTATAAGATATTCTCCGCTATCCTACCAAACAGGATGGCCACATATGCCAGAAAAATCATAGGTCAATACCAGTGTGGCTTCAGCCCAGGCAAATCAACGACCGATCAGATTTTCACCTTGACGCAGGCTATTGAAAAATGTCTAAGTTTCAAAATTCAATTCAACACTTCTTCATAGACTTTAAAGCTGCCTATGATAGCATAGCCAGAGTATAACTCTACAAAGCCATGAGAGAATTTGACATTCCCAACGAACTGAAAAGACAATGTAGGTTGATACGACCAATGTGATAAGCCAAGTAAAGGTATCCGGAACACTGTCCACACCAATCAACATCTATAATGGACCCCGAAAAGGGGACGGTCTGGCCTGCCTTCTTTTCAACCAGGCGTTGGAGAAAGGGATCCGAGATTCTTGCGTGATATCAAGGGGTGCAATCCTCCAGAAGTCCACCCATTTACTGGCTTACGCAGACCACATTGACATCATTGGGAGAAGAATAACAGCTGTAAAAGATGCTTTCACTCAGATTGAGCAAGCGGTAGGAAATCTAGGACTGCACATTAATGGAAGCAAAACAAAGTACATGGACACCTAGCATTGGTAATTGGCAAATTCGTACAAATTCTGATTCAGTGTGCGAGCAGCCTAACCATAACGTAAGAAATAAGCTGGTATGCCGGATACTTTTTTTTATGTGGCACACTAGAGACTTATGGTGCATCCACACTACGCGAACTTAGGTCATACGCGCTTTTGCTTCTTTTTTTCATATAGAGTTTAATGCCTTTTTTGCGATATTTTTAATGGCAAAGGCAGTACAGCCAAACTGCGCGGACCAAAGGCTGTGCTTAAAAAGGTACATTGTACGTCTACACAATACGGGCTTTTCAAAAGCGCGTATGTTTTTTCAAACAAAAATTGATTTGTTTTCTCAATTTGCTCACGATTCAGAACTCATGCGCGCTTTTGTCAGAGGCCGTACGGCGAAAGGCGCGTAGGATCTAAGTCCGCGTAGTGTGGACGGCCCATTAGGGAAGGCCCCTTTGTACTGATGTCGAACAGCATCTCTAGTCGGAAGATAGAGAGAAGATAGAGAGAGAAGTGAAGGAAAGAACTGTCACAACCTAGCCGCGGTATTTTTTTTTTATTTCACCTACTCCCAACCATTTCGCGACTCTGACATCGGGGTTTCGAGTACAACTCGCTGGAGTGTTATGTCTCCTGAAACGAGTTGAATCAGGAATGCAAAGAGGGAAGAAGAAAGAGGGGCAGTGGCGGGAAATTGGGAAAGGCTAGGACCGTGGCACCGCCGGGAATCGAACCCGGGACCTCTGAGGATAGTAGTCAGGCGCCTTACCCCTAGATTACCGAGGCCCCCTTCCGCAGGACAGGATTCTTAGTGTCACTGGCTCCCCGCCTATTAAGTAGCCGTGAGACCAATATAAAGAGAACCCCGCTGGAAAATCTCCATTCTCGAGGTTTGTGAACATGTATAAATTGCAGAATACAGAATAGTAGGATTACCATGTTCCGTTGCGTATGGCTCTTGCCGAGGCCCGCCGTGTCTCAACTATGTAGGTGATCGGGCTTAACTGGCAGGTGGCCAATTTATAGCTGAAAGCCAAACTTTACGATAGAATAAATTATTTTATAAAAATATTTAAACTTTTAAAGATTTATTTATGAAATAGTAACAAACAAATGAAAAATGTGGAGTTTTTTAGTGCATTTTACCATCCATTATTAAACTGAAAAACTTTAATACTATTGTAAATACATAGAGGTTATAGCTGAGATCTATTCCTTTCAATACGCGCTTTTTTAGAAGTTTTAAATAATTAGTTAACATAACATTATCTTGTAAAAATTGTAGATTTCTTTGCAGATCATGTAAAATAGAGCAAAATTTATGTATCATAAAATCATGTTACTGGGGTCTAAATCTTTTAATGTAAGCATGCTCTGATATTTTTCAACATTCTTTAACATTGTTTATAACATCACTTTCTAAAAAAGAGAAAATCTTTAAAAATCGTCCTAAAGTAAAATTCTATAGCTCAGGATATTATGACTGCCATTCGACCAACAACTATTAACTCGTCCTTGCAAGTCCTTGGTTCGTTGAAAGCTTGGATCAAGATTCGTTACCCATACGATGCAATATCAATAAAATGTTTTATCATTCCGCCATTTTGGATACGCTATATTGAATTTTAAACATCATATTCGTAGTCAGCGACCTTGAAAACCCTCTACTAGGATTTTTTCGGATCCAATCTTTCGAGTATAGCATTTTTTTGTGTAAGATGAAGCTTAGGAGTCACCCTTTATACTACTAGTCCGTCATGTCTTACAAGTCATGGTGCAATGCATAGTAGTGAGCTTGATCTGAATGAAAGATGAAATAGGATAGGTTAGGAGTCTGGAGGGTGCATGATTAGATGTCGATGAACCTTGCGTTTGAACTCTGAGATGGGAGAATAGACAGTACATACTTGGTTTTGGTTTCATTGAACTCGACACGCTTCTTACGGCAAGAATGAGTTGAATGTTCCCGTGAAGAGAGTTGGACATGACGCACGTTCTAACAGACAAGGTCTGGTACTTGCTGTTGTTGCTGCTGTTGTCGGAGGGGTATTATGAGTAACGCAAAGTACCGTCAAAACTATGAAGTGGATTTGAAGGGATTGAGAGCAGATCATTAATGAATATAAGAAAGAGAGTAGATGAGAGGATCGCCCCTTGGGGAACGCCGGCCGAGATGGAGTGAGGGTTGGATTCAACGCCATCGAATACCACGTTGATTCAACGGCCAGAAAAAAGCTCTCAATCCAGTTCCTTAGAACTGAGTCAATACCAATAGCTTGTAGTTTCGACAGCAGAGGGATGCCATACTCTGTCGAAGGCCTTGGAGATATCCAGAGCAACCAGACCATACTCGCATGACGCACGTTCTAACAGACAAGGTCTGGTACTTGCTGTTGTTGCTGCTGTTGTCGGAGGGGTATTATGAGTAACGCAAAGTACCGTCAAAACTATGAAGTGGATTTGAAGGGATTGAGAGCAGATCATTAATGAATATAAGAAAGAGAGTAGGTGAGAGGATCGCCCCTTGGGGAACGCCGGCCGAGATGGAGTGAGGGTTGGATTCAACGCCATCGAATACCACGTTGATTCAACGGCCAGAAAAAAGCTCTCAATCCAGTTCCTTAGAACTGAGTCAATACCAATAGCTTGTAGTTTCGACAGCAGAGGGATGCCATACTCTGTCGAAGGCCTTGGAGATATCCAGAGCAACCAGACCATACTCGCCGAAGTCATGGATGCTTTGGTTGATGTGTTCCGTCAGGCACACAAGAAGGTCGCCAGTAGACCTTTTTGGTTAGATTCTAGGTATTTCATCAACATTCTATTGATTATTGTCTCCATAATTTTGGAGAGAACAGAAGTTATTGCTTGGGCGGTAATTTAAAGGGTCGCTGGCTTCATGTTTTTTGGGAATGGGCTGAACATGAGCTAGTCTCCAAGAGTTGGGATAAACTCCGGAGAAATGTGACCTGATGCTTTGACCTTCCTGATGATGGAATTACAGGAGTTTCTCAACTTGTACTCAACATTTGTACGCTCTATAATCGGCTTCCTTAGCTTGAATTGCGTTCCTACATTCTTCATTGAACCATCTGTTTGGCCTACTCTTTATAGGTAGAATGAGGAATGAACAAACACATTCCTGCCCGTATTATTCTAGCAATACAGGAAGCGGCATAGTTCGCACTGGCACTGCGGAAACATAAATTCCAGTCGGTGACTTGGAAAAAGCGAATAAGTCCCAACCATTTTTGAAAATGCGTTGGTTGGAGTAGAAGATGGATATGAGAAATTAGCGCTGATTAGTTTGTGGTCCGAGCTACCAGGGGTGAGCTAACTTCGACGGAATATCGAGTTGGATGGGAAGTAATAAATAGGTCAAACAAATGGGCTCCGTGTCCTTCAACGTTCGGAACTCGCGTTGCATAGTTCACGATTTGGTACAAATTATTTAAGTCTGCAAAGATCTCGGCGTCTTTGCCAGGAACACTGGTGCCATTAGAGTAATTTAGCCAATTGACATTGTGAACGTTGAAATCACCCGCAACAATCATTTCACACTCCGGGTGGGAAGATAAAAATCCAGAGATTTGTTTAGAGATAGCATCGAAGGCTGATGTGGAGGATTCATTACTGATATTAGGGCTTCTCTATAGAAAACAGAAGAATATGACGTGGTTACGGAGAATAATTTTAATCCATAAATGATTAAATTCAGAGGATGTACTATTGTACACCTTCTGAAACGCCACCTCACTCCTAATATACATGACGACTCCCCTGTGGTCGGAGAAATTGTGCACTAAGGTATACCTAGCTACCTGAAATCGATCGGAATCAGTATCAGTGACTTTAGCTTCACTTAGTGCGAGTTTGGTCGGGGTATGAATATTGAGATGGCACAATACAGGAGGGAAATTCGCGAGGAGACCCTTAATATTACAAAAAACAAAAGAGAAATATTTGTTTTTGTTTAGGGACCTTTCCACCTCATTTGTGACTCTGACATAATAAAATTTCGCATTCAAATTGTTTTAATTTGGCAATAACTGTTTGTAATTGCAACAAAAAAAAGTAGCGGTCTTTTTTAATGGGTGGCGTAAGCTTTTACAACAATTTAAAAAAAAGTTCGAAGACGATACAACCTGTTACACAGAATTCCGGAGTTAAGGCCGTTTTTTAGACTGTTAGCAGTGTTCATGAGTAGGACTGCCATCGCCTAAACTGCCGAGGCCGGACAAAAACTATAAAAACCCCGGAGATATGGTGAAATTGAGTTTTTTCCCCGGACACCCACTGTTTTTTTTTAAATTTAACGAATATGTTTTTTTTTGGCCAGTTAACAAATCCAACTGTCGCATCAAACCGATAACCAACAATATATTCGCCTACCAGCGAAGGGCTAGCAGCCCTTTCTGGCGTTAGTTACTTGCTATGAAACCTACGACACAACCTCAGACAGGACAGAAACTCAGGAAACTTAGGGCAAAGATATCTAGAATTATTGACTAGGTTGAAAAGTTGAGTCGATGTTAAGTTTTAATTTCGGCCACCGAATATGATGGCGAGTTGAGTTCACTTTAGTGTTGACCGGAATTCAAAACATAACCTCAAATTTTGTGTGAAATTTTCAGAACGAAATATTTTTTATTCCTGTGCAAGCAAAAACCCCGAAGACAAAACTAACGCCAAAGGCGGACTTCATGGATGGTAAACAAACAAAACAAATATCACTTCAACCCAATTAAAACACGACCAGTGTATACGAGGCGAAAAATCTACTCGACCCAGGTTGAGAGCTGAGTTGGGATGAGTAGACCCGGTTTCAACTGTTATGACGTTTATGACTGGGTTGAATCTGGGTTGAACCTGGACATAAACGGGGTAAATAAAAACAAGAAGAGGAAACAGGGACAGATAATAAAGGTGACAGAATTAAAAGAATAGCAAATCAGGGGTGAATATGAGAACCTACTGGACGTAAAGCCTGCACTCCACCTCTCGCGAAGTTGCTACGGCAATGTAACAGAGAAATGTCAATTTAGTCCTGAAGTCCCTTGGTGACCCCTTTCTATATAAAATGGAAGCTGTACGGTATTCGAAGATGTCAGTCTCTTTTAGAGATGGGCGATACCAATAAAAAGTATCGATTACATGGTATCGATACTTCATAGTGGAACGGTTCCAATACCAAATATTTTCGACATAAAAAGTATCGATACCGAAGTATCGATACTAATATAATAATTATTTCGTAATTTAAATTTTGTTGTTTTACATTAAATCTTTAGTTCTCGTTTTATTGTATTATAAATTACACTTATAATAAATTGCATGTATAATACACATTATATAATAAATTGCATTTCTGCCCAAATAAAATCTTTTACAGAAATTCAGATTTCACTTAACATCCCCAATCTTCTTCAGGAAGGCTCGATAAAAAGAGTAGTCGAGATAAATGCTCAGATTTTAAACGACTACGTCTTTGCGTGCAAATGAGCGATGCTTTTGAAAAAAGGCGCTCACATGGAACGGAAGTCGCAGGGATGCTAAGGTACTTTACCGCTGTTTTACTCCTTCCCAATAAGTTAAGGGATTTTCCCTTCGAGTTATAACTTTCTGATTCAGAAAATTTCGCAGTTCCACTGGGATGTCGGACATCATGTCCTCTTGATGCTCAGATGAAGTGGGGTTGTTTTTATTCGCTGCCGGATCATGATATGCCCAGATATCATTGCCTGTAGAATTTTCATTGGGAGCTTCGTTTTCTTTGTGGTGTTCTTGGTCATCGTCATCGCTTGTCTTTTTCATTTCTGTTGCAATTGCCCTCAGAGCTTTATATACAACCGGGGTAGGTTTCAGGTTTTACTTACCACCATTTAATATAGCCTGTTTTCCTCGTAAACACCGGGAGCGAGTGATGTAATAAACAAAACAACACCGGGAAATCAACTGTCGGTAAATTCTGAATAGTAAACATAAATCCCGCGCATAACAGAATTATGCGTGAGTTTCGTGTTCTGACATTGTTATTGTTGCATCTTTCTTTGTCTCTTTGAAATGCACCATATCCATCTCTTTTTTCGTGTAGAGTGAACGAGTACACGTAATTAAAGGATTTATCACTTCAATGTTGGCAATCGTTATATATTTCTCATGGCATTGCCACCATTGAAACTGTAAAATTCCTTAATTAAAAATCAGTGAACTCTCAACATGTAATATTTTTAAATGTGAATTTTTTTGCGAACAAAAAGTATTGTACGTTCGATACCAGCAAAAAAAGTATCGAGTATCCGTATACCGATCGGCCGAGGTATCGAATACAGTATTCGATACCTCATTCGCGATTTATTCGATACCCAAAGTATCGAGTAAGTATCGCCCATCTCTAGTCTCTTTTATATTACTTTGTTTCTGTATACGGTGGTCCAAAATCCGTGACTACACACTCACGCAATCTCGCAAGAAGCCCAATCACCTAGCACACCACACACCTCGAGTCCTTTGACGCGGGCGCAAACACCGCCAAAGATACAAAGGCCGAGACGAAGTAAAGTTACACAAAGTGAATCGAAGTGCCTCTCTATATTCTCGACTTCGACCAACTTCGGTCAAATTAGCGAGTAGAGTAGTGCAGGCTTCAGAATAAATAAACGTAACAATGTAATGACCCAACGGATAAAAACAGAGCATACCAACTAATGCTAAGTAGACACAGAACAATAGATCCATAAAGAAAAGAAACGAACTAAGAAGAGCATACACAAAGCAAAAAATAAATGGTTAAAAAAAATTTTTAAAAAAAATTCTTTTCATTAATTAAAAAATGTACTGAAAAGTAAAAAATAAAAAATATTTTAAAGAAAGCGTGAAATTTCAATTTTAATGAAAAAGTTAATTAAAAGAATGGCGCATTTTTCATCAAAAATTGAAAATATAACTGTAAATCGCGTGAGATTTACAATAACCCTCAATTTTTTGCTTTGTTAATTTCAAATTCTAACAAAATTTTTTGATGAAAAATGCGCCATTCTTTTAATTAACTTTTTCATTAAAATTGAAATTTCACGCTTTCTTTAAAATATTTTTTATTTTTTACTTTTCAGTACATTTTTTAATTAATGAAAAGAATTTTTTTTAAAATTTTTTTTAACCATTTATTTTATTTTCTACTTTAAGTTTATTATATGTATTCCGACATTTTATGATGGCAATTCTATTAGATTTAAAATTATGTCACACAGTTTACTGTATTCATTTGATACCCATGTCGTGGGCTCGGTGGAACATAATTGCAAAAACGGCCGCCATCTCGGAACCGTCTTCTTGATTTTTTTACAAAAAGGTCAGATTGCATTTAGTACTTATACATGATGAGTTGAACTCAAGTTGAACCCAAGTCTAACTACATGTAAACGGGAGTCGAGTTGGGTTAAGGTTGACTGAACTCGACTCAGCTCTGCTACCTGGGTTTAGTTGAAATTATGCATACGGACATGAGTTCAGTATTTGAGGAGTTGAATTTAGTTGACAGCAGCATCTCTGTGTTTGTTTGTGATTTTTTATAACGTGTATTGCTTCTTTATTATCAACTCACCCTTAACTCAACTATTCATCTCATCATTCATACACATTAACCACCCGAACTACGAGTGTGTGCAAAATTGGAAGTTGATCGGTTATATTTTCTACTTTTTAGTCTATTATAAGCTTTCCGCAATTTAGTGTTGGCCGCCATTTTGAATTTGGAATGACGCCACATAGCTTATTGTGTTCTACCTGTCATATCCTTTCATTTGATACCCATGTCAGAGGGCCGCGGAGCACAATTTCAAAAATCGGGCGCCATTTTGGAACCGCCATCTTGATATTTTTACAAAATGGCCAGATTGCATTGTCCTCCAAACTAAACGTGTATGCAAAATTTCAGCTCTATCCGAAACCGGGAAGTGGGTCAAATTTAACTTCCAAGATTTGACGACAAACAGTGTAAGTGTTGGCCGCCATTTTGAATTTGGAATGACGCCACATAGCTTATTGTGTTCTACCTGTCATATCCTTTCATTTGATACCCATGTCAGAGGGCCGCGGAGCACAATTTCAAAAATCGGGCGCCTTTTTGGAACCGCCATCTTGATATATTTACAAAATGGCCAGATTGTATTGTCATCCAAACTAAACGTGTATGCAAAATTTCAGCTCTATCCGAAACCGGGAAGTGGGTCAAATTTAACTTCCAAGATTTGACGACAAACAGTGTAAGTTAAATAAAAGAATTTAAAAAAGCTAGCATTAGCAAAAAGCAATGAAGGAAATAAAATAATCAGCAAAATCAAATGACAAAAGATATTTTTACAAAAAATAATCAGCAACTAAAGAATGTAATCCCAGAATTACGATGTTGCAAGTATAAAAATGGGGATGTGCTACTATACCAAGAGCTGCAAAAACGTGCCTATCGAGTACTCAAAGCGACCATTAGAAAAATCGTGGTCTGCCTGGGCGGAAGTAGTGCCCAAATTTGGTATATCCGTTTTCCGAAAAAATTTGTGGGACCGCAACGTAACCTATCGAGTAAGAGCTTGGAATTACCCTTAAAATTTAGTACTTATGGAGTAATAAAAAGATGTTGGTCTGGCGCTAATGTCTTGGCAGACCACTTTTTTTAGTTGTTGTTTTGGAATCGCAAAATCTATCGAGTAAGAGTTTCAACCTACAAACAAATTAAAGCTTGAACTAGAAAACAAAGATCTACCGGGAGCGCGTTCAAAAACCTTACTATAGTAAACCACGAGGTAAGCTGTGGTTATGCTACATAACTTCACTTAACCACGAAAGTTTATGTTTAACCATGGAGGTTTTTGAATGCACCGTGGTAAACTACGTGGTAAAGAAAATTTAAAATTTTTTTCCATAAAATAGTGTCGGCTATTTGCCTCAATTGTTTCCAATAATTATTATTTATTTAAAATAATCTCACAAATCCCACTTTGATTTGTTCATTATTAACATTAAAACAAATGTCAAAACATTGTTTTTATTCTTCTTCTTCTTAACTATCGCTAACCATGCTCTCTAGCATGGTAAAAATTTAACTACACCATGGTTAACCAAGGGAGTTTTTGAACGCCAAAAAGTTATGCTCGTGGTTATGTTGTGTTAACCAAGGAGTTTTTGAACGACAAAAGTTTACCATAGTTAACCATGGTTAACCATAGTAAGGTTTTGAACGCGCTCCGGGTTTGTGCCGGTGCCAAGTGCCTGGCCCCGAAATAAACACGCGTCCACGGCGATCTTATACCGGCAATACAAGATTAGCTCCCTCATCTCACTCCCACCACTTGCAGCCCTTCCGTTCGCGCACTCAACAAGATAGCAATTCATTCATCAATAGAACAACTTGACTGTGGAATAATCTCTCGCAGTCAGTATCTCCATTCATTAACACCTTCTTCAATACCCCCCGTACCTACTTTACTGCAAGGCAATGCACCATGACGTTACAAACGACATTACGTACTGGTAGTACGAAGGGTGACTCCTGAGCTTGGAAATGCTGACTTGCTTTAATTTTTCGAGTATCATTCAATTGATCGAGTCAACCCTGACACAAAAAGTGCCCGGGTTTTACGCGGACACTTTTTAAAACCCCGCCCGGACGCCTTCCAAACTAGGACAAATCCGGGGAAACCCGGACGGATGGCGGCTCTAGCCATGAGAGAAGATTTTTTGGTTCTTTATGAAAGGGAGAGATCTATAAGTTCCTAGTGGACGTCCAGTAAAATGCCAGTATTGACTGTGACCTGCAGCATGTGACCAGTTCCGACTTTAGCTATTCTGGCACCCCGTGCGAAATATTTTTGTGCGCCCTAAATTTTATAAAACTATTTCTTTTAGGTAGATTACCTAGGTTATTATGCACAAATGGTACAAAAAGGTAAATATGAGTACCGTCGTCATCGAAAAAGGTAAATATGAGTACGGAATATTAACCGCGTCACTTCTGGTGTGAATTTAATATTGGTTTTTCGCAAAGAACGACAATCGCATCGCGTCGCACCGTGCTTCCGTGTGACCCAAGCGCCGGCCCTAATAGTATTTTATTCTAATAATTTTAGGAATGCCTTCTTTGGCAATAAATAAATAAATAAAAACATCTTCAAGTAGCTCTGTTTAAAACAAGCTGCTGCAGAATAGGTTAAATTCTCCAAACATATACTCAAACAATTTTATGATTTTTTACAGTTTTTAGTGAAAATATTTTAATTACAAACAATCTTCGAGCTCCTAATTATTTAAAAACAACTAAACCCTCAAGCTATAAATTTCCCATGGGTGTGTTGTACTTGGGGAACAAACTGCATTTGAAGTTAAGAAAAGTCACTTAATTATGACCTTGAAGGAGCTTCATCAACCTCTGAGTGAACATTTACCTTTGCAAATTTAATTTCACCTTCAACAACAACATTACCGGAGTGCATCTGTTGGGATATTTAAGGTAAATACACCGGCGACGGGCGAATCACGTTTTTGTCTGATAAAATTTCTTATCGATCGCCCATTAAGAATCATTGGCAATAGAAGTTTCAAATGCAATTGCCGTCCCGCAACTGTTGAGGACTTTGCTTTGGTATTCAGAGTGGTTTCTCGGTAAATAATAAAGAATTCTGCCCAAATTGAACTAATTGAATATTGAAATTGAAAACTTAATTGTTTGGTCTCTCTTTCGTTTCCGTTGCAACCAGCTTGTAGTTTTCGAACTAATTCTCCAATAAAACACCATAATTTACCTGATGAAAACCGTTCTGGGAATGAACAGAATCACTTAAGGGGAGCGATTGTACAACGTATTTCTTGCTCGTTAGTACTTTTATAATAGAAATACTTAAGGCCTTCTTATAGGGGCGGAATTAGTAATCACTTAAAAGGATGCCATGGTCAATAACTTAATTAATTCTTACATATTCAATATTTTGGGAAATGCGGTTATGTAACCAAATCAGCGTCGGGGGGTTTACGAATATTGTCCCAAAAGGGCATTCATGTAAAATAGAAATAGATTTTTTAAGGAAGTGGTGCGATTAACTTATTACAAATCAGTATGATTTAGACTAGGGTTTTCTTTATTTAAAAATTTGTCGTACAAAACACCTTTGTTTCCTACTGGCTTAGCTATAAATTTTATTTGGGAGTGGTTTATTTTATAAAATTCTATGAAGAGGTGGACATTCAGCCGGTCCTTTTTTCTGTCTTCTCTTCGTCAATCTCAGTTCTTAGACCAAACACTTCCCTGTAGGACCTGTAAGATTACAGAAGTACTGAAATAAGGACTTACTGGTAAGGGGTAGACCTTACAATACCCCTTTCAGAAGTGCTTATGTTTACACACGATGTCATAGGAGGTCAGGCGTTACTTTTTTACTTTCCTTAGAGTAGTTACATAAGTACTTACCTTTAGAGCAGTTAGAAATTGCGTATTACAAAAATACGAAAACAAAAGAGTCATCGACCAAATTCTCACTTGTTTGGGCCTACTTCTGGATTACACCTTACCATCTGCATTCTCTTGTAATGGGTTATACAGGGCGCATCAGTGAAAATGTCAAAACGCCGGGCTGTGGATAGGTCTTGGCAGGGGCGGATGGGCAACATCTTAGCGGCCCGGGAAATAATATTTGTCAGCCTTTTTTTTTAATTTCCGGATATGGTTAAAATATACATTTACAGGGTGTTACGACGTTTTTTATTCAGAATTTGTAAATTTTTTAAATAATCATTAAAGCGCCAGAAAAATACACCTCCTCTAGCAATACGCAGCCGTGGCTGATTAAATCAAAACAAGTGATTTGATAGGAGGAGCTAAATGAAGCTTTTGTCAAGCTTTTAAGCATTTTTAAGAGCTTTGTACTCCAGCATTCGCCAAATGTCGCGGAGTTTGAAAATATCTATACCATAAAATAAACAAAACATAAAAGATTGAGAGTTATTTATGGGCAGTCGGAAGAAGAAGTATAAAAAATCATTTTTATGCGGATTAAATATAGGCAAATAATAGTGTAAAATACAGAAAAAAACGTACAAAAATCCTTCAAAAATTTGTTAAGAAAATGAAAAATTCATTCCGGTTCTTTATTTTCGGTAAGTAAATGTTAATGACGATAGGTTGGTAGGTCACTGAGACCAACGGTGGGAAACCACGGCCTGACGAAAGTTTGTCTCCGGCCCGCGAAAGTTTCTATCCGGCCCGCGAGAGCTTTAGAAGAAATTATAACTAAATATTTTTTGATGTAATTTGTCTAGTTTAAATTGAAAATTAAACGCACATAGCAGCATGTACATATGTTCATAATTTAGAACTAATATTGAACTGGCATCCATTGCGTCCTTCTGAATCTCAGGATTTCAAAGTACCATTTGACATTTTCTTCACTCATTTTTCCTGAAACTGACAAAACAAATTTGGTCTCTTCTGAAATTCTTAAAAGTCCTTGCCATTTCCACTATCCTTCGGTGTTCCTCCTTCGTGCCCCCGTTTTTCTCACGCGAGTATGGTGCTCTAAACCGCTACTTAGTCAATTTAATTCTCAAGCTGACTTCACTGACATATAATAATGGACTGCTCATCAGCAATTATTCCCATACAAACCGATGGCACCAGAAAGGTATAGTCGACTCGCTCATCCATAAGCCCCCAAACTGACAGAAGCACTCAGAAGTAAAATCAGACTGAAAGAAATAAAATCAGGTTAAATCAATTAGAAAAAAATAGACGGGTATAGTGATGTTTATATCTTTTGCTCTTTTCCCCATAAATCAGATACACATAAAACTTGCAAATTAATGAATAAAAAAGGCATTTTAAAAGGTGAAAAAGTGAAAATAGTGTTTATTAATTTTTTTAAACAAAATATTTGTGTTGTTTTAATGTTTTAAGTACGTATTCAAAAAAATGTAAATTTCAAAAGTGTGAAGTTGGAGTGAAAAGTTGGAGTGAAAAAAGGTTTGTAGCCTATGGAAAACATTGGTGCCATGAAAAATTCCTCATGAGCAGTCCATTCTATATGTCAGTGGCTGACTTCCACGGCGCTTGATATTAGAAACAGGTGCGGCGCGATCGTCCGTATAAAAACAGACAAGCATGAACAATGAAGTGAACGAACGTGCTTATTTTTAATTTCTTCCTTAACTTCTTAATTCTAAATAATACCACTAAGGCCGCAGCTGCAGCGATACGTTCTCTTTCACCTTGCATTTTGGAATGACAAAATGGCTTCGAATCTCAAGACCCACAAAGGCCGATACGCACCGTTGTAAAAGGCCTGGTGCGGTGCGTTGTTGCCGGTGGACGTCGGCCGTGCGTGATAATCAGCAAAATCACGAACCGTTGAAAGACAGCTTCAAATTTTTTTTTTAATTTGGTCGTTGTTGAACATTCCAGCATTATCACTTAATAACTCCTTTATTGGAAGACCGAGAGTTGTGCCTTGTACCATTACCTATTTTAGCATATCTTTAACTTCAGACTTCTTTTGAACTAGAAAACCATATCGAAAACAACTTACTTACTTTTTAGTGAATGGACTCAGCAAAAGGTCTGCGCATATCAGTAGACGTCAACTCTCCAGGTTTAACTGTTTCTGAAGTCATATAACATCTCAGAGTTCAAACTCAAGGTTCATCAACATCAAAAGTTGGCACAAAAGTTGTTAGACATTATTCATGGGAAATTTCCCAAGCTTTCTATTTTTTTAAAAACAAATACTGAATAACTATACGTATTTTTGGAGAAAAAGGTGGTTGAAGATGAAATTTTAGTGTGACAAAAAAAAACAAAATTTTGGCGACTAATAACTCTGTAAGTTGGTGGGTTAAAACCTTGAAACATTTTTAGATAGTTGAGAGTATTGTGGGTAGAATTTAGGTTAGGGGGTTAGGAATGGGTTGAATGGTTGAATAGGGCTACAAAAATACAGGGTAATATCAAAAATTACTCAGAAAGATACGACAATGTAATCCTTTCTGTGCGAAGAAAAAGGAAAGTAAAAATCTATGATCTTCTGTCTATTCATATACGCGCTCCGGAATGGCGAGAGGGCGGAGCAACGGCAAACTACACAAACACATGCAGAGCAGGAAGTACACGAAGATGGTACATGAATTCACACAAGCAAAATAAAAGTCCAGACGGCACAAAAAATTGCGGAGAAGAGAAATCAGTGCGTCTCTTTCGCACTTCGTGAAATAACATTTCTTTATTTACCATCTCTTTCTTCGATTTTTGTTTTGTTTTTAAATTGAATTTTGTCTCGCTTGCACCTTGTCGATTGATATATTCACTCGCAAGGGAGCTTATGGGAAATTTTGAGAGCGTCGTATCTTTGTGGGTAATTTTTGGTAATATGTAAACCTCTACCCAAAAAATCAAAACGCCCTAGCGTCTAAACCGTTACGATTCCCACCGCCCCCCCCCCACCCATACGATTTTCTGTTCGTTTATCCAAGACCTATCCACAGCTAGGCGTTTTGACATTTTCACTGCTACACCCTTTATAAGCGCTCATCTAGCACCAAAGAAAATATGAGTACCCCTTACCAGATGACTACTTATATCAGTGCTCTATCGGTAAGTGCTGTCAGGAATTCCTGCTGGGATTTGACCGTTGTAATACGTTGTAAGTTTAAATTTGAGTCAAAGTGACAGATCTTCTGAATAATTTTTTGACGACGATTTTAGCTCTCCTCTCCCTAGAAATTCTAAGCAGCAGGAAGTAAGTAATAATAATGAATGAAACACTTTGCATTGTAAGAAATGCCGATGTTTGAGTAATGTAATAAAATTGTTTAGCCATTTATCGTAGTTTTTAGCTTTTTCAAAAAAAAAAAAAAAAAAAAATACATGTGTGCAATTCACACGTGGTAGAAGTGAAACCTTCAAAAATTTTGGCTTCAAGATAATGAGACGAATGTAATATTTCGGAAAGAGGATAATTTTAGGTTTTAGTAATGATCATAGTGATACAAAGTTTGATAATTATTTTACATTTTATTTGTATATATTACGTAGATTTATTCAGACTCAGAGCTTACATTTTCGATAAATGATACAAGAGGCTTATGGTAACTAAAGTATGAAATAAATACTTCGGTCTTAATATGGTCAATTTATCTTTGGAATACTGCGTCAACTACTGTTTTTGATCTTGTTGTTGATAGAGTGCGACTGTTGCACTGTTCTTATTTGCATGAATGGGATCCGCGGAGAGACAAGTCTTTCAGAAATTAAATCCAGTGGTGGTAGGAATGCAGGTATCGCTTCATACTTGAATCCGTTGTATTTGGACATTGTTGGAATTACTTTTCTCTCGATTGCTTGAAAGCACGTGTTGCACAGGGAAATATTCTTACTTGTATCATAATTTTCAATTATTACACGTAGAAGGTCTTCATGTTCAGCACGTGGTGGTTTCAAATCTTGTTGGAACCACAATCGTTCACAAACGGAGCACACATAACCAAACATGTTGTTAAAAAATTTTTTTCGAAATTCTTCGTGAGCAACTCTATTTCGACGAAATTGTGCGTATGGAGTTACAAGCTGTTGATTAACTTGAAGGACACCTAAAAATTTGCACATTTATGTTTTTTTTAATTCAGAAAATGATCAAATACACACTAATTTGAAGTTTATAAAAATGTACCTACAAGTACTCACAATCATTATCCACAATATCATTTTCAATTAAGGCATCACCTTCCACATTTGAAATATCCATGGGAATATCATCTGGAAAAAGTAACGAATGAGGTTATAAACATCATGTACGGTGATTATTCATCTGATTAGAAAATACTTGAGTACTTACTATGATCACTTTCACTATTTTTAACAGTAAAATCATCATTATGCGTAACAGAACTATCATTATACACATTCAATAACGTTTTTCGACGTGCACGAAATTCACGAACACGTTCCGTTGAACTTTTTGCTGTCTTTTTAATCTTGTTTTCCATTTTTTTTCGATAATCGCGACAATATTCTGCATTCGTTTTCGGCATATTTGAAGAATTTTATTATAAAAATGATGATGATACAAAACACCACGGCTGTTATGATGTAAAATAATTATCAAACTTTGTATAAACACTGTATAATGCTTCCTATCTCATTTTCTCCCACGTTAAATCTTATGAATGTATGTGTCTGTCTCTTTTTACTGTCGCTTTTTCGTTTCATAAATTTTCAAATCACAACGATGCTAAAGAAGTTTTCACTTCAAAAAAATTATAATAAACTAAGCCTTCGTCACCAAGAATTGAGACCTGGTCCTTTCGCACGCCGATCTAGAACCTTCTCAATACTCCAAACTAACTTTTAGGAATGTGGCAATAAACATATTTATTCATTCTTACATTCCAATGCTAGATACATATGTATAAACTTTGGAAGGGAGTAAACAACTGATTTATGACAACAGATTTTCTATTATTTATGAAATGTATTTTGCATATTTTATGGAAATTGATAATCACAGGTAAAACGAAGAGTAATGTAATATTGGCATAGATGGAGTGTTCACTATTCTTTGTCATAGATGGGGTACAATTAAAATATATCAATTCTTTCAAATTCTTGGCGGGTAATTATTGTATAATTCTTCCAGCAGCATCTACATGAAAGATGCGTTAGTTTTTCAAGTTATTTGTTGGAATGTTTTCGTGATTCTTCACAATCTCCACCTAATATATTGTCTTCCAGTCTGAAGTGTTATTCAACAGAAAGGATACCATGAAAAAGCGTAATTAGTGGCTAGTCTCTAGGCACAACATCCCACTAGTTTATTATTGTAATGGTATGTTTAGCTTCCTTTCGAAATGTAATAAATGCATGAGACTCGTTACCTATATTCTTCCTTTATTCACACTGGAACTTTCGACCGGAACTTTTAAATTTCGAAGTGAAGCTTGTTTCCATATACTGACTGGAGAAGTAAAAACTTTACATTCAAAATTATTTTTTACTTTTTAGTGCATTTTAAAAAGTGTATTTTTCAGTTTTTTAAAAACTATATTTTTTATGTTCTACATTTTAGTCTATTATATGTCTTCCGCCATTTTGTGGTGACGGTCATATTAGATTTAAAATGAAGGAGCCCACCTAAATAAAAATAAACACATCTCACTGTACTATACTCGTCATGCACTTTCATTTGATCCGCGTACAGAGTGGGCTGTAAAGAAAAATGTAGCCGCCATTTTGTATTGACCGCAATTTTAAATTTTAAATGAGGCAAAATTTCAAGTTGATCGGTTGTATGGAAGTGGGTGCTTGATAGTTTTGAGATTTCGGCTTTTGATCAGTACATTTTAAACTTAGCATTTCATCAATAAAACAATTGATCACATCACATAATTAAGTTCGTGCGGACCGCTCCTAAGGGCTTTATGGATGCATAATAATATTTCTTTATGTTTCTAATATTGGGTTTTACCATAGTAAATGAGAAAAATTCCTAAATAAAATCTTCGGGTATTTTTGTATTAGTAGTGATATCAGCGCTAAACAAACGCACCCTCCCCTCATCCCACTTATAATTAATTTTTTTTCCAATGGAAATACATACTATTTATTGAATATAAATTAATCTTAGTTAAGATTAAGACATTTTTTTATGAGTAGATGGTCCAATATTATTCTCTCTAAATATTGAAATTCGTCAGCAGCTAACGAATAAGTCTCTTTGCATTGCAATTGCTTTTCAATTCGAAAGAGTCTTCTATTTTTTTCTTTAGATTCTTTGTCGTGTTTTTTTACAATAACAACGACTGTAAAGGTACATATTCTTATTGATTTACTATCAAAAAATATTCAAGTAAAATAAAATTTTAAATTATTATATTATTATCGAACAACGAGGCTCTACTTCTCGCTGTCGCGGTGCACTCACAGAGAACGTGGAGGGCGGACTCATCCTCCTCAGGGCAAAGCTAGCAGGTGGGATCCTGTGCCCTCCATAAGTGATAATTTAGGGCGAAGTGTCCGGTAATCAAAGCACCAATGTCCTGAGATCGTTTCTAAAGCGGCTCAATTCCTTCGCGGCGCACAGTGGGGCGAACATACTGCTTCGCTGGCCAAAATTCGAGAAGTTCATGAATTCTTTTGAAACTTGTTATTACATGGTTTTTGGGGTCGCTGATTACGAATCTGATATCAGATTTTCATATTTCAAAATGGCGGACCGGAAGTGTCATACTTTTTATGAAACATGTCCCACATAGTTTTCTCCCGTGAACATTTTCTTGCAAAATTTTCGCGATAGCGACGAATATCTTTATTTCTTGCTTCTTGCGCATCTTCGGATAATTGAGCAATGGGTAATGGAGCCTTCTCAATAATGTCAGCTCCGTGCATCAATACAATGTGCACCGATGTTGGCATTGGGTACAGGAATACAACTGGAGGTATGACTTTGCAACGTCCAAGCAATATTTTTTTAAATTCCCAATATCAATAGCAAAACCGCACGATATAGTTTGTAAAATTATTTTACAGCTTGCTAATAATTGCTCGTCAATATTGAGAATTTTAGCTGCCAAAGCGCCGAGCAGTATTCCTATCATTGGTATTACCTGAAGCCTGCTTCGGAGCATCTATATTGAGTCCTAAAGTTTTTCTGAATTCATTTTGAATATAAGCCTTTCGATCAGATACTCGTTTTTTATCTTCAGCAGAACGAGCCTGCCATTTTCCACTGCCGCCAACTTTATACGCTACAGCAACCACTCCATAAATCGAATCCAGGTATGCAATGAAGCAATTCGAGCACGCGGTAATCTGCAGCGCGCAACTCTTTCTACTATAACTTTTTTTCGGGAGAGATCGGGAACGAGATATTCAGGATACTAAAACTAGACACTTTAACGAACATTTTCGTGCAAAAACCGTGACACTGAACACTGAACAAAAAACTTATCACTATTTGAATCTAAAAAAAATTAGATTTTTTCGATTTGCAGCGTAATTGTTATTAATTAGCCACATAAACAATTACACGTCTCTCGTTTTTGTAACTATATATCTCTATTGTACATACCTTCATCATCACGTTCCATTTTACAGAAGTCGAATTCAACACTCCGTTCCAAAAATATACACTATGTATACAATTTCACGTTCGCGCAATGGCGGTTGAGCGTCGCACGTGGAGGTTTCAAAGCGTCAACTTGTGAATGACGTAGGGCCTCAGGTATACAACCTTTCGACCCGTTCCTTCCGGATTTTGATGCACCGGAGCTCCTCCTAGGGGACTGTGGCGGTAAAACACGAAAATTCAAACCTTGATATTGCGACTTTTGGCCAGCGAAACTGTGCGGCGTTAAGAGACGGCACTGGAGTTGGTCAGTATAGGCACTGACCTCCAGCAGCATGTTTCATCAAAGTCCAACCGACCAGGGACCACTGCAGCAAGCTGGTGGGTGGGACAGATGAATGCAATTTTAGAGCCCGCTTAGCCAGGGCATCCGCTTCTTCATTGACTTTGAAGCCGCGGTGACCCGGGACTTGATAGAGATCGTCCAGCTTTTGTTTTGATGTCTCAGGAAAAGCCCTTTATAATGTTGACAATCTATTATTCTTCTTATAGAGTGCAATGTTGAACAGCAGCTCTAGTCGGGGAGGAAGAAACTGCCACAACCTACCCGCGACATTTTTTAGTCCACCTACTCCCAACCATTACTATCGCGAGATTCGAACCGACCCCCAAACCCGGGACCTCTGGGATGGTAGCCAGACGCCTTACTCCCTAGGCTACCGAGGCCCCCAATTAACAACAGCTAGTGCGCTTGAGTTTATGTGCGCATTCAAATATAACCTCACTCTGAGCTGCGACAACGAAGTCAAAATGAAACGATTTAGCAATCTTCTAAAAAAATGATTTATTTCAACAATGTATGAAGTAATTTTGCGAGCTAACATTTCTCTAAACCAATTTTATTAAAAATGTCGTTGCTTGCATTTTCCCCATCCATTAGCGCCGTTATATTATGCTCAGTACACACGTCAGGAAGTGTTATTATTACTTCTTCCTATACCCAATGTTCGTCTATTTCAATAATAATATTAAATTTCACTTATTTTAAACTTATTTCGACTTTTTTTTGATTTATTCCCATAAATAAGGTTATGTTTTGGTCCAAAACAGTTTATGTGTTGGTACCGAAATGGTTCGGTCCGCTATGGTCCACCCGAAAATCAAGACCCAAAGGACCGAAAATGGTTCGGTCCTGTCCTCGATTATGCGGTGTTTTTTCTGACCTTTTTTGGTACTTTGGACCGGTTCGGTCCTGCATATAAACGCGCTGCTTATCGTCCTAATTCCTGCGTTTACTCCGGTTGGCCCATCTAAAATTCTCATGAGTGCATGCATGCCTAGCGTGCGATAGCAAGAAAACTATTAATTTATGATTGCGACGAATCGACCCATGCATGATGCATTCAATCAAGAACTGAACCGTGAGCATCAATACGACCGTGATGCGCTGCAAGAAGTGGTCCAATCTAATGTACCATTGCAGAATGATCAACAAAAAACAAATATGAGAGTTCAGCTTCAAAACAATGCCGAGCAATTTTGAAAGCAATTGCTAGAAATTGGTAACGGAAAAGTCTCAGAGATGCGACGAGAGTGTCAATAACGATTTGGAATGATTTATGCCAATTCGTGGATTCACAAACGGCTTTCATCGGCAATTTGTTCCCTGAAGTAATTCGAAATCTTCGTAATCACGCTTGACTCAGTGAACGCACAATCCTTGCCGCAAAGAATATCGAAAATTTCCGCAGATTTAGTGTTATAGAAATCAGTTGATTCCATCACTAATCACGATGATGTCGTGAATTATCCGACGGAGTTTTTGGATTCCTTGAACATATTCGGATTTCCACCCCATAATTTGCAACTCAAAAATGGTACATTTCAAAGTCAACTCAAAAGAGCACTTTGAAGCTCAGCAAATTTATGCTTTTTTCTCTGTTGAACGAAAGTTTCAGAATGTGCGTGCCACAAAAGAGTTTCAAAGTGCACTTTGGCGTTCACTTTTGGATGTAAACGCGGCTTAATGCTACGAAATTTGAATCAACCATGTGCAATGGTATCAGATTTGCTAGTAAGAATTCGATGCCGAATTTGATAGAAGCAGCAATTCTAAAAGGAAAATATTCGGGAGAAATATGTTTATTCCCCGCATTCCGTTGATTGCGACCGATACTCCTTTTGATTTCAAAAGATTTCAATTTCCAGTTCGATTGGCATTCCCAATGACAATCAATAGTCCAGTCAAAATAGACGAAAAAACGCCATAATTGGAAGATAATTCCGAAGTTGCTGAAAATTGGAACAGCCGTTAAAAACATTATTATACGTAAGCTGTAGAGACTGCCACGCGATTGGGCGGCTGCAAACTTTTTTATTCAAGGTCAAAGGGTCAAAATATCAGTTTTTTGCAAATATCTGCTAAACCGTACGTCTTATCAGAAAATTGTGTTTACAACGTTTGTAGATTAGGCGATTATCTACAAAAAAGTATATTATACATTTTCTCGTAGGAATTGCCATTTCTGAGATATTGTCGTTTTAATAAGTTAAAATACTCATATTCTATCATTCCCGACTTGTAAAGGTCATCAAAAATTTAATAAATCCTTTGTTGGAGTACGCGGCTAATATTTTCAGGGGTGATTCCTGGATATATTTGGAGAAAAAAATTGTTCTACAGAGGGCGGCTATCTCCACTATCCACTAAGATACAGGGTGATTAGGGAAAAAATTTTGTTTTTTTTTTAAATTTACTGAAATTTGAATAACTCCTAAAGTAATTATGATAGAGTAGCCTAATTAGGCTCATCTTTTAGGTAAATGTGTATTCTTTTATTTGGTATAAAGCACAGCAACCTGAGTGACTCCGTTCAAAAAATATATAGGCTCAAACAATGCTTAGAATCTAGACCTGGCAGATTTCTTCGTTTTTCTCAGAAAATTCGTTACTAACAGTACATTTTTTTTTTGCTTTTCTGATGCACCAAACTATTACCTACAATATTTCCATATACAATAAGTGTTTATTTTGGGTAGTTTTGTAGGTAGTAGTAGTAGTAGTAGTTTTATCGTGTTTTATCGTGAACAAATAAAAAGTTACTCGTCTTTCAACTGCGGCATAATAGCATAGGTTTGAGCCTACATATTTTTTGAACGGAGTCACTCAGGCTGCTATGTTTTACACCAAATTAAAGAATACACATTTACCTAAAAGATGAGCCTAATTAGGCTACTTTATGATAATTACTTTAGGAGTTATTCAAATTTCAGTAAATTTAAAAAAAAAACAAAATTTTTTCCCTAATCACCCTGTATCTTAGTGGATAGTGGAGATAGCCGCCCTCTGTAGAACAATTTTTTTCTCCAAATATATCCAGGAATCACCCCTGAAAATATTAGCCGCGTACTCCAACAAAGGATTTATTAAATTTCTGATGACCTTTACAAGTCGGGAATGATAGAATATGAGTATTTTAACTTATTAAAACGACAATATTTCAGAAATGGCAATTCCTACGAGAAAATGTATAATATACTTTTTTGTAGATAATCGCCTAATCTACAAACGTTGTAAACACAATTTTCTGATAAGACGTACGGTTTAGCAGATATTTGCAAAAAACTGATATTTTGACCCTTTGACCTTGAATAAAAAAGTTTGCAGCCGCCCAATCGCGTGGCAGTCTCTACAGCTTACGTATAATAATGTTTTTAACGGCTGTTCCAATTTTCAGCAACTTCGGAATTATCTTCAGTCAAACCTCTAATTTGACTGGACTACAATAAATCTCAGGGACAATCCTTCAATTACTATGATTACATGCATACTTGAAGTCGGCTTGAAGTCGACTTGAAAATCATGTAACCTTAGATCGACTTCAAGTAAGCTTGACTCAAGTAGATCCAAAAAATTTGTTGGATCGACTTGAACTAAGCCATGTAACCCTTGCTTCAGCGCTCGAGTTTTGAAATTAGTTCTTCGTGAATTCTGCAATTCAGTTCCGGTGCAATTTACTTAATAAATGTATTTTATTTATATAAACTGCACATAAATGAGAAAAAAGCATTTCATCCATTACGTATTTCGAAGCAAACTAATGCGAAGTATCAAGTATATTTCAACCCAGCTTGAAATCAGGTGCTCTCTAGTAGGTGAACTGTCGCTGCGGATTGAACTGTCAGTTGGATCTCAAGTCAAGTCCTCAGTCCGTCATGTAACCTGAATTTGGAGAGTCCATGTTTTTCGCATGGCAAATTGTAAATGGCGTGCTCACGTGTCGGTAAAGCATCTGTTTTAAAATAAAACGAAACATGTCGTTTATCATAAAGCACTGCAGTAACGCGGATGGATTACCGACACGTGAATGGTTACGATTACATTAAATTCAATTACATTTGCAAAACCAAATAAAATGTAATTAATCAGTTGAATAACATTTGAATATATAGGTACATATTCAATATATTGAATGGCTTATTTACAAAAAAAATTTGACCATCGTGTGAAACGTCACAAAAACTGTAAACAACTAAACGTCAACGCGCACGATGTAATAGCCATCTGGTGGCCAGCTGTTGCGGGCAAAACGGAGTTAATAAATAACATCCAAAATATTTCATTTTATTTACATTGGTTTTAGGTAGAGGGAGGTTTCAGCTCTGTTTTAAAGAATTGAAACTGACTCCCATTAATTTCTTGTTAACATTTCTATGAAAAGCTACACCACGACCGGTGGCTGTAGGAGCACTTCAGAAGTACTTTAACGTTAATTCCAAAGGCTTTCTTCCTTTAAGCCTCCTACGCGAGCTCGAAGAATATAGCAATTGACGGGCTTTAACGTTAACTTGACCTTGAAGACGGGCTTTGTGTTTTATCGTGTATTTTTCTGCTTCATGTTTAATGAAAACAATTACAAGGTTTCTGTGCAAGCCACTATTGTGCACATACTAGGAAAACACTCCTATTATTTTTATTTTTAGCACCCAGCAAACATTATGATTTGAGATCGAATCGAAAGCTAATCGTTAAAATGAACTACAATTGCGATCTCGAAGCCGTTTTCGAATTGAAATCGAAGTAAAAAAGAACGAAAAGGACCGCTAGGTCAAATCGCAAAAGCGATTCGAGTTTCTTTCGTTTTTTTCGCCAAAACGAAAAATTCTCGAAACCTTTTAAAGGCGAATTTTACTTTTAGTATTGCACGCGGTTCTCTTCTTTTAAAATTTCGATTTTTTTTCGTAAAAACGAAATATTACCGTAATTTTATTTCAAAGTATTTCTTTCTCGCTCTCTTCCTGTTCGAGAATTTTTCGAAGCACTCTAAACTTCGAGATGATGTTTGCTGGGCACATACCCATATTTGTATTCCATACAATCATATCGTTTTAAGAATACAAAAAAAATCTTATTTCGTTGGGTAATTTAGATGTTTTACCTAAGAGCCAGTATTTCATCTCTAATTGAATTTTTATCTTTTTTTCTAATGTGCCATTTCCACCTTAAGTGGAATCGCATATCTTGTCTGTCTCAAGCCCAGACAAAGCAGGAGTCTTTGGAGCAATGGTTAACATATAATACCATACGTAGTACAACTAGAAATGAATCCACCCATGTCCGAGAGACGTAAATATTTCGGGATAGGTTCTCCTGCTAGTGCTCAGCAAGAAGTCAACCACCTCTTCTCGGAAAATAATTCTTGTTATGAATGCGGGAAGTGAGTCTTTGAACCGCCCAGGATCACGGCTAGCAAATAATGTGGGCATGGTGGGTAGCTATACCCACCCGGAAAATTTCAGGTGGGTCAGATACTCATCCGGAATTTGAGAGCAACCGAGCGTGTGATTTTTTTATATTTAAGTAAGTTATATTTATAACTTTTACCAATACCTTCATGAATTTCATTATTAGGCGAGGAAATATAACAGTCAACCTTAAATTTGTTGTGCAGTAAGTCGCATTGAGATGGAGTTTTTTGCATTCACTTCGTTAACTCGTCTAGAAACTTTTTGTCATACTTTGGTGCATTGCATTGTTGCATGGAAAAGTGCATTCTATAGCTTTATCTTTATGTAAACAAATCTTGCAACTCGTTTTTGACCCACTTCCATATAACCGATCAACTTTAAATTTTGCACATGTGTAGTGTTTGCGTGACAATGCAATCTGACCATTTTGTAAAAGAATCAAGATGGCGGTTCCAAGATGGCTGCCGAATTCTGCATTTGCCTTCCTCGGCCCTCGACATGGGTAACAATTAGCTATATGGAGCCATTCAAAATTCAAAATGACGGTCAACATAAAACGGCGGATTATATTTTATGTACAACGCCCTCAGTGAGGGTATGAAATGAAAGGGTATGATGATAAGTACAACACAATTAGCAATGTGGTGTCATTCAAAATTCAAAATGGGCGCCAATACATAATGCAACGCCCTCGGTATGGGTATTAAATGAAAGGGTATGACGATCGTAGTACCAAAAATTACTCAGAAAGATACGACAATGTAATCCTTTCTGTGCGAAGAAAAAGGAAAGTAAAAATCTATTCATTCTAATCTATTCATATACGCGCTCCGGAATGGCGAGAGGGCGAAGCAACGGCAAACTACACAAACACATGCAGAGCAGGAAGTACACGAAGTTGGTACATGAATTCACACAAGCAAAATAAAAGTCCAGACGGCACAAAAAATTGCGGAGAAGAGAAATCAGTGCGTCTCTTTCGCACTTCGTGAAATAGCATTTCTTTATTTACCCTCTCTTTCTTCGATTTTTGTTTTGTTTTGAAATTGAATTTTGTCTCGCTTGCACCTTGTCGATTGATATATTCACTCGCAAGGGAGCTTATGGGAAATTTTGAGAGCGGCGTATCATCTTTGTGGGTAATTTTTGGTAGTACAGTAATATGTATGATGTCATTTTAAATCTAATATGGCGGTCATCACAAAAGGAAGGAAGACTTATAATAAACTAACAAGTGGAAAATAAAAATAAAATAGTTTAAAAAAACTGAAAAATAATCTGTTATTTTAGAATGAACTAAAAACGTGAAAAATTATTTTGAATGTAAAGTCTTTATTGCTCCAGTATATGGGAACAACTTACCTTTCGAAATCAAGCTCAGAATGAACTTAATGAAATTATTGATAAAAATTATAAATACAACTTACACAATGCAACGCGGTAGCATTTGCAAACCCAAAACCCATTGTATGCGACAAGGATGTCGTTTATTACTATAATCCGGGGAAATTAGCAAAAAAACGCCAGAAAAAAGACAAAACTCCAAAATGGCTGAAAATTGGTACACCGCTTCTTTATGACTGACTGACATAAGAAAACCAATTTCGGAATCCAAAAAAATAAAAGATGGCCGCCGGAGATACAGCGTTTTACCCGAATTTACCATATATCTCGGTTTCTATAGATCATACAACCCCGTGCAAGGGCCCAGTGTTGACAATTAAATTCTCTACGACTTTGGTTTTTACAAAAAAGTTGACCCGATTAACCCTTTGAAAGTTATTCAAGGTCAAAGTTTGCGAAAATCACTTTTTGGCCAATATCACTTTTTAGCCGATATTTTCGAAATTTTATTTTCGATCAGTCAGAAACGTAATTGCCTACAAAAAGTATTTTCGTCATTTTTTCAAAAACTTAACCCTTTCGAAGTTATTTAATGTTAAAGTTTGCAAAATTTACTTTACAATTTTCAAAAAAAAACTGTTTTTGAGTGATTTAAAGTGAATAAATTCGAAAGGGTTAAGTTTTCGAAAAAATTACGTAAACACTTGTATTGACATCGAAAAAAATTTCGAATATATCGGTTTTTGGGTGACATTTTGCCGGGGTTTACGCCGGACACTTCTCTTTACCTCCCGGTGTAATTGGGAGTGTTCCCGTTCAAGTTGGTGACGTCCTTCCGGTCGCTTGTAAAGGTCACGTCATTTTTTAGGGCCCTCCTGCGTGTTATTTTTTGCCAGGTTGTTTTGCTGGTTTCTTTGGACATAATCGATGCTCGTTTCCGCAGCCGTCAATATAGCGCCCTTTGTCATACTCCACAGCTTTTGAATATTTGGTCGCCAAAAACGGTTTGCTGGTTTAATATTTGTTGCAGGCTCCCAGCAAATTCTCGCCTTTTAACGGTCTCCCGCAGAAGTTCCACGTTAAAGCGTCTACGGTTTATAGCGTCGCGTTGAACGCTTCTGATTGCGGCGATTTTAAGGCGAATAGTTGCTACTACACTGTTAAAAATTTCTATTGTAATTTTTCAAAACAATTGTTGGAAGTTTTTACGCATCACAATATAGTAAAAGTACAATCCAGTTTTGTAAATTTACTACACAATTAATTCCAATGAAATTTGGGAAAATTACAAAACGTGTTTAGCAATTTTACTAAAGAGTTATCAATACTCTGTTTTGAAGTCAGGTTGCTGATGTTTTATTTTCAAAATCCAAAATAAAATAGAATAAAACAACCGATTGCAAACAGAGAGAAAAAAAACCCAATAAAAAAATTCTGATTTCCGACGTGGATTCGATCCAGGGTCCACAAATTCCGTCTCCGATACAATTCCCGATTTTCCCTTTCGACCACTCCCACTGTTGATGAGTCTTGCTCAATTTATATAGATAACCTTTAGTCCTATTTTATTCCCACTTATAAAACTCAGAGTTACACCTTTAAATTTTATTTCAAAGTCAATTACACATTTATTGTCCCGATTGGATTTAATTCCAATATGAAAAGTGTTTTATTTTAAATTTATTATATACTCTTTTTTCACGTTGATACAAGTTGTAGTTTGGTATAAATAATTTAAATTTAAATTCTTATAAGAAACTGATATGATGTTTTCCTGATGCACTGGATGATAAAGAGAGGGAATCATGCTGAGGAATCGCTTTTATCATGTCGTAATAACTCAGCTCGAGTAAAATTATAATAAATCAAATTATAAACAATGTTTGTAAATTCGAAATGCTTTCTATTGAAAGCTGATAAACAGTTCAGTAAAATCGCAATGCGTATAGGATTTATACATAAAGATTGTAAAATTACAACTGATATTAGTAAATTTCCTCACAAGTCTTAGAAAATTCCTTGAATTGTATTTTAATTTTGTATTGCCATACACTGATTTGTAATTTTACTCATCTTTTATTTTGTAAAACAATTGTAATTTTACAAACATTTTTAACAGTGTACCATCGGTAACTTCCAGTGTCTGCTCCCCTGAAGCTATTGACATCCTCCAGAATAGTTCTCCATCTGCGGCTGACGGCCACGTGATCTATCTGGATTCTCGTTCTACCATCGGGCGATACCCAGGACTCTTTGTGTATCAAAGTTCCCCCTTTATACTGTCGACAATCCATTTTTTCATACAGAGTGCAATGTCGAACAGCAGTCGGAAGATAGTGAAGAGAAAGAGAAATTACGGAAGGAGCTGCCACAATCAGCCGCAATACTTTATTCCATCTGCTTCTAACTATTACTATCGCGACTCTGACATCGGGGCATTGAGAAACAACTCGCTGGAGTGTTACGCCTCCTGAAGCGAGCTTAATCTCATCAACCAACCGATGACATTCGTTTGGGGGAGCGGTGAAGGGCTAGGGGAGGCTTTGACAGGAGGAATCAGGAATGTCAAGAGAAATGACGAAAGAAGGAAAGTTATGTAAGTGAGGAAAGTGGGAAAGACGAAAGACCGTGGTTCAGCCAGGATTCGATCCAGGGACCTCTGGGATGGTAGCCAGGCGCCTTACGCCTGGACTACCGAGGCCCTTACTTACAAGTGAAACATCGAGCATCGTTTATAAAGAAGCGTTACAGTGAACTGTTAGCTTTGTATTAAAATATTATGCATATTTTTGTATTACCATTGCCGTGCGGGCGGTATGATCAGCTGGTAAAACATGAAACGACGAAACACGAAAAAGAGAAGCAAGCAGCAACGGCCTTTTTCAGGATCAAATCAGTAGTGTCGTCTTATAGCCGTTGATTTTTAACTTCCCAGTATAGGAAGTTATTGTAATCGGTCCGAAAATCGAAATCGTAATTTTCGACGTATTTTCATCTTTCAAGGTCCCAGGAGCATTTTAAGCAAAAAACTGGGAGGAAGTATGTGTGTGTGTGTGCGTACGGATGTGGTCATTTTTTCCTGCACGATATCGCGCGAACCAAAAAAGATATCGACTTCGTTGAGGTGTCGTTCGAAGCATATTAACCGAAATATGATCATAAAATTCGGTCGAGCCGTTTTTTTGTTTAAGCGGCGTAAGTGATTTTTGTACCTGCACGATACCGCGCGAACCAAAAACTATATCGACTTCATTGAGGTGCCGAAAAAAGAATATTAACGAAGAAATGCTCTGAAAAAAATTTCATAATATTCGGTCGGACCTTTTTTGTTTAAATAGAAAAACTTCGGCTAATTGTCAGAAAGACCTTAAATAGAAAAGTTTTGCTAATATCTAATAAACTCGATGGAATGAGACCCATTCTAGACGAAGTGATCTTTTTTGGGTTCTGCACAGCGATAGCCTTCGAAGAAAACATCACTGGTCAAAATCCGACAACCTTTCAAAATCGTGCAAAAATTTCGTTACCCTTAACAAACAGCGCGATTTTTCAAACCTTGGATTAGCACTTTTTGACCGGGATTGTTTTCTACGCGTGAAACAGTTTCAGAAAATTGCGGTTCATCCCGGGATTTCCAGTAGTTACCGCAAAATTTGTTCTTTTTGGTCAAGTCTGACAATACTTCACAGTTACAGTTTTGCTAATATCTCCGGAAAGCTTTAGAATTTCCAAATGAAGTCATTCGCTTCTCAGTTCGTCAACGGCGCTTCAGCACGCTCAATATGAATTTGAACACCCGCTTTAGTGCAGCGAACGAAATACGGAGGAAATGTTTGTTTGCTAACGCTCAGGAATAACAAATTCTTTAGAAAAACCTTGTGGATTTACTACTATTATAGTTATTTGAACTAGCTTCTCTCGGGATTGCTTCGTCATCAGTTATGATACTAGCCAATTTTCCACTAGTGCTAAACGTATAACAATTATGTAAGAAGTCAGTATATTCAATCTTCGTTCATCATACTGGGAAGTTAATCGTGTGGACCGAAGGGGTCAAACCCACATCCCAACTAGTTTTTATTAATAGGCGTTGCAATGCATGCGGGTTTTTGCTAGTTATAAATAAAACTACTCAATTGTGGTATAATCTTACGCAGCTAGTATTTCCGAAATCGAACATCGACATATACTTGAACAACACTGATATTGTGCTGGTGGTGACCGGCAAGTACATCTCAACAATAAGAAATATAATGCAACAAGCATTGGGCACTCTTGCTCATTGGGCTAGTGATGAGCAGACTAATCTAGTCTTGTTCTTGTCTTGTTCTTGTTCAGTCTGTCTTGTTCTTGTTCTTGCAAGCATAGCTAAGTCTTGTTCTTGTTCTTGTTCTTGCAAACATACCTAAGTCTTGTTCTTGTTCTTGCAAATATACCTAAGGCTTGTTCTTGTTCTTACTAAATGTGCAAGACCAAGACAAGGCAAGACAAAACTGCAAGGCCAAGGTATTTTCTCGCATGCAGTAGGTATTGTATGTTGATTTTATAAAATGGTTATTGAAAAAAACCTAGACTTTAATAAAAAAATTATATCCAAACAACAAAATGCAAAAAATTGATTTTAAAACTATTATAATTTTAGCGTCAGTCAGTCAGCGTCTAAAGTTTGTATACACCGAAAATTTACTACCTTTGAGGTGAGAATTCCACATGGCTTTTTTATTAAACAAATCAGTTTCACGACTGCTCTTGCTGACGTTATTATGTTTGCGCCCCTGAAAAATTACATAAAATTCATATGGGAACAAGTTAGGCGTAGACATTTTTCTGTCAAGTGTGTAAGCAACAAATTACAACGGAAATATTTTGAAGCAAAAGTAAACCAGTATTATACCTATTACTTATTATAAAAAATTAGGTTGTTCAAGTATGATTCATTAAAGAAGAAATGTCGTGTATGGGCACCAAACATTATTAAATCCCTTTGCAGCAATACAAAAACTGGCCCACGCTCCTGTCGTTCTTACGATGCGATGTAACCAATGTGGAGGCCTTGAAAATATTACATACATTGAGAAAAGTCCGAGTTTCCTTGCCATCCAAAGAGGTTACTCAAAAAAGAATCTTTTTAGAGCATTTTTTCTTTCCTAATAAACTACTTGAACTACTGAATACTGACTGATTTGATACGGTTTGATTTTGCTTCAAAATGTTTGCGGTTTCTCACCTAGAAAATGTTTTTAATAGAATGAATTTAGGTGGAATTTTTGCAAGAATCTTGCAAGAAATCTTGCTCTGGGTCTTGTTCTTGCACAGTTAGTCTTGTTCTTGTTCTTGCAAGCATAACTAAGTCTTGTTCTTGTTCTTGTTCTTGCAAAATGTGCAAGAACAAGACAAGACTGCAAGAACAAGACCACTTTTGCTCATCACTACATTGGGCTGCTATAAAGGGTCTAGGCGTTAACCCAGCCAAGACTGAAGTAGTTACAAGCAGTTACAAAGAAGCATAGACTTCCTAATTTTCCTTCTTTAAGACTCTGCAATGAAACACTGCATCTAAAGGAAGATGCGAAATTTCTAGGTCTCGTAGTTGATAGTAAACTAAGGTGGAGGCCGATTCTTTTAGAAAGAGCCAATAAAGCCAAAACAGCTCTCTTCTTATGCCAGAGAACGATCGGCGTCAATTGGGGCCTTAAACCTCGCATCGTCCACTGGCTGTATACACTCGTAAACGGACCTGTACTTATGCATGGCATATCGATATGGTGGACTGCATTACAGAAGATTACGTATCGTAAGATACTGGAAAGGGTCCAAAGAACAGCTGACCTGAAGCACCTCAACAGCTGCGCTGGATGTCTTATTGCATCTTACTCCTTTGGATATACACGCCGGGCAAATGGCAGCCTGGATGGCCGCCAAGACAAAGGCTTCTCTTGGATGGACTCCATATTCATATGGCCACTCATCCATCCTTAGGAGGTTCGCCACCGCTGCGAACAACCTAGACTACACTACACCTACGGAGACCTTGGAGAAAGGTTTCAATACCATTATTCCGACCAGAGATGACTGGACAGGTGGTGTTATCCCATCTGGGTCCTTATGTCATTACACAGATGGCTCATAAATTGGGAACAGCGTAGGCTCTGGTATTTTATCCGAGGCATTAAATATAGATACCTCTCTTCGTCTACCCGACCACTGCTGCGTCTTCCAAGCGAAAGTCACTGCGATCTGGGAGGCTCTCGAATGGCTGAAGATAAATAATAGATTTCATTAGAATATATGTATCTATCGGATAGCCAGGCGGCCCTCAAGGCTCTTAATTCTGTCGCCACAACTTCCACGACTCTTCTGAACTGCCGTAGGTCTCTGTGTGAGACTGCCACTCAGTTTAATATAACACTGTGTTGGGTTCCTGAACACAGTGGGATTAGGGAAAACTGTAGGGCAGATGAGCTTGCTAGACAGGGAACCGAAGTGGAAAGGACACCCCACTTAACCCGAATTGGAATGCCCTTGCCACCTACAAACTAGCTGTGAGAAAAATCAGCTTAGCTCGAGCTGGGTTGAGATGGACCACAGCAACGGTGTGCCGCACTCTTCATTCAATGTGGCCAACCTTGGACCTCTTGTTCAGTTGAACAAAAAGGAGATAAGCCATGTAGTGAAAGTGTTGACCGGTCACTGTCCCTTTGGCCCGCACGCCGAAAGATTAGGACTTCCCCACAACGACTTATGCAGAAATTGTGGTAATGAAGAGGAGGAAAAAACTGTCTCCCATCTTCTCTGTACATGTGCCGCCCACGCAAGGAAAGGAGGGACCTTCCTTGGCTCACCCTTCCTTGATGGATTGAGCGAGCTGCAAAATATTGGTGTTCCTAACCTCTGTCGATCGCTTTATCAAAAGCTCAAAATGTCTTGAAATGGCCTGAACTTTGTCCCAACATTAGAACGGCATCACAATGGGCCCAATAGTGTGCGTAAGTCAACCTAACAACCTAACCTAACTCTCGACCCTATCTAACGCCCCTATTCTGTTCTATCCTTCAAACTAACAAACATTACATCTTGCCCTGAACGAATGACAGGCTGGTAACAAAATAGCCGATTCTTAAGCTTAGTTTTTTCATATAAAACAAAAAAATGCAATTATTAAATCTCACGCGTAAAATTTGCTCCACCTTTATTGAATGGATGTTACGTGCCCGCGATAATTCTAGTCAATTAGAAGAAGTGCTCAGTGGGGAGCACTAAATCTCATCGAGCTTTATAGCATGTGATGTAAAGGAATCCAATTTCAAAAGGACTTCTTGTATAATTTTTTTTTTCTTACCAGAAATCGGCTGAAAAATTCCGAATTTTCTTTAATATTTTTATTTTTGTTAAATATTTATTTTCATGAAATACCACGAAGTACAAAAATTCTTATTTTGGTAACATCAACATAATTCACTAAAAATACTGCTTTTTCAGCTCATAAAAACTGGGTCAACGTCGATGAACTACAAAAATTCTCAGGAAGGACGAATTGAAATCGATTTGAACAATAACAATGCTCCTTATTAAATTAATTATTTAAAAAGTTCACTACTCCCTTGTAAAAGCTAACAAGAAAAAAACGGTTTAATCAAACAAAAATCAGTTTAAAGTTGTCCTTAAAGGACTCGTGATTGTTGCAGGGACTTGAAAAAAAATGTGTTGTGTAAGAAAATAAAGGATACAGCCTGCTTATCCTAAAAATTTGTACTAAAAGTCTCCTCCAAATGGGTATTTACTGCACAAGAGACACTTCCGCAAGTTCCAGACAAGATGCCAGACTACCCATAACTGCCAGATCCTTGCTTTGACTAGGCTCATACCCTCGCAAATGAGGTAAGAGCTTCAAAAGCGAGGGAGGATATAAAGGCAACGAGTTGCTTTCATCATTCAGTCTTGCAAAATTTTTCGTCCTGGATGGGTGCCGGCTGGTGCCTCGTTTGCTTGTTGCATAAATAGCATTTTTTTTACGCGAGTGTTAAAGGACAATTCCAGTTGGTGAAATTTTATAGTCCTTTAAAACATTAAAGGATATTGAAATTTGTTGACTTGTAGTTAAATCAAGCGTGGACAATGATCAATTCCTTATTTTTATGGTATTGTTGATGTTGTTGCACTGGAAGAAATATTTGTGTAAAATTAGCCCATTCCAGGTTTTGATGTTATTTAATATGTGAATAATGTGATTGTAACCATAAGGATGTGATCTTAGAATAAAGTGCAAGTTTTAAGTATTAAAGGATCCTTGTGTAAGTGGCAATTAGTGAGTAAAAAGTTATTTTATTAATAATTTTTGAGAAATTCGTTGAAGAGAATTAGTGTAATTTTTGATGAATTATGTTCCTTGAGATGGTCGATTTTGTGTTTATCATCCAATCTACTTACAGCTGCTTATTATGTGCCTCTGCTAACGAATTTAATTAATTTTAAAATAATTAAAAGAAACTCATCTTTAAAAAGAACTGAATTTCCTTTTAACAAGAAATTGTGGTTTATGAAAGAGCAGAAAAGGATTTGAACATTAATGCAATATTTATTGGCGGGGGCAGATGCTTCGAAGTAGAAAATTTGTGTTCCAGCAGATATCTTATAATAGTGTGTTTTACCATGCGAAAAACCACAAGTAATTAAAGGGACTTCGTCCAGGCGGGAGTCTGCTGAATATTCCTTTTTCGGAAATATACATATGTACTATGAAGTTATTATCATTGCCCGCGACTTTCTTTGGGTGGAACTTATGACGCCGTGGGAATCTAATTGCAACAACAAACATTTTCTTCTTCTGTTGAAATAAATATTACCAGGCTCGTGGGCGAACTTACGCGCAAGCTAAAACTGACCGTGGGAGAAAAAATTTATCTTAAATCTAACTCATCGTATTTTAAAGTTTGGCCTTGAAACTTATTTATCGTCATGGCAAAGCATACTTTGAGGGGAAGTTGCATTCTCTTAAAGTCAAAGGAAAGGTATGGCTATTAGTAGAGGGTCTTCCTCATCAAAAACACTTTAGTAGCATGTAATTAAAGAATGCAGGTGGTCCGTCTGTCTGTCTGTCCGTATGTGACCTTCTTTCATCTCTGAAAGTACTGCCGCTACAGACTTGGGCCGTATCTCAAATTGTAGCTCTTGATCAAGTGACCTAAAACTGAGAAAATGGTCTGGAAATTCCAACCGGAAGTATATTTAACGATAAAAAAGACATTTCTAATAAAGTACATATATCGGTAGCCTAGAGCTAAGTCGCTGGAATCGGGGAACCAAATTCAATCCTCGGCCGCGCAATGGTGAAATATAATTTTTTTTACTTCTGTGAAACATGTTTTGAATCTATCACTAAATTATATTATTAACATTGTAAATCATACACGGTTTCCTATGATGTCCCGTAATTTAAAATCAAACAAAATTTCATTTGGTGTATATCGGGTAGTTTTGTTCTTCTGTGTGTTCAAGGACCATTGTAGCTTATGGAGTTGGTCATCCCATCGACGGCTATCGCCTTTCGTTGTCTTTAAATATATCACGATGTTTTGGTGTGCTCTTTCTACTACTCCATTCGAACGCGGGCTTCATACAGCAACCTTAATATGTTGGATACGGAAAAATTCACAATATATTTCGAATAATTTTGACGTACGCCTAATGTTTTTCTATTTCTGACCGCTTTGATGACATTGTATCGACTAAAGGCATCTGCAATGACAAATAAGTGCATATTTCCAGTAGTGCTACGACCCAAATGGTCAACATGTAGTCTGCGAAACAGAATAGGGTCTACGTCATATAAATTTAATTGTGCTTCTCCTGGCCCGGCCTTTAGTTTGTTGCAACAGCATTCTATACAAGAAGTTATAAACTCTTTGCAACATTTCCTTAATTTTGGAAACCGATAATGTTTCCTAACGCGATCGGTAGTTTTTTCTATACTAAAATATCCGACCTTATCGTGGCAATCTCGGTACGACAAATTTTAATTCTTGGTCTTCTTTGCGATAATCTCTATTATTTTTAAGCTGAAATTCATTACGAACCTGGACTTCTTGGTCGTGTTTCATATCGCCTCTGATTATGAAAATGATACCTTTGATTTTAGGTTCTTGTAGCTGCATGGTGTTTATCCAATCGTTGGAAGCGACTTGAATATTGTAGACGTGTCCATCAGTGGTAAAGCCAAAGGTGCAGGAAAAAATGGCCACATACGTATGCACACACACACACTAGTGATGAGCAAACGCAACAACAAGATGAGACAAATCTAGTCTTGTTCTTGTTCAGTCTGTCTTGTTCTTGTTCTTGCAAGCATAACTAAGTCTAGTTCTTGCTAAATATGCAAGACCAAGACTGCAAGAACAAGACCATTTTTGCTCATCACTAACACACATACATACTTCCTTTCAATTTTTTGCTTAAAATGCTCTTGGGACCTTGAAAAATGAAAATACGTTGATTATTTCGATTTCGATTTTCGGACCGATTACAATAACTTCGCTATACTGGGAAGTTAAATAGTCAAAACTGCCCATTCGTCGTCGTTGAAACTTCTGTTTGAATACGTTTACCGTTTTAACTGTTTTAACAATTTTTCACCTTTGATGTTTAATCTGCGAATATCGTGACGATTTTTGAAATTGTCCAACCATCCGCTACTTGCTTTCAAAAATTCATCACCATTCAATTTCAAATTGAAAGCAATATCGTTCTCAGAAATTATTGGGCCTGACAAAGGAATTCCTTCTGCTCGCTTTTGAACAAACCATAAGTAAATCGCTGTATTAAGAACTTTGCTGCTTTCTTCATCGTCTTTTCGGACGACCATTGCACGGCTGCATTTGAGATGCAAACTTTTATATTTCGTCGGAATTATTTGTTATGCCGTTTATTGTTGTCCGCGGCACACCAAATTGAAGACTCAAAGCAACAGCAGTTGCACCTTTTTTCAGCCCTTTAATGATTTCTAACGTTTTCTCTAACGTTAGAACGTTCCTCACACATCTAGCAACAGGTGGATATGCAACAGATGAGGACGGTGTGAGCTCCATTGTAATGTGTTGTCAACAAAGATTTAAATAAAAATGTTATGAGAAAATAAACCACTTCACTTCAGTCGTTGATCAGAGCACAATTAAATGGAGCGAACAAAGCTGAATGTGAAATCGATTCCAGGAAATCTGTTTATAGAATTGTGCGTCGAACAATGTACATAATATGTAATAACAAATACATCGTGACTTGATTCAGGTCGCGAAGTTCAATTATGTAGTAGCTGTAGATTTTTATTTATTTATTTATTTTTTATGTACGCGCATTAGAAATTATACTTCTTTGGCGTGATTTTAAGACTAATTTTAATTTGCATACAAATAATTTATTGGATTCTTTTTATTTTCGTGCGTTGGAAGCATCATGATGCCGACATGCCCCAGCCTGTCGGCAGTGCCGGCCCTAGGGTAGAGCGAGTGGAGCGGTCGCTCTAGGCGCCAGGTGGTAAGAGGCCCCAAAATGATTGCAAAAAACAATTTCGAGCAAAAAATAAAATTTTGGTGGCACTTTTTGGGGGCGTTGTTTGTAGCTAGCCAAGTCTATGTACTCATCGCGGATCTAAACTCAATAAAAATCGCAATCCTAATAATGTAAACAATCGTACTGAAGTTATGAATGGTACTGCCTGAATGTACTACAAACGATGGACTGTGGATACCATGTGAACTTCGGTTTGAATTAGCCTTCCAGGAGCTCTGCCATGGGCAACTTTTGAAGATGCAGCATTTCTTAACGCTCCAAATATTTCTGGGGCTCCCACAGCTCCCAAAAGAACGATCTACAAGGCCAGTTAGGTATTTTTGGATCCATGCTTCAAGGTGTCGAATGTGGTCCCAGTGAAGGAAAGTTTTCGGGATTCTTCTCCAGGGAGGGCAGTTTGAGCCCGAAAACGAAGGGATGAAGTACGTTTAGATCACTCCCGCATTGGGAGATCTCCTTAGATCTCCTGCGAAAGTAAGGACACCTAATCGGAGAAGCGACTCGAAAAAATTACCGCTTTCAGAAGACGGGGTTAATCCTAACTAAAATCACTTACTAGTCGACTCATTAGGCTTAATTCCAATGGTATTAAGACAGGCTCAGCAAATTCTCTTATGACTGGCTAATTTTCTATGAAAACGTAATGAATGTTAAGCGTCGTGTATATGGGTCGCCGGGTGGATCAGCTTTTATCTACCTGCTAATACTGCTCGTATTTCTAAGCCTTACTCTTTTCCGTTTGGTATCTTTCCGAGTTAGCTTCTAATTAAGGATATTTACCTTCTTCTCCACTTGATGTATGGAATTCACACGATTGTACGATTATAGTCTATGACGTTCTTTGCTTTTAGCTGTATCTTTAGCTGACGGTTACATCGCAGCCGATTGCTCGGCTAATCTCTGTGTCCTCTTTCACATTTAGGAATGCCGGGCATTGCGTGGACTCATCTCGCCCGAACAGGAACGCGTTCAAAAACCTTACTGGTTAACCATGGTTAGCTATGGGAAACTTTTGGCGTTCAAAAACTCCCATATACATAGTTAACCATGGTTCTAGTTTGGTTGGCGTTAGTTAAGAAAAAGAAGAAAAACAACTCCTTGACAGTTGTTTTAATGTTAAACACATGAACAAATTAAAATGGGATTTGTGAGATTATTGTAAATAAATAATTAACGGACACATACGAAATAATTGAAGTAAATAGCAGAGATTATTTTATGGAAAGTTTTTCAGTTTCTTTAACTTGTAGCTAACCACGGTGCGTTCAAAAACCTCAATGGTTAAACATAAACTTTCGTGGCTAGGAATCCCTCAGGTAAAGGACATTGAAACGCGCCGCAGGAATCAAAACTCTGCAAAATAACCATTGATGGTCACAAAATTCCACAGAAATATTTGATGAAGTACCTGGAGTCCAGATGCATCACAGATTCAAGTAGAACCCACATGTAAGACTCAAACTGAAAAACGCCCATGTAAAAGTAGCAGCCCTAAAGCCGCTAATTAATTTTAAGATGCTTCCAAGAGAAACTAAAACCTTGCTCTTAAGGCAATGTATGTTGATAATATATTTTGCAGTCAGCTGCATAATTGAACGCAGCCAAAACAATATATGTATCGGCAAAAATTATACCAATCCTGATCCTGACATACATGCTCCAGATAATGCCAAACAGACTTCGCAAACTCATCATGCACCCGAATGAAGAAGTAAGAAAAATAGCCAGTGAAGGCATTGTGAAAGCGGCAGCGTTAGCGAGCAAACTCACGCAATGAGTTGCAATGAGGGCGAACTAGAAATTAAGTATACTGGTAAAATAGCTCCGACAAATGTAAGTCAGCGATACAAAAATAAAAGCACCGCCAGTTTGGCTCGGCTAATCTATCTGTGCATTAATCACTACGAGTCTTCCTATGAACACAAAAAACCTAAACGCTCGCTTCGCTGAAGACTTGGACATGTAATTTATTTCCCACGATAGCCTCAGGGTAAAACCCTCCTCACCCATCGACATCGTCAACCGGCACCGACTACGAATTCTCATATGCCCATATTAATAATCACAGTGCGCACGAAGAATGGGAGTAGAAATGCTTGCCCTACATTGTCTCCACCCCTTCGCCCACATCCTCGCCTTCTCGGATTCCTGTGTTGCGCATTCCTGTGTTGCGAATTCCTCAAAACTTACTCTCATAAAATTTTCAAAGCGCGCCTAAAGAAGTATAACTTAAAAAAAACCCAAAAAAGGAGTTTCTTTAGTGACGAGGTAACGGTTAACCGAGAGACGGATAGTCGAGGTTCCACTGTAATCTTTTCAGATCATATCTTCATTGATACGCTTTGAACGACACTTCAACGAAGTCGATATCTTTCTTGGGTCGCGTGATATCGTGCAAGAAAAAATATCTACATACTTCTTCTCAAATTTGTGCTGAAAATGCTATTGGGATTTTAAAAATTCAAAATACGTTGAAAACTTCGATTTCGATTTTCGGACCAATCAAAATAACTTCCCTATAAACTGGGAAATTTATAATGTTTCGTTCCCATTTGATTGAAACTTGTAACCTTTATAAGGGCAATGTTTATAAAGTGCAACTCCTGCGTTGTAGACGAACAATAGCAGTTATCTTATACTGCAGAATGTTGAATGGTGAAACCCCAATGGAGGCGGCAACATCACAAAACATTATTAAAAATTCCCCTAGGCTCTAAACACAGAAAACGAAAACAACAGCAGGGAATAACTTGAACATTAAAGGGCCAAAATCTGAAAGCTATTTCTAAAGTGAAATGTAAAAGAAAAAAAACTTTCGTTCATGAATGTCTTTTCATTGCTTGACTTGACCGATATTATGCAATGATACCAACTGTTTGAACCCAGATGGGAGAACGTTTAAGATTTAAACCAAAAGAGATCAAGTTACAGATTTTTCTCCTAATCTACAATAATACAGTGTGTATACGAGTACACTAACGCCTAATCTCCAATGGCAAAACCAACCGCGAACCAACCAACCAAAGTGCTGCTTCCTATTCCTTCCCATTGTAAATTGAATTATCCGTCTCGCTCGTGTTTTGGTCGACATGGGTTAACTTTCCGTATGTGTTAGTTAAACCATTTGAGTTGCCAGATGAAATTCAGCAACAATTTAGTACAAAAAATTTCAAAAATCAAGTCAAAAATGACAAATGACAAATAAATATGACAAATAAAATCGTGAAAATGTCAATTAATTGGAACTGACATTTCACATAAATGACGTTAATTGTATTTGCAATATCCCGCCAAAAAATTTGTCAACAGAAAAGTCTAATCTAGTAATAATAATAACAAAACAGACATTTCTGACAATTCACATCTACAGTGATAGAAATGTGTGTGAACACATTTTGTCAGCGAATTCAGCCTACTGGTACGTGGTTGGTTCGTGGTTGGTTTTCTCATTGGAGATTAGGCATTTAAGTTTACAAATCGGCGGTCTGTTGATAGATTTTGGTTAGACGAACAAAAAATCGTATAGGAAGGGGATGTCGTAGCGGTTTACTCACCATTTTTGTTGTTAAAATTGGGTTTATTTGGTTTAAGGTGGTAGGATAGAACCTTTTACAATTTTAGATAGGTTGGAGTATTCTGCGTACAGAGCTACCATATTCATGAAAAGAGGTCATAAGGTTACAAAAATACAGGGTGAAATGCAAAAGTCTAAAAAAAAACTTCACACGCCCTAGCGGCTAACCCGTTACGATTTCTCCCTCCCATTCGATTCAAAGAATAACGGCAGACGCTAACGTTAAAAATCAAGAGTAGCAGGAGCCACACAGCACACGTCTTCCGTTCTCCGTGCTCCGTGTTCCGCTTCCTGTCAAAGTAGATTACAATGGTTTAGTACTGTTTGGTCAGATAATCAAAAAAATAACGGACCGATAAACAAATCAAAAAAAGAACGGACCGGAACGGAGTAGATAAACAAATTTCAACTTTTGAACGGGTTAACGTGATGCTGTTATTTCGTTTACCACGCATCATCAAATTAAATCACTTGCTGCATTTCCATTTAAAACGTTTGATTTATGGAGCAAATGCAAAGACAATATGGCTGAAAATATTTTGCATCGAGTGCTTACAACAACAGCGAATCCTGAGCTGGAATTTAACGCGGAGATGAGCAACGAGGCGTTGATTTCTATATAGGATTTGTGCCTTATAATGTCCGGCCCCATGCACGATGCATTCAATCCAGAATTTGAACGAGAACGGCAATACGATCGAGATTCTTTGAATCAATCAGTACAAGCAAAGGTTCCACTTTTGAATCAGAAAACCGCGTGTGAAATATTGATGATTCCAGTCAACCACGGATACGGAGGAATATTTTATCTTGATGTGCCTCGCGAAACTGGCAAAACGTTCTTTATTTCATTGATTTTCTTTCACGGGGTTTGTATCCTAGAGTATTTGACGCTGATTTTTTAATTAGGTTTTCAAGTTACTCCATTTAACCTCTATGTCTTCTTTTTATTTCTTCTACTTATTCTTCTTGTTTTTCTTCTTCTTTTAACAGTTTCACGATAAATTTTCTTTCCCTTTTTTTTCCTTCGTTTACTGTCTATATTCTGCGCTTCTGATTCTCGTCCCAATCATATTGTTACGTTTTTACGGTTTAACGGATTCGTAGGATTAATTAAGGAATACACTTTTTAATTTTCTACACAAAATTTATTTATTACAAACCAAAACACAATTTAACAATAAACACAATTCTTACAGTTCGCTCATTTTCAATTTAATAACTCGCACTATTAAATTCTATCTATCGCTTCATAATTCACTTTTAAATCACCACTTTTCACTGTTCTCACTTTAGAACACTTTTATCGCCTTTCAAATTAAAACTGACTTTCTCAGCGCCTGCAAGCCGCTTTTATATCCAAGCTGCACCTTTATTTAACATCTGGAACCTTCTAGTGCCTAGTGGTATGTTCGTTTCTTTTCGTCCAGAAGCTTGAAGTTGTCTTCACTTATCGCTCGTTCCAATTTTAGTACATAAATCATTAGTTCAGACATCAACCAGAGTTGTTACCGACAATCGTTGATTATGCTTTTTGACAAACAGATGGCACATAAATCATCACAATATAATATAGTGGTCAGAGTCCATGTTTGCACCATGATATGATCTGACATCTAATACTTTGGAACAGTGACGCGTATCTATAAGTACTAGTTGGGATCCCCGTTACCGAAATTCGGTCACAAAAACAATAAATGCCATTTGCAGTGTCATTTGACAAATTACACTCAGAGCTAATCATTGCAAAGGCAGCATTATACGAACGAATATTTGCAAAAAAAAATTTAGAACGATTTTTAATACTACTTTCATTCGAAGTTAATCCTTCAAAAAAATTATTGAAAAAGTAATTTTGAGAAAGTGGAGGTAGATTAACTTTGCCTTTATGACAACACAAAGAAAATGCCTCAGTATTACGTAAAGTTACTTCAGTCAGAAAATGTTTGGCACGACAAAAATGACAACTCATATTAAGGCTGGCCGCACACGTACGGTTTCCGTGTTCGGTTTCCGAATTCGGAATTCCGACTCGGGATTCCGTGAACTTAGCGCAGACGTTCGGTTTTTGACATGAATATGTCTTATCCCTGGAGTCTATTTGAAAGAATGTGCGGAGACGAAAATCGTTACCATGACTCATTATTGTTTAGCATACTTTTAGGATAAATTTTTGTTTTTTTGCTGTTTTTGTTGTTTTTGTTGTTTTTGTTGCTTTTGTTGCTTTTGCTGTTTTTGTTGTTTTTGTTGTTTTTGTTGTTTTTGCTGTTTTTGTTGTTTTTGCTGTTTTTGTTGTTTTTGTTGGTTTTGTGTTATTTGTTGTTTTTGTTGTTTTTGTTGGTTTTGTTGTTTTTGCTGTTTTTGTTTTTTTTTGTTGTTTTTGTTGCTTTTGCTGTTTTTGTTGTTTTTGTTGCTTTTGCTGTTTTTGTTTTTTTTTGCTGTTTTTGTTGGTTTTGTGTTATTTGTTGTTATCGTTGTTTTTGTTGATTTTGCTGTTTTTGTTGTTTTTGCTGTTTTTGTTCTTTTTGTTGTTTTTGCTGTTTTTGTTGGTTTTGTTGTTTTTTGTTGTTTTTGCTGTTTTTGTTGGTTTTGTTGTTTTTTGTTGTTTTTGCTGTTTTTGTTGTTTTGGCTGTTTTGCTGTTTTTGTTGTTTTGCTGTTTTTGTTGGTTTTGTTGTTTTTGTTGTTTTTGCTGTTTTTGTTGGTTTTGTTGTTTTTTGTCGTTTTTGCTGTTTATATTGTTTTTGCTGTTTTTGTTGGTTTTGTTGTTTTTGTTGTTTTTGCTGTTTTTGTTGTTGTTGTTGCTTTTGCTGTTTTTGTTGTTTTTGTTGGTTTTGTTGTTTTTGTTGTTTTTGCCCTTTTTGTTGTTTTTGTTGTTTTTGCTGTTTTTGTTGGTTTTGTTGTTTTTGGTGTTTTTGTTGTTTTTGTTGTTTTTGCTGTTTTGCTGTTTTTGTTGAATTTGCTGTTTTTGTTGTTTTTGCTGTTTTGCTGGTTTTGTCGTTTTTGTTGTTTTTGCTGTTTTTTGTGGTTTTTGCTGTTTTTGTTGTTTTTGTTGTTTTTGCTGTTTTTGTTGTTTTTGCTGTTTTTGTTGTTTTTGTTGTTTTTATTGTTTTTGTTGTTTTTGTTTTTGACATGAATATGTCTTATCCTTGGGGTCTATTCATGTCTACTGTGCCATCGAGAAGCCATAGCACTTCTTTTTTTTGTATTAAGAATCGACAAAAATCGACGGATCGACAAAAAATACTGCCACAAAATACAACAAAATATAAAATGTGCTCGGCACAGCACTGGCGCGGTTCCGAATGGAAATTTCCTGACGTTTGCGCCGGTTAAGCAGAAATGTATGTGAGCGCTGCGTTCGGGATGACGCCATTCGGTTTTTTTTCCGTTCGGATATTCCGAACGCAAGTCTTGGCTTCCGAACCGAATATCAGGAATGGTTTCCGAACGGAATATTTAAGAACGTGCGCGGTAAGTAGAATTATTTGTATGAAATGCCTGCATTCGGTTGTCCGAGTACGGAAACCGAAAACAGAAATCGTATGTGTGCGGCCAGTCTAAAAGAACCACACGAAAACGAATCAAAATTAACCGGAATAACATTCAAAGCACATTTAAAAGAATCAGTCAAAATTTCTAAAGCTGCAACACCATCAACAAACATTTCATTATGAAATGCATCAACATTCATTTCATTCACACCACTATTCAATTCATTATTTACAACATTCATTTCATTAGCACTACGTAAATTTCTAACGCGATTTCTAGTATTTTCGCGAAGCGATCTAAAATCGACATTCGAGAGTCCCCGTGGTTTGGCATTTCGAAAAGAAAATGCGGATGACAAAAATACAACTCAGATTCCGAGAACCATACGAAAACGAATAAAAATTACTCAGAATAACATTGAAAGCACACTTAAATGAATCAATTAAAATTTCTAAAGGCATTCGCCAAAAAACGAACGGCAGCCCCTTACACAATACAACTCAATAATACTATACAGAAAAGAGTATAAAAAAATGCACGCACAAAGTGACCGAGTTTTTTTAAGTCAGTTATGCCGCCAAAAATCTACACAAACGCTTGTTTTTCTCTGTTTCTCATTCGCTTCACTGAAACGGCATTTTTGTCAATCATAGGCTACTCAGCTCTACATTGACGCTCACAAAAAATTCAAATTTTCCAACGGCTTTTTAAAATCAGAAAAATTAAAATCGCTATAACTTTTTTATTCGTGAATCGATTTCGTTGAAATTCCTTATTACAAAACTATGTCATAAAAAGAACATTTTCTGAAAATTTAAACGAAATCGGTCCACGAACAAAAAAGCCTTAGCGTGTACAAACTTTTTGTTTGCCTATTAATATATAAGATATGATCAATTGAGTTTTGCGTTCTTCCATCTGGAGATCTCCAGGTTACCTTACGTACATCTTTCCGCTGGAATCCTGTGCCTACGATCACCATATTACTCATCATTGCAAAACTGATCAGTCTCATACAGTTTTCATTTGTTTCGTCATGTAGACTGAATGCTCCTATTGTTGGTCGGTATGTCCTTTAACGGCCGATTTTTGCATTTGCATCTCCTATAACAATTTTTACATCATGACTAGGACAGTTTCTTAGCGTTCTATCTAAGGTTTCATAGAATGTATCTTTTACTTCTTCTAGTGAATCTTCAATCGGGGCATATATATTTATTATGGAGTAATTAAAGAATCTTCCTCTTATACATATATTCTTTCGTCTATAGCGTCAAACCCCATTACTAGTTGTTTTCTTCTACTGGAGACACTCTAGCCCTCTTAATCCGGATTATGACGTCAAAATGACGAAGTCCCATATAAAAGATATAGAAATAAAATGGAGTCTACGTCGTTCTGACGTCATAATCCAGATTAAGTGTGCTAGTGTGTCAAGGGTATTACAATGAATGCCCTCCCAAAAGTATGATTTTTCTCGTTACAGCTATAGAATATATTGTGCGTTTTTCTCTAGGATCCCCATTCCAATCCATCTCACCCAGTGGCGGATTAAGCCAAATGGGGGCCCTAGGCCTTTCTAATTTTGGGGCCCCCTTTTTTTAAAATGTTTTAAAATTAAACTATCTTAAAGTCCTCTGCCTCCCCACTAGTTGAGTACGACATTTTTCTTACGAGTAGGAAAGGTCCCCACCTTTCCCATCGAGTGAGGAAAACGTGTGTTTTACAAAACGTCCAAGCACCAAATGGTTTTGTGACATTAAAAACACTGGATCGTGTTTGTTTATATAAACAAGCTTGAGTTTGTAAGCACCTTTTCGGGTCTTTAGCGGGCGATTTGAAATTCGAATCGTCAGATGAAATAACAATTGAAAGAATAAATGAATAAACATTTTAAACATTTTGCGTTTAAAAATACATATTAACAATTCGTTGACCGGTGACGAGTTAAATCATGGCGGAACGAAACGGCGAAGAAAGTTTCAATGAATGACGGATAGTTTATCTGATTGTCCGATCTGTCTATTTGTTATTCACCCTCGGAAGCGGTATTCAACACCACCTCCATGCTCATCATCCTCAAAAACATATTTACAGATTAGTCCGACTCACGCATGCTACTACTTCCATCTTCAATTACAAAATAATAGCCGGTGACATGACATAGTTTCTGTGTAAAATTGCCGGTCAACAATACTAGTTTTAATACTAGCTGGGACCCGTTACGCGTCGCTGCATCCATAAGCCAATAGTAGCCAATAAAAACTATTGATTTGGTATTTTTCGAGATATGAATTTTACACAGACGAAGTGCCTCAAAGAACGGGTACATGTAAAATTAATGCAAATCTAAAAAATGTAACTATTCATAATCTTTAACCAAAGAATTATTATTTCTGTAAAATTTCGAGGCATTAGATTCAATATGCTTTTATATTAAGTTTGACCAGTAGAATACAATAAGCAATGTAGTATACTAAATATACCGTTAGAACCATGGCGCCCGTCTCAAGACCCAGTATGCCTCGCTGCACCCAACAGCCAATAATAGCCACTAAAAACCATCCATTGACTTGGTATTCTTCGAGATATGAATTTTACACAGATGAAGTGCTTCAAAAAACGGGTACATGATTCTTGAGAAGGCCGCCATGGATCTAACGGTATATCGAGTATACTATATTGCTTATTGTATTTCAGTTTAGTTTCAATAGCGTCATGGCCTACCTATTGTTTGACAGATGTGTAAATTTGAAATTTTCATTAAATGGAATGATTCAATTTTATGAAAATTTTACATTTACGAAGCTGTCAAACAATAGGTAGGCCATGAAGCTATACAAACTAAACTGAAGTGGAAATTCCTAGCATTACCATTTTTTTTAGATTTTTTAGGTATTTATTTTGGTTAAAGGTATAAAAAATAGCCTACGACATATTCTCGGACCTACCAAATATGCACAAAAATTTTTATGAAAATCGGTCAACCCGTTTCGGAGGAGTTTGGTAACAAACACTGTGACACCAGATTTTTATAGATATGTATAAATAATAAATAAATTGGTTGGAAATAAAAAAATAAAAATTTGTCTCGAAATTAAAAAAAAAAAATTAAAAAAAATAACTTGAAATTAAAAATTGTATTTAAAAAAAATCATATCAAATTTTCGTGGGGGCCCCTACTCGTCGGGGGCCCTAGGCCATGGCCTAGTCCGGCCTAATATGCAATTCAGCACTGATCTCACCTCTTGTACTGCTGTTAGATCACTTTTATATTTAACTAATTCATTTAGTAGAACTTTTAATCTGCCAGGTTGATACAGTGTCCTTACAATCCAAGAAAAAATTCGTAGGTCATGGTCCTTGATACGATATCCGGGTCTTCGTTGTGTAGTCAATCCTATCCGTCCAGTAGGACCTGTAAGTTTACAGAAGTACTAAAATAAGCGCTTACTAGTCCTACCCCTTTCTAGTAAGTGCTCTTTTCAGTACTTCTGTCAGCTTACAAGTCCCACTGGGGTACCTATTACAAAAAACGAAAACAAATGAGTCATTGGGCCAATTCTCACTTGTTTGGATCTAATTCTGGACTACACCTTACCATCTGCCTTCTCTTGTAATGGGTTATATAAGGGCTCATCAAACACCAAGAAAACAAGGGGAACCCCTTACCAGATGACTACTTATTTCAGTGCTAATTCGGTAAGGCCTTCCTAGAATTCCTACTGGGGAGGCTCTGTTGTAGGTCTCTGTTGTGGCAATGTGGTAATGCCAGGACGGGTTGCCAGCCCGTCTCCGGGGTGCGGGAATATAGCGTCCCATGCTAGTCGGTTATCCAGTGGGCACCACGGGGAGCTGACAGTTCGATTTGAACCTTGGTCCTTACGTGGATGGGAAACCTTCGTTTTCCACATATTTTTATTTCGCTATGATGGGTGCAGCGCACCGGGCTCCAAGTAACTTATAAATATTAACGTAACACCATCAGTCATTTGAAATCCCTTCTGCACTATTTTAGTCTATTAGTATTTTTTTCTCTTTTGAATAGAGCGGAATTCCAAAGAGCGCGTGTTGTCAACTCCTGCTATTTTCATAACTATTTCAAACAATTTTTATCATGTTATGAGGAACGTACATTTCAAATTCAGACATTTAACAAAAAAAAAAACAAGAACATGAATTTATGTCATAACGCTTACCATGCCGCATGCCCCAATATGTGTGTTTTTTTTTGTGTAGGGATGTGATTTTTATTGCACAAGAGCAAAACTTTATCTTGCCAAGTTTCTGCTTTCTCGACATACCGCATGTCTGCCGTTGCTGTATGTCATACACAAAGGTTTAGTGATGCAGATGTCAATGAGATGCTACTCAATATGTCCCCGAAAGGTTTGACATCAGTAAAGATGCACGTGGGAGTGCAATCCAACTACGAGGCTTATTAAAGTTTGTGCTAGAGTTCGACTATTTCAATTTGCTAAAACGTGTGTGTTTTTGTTATTCGTTTACTAAATGAAACTTTCTTTAACTATTCCCATCTCAGGTGGACATATTTATAATTCATAGCTAGGCAGTAACAAACCTAATTTATATGTTTCTACAAAAATTCTCACCTTTAATAGTAACGTAAATACATATAAAACGTGAAATAGCTTTTCTGGGGGTTATCCAACTTTTTACATTTATCATTTTTTATCCTACATTTATATTATGAAGACTTGTAGGGTGAAAATTCATATCTTAAATTGTTAAGGGGGAGCTTTAACTCAATGTACTACCAGGAAAGCTAAGCTTTTTTTTGTGGCGACTTTGGAGAAATATTTAAATAATGCATGCAATAGGAATGAATTATGATTTAGAATATATTCATTTTTAGGTATATTTGATGTCGTTAAAAGGAACAAATTTGAAATGTCTTCTAGTTTTATTAAACACTGGTGCCTCTTATTGAATTAAATTTCCGGTAAATATTTAGAATAGCGGCTCCAGACTAAAATCGCTCCATCAAAATTTTCAGGTATTTAGAGTGATTTTTGAGTGCCTCAACAGTAGTTTCATGACGGGAGAGGCATATTAATACGCTTTTATTAGCTTCACTTGTAACTATGTAATAAAATTTTGAAAGTTAAATTTGACCCACTTCGCGATTTTCGATTGCGTTGAAATTTTGTTTAGTTGGATGACAATGCAATCTGTCTATTTTCTAAAAAAAATCCAAATGGCGGTTCCAAAATGGCGGGCGATTTTTGCAATTGTGCTCTTCGATTCTCTGACATGGGTATCGAATGAGAGGATGTGACAAGTAAAATACAATTAGCTGTGTGGTGTTATTCCAAATTTAAAATGGCGTCCAGCACATAATTGCGGAAGACCTGTAATAGACTAAAAAGTAAAAAATATAACCGACCAACTTCACATTGTACACACACTCGTAGTTGCCGTGATAATTACTATGTTACATCATGAGTTGAATAGTTGAGTTCAGGTTGAGTTGAAACTAAAACTGCACTACACGTTACAAAAAATCACAAACAAACCGCAGAGATACTACTGTCAACTAAATTCAACTACTTAACTACTGCCCCCATGCCTGTATGCATCATTTCAACTCAACCCTAGCTCAGTCGATCGTAGGTCAACTTATAACTCCTGTCTACATGTAGTTCGACTCGGGTTCGAATTAAGTTCAACTTATCATGAATAAGTATACTGATAGAAAAATTGTCTTGATTCCAGCAATTCGATAGTCTTCGTTTCGTTGTCTTGAGTAGAAACATTTTTCAGTCTTAACATGAGAATGCTGCCTCAGAGTAAGACACTAGAAATTCTTGAGCCAAGCAATTGTATTTCTTCGCTCAATACTTATATTTTTCTACCAAGATATGTCTTTTTCCAAATAAGATTTTTTAATTTTTTTACTCAAGAAACTACATATTTTTTATTCAAAACAAAATTTGTATTAAATAAAGACACGATGAAGTTTTAATTCGAGAATATTTATTGAGGCAATTCACTATTTTATTACCTTGAGTTGCTTAAATTTAAAAAATGAGTATCTCAAACTAAGAATTTTTTTTTCTCGCTTCAACTTTTGTCTTTATCCAAGACAATAAAACCAAGACTATGAGTATTGCTTATCCGAAGACAATTTTGTTTTCGTTATATCCAAAACATTATCGGTATATATCACGCTAGGACGCCCTCTTCTACTTATAAATTTCCTAAGGCACTGGATAAATCTGTCCGTAGACAATGAAGAAACCAACTCCAGATGAACAGCTCTATACACTGCGCATGTAAATAAGCAGATCCAGGCTTTCTCATACGTATTCTTCCCTTTTAATCTTACATATATAGGTCCCGCAAAGTCTATTCCAACGGCTTCAAACACTTTTGCATCACGGATCTGCAGGCAGCGGTGGCGTTTGTACTTGTAACCTGTTGGACGTATGTCTTTTACAAATTACACATTTCTTTAGGACTGACCTTATACTTCGTCGGCCTCCAAGAATCCAAAATCGCTTTCGTAATATTATCGTCATCGTGTTTACTCCAACATGAGATGAATTATTGTGTGTTTCTCGAATTAATCTTTCTACAACCGGATGCTTTGGATTTGGCTAGACGATTGGGTAGCAGAAATCCTTAATGAAATCACCATATGAAACCTTAGTCTTTAACCTAATTAATCCATCCTCATCCAAATATGGACATAAGTTCGTTAATTTGTTGTCTGTAATACCGGAAAAACATTCTTTTTGTATTAAATAGAATAATCTCTTCTCCGCCTTTTCAATTTCTTCAATGCTTGAGTCCACACACAGTCTCGAGTTTCTTGGTTAGTTAAGAAAAGAGTTATTCTTGAATCTCATAATCCATGCCATCAACCGTATAATTCGAGTGAACTTCGAAAAATAACGATGGTACCAATCTATATTCTCATCGACGCATGCCATCATTGTCGATATTACAGTCTTCTTCATTTCTCTATTTATTTCATCTTCATCAAACGTTATTGCTGGAGCAGGCCAGCATTCTCTTGTTTCTTTCAACCAAGAAGGTCCCCCCACCATTTAGATTCAGTCAATCTTCTCGCATTACAGCCTCTGGAAGGAAGATCGGCAGGATTATGCGTACCCGGCACGTAGCGCCATCGTTTTCCTGCAGACAATGTTCTTATTTCGTTGGCTCTATTTCTTACAAAAATGTCCCACTGCTCCTGTCGGTCAATCCAGCCCAATACGGTTGTCGAATCAGTCCAAAATCGGTCATCCATCGGCAAACTCAATTCTCTAATGACGCTATCATACAGTCTAACTCCAATATTAGCGGCCAATAGCTCCAAACGTGAAATCGTCATTATTTTCCCTTTTCTATTCAGGGGTGATATCCTTGATCTCGCCTGTATCAGCTGCACGTTAACTACCAACATTGTCTCAACTCTTAAAAATATTGCCGCTGCATAGGCCAATTTACTAGCGTCGCAAAATATATGTAGCGAATACTTAGCGAATCCACTCGTACCAAGGAACCATCTGGGAAATATCATTTGTTGTAAATATATCAATTCTCGTCGCCACTTCAAAAACTGCTTCTTAATTATGTAATCCACCTCTTGGTCCCACCCAACTTTCAAAAACCACATCTGTTGCAACAATAGCTTTGGAAGCAACATTATGGGACAACTGATTCCGGTAGGATCAAAGATTCGTTGGGCAGCTGAAAGGATTGTTCTTTTAGTTATTTTAATTGACGAGTCTAGTGAAAGATCAAAGTTCTTAAGATTCAATTCGAAGGTATCGCTTTGTTTATTCCAAAGGAGTCCCAATATTTGTGCATAATCGCTTCCGCTTTCATCACGCAGAGATCTATGTTGAGAATACTCCCAGCCTCTTAATTCAAATTTACCATTCGCCATAATGTCTGTTGCTTCTCGAATAACTAAAGAAGTTTTAGTTCTGACTCATTTTCTACACTATTCACACAATTATCTACATAAAAGCTAGTCAGAAGTTATTCAACCGTAGTAACATCATTTTCTGAACCTTTTTCTAATATATGGTTCAAATGATACTGTATAACGGAGCCTTATAGAAATAGACTACATGTTACACCGAACACTACACGTTTGTGTCTATATGTCTTCAATTGTCCTCTACTATCATACCAAAGAAATCTCAAAAAATCCCTGTCTCGATGAAAGATACCAATTTGAAGGAACGCCTTCTTTATGTCCGCAATAACACCAATCCGTTTCAATCGAAAGCGCATCAAAATTGCTGTTATTAATTCTATAAGATTCTCACCTTTCTCTAAACACATATTAATACTAGGACAATTTTTCTCCCTGGCTGATGCATCAAAGACAGGACGCAGTTTTGTCGTACTGTTTTCTTTTATTATATGGCGGTGTGGTGCGATAATGTGCGGTCAGATCCAATTCATCATCGGGGACTTCTTCAATAATTCCTTCCTGTTTCCATTCGTTTAGAACTGCGTCATAGATTTCGTAGAAACCGTCTGCTCGTAACTTCCTCATAGTAGAATTCAGTCTGCTCAATGCAATTTTTTAATTAGTTGGTAAAGGCACATGATCCTTCAACCAAGGGAGCTGAACCTCATATCTTCCCTCATTATCGCGTGTAACCGTATTGTGGAAATGTTTCACAGCTTCCAACTGTAGTTCTCTTTTCCTTTTCTGTTCAGATGGCTCTTCAATACCCAGTATTTCCAGACTCCACAAGTTTGATATATCATTTTCATTAACTATCAACGTCGATATAAGCATAGTAGTAGTCTCGTTTTTCTCTTCTGCTGGCGTGCGGCCCATTATTGTCCATCCCAACTTAGTTCTAATTGTGACAAGCCCAGAGGACAAAGCTTGTATGTGACCTGTATACAACTTTCCAGCCACATCGGCACCTATCAGAAGCTCAATTGGTCCGTCTTCGAAATCAGTTAGTTGAATATTGAAATTTTGCGCTTCTTGCAACCAAGGTCCTTGTCTTATATGCGGAATCTGAGTGCAAATCAACTGTTGATCAAGTACTTCGAAGTGGCAATGATAATTTCCATCTAAGCTGGACAAAAAAACCATAAAAACATTATGTCGGACTACCTCCGAATTAACACCACCAAATAATGAGTGTTGAATACATTCTTTTCTGATAGGGTCATATTTCATACAACTGGCTGTATCTTTCATTATGTACGATCTTTGTGATGCGGTATCAAAAATAGTCCTAACTACTGTCGGTTCTATTGCCTCTCAATCTGACTAATATCGTTTGTAGCATAACCTTTGACGTGCTTCCTAAATTAGTTAACGCATTATCAGATTGCACTTCAAACTGTACTGGACCATCTCTGGCAACTTGTTTCTCATCAAACTTCTTTATAGACCCGTTACAAATACATAAGTGTATTATGTTTTCCCTGACACAAACCACACCTTGTTTTATTCCAGCAACGGAATGATCTATGACCTATTTTAAAACAATTATAACAACATCCGTTCTTTTCTAAGATGGATTTTCGTTCCTTTAAATTCATTTTCTGTAATCTGGCACAATCACTGTTATTGTGTTTTCTTTGACAAAATACACAGTCATTACTGTTGCCATTGTCAGCTGTAAACAAACCAGTTGCAGTCGGGAAACTTCTACTGTAGTTACTATTAGCAATTGATTTTGCGTTTCTTCTACCCTTTTCACTATTTTGTGACGAAACGTTTTCGATGCCAAAACCCTCTAACGCTAATTTTACCTTCTGTTCATTTTCGTGTTCAGCTCGCAGAAAAGTCATCAAACTTTCGAGACGATGTTTTGACGTACTCTCTCCTATATTCAAACTTTCTCGGCCAGAATATGACGCAGTCGTCAGAACTGTGCCACTACGTTGCCAAGTACGCAAAATATCTTCGGGCAAACATGATTCCACAAGCGGCAGTAACATGGAGGAGCATTTTTCGGTACTTACTTCGAGTGTTTCCAAAGCTCTAAGGTGACATTCCAATTTATCGTACAATGTTGCTAACTGGGTCTTCTCTATTCTTAAAGTATTCCGAAGAACCAAACTTAATAAATCTCGGATATATACTTCTTATCAGCAGATCTTCTCGCCCAAATCTCTTCTTCAAGCACTCTAAGGCCTTACAATAGTTTTGCCCAGTAGCTGGAAAACTTTCCACCAAAACTCGAGCTCTAGATCCTTCTTTTGTTGCTTGTATTAAATATTGGAACTTGTCACCATCATCGATCGTTGTGTCTTCATCAATTCTTTTGAATTGGGACCAAAATTGAAGCCCATCTTTAATATCTCCACTAAACTTAATAAATTCCAGTTTTGGTAACTTTATCATTCGGCTACTGCGGTTCACTTCATCTTTTATATTTGGCGTTGAACAATCTTTTACCTCTTCACTTGTCTCCTCTGTAGAAAGGGCCCTTGCCTGTAGCATCTTCCATTTTAAGGCGTATTCATCTACAACATCCAGTTCTCGTTCTAATTCTTTTTCTTCCACCTTTTCTTGATCCAACATTTTTTGGAATATCGTTTGGTCAAGCAAATCTAGTTCTGCATATTTTGCTTCCAAAACTTCCTTCCAAATTTTAATTTGCTGAAAATCGCCTTTTCCCGAGGACAATTCTTCCTCCAATTTCTTTGATGTTTTCGTAAAACTTGTTCGAAGAACGCTACGCTGCTTTATATCCCTGTCCATCCTTCTGGTTTACGACCAGTGACGGTCGCCAAAATGTGGAAAATTATCTTTAATCCACGGTTTTATCGTTAACCCAAAATGTTTTCCTATCTGAAAATTATTCGTTAGTTATAAATAATTATTCAAACAAGAAAACCTTTTTGTTTTTTTTTTTATTTTTTCTTCGTATGCTCAATTCGATCAATACAAGACGACTCTTTGTGTATTTATTTTAAAATTACATCAAAAAGAAAAAAAACAGAGATTTCTATAATTTTGTTTTTACAAATCATATCTTCAGTAATCGTTGAAATAGTAATTTGCACCGAGTAGTTTTCTTTTTATAAATAACTGTTTACACATAGCTATATTCGAGTAAAAAGTTTGAAAGTTCTCACCAGTTGAAACAATCATTAAATTTTTATGCATTACGATTGGGCGTAATCTATAACAAATATAATAAATTTAAGTATATATTTATATCAAAATTAAATTAAGTTTTTCTCAAAAACTTTCCAATGGGCTTTTATTCCATCAAAAAGTAATGACTTCGTGTTCAAACATTTAAGCCACTTAATGATTTTTGCCTTATTTTTCTTATCTATTTTTACCATTTTTACGTTAATGTAATGAAAACTACCAAAAAATAAGCGAAAACTTCTAAATGCCGAACCACTTTGAAAGCAAACACAAAATTATGTATAAATATCCTTTTGAAACACATTTCGTATTATATTCCGAGAAAAATAAATAAAAAATGGAGGGGTGGGTGGCAAAACATTAGTCGTTTCAATTCATTCGTTACAAGTTTTAAATGGAAAAATTCAATGGAAAACTCGAAACAGATGACTTGAAACAACTTCTGTGTTGCCCACCCTAGAATTTCAAATACAATTCACACGAAAATTTGAATGAGTATAATTTTTATTAAACCAAGGATTGTAAATAACTGTTATGTATTTTTGACTAAATCAAATAGTAAATGTTGTCTGATCTGCATAAAATTTACACTGGATACTCAGAATAGCGAGTTCTACCCGGTGCACAGTGGCGATATTTTTGATATTTCACCCAAATTACTCTAGAGGTTGTAATTTTTAAGTTATTGACAAATTTTTTTTTTAAATGTTCATCTTGAATATACCTATCGATCCCTCTAGCCGGATTTTGAAATTTCATTTTCGTTTTTTTTTTTAATTTTTAACAAAAAGTCTCATTTTTTCTAAAAAAATACAATTTTTCTATTCAATTTACTCTAACGGGCCGAAAATTTGAGTTTCCGTACTCATGTTTTTTTTAAAATGTTCGTCTTTAAGTTAGCTATTAATCTGTCTAAATGAATTTTTGATATAGTTTTAGAAAGCCGTTAAAATTACTGTCAAATATCAATTCATTCAGTTCGAAATTTTTTGGTAGGGGTTTACATATATGAGAGATGTTCTTGAATAAGGCCCCAATCTACGCAGAATACCCCGCCTATGTGAAACGGTAAAAGTTAAAGCTTCAACCCACCAACTTCCAGAGTTATGTGTCGTCAAAGTTAAAATTTTGTTTTTTTCTTCACTAAAATTTCAACTTCAACCACCTTTTTCTCCAAAAAAAGTAGGTAATTGATATTTTTTTATTACAAAATTGGAAAGCTTGGACAATTTCCTATGAATAATGTTCAACAACTTTTATGCTACGGCCTATATTTTTGAAGCTATAAGCAATTTCAATGCTAAAAATGGCCTTATTTGGTACTTTTTCAGTTCCCTACAACCTGAGGTTTTGTCTAAAAATACCAAATAAGGCCATTTTCGCGGTGAAATATCAAAAATATCGCCACTGTGCGGTGGTGGGGTTACTTTTAAACTGTAGACTTATTATAAAACTTAAGTTTAATTTTAATTTTTTAAATAAAAAATAACAGTTATATTTAACTAAAAAAGTTTTAGGTCATTAAAAACACTTATTTTTGTTTTTTATTTGCAAAGTCTTTCAAAACTGTTATAAGAAGACTATTATTTTTAAAATCAAAAATAACTGTTAAAAAAGACTTTTATTTTTTTCTGTCTTGCATAAAAGTCTTTTCAGATTTTTATTTGTCCAGATTTTCTATAAAAGTCTTTGAAGACTTATATTTTTAAAATATAAAAATAAAAGTCTTTTGCTGAAAACAGATAAATAGTCCATTCAAAAGTTAAGAAAATCGAGCCCCAATGTTTTTTTTTTATTTATTTATTTATTTGCCAAACAAGGCACTTAACAAAAACAGTTACGGATAAAAAAATACATATTAACATTAATAAGGAACATTGCAGTATTTAATATTTAAATATTAAACTAAGATCTAGGTCTATAATGTTAGTTAGAAGAGGACAATAGGGAAATTAGTTTTCTTTTATAGGAACTTTTGTTAATTGAGGGAGAGAAACAGGACGCGTAGGAATTGAAGGTAATGCAGCACCTGTTAACGGGCTCGTTTCTAGCATATTCAGTGCGATGCGGGTACTCTTTAAGCAGTTTGGAATGTCCTGTTTGTCGAGTATCGTTAAATTTGATTGTGTCCGACAGGAACTGCACCTTGAGGTTATTGTTCAGGACATCCAGGGTAAAACAAGATATAAGCAATTTCCGTCTAAGGGATAGAGGCAAGAGATCAAGGATTTTGAGCCTGTCCTTATAGTGAGGAAGGTTGTGAAAATCCGAAGGATTATAGAGGTTCCTAAGCGCGAAAAGAAGGAACTTCTTTTGGACAGATTCTATTCGATTACTACTAATTTGAAATATAGGATCCCAGATCTGGCACGCATACTCAAGAATAGGACGGACCAATGAGCAAAACAAGGCTTTAGTAACCCAAACATTGTCGAATTCTTTAGCTCTTCTCTTGATAAAGCCCAACAGCTTGTTGGATCTAGCAATAATATTATCATAGTGTAAGTTAAAGTTTAACTTGCTGTCGAGGACAATGCCTAAATCAACAATGTGATCGACACGATCCAAAAATGAGGTGAAGAGGAAGTAGAATGAGTTGGGCGTGGCTCTGCAAAAAACTTGCAGGTAGACAGTCTAGACCGTGACCTTTATTGACCTCCAGATCTATAAGACCTGTCATTATATCTTCGGGCGATAAAGATATATTGTCTACTAGCTGGGACCCGGTGCGCCTACGCTGCACCCATAAGTCAATACTAAACAATAAAAACAATCCATTGACTTAATATTTTTCGAGATATGAATTTTACACAGATGAAATGCCTCAAAGAACATGGGTCTTGCGTCGGCCGCCATGAATCGGTATATTGAGTCTACTACATTGCTTATTGTATTCTACTTATCATACCCTTTAATTTGATACCCATTTTGATAGGGTTGTGAAGAAAGTGGTAATCCGGCCTCTTTAGACGGCCGCCATGGATCTAAAGATATATTTTGTATACTACATTGCTTATTGTATTCTACTTATCATACCCTTTCATTTGATACCCATGTCGAGGTGGTTGTGAAGAAAGTGGTACACCGCCCTCTTGAGACGGCCGCCATGGATCATTTTAGTTTCAATAGCGTCATGGCCTACCTACTTTTTGACAGCTGCGTAATTTTGAAATTTTCATTAAATGTAATGATTCAATTTAATGACAATTTTACATTTGTCAAACAATAGGTAGGCCATGAAGCTATTGAAACTAAAATGAAGTGAAAATTCCTAAAATTACCATTTTTTTGTTTTTTCAGGCAATTTTTTAAATTTTTCTCTCCGTAAGAACCATCCTCGTACTTCAACGAATATTCGAAAAAAAAAGTAGTCCAATAGGTCCAGCCGTTCTCGAGTTTTGCGCTTAGCAACACATTTAGCGATTCATTTTTATATTATAGATAAGGACCGCAGTTTCGGAATGCTCTCTTGGGACAGTGTGTGCAGTCGAAGAAATGGGGCAGAAGATTTCACTGAACCTGTCCGCGAACATGTTTGAAATTTCTTGGGGGAGAGAGGAGTGCGTGATACCGTTTGTCATTGTTGTCGGGTAGCCTGATGTTTTTCGCTTTAGGTTAACGAAATCAAAAAATTTTTTAGGATTACGTATGATATTTTCACCGACAGTCTTTGCATAGGTAGTATAGGCCTCCCGTGACATATGATTAAATTCTGAGGCTAACCTGGCGTATTCAGATTTCTACTCAGCACTAACATTGTTGTTATTTTTCACTACGCGGTACAATTTATTTCTCCTATTACGAAGGGACCGAGTGTTTTTGTCAAGCCATGGCTCCGTCAATTTATCCCTTTTTTTATTTTGGGTACGAATCTGCCAATGGTGTTAAAGATAACATCGTAGAATCTAGTAACTAGCTCGTCAATATCATCACCATCAAGTAGATCCTCCCAGTTAATAAGGGATAATTCAGTGCTAATACTAACATTATCGGCATTCTTAAAATCGAAGACTACAGAGTTGTTATAGGAGGCGAGAAAATCAGTTATTGTAGAACTGAGCTCGACGACCCACGCGGAATGATGTGTAGTGTTATTAAATAGATTCTCCTCTTCAGAAGCGGGAAGCACGTTCAAATCCTCATAGAGGTTAGTGAAGATTAAATCCAACCATTTCCCATTTGAATTTGGTTGGCTAATTACCTGTTGCAAGTCGTTGCTGTAAAGATTGTCGATAAACTTTATATCGACGGGGTTTGATACATTAATCGGAAGTAAATAACTGTCTTCCTCGTCACGAATAAAAGATATATTAGGCCGATTAAAATCACCTATGATTAATATAACTTTGCTATCGTTGGATATTTCATCTATTATATGAATCACATTATCATAATAGATTCGTCGGAGTTTGGAGGTAAGTAAAAAGAATCGATGGCAATGTATTTATTTCCGAACTTTACTCGTACTAAAATATGTTCGAAGGTTTGAGACGATGTAGTCGCGATAAGTTCACTATTTAAGGGGTCTCTAACAGCTATGAGGACACCACCTCCTCTTGAGAGACCGGTAGATATATAATCTCTATCGCATCTATAAATGGACCAGCTGCCATGCAAGATCTCCTCGTTAAGGAAGGAGTCATTCAACCAAGTCTCGGTTAACACCAGTACATTGAAGTCACAGGATTTGGAGTCGATAAAAAGATCCTTCAGTTTGCCTCTCATCCCACTGCAGTTATGATAGAAGAGTCTTAAGTTATCGGAAGATGTTAGTTTTGAATGACGGGCTGGGAGATGGTTAGAATTTCGGGGGGAAGCTAGTTAAGGACGATAATATCTATTTGATTCGTCCCGACTCCTTTGAAGTTGGGAGATATGTTTTGCTCTGACATGGGACCCATATGCAGAGAGGTCCTTGCTAACTTGCTGAGGGGAAATTTGGAATTGTTCATAGAAATTTGTAAAGAGTTCTAGGAGGGCATTACGTTCAGTAGGTAGGCCCTCTTGCTGAATAGAAATAATTAGACTAGTCCTGGTCTTACCATTAATGCAAGTTGAATCTGGTTTGTTGTGCATGTAAGCCAGGAATAGGCGAACATCATCAAAGATCCTCTTTTCTCGCAAGCGTGAAAGCAAATATCTCTTATCTTCGGAGTCAGCAGATATAATGGTATTTTTTACCACCGGGGGTTGTAGAGGATTCAAGAAAGGCGACTTGGATCTTACCGAAGAATCCGATGACATTTGCTGTGGCGGGGTTGGTTGAGGTTGAGCATCGCAGATGTCAGCGTAGGAACGGCCGCCAACAATAATGTGACTTCGCGCGAAATTCGGGTAATTAGTGGTTGGGAGTGGATCATTAGTAACGTTAGTGCTCTTAGTTTTTCTGATGGTGGTTGGAAGTAGATTTTTTGTATTAGTATTCTTGGTTAGTGAGTTAGTAGTTGGAAATGAATTATTAGTAGTGTTAGTGTATATTTTGTTAGGTTTTACTTTAGGGCTACTCTTAGATTTACTTAGCCTATCTATCCATCGGTGTAAAATTAAGTTCTTCCATGTAAAGATCTCTGCCTCATTCTGGAACAACCAATCGTATCTAGAGGGCAAAGCCAATTTGAAGCTCCTGGGTTTACTGGGCTTCTTATTTCGATGACTGACTTCTTCGCAGTTCGATATATCAATCGAGAAGTCAGTTTTAAACAGCGAAATTACCCAAGATGAGTTGAATCGTGGTTGCACGCCCTTGAGGAAATAATAGGACACGTTTTCGTTGGTGCCCGAGACATTTACTGTCCTGACGTTACTTATGCCGCTGCACATGGGGGCACGCTGTTTCTTTCTATTGCTGCGCCCGGAAGTTTTCGGTGTCTGTTGATTTTTGTTGTTGATCCTTTCCAGCCGGGCATCCCATTCTCCCTGAGACCAAGTCGTGCCGAACTTATTAATCGTGCGCTCCGGCAGATGAAGCGGTGGTAGATTAGTCGGCGAATTTTCCGAAATAGATATCTAAGGTCCGCTGGTGGAGGCCGTTGATTGGGGACCTCAGAGTGGGGTCGCTGATCACGAAAATAGGAGTCCCGCAGTCCTAAAACATGGGCGTCACCCTTAAAAATAAAATAAAATCTCCTTTTTAGGGTTTTTTCGCGATTATTTCGATAATAATGAAAACTACACTTTTTTTAATATTTATTTGCCAAGGTGGTTAATTTGTACTAAATCAACGCGAACTTTATGATAAGGGGTGATCCTAAAGGGTTGAAACCACCCTTAAATCGGCTACAAATAAAAAAAATTGTAATTTTTTTTTTCAAGTTTATGCTTCAAATTCGATTGTGAGCGTACTGTCAGGCAAAACTAAATTATTTTCAACCCTTAAGGGATTAAAACAACCCCTACAATTATAAAAATCAACTTTATATAAAAAAATGTGCAAACATTATTGTCTTTTGCTTTTTGCTTGAAATTTGGATCAATAGGTATTATCAGCCAGAAATTTATTATTTTCAACTAAAACTACCCCTGCATTAAAATTGTAATTGAAAAAAATTGAAATTTATTGTTTTGCATTAAAATTTATTTATTTTATTGTTGATGAAATATTATTAAAACATTTCGAAAATTTATTTTAACCCTCTTCTTAATGAAGTTAAACCACCCGTAAATAAAACCAATTTAAATTTTTTTAATGAATTTTTTGAATGTACTATACACCAAGGCACCACCAAAGATCCCGAAGGTCTTTACTGCCATTTAAACCTTTAGATGAATGAAACTAAAGGTGCGGGCCCAATGAACGCCGTGCCGCCGAGCTCGCTTTGAAAGTTCAAATGAACCTTCTGTTTCCATATGGCAGTGCGCCAAATGAAAAAGGCGAGCACGGCGAAACGCGGCGAACGTAGCTTCGATTTGGGAAATGTTCAAATTGAAGGGCGCGCGGTCGCTTTGACAGTTATCAATTCCCAGCTGTTTTATATTTACAGAGAAAAGCCCGCGTTTCTGATAAATTATTAAAAGAAAAATTTAAGTTAGTGCATTTATTTATTAAAATTTAACGATTGGAGTAATTTAGTTAATTTAAATTAATTTTTTCAGTTAAATTCCGCAGACTGTATACAACCTATTCAAAATTTCCAACTTCACTTTTCACTCCCACTGATATTACACAATTTTGAGCTTTTATAATTATATAAATATAACACAGATAACAAAAATGCATTTTAATTTTTACGTTCTAATTGACGTTAACAATAGAAAACAGTTATTTGTCAAAACTTTCATTGGGCTCGGGTTTACCGAGCTCGCCCCGTATAGTCCAAAATGTCAAGGCGAGCGTAGTAGGCGCGGCGTTCATTGGGCCCGCACCTTAATCCTTTAGATTGTTCATAAAAATCTGAATTTCTAAAAATAAATAAGGCAAAAAATGTCAACAACAGAAGAGTGTGAAATTTTTTTTATTAGAAAATACCTGCCTAAATGTCATTGTAAAAAAACGGAGCACCCCATTATTCAGAAGTAACTCAAATACTTTAGGGTACATTATTTCCAATTATTGTGTGATTGTCGTTTTTACCCTGCATTTTGACTTTACTTAAAGATTCCACGAAGAGAAATATGTACTATTTCTGAATGTATTTTTGATTTTTTTCCGATTTACTGGTAGTTTAACTCCTTTAAAAAAGGTTTAAAGTTAAATTTTCCAAATGTTTCAAAGATTAAAAATGGAAAATAAAATTTTACTGCAAAACAATAAATTTCAATTTTTTTCAATTACAATTTCAATGCAGGGGTAGTTTTACCCCCTTAAGGTTTGAAAATAATAAATTTTTTGCTGATAATACCTATTGAACCAAATTTCAAGCAAAAAAACAAAAATGTTTGCAAATTTTTTTATATAAAGTTGATTTTTATAATTATAGGAGTAGTTTTAACCCCTTAAGGGTTGAAAATAATTTAGTATTGCCTGACAATATGCCCACAATCGAATTTGAAGCATAAATTTGAAAAAAAAATTTCCATTTTTTCTATTTGTAGCCGATTTAGGGGTGGTTTCAACCCTTTAGGATCACCCCTTATCATAAAGTTCGCGTTGATTTAGTACAAACCTTCGCAAATAAATATTAGTGTATTTCATTGCATTAGTTTTCATTATAATCGAAATAATCGCGAAAAACCCCTAAAAAGGGGTGTTTTTTTTTGGATTTTTAAGGGTGACGCTCATGTTTTAGGACCGCGGGACTCCGATTTTCGTGATCAGCGACTGCAAAGACCATTAGGGTTTGATTTTCTTAACGTTTTGAATGGACTATTTATCTGTTTTCAGCAAAAGACTTTTATTTTTATATTTTAAGACTTTTATAGAAAAACTGGAAAAATTAAAATCTGAAAAGACGAGTCTTTTTTAACAGTTATTTTTGATTTTAAAAATAAAAGTCCATTTTAATTATTATTTCGAACAGGAAAAAACAAATATCTTTAATAACAGTTTTAAAAGATTTAAAACAATACTAGGCAAAAATTAGAGTTAAAAATAACTTTTATTATTTTTGGTAAAATTTAACTGTTACTGTTGTCTTAAATCATATACATGTCTCAAAATTATTATTATTTTCTGATTTTTTCGATATAAGTTATAACAGTTACGATTCCTGTTTTAAACTAATTTTAAGCAATAATACGATGGCACAATCGTATAATACGTAAATATACAAAAATGCAAAAAATATGCAAATATGCTAAAAAATTCAAATATGCAAATTGTATGCAAATATGTAAAATATGCAAAAAAATTATTAAATTTAAGTTGTAAATACCATAAAATAACCTTATTAATAGTTTTGACATAAAGAACAGTATAAATAATAAATATCTATGCATTTGCATATAATCCGCTCTCTATTAATAACTTTAAGATAGCTTACTTATAATGTACGGGGAATGCATTTCTTTGTTCTATGAATTACATGTGATTTGCTGGGTAGTTCCTAAATCGATTTCCATATTCCTTTGCCTGGGTCGTTGCCGTTGAGTCCGCCATGCTTGAGGCATACTTTGAGGATTGATGGTCGGTGGGTTTTCACAGTCAGCCTGCCGCCTAACCCCAAACATGTCAAGACCAGTCAAGTATTTGCTTCGTTTTGAGGCCTGAAGCACTCGCCTTTCACACTCCTCCTTCTGTTACTTTTACATATATACACAAGAGTATCCATAGGTTTGTAATGTCAAATTCTTCTAAGAAGTGGATGTAGGATTCGGTAGCGTAGCTACCTAGCGTAGATCTTAGATCGTATTAGCACATGGCGTTGCTCAGGACTTATATCTGGTACACCAAGGCACCACCAAAGATACCGGAGGTCTTTACTGCTATTAAACTAATCCTTTAGATATTTCATAAAAATCTGAATTTCTCATTTCAAAATTCCTTCCTCACATTTTTTTGAAATTATTACAGTTACGCTTTTTTTATTTAAAATAATTTAAAAAATATTACACAAATTAATTATACCCGAAGCTGAAAACTGCAAGGTTAAAAACCCATAAATCTCTCAGCACACACCCGGAATATGAATAGTCCATAATTCTTGAGACTGAGTCTCTCTAGTCTTGCTGTAACCCCCAAAGCCCCCTTCTCAGGTTTTTAACCACGGAAAAGTATACATGAAATATGATACTGTCTCAGTTGTCCTTAATGGGGGAAATCTTTCCCTCTATGAAAGCTACAGAAATTTATGAAATTGGATGCAGCAAAACATTCAAATATTTTCGCCTAATGTCGAACTCTCCAGTTTCATGAAACACACTGTGATGGCATGGCTGATTCCCGGTGTCTGCCTTGGAGCTTCTTTTATTTATCTTTTAAGATTCCCATAAAAAATTTTGTTTTGTTTTGAATTTTAAGTTGCTGTCGTTTTCGTGGAAAAGCAAGGATTTTCATGTACCCTACATTAAAGACTTAATACAAAGGTTCAATTTGAGTGCGTGCGTGTAATATAACCGCGAAATAAGAAATTTAAAATGTGCGCAATAACACAGTGTGTGTGTTTTAAGGTTTTATGTAGGATTATCTAGGATACGATTATCGGTTGAAGATAATATGAGGGGTGAAGAAAATTCCTAAGAAGTATGATAAAAGTTAAAACAAGGTCGCTTTTGTTTAGTAAACAGAAATTATGGAGGGTATTTTGTACAATGTATCGAGAATCACCTTTTTTATAGATAGAATGTAGAGTAGAACATGGAGACAATTGAGTTTGCAGTTTTTAAACAATAGAACCTCCTTTCTCTACAGCGTTTTAAGAACTATGGCGGACAGCTGGTGACGAAAGATTAATGCAACTAGCCATCATCTGATAGATTCTGACCCAACGTCTTAAAAGATTTTCATCGATAAACATTGAAACACCATGATTTTTTGAGATCAGTAATATGATACTAATATCTACCTACACGATTATGGTCTCTTAACATATAAAAAATTTATATTTAAAATATTACTGCAATAATCTATATTGACTGAGACTTGGACCTTCAAAGCACTTAAGAAATTGCAAACCATGATTGTATTCAATAAAGCGTCAAGCACAAGATGATTAAGGCCCGTAGCTAGAATTTACCGCTCAGTCCTTTTTAACAGTCGGTGGTTTTATATCGAAAAGATAGTAGATAGAACAGTAAAGGAACTACCAGCGCCAACACGAGGGTTTATCCCACCTCCAGCTCCGATTCAATGCTGTCTCGAGAGAACATTGATTACCGTGATGGAATAGGAGAATACTTATGGGCTTTTAACTGGGAATTGATATACAGAGAAAAGACAGGGAAATGTTATCTAGGCGGGACAAGTGAAAAGACAAAGACCCATCTCGAGAAGTGGAATAAAACCAACAATACTGCCATGGTACTCCCACCGTTAAGTGTTCTTTTCACTCAATCGACAGAGTTATCTGTTGAAGTGTACAGGTGTCTCATAGAGGTTGACTCCAACATATCAACTAGCCCCGAAGATATTCCCCTCTCCGGACTCTTGCAGACTAGGAAATGTTCAGCGTAGACCGAAAAAAATGTGACTCTCCCCCTCTACTACCACCTAATAGTAATCACGTCGCGTCTTTGCGCAATTCTGGATGCGTCGTGGGGACGTACCATAATGGAAACAAAAAGCATATAGAATATCTTTAAACTACTACTTATCTACTACTTATTCCAGTTGTTGCAGCCTTTGCTAATAGGGCTCTCCTCCAGTTGTAGATTCTCGTTTTCTCGTCGCAAGGTATGGCCAACCCAATTCCATTTCCTTCGCCTGATTTGTTTGTCTATCCTTTTTTGGCCGGCATGGCGCCATTGTTCTTCATTTGAAATTCTATCTAGCCAGCGGATTTTTTGGATACGATGCAGGCATCTGATGATGAACACTTGCAGGAACCCTGTTATGAGCTGTGTGACTTTCCACGTTTCGCAACCGTACAAAAGAACTGCCTTAACGTTGGAGTTGAACAGCCGCAATTTGGTGTTAGTTGATATCTCCGTTGATCTCCATATGCGGGACAGGCATGCATATGCGCCTCGTGCTTTATTTTGGAACTTACGTCTTTTTCTGCACTACCATTTTCGGTAATAATGCTACCGAGGTAGCAGAATTTATTTACCAGTTCCACGTCACGGTTATTCAGCGCTGTCCGTTCAATGGTGCTTGCATTTATCCGCATTTCTTTAGTTTTAGTCGGATTTAGCCTTAAGCCTGCTGGACTACTTTCTGTTGCCAAATTGTTTTTGAGGTACTGGTGTCTATGGGCTAGCAAACAGATATCCGCCATTGTAAACCGCCTGTTCTACTATCTAGAGCGCCGACAAGGATGTCGTTTATTATTATTAGAAATTATAATGCCGAAAGTAGGCATCCTTGTCGTACTCCTGAACTCACCTCATAGCTGTCGGGCAATTTTCCGTTGTAAGGAACTCCGCATTCTGGATTGTTTTAGAGGGCTTTTATCAATTCTATTGTTTTACCAGGCAGTCCACGTTGACGACCGAATCGACTTTAAATTAAGTAATCATTTAGATAAAAATGAGCTTTTAAAACGAACTAAAAAGTATAAAACAATTTCGCTTTGCGATTTTGAACCTCATACATATTTCTATCACCATACAGATAGTCCTGAAAATTTGTGATTGTGAATTTGTAAGAGCTCTGAAAATATTTGCAAGATGTAAAACGAGAAAAGGTATAGGGGGGTATGCTATAAATGGGGGTATTCAGACGGTGCACATTCATGGCAAGTAAAACCGGTTTTATAGATGAGAGAGGGAAGGGAGCGGAAGAACTTAACGAGACATTTTTCACGCAAAAGCAAACGCGTGAAAACTTACACACATATAAAATGTTACTTCTATCGTTTGTTTTCTTTAGCTCTGTTTTTGTCTAACAAGTGAATTTTATTTAAAATACATTTAAACGTTCCTGTAAAGCTTTCAAATGTTCTAAACACAATTACGCCCCGTGTGTGTTCCGAGGGGTTGAATAAAACCGGTTTTGCTCAGCACACTTATGGCAGCGTCTGAATAGCCCCAATAATAGTAAGGAGTGTAGAGTAACTGGGTTGAGAAATCATTCTCATCAATCACCCACCTTGAGTTAACCTTACCCCCCACAAAATTTAAATCCGTTAGTTGAAGATATCTGCCTGCTAAGAAATACAGAAATAACACAAAATCGTCGAAGTATATTTATGTGCGTGTATCCGAAGGTGATGAATTACTGAGTTTCCATGCGGAGTTTACCCTTGGTTAACTCAGAGTAAGCGCCCATGGAAACGGGGGTTGAGTAAAGTTTCCACCAAACGCGTCGCATTAACCCGGGTTTTGCATATGTGTTTGTTTAAGTGCAAGTGTAAATGTTAAGTTATTCTATATCTACGACAGGGGACTCCATACGTGCATTACTGTGTTTCCATGAACCGAGATAGAGTTTTCGTTGAGTAAACCCATTCCCTCAAGTTAACTCGATGCTGTTTCCATGACCGCTCTGGTCGAAAGTGACAGATAAATAATATTACATAGCGTCGCCGTTGGCATATGTGCAGTAAAGGATATTCAATCACACACATATGCAGAACTCGGCTGTACCGGACTGATTAACGAAACTTTACTCAACCACGTTCCACTTTGAAAAATCCCATGGTAAACTGGCTCCATGTGGGCATTCTCAATGCTGAACTTTGCGATTCCTCCTACCAAATCTTTCGGAGGGATCGTCACACTGACTCGGAAACTCGTGGGGGTGGCGTACTTGTTGCTTGTAGAAGCCATCCCAATTGCACTCCAATTTCGCTTCCTAGTTTCTCTAACCACCTTGACGTCGAGCTTGTTGCTCTTAAAATCTCCCTTTCTAAAATGAATCTCTTCCTGCTGTGCTGCTATATCCCACCAGATATGTTAAGCACCCTTGACGATGGAGGTAATAACCTCTATGATATTCTCACCATTTGTGTTGACCACATTCTGACTTTGATGAACACTAATGATGAGCTACTTCTTCTAGGCGATTTCAATTTACCCAATATCCAGTGGGTATATGTTGGCGACGACTATAACTACCTTCCTGAAGGCAGCCTTAACTCTAAGGAATCGTGTTTTCCCGATTCCTTTTTCTCACTTGGCTTGAGTCAAATGAGCGGTGTGACTAATGTATTAGGAAGGCAGTTGGATCTTATATTCTTTACTGACTCAGCCAACATGACTGTTGAACCCAGTCCAATAGTCATGTCCACTGTTGACGATTACCACCCTCCTATCTTGCTCAATTACTCCTTGTCCGGAGGTGGTAACCTATTTCTTTAACTTTAAGGCTGGCCGCACACGTACGATTTCTGTGTTCGGTTTCCGAATTCGGTTTCCGTACTCGGACAACCGAATGCAGGCATTTCATACAAATAATTCTACTTACCGCACACGTTCTTAAATATTCCGTTCGGAAACCATTCCTGATATTCGGTTCGGAAGCCAGGACTTGCGTTCGGAATATCCGAACGGAAAAAACCGAATGGCGTAATCCCGAACGCAGCGCTCACATACATTTTTGCTTAACCGGCGCACACGTCAGGAAATTTCCATTCGGAACCGCGCCAGTGCTGTCCCGAGTACATTTTATATTTTGTTGTATTTTGTGGCAGTATTTTTTGTCGATCCGTCAATTTTTATCGATTCCTAATACAAAAAACCGAACATCTGCGCTAAGCTCACGGAATCCCGAGTCGGGATTCCGAATTCGGAAACCGAACACGGAAACCGTACGTGTGCGGCCAGCCTAAAAAGGCTAAGGCTGGCCGCACACTGGATACGAATTTGTATCGTACGTAAACGTACGTTATTAAACGTCCGCACAGAGTGCGCACATTGATTGCGTTTTTCTCCGTTTAAATGCTCGTATTCACTGTGACCTGTGACATCGTCGTAATGAATAATTTATATTTGCTAGATAGTTCTTCGCTGATTCGAAGACTGCGACGGCGTCCAATAGCCATCATGGGAGCATATTTAACAAGAGATGAATTTTTTGAATTCTATTATATTATGGCAGACCTAAATAATGAGCTCAACGAAACCTTTGAATATATTCTACTCGTCAGGTCTTGCGTTGATGGCCCCGTAAGTGATATGTTGAATCACTTTGATCCCATTTGTGACCACACACCAAATTAATTAATTTTTCCATATTAATATTAGGGTTTTAACGTACGAAGGCATAAAAAATCCGGGCATGTTGGGATTGATTTCGGATGTCGGAAGTATACGCACGTATGCGTACGACTAGATCGCACCTAGTGTGCGAGGTGCCATAGTACTCGGAGTATCGGGATTGTTCTGACGAATTCGTACGTGCTCGTACGAGACAAATTCGTACGAAAACGTATCCAGTGTGCGGCCAGCCTAACTTTAATGAGCTGTCATCTAAACTTGCCATGGTAATAAATTATTTAGATTGATTATCTATAAGTAGATGCGTAATCATGGGACCTGCGACGATGGCGGGCGTTGGTGTTTGGCGGCGCTGGCATCTGTTTTCTTTTTGCGGTTTGTTCTTTCGGTGAAACTTGCAACATTTTTAAGCTTTGGTTTGGAGTTTCGATAATATATAGGTAATAAAAAAGCTGAGGGTTATCGATGATGTAAATAAAGAATACATAAGAAGGTATTTTCTTGGAACATTAAAATGAAGTTGAATTTATTTTGGCTGGGGCGCGGTGCCGTATACAAATTTGAGATATCGAATCTCATGATTTTTCATTTTTCGGACTTTATGATTTTATGAGAATTATTTGCATTAGTTAGCGAAAAGTCCATTTGCAACGCAAAGGAATGGGAAAGGCAGGGGTGTCGAAACACCGATTTGAAACTATTTCTCTTCATGTTTTTTTGGAGGCTGATTATGAAAATCAGCAGGAAATTTTTTGGACTGTAATAAAATATGTTTGTTACCCTTAAAAATGTAAGGATAAGGATAATTATAATAATCAAATTAAAAGCACTCTTTTCTATATTTATTTGCGAAGGTGGTTGATTTATATTTAATCTTATCAAGCATTAAGGGGATAAAACTACCCTTTAATTGAAGTAATATTTTAAAAATAAACTTTATACAGCAGCTGTTGCTACCGGATTGCAGGTTGCCTGCTTGGTATTGTTAAGAAGAAATAAATCATTTTCAACCACCCCTAGATACAGGTTATATTTGAAAAATGATTCAAATATATTTATGTGTTTAAATTTTATTTTTGATGAAATAATATCAAAAAAAAAAAAATTGGAAAATTTATTCTAACCTCCTTTTCAATGCGGTGAATCCACACTTGAATCAAACCAAAATCAAAAAAAAAAAAAAACTTGAAAAAAGTTGCACTCCTTTTGAACAAATTTTCCAAAATAACTCTTGTACTACTAGTCCATTATTTCATTTGTCATGTTATGGTTCATTGTCTTCCAATAAGATTAGTACAAGGCAGGAATAGGTTAACCGTTATGAGCGTTGGGAGGGGGAATTGGCGAATAATTTTGGATGTTGTAGGAGCTCGGAAATCATCATTGCGCTCCTTTAATCCCTCATGGGACATAGGGCGGAAACAGTTGCCCTCCAGCGGACTCTGTTTTGCGCGACAGCTCTCAGCTCCGACCAGGATCTCCCAGTTAGTTGGTGCGGCTTCTGCTAGTAGGGTTCTCCTCCACATTGTTCTAGGTCTTCCTACTCGACGGGATCCTTGCCGATTCCAGTTAAGGGCCTGTTTGGCTAGATTTTCTTTTTCGCGTCGCAAGGTGTGGCCAACCCAATTCCATTTCCTTCGCCTAATTTAAAGATGTGAGGATGAATATTAACAAAACCAGTTAATACTAAGTAAAGCCAGTTTATAGTATACTTCAGCCTGTCAGTCCCTGTTTTTCTGTCGAATTTAAATTTTTTAAAGAAGGATTCAATTGTTTTACAGTTCGAGGATATTTATGTGGATCTATCATTATAGCCAAGGTCCTAAATCCAAAGCAATGCCTGAATGCGAATGGATCTTTATGATTGAAAGCCGTGGATTAGGCCTACTAAGGACACCACGATATTAAAAAAAACGCGCTCTTTACTCGACCTCTTAGGTGATGTGGAAGAGAGGCACAAGACTTATTATATTTATAAAACACGATTCCTGTTGCGTTATAAATTTTACATATCGTTTTTAAACACAACAACAAAAACTCCGAAAATTTTGTCTCAAAGAACGGCAGGCGCAATCGTAAGTATCCCAATTCATGCGATTGCTATATGAATTCAAAAGTTCAATGTACATAAGCAGCGAAACCGATAGACAGCTTATATATATGCACTTTGAAAGCTCTTGAGTCTCAGTTTTAACATGGATTTTTGAAATCAGTGTAAGTAAAGCCATCTATGTCCAAAAACCGCCAACAAGGTTACGCATCTACTTATATATAATCAATGGTATTTACTGATTCCAGAAACTTCTTCAAAATTTTAACTGCGGTTTGCAACATGTTTGCGTCATTCTTTCATCAATCTTTCTCACCTGCAGACTTTCAGCCTGACGACAATAATTTTCGTCACATTATTCCTAACCGAGAGGCTTAGTTTTTACCTCTCTCAATTGCCGTTGCCGATATCGTGAAACATATTAAGTCCTGTGTGGAGATTCTCCAGTCTCCACTGAAAATCCTTTTTCTAAAATCCCTGGATGAAGAGTACTTCCCCACTCTTTGGAAGAATTCGTTCTTAAGTCCTATTCACAAAAGTGGTTGCAAGAGCGAAATTATAGGCCAGTTGCGAAGTTGTCTGCTATACCGAAACTTTTTGAATCAATTATCTATTCTACACTCGTTCCTATCTACAAGAGGCTGGTCTCAACGAATCAACATGGTTTTCTCGCAGCTCGTTCCACCACCACCAATCTTCTTGAGTTCACTGCTCATGCTGTCGAAGGCTTCGTTTCCGGTTGTCAAACTGATTGTGTTTACACTGATTTTAGTAAGGCATTCGACAAGCTCTCCCATTCCATTATTATTCTCAAATTAAGAATGTTAGGCTTTCCGCAAGCCCTTCTAGTATGGTTCCAGTCTTACTTAACTGACCGGAGCTACCAAGTTCTGTATTTACTGCGCCATGCGGTGTTTCAAATAAAACAATTGAAACTTTAGCTCGAACTAATTTATTGCACAATAAAACTTTATAACTACTAATGTTATTTGCACTACAATGTATTTTGATCTGTTTGTTTTCTAATGACAAAATTTTGGAGTAGAACTCGGGTATCGCGATCTGATTTCGAGGAACCTTTATAAGCGAGTGAGTAAATGGAGATGCCGGAAATTGGCTGTCCCGATATACACGATCGGGACGGAACGGGAGACGAGTAGATCACTGAACTTTAATGAAACTCGATGAAGTGTTCCGACTGATCGTTTTGATCGTGTCGGAAGTTGTTGTGTGATATTGCGCAAAGTTTGGTAATTAAACTTTACGCGGTCACTACAGTTCTTTTTCGTGGATCCAAATCGGTAACCATTGAAGCGACATCCGGTGTCCCTCAAGGAAGTCATCCTGGCCCTCTCCTCTTTATCTTATCAGTTGATGACACTGTTCCCTTACTAAGGCACTGTAGAATATTGGAGGATTGCAAACTTTTGCAATTTGACCTTGATACCTTTTACTATTGGTGTGCTAACAACAACCTGGTTCTTAATATTGGTAAATGTGAAGTCATGACTTTTAGTAGGAGATGTGATCCTATAATTTTTAACTACACCCTTTCTGATGAGGGTATCCCTCGTGTTAATTTTGTTAAAGATCTCGGGATTAGATTTGATATTAAGCTGGATTTCTCCGCTCATATCAACTACATCTCTTCCAGAGGTAGTTTAATCCTGGGTTTTATAAAAAGGTGGTCTAAAGAATTTAATAACCCGTTGGTTGCTAAACACTTATATATTTCTCTTTTCAGACCATTACTTGAATATGCGTCCCAGGTTTGGTCTCCTCCCTATTCTTCGCATGTTAGAACTATTGAATCGGTTCAAGGTAGGTTTGTTCGATTCGCACTGAATCATCTTCCTTGGGAAAACCCAATAGTTCTTCCATCATATGAATCCCGGCTTAAGTTACTCAACTTAAGCTCTCTTCATAAGTGTCGTGAGGTGGCTGATGTTGTATTTGTTCATCAGCTACTTAATGGAAAGGTCGAGTCAGGTTTTCTAGGTCGCCGTGCGTCGTTTAGAGAGAGTCGTTATAATCTGAGAGGTCCACCTCTTTTACAAATCAACTCCTCTAATACGAATTACGGCAGATTTGACACTGTAAACCGCATGTTCATTAATGTTAACAATAATATTAATGTCTTTAGCGTGAGCATTAGTAAAGATGTCCTTAAAAGGAGTCTTTTAAATCTCACGTGAACACCTATGTTTCCTGTTGCTTGCGTGGGTTATTATATTAATTTGGATTTTTTTTTAATTTACTGATTTTTTTTAATTTACTAATTTTTATGTTTGCATGTTTAGTTGTGAGCCTCATCTCAGCGCTTGGTTGTGCTGAGTAGGTAAATCTTTCTTGGCCCAGCTAAGAAGTGCGCCTTCTGTATTAGAAGGGTTAACTCTATTACTAAAAAAATACACAGTAGTGAACGTAAGGGGACTATCCTCGCGGCTAATTGTGTTGTATTTTAAACAAACTACTGAGTCAGTCAAACAAAATATTCAGGCCATTTCTAAACTAAGCTGGAATTTTCTTACATCGGTGGTAGCATAAACTCTGCTGTAACGGAGAGGAATTTCGAAATTAAAATGTTTGCTACTATCTAAAAAAATTCCAGCGTAGTTCAGAATTGGCCTGAATTCCTTGTTTGACTGTAGTTATAATAGTTACCCTTCCAACTCAGAAGGTGGACTTCTCAGCAGGACAAAGATTGTTATACTCTTATTTCATATAATACTTTATTAATTCATGAACATAACTTTTTAGAACAAAACGTGATTTCTTTTGCAGTCCCGCAAATCCGGCAGATCCACGGGTTTGTTGACTTCGATCTCGCGGGATTGCAGGATTGAGATTTTGATGCGGGATTGGATTCCCTAATTACGATCGTAGGTTACAGTGGCCTAGGGGTCAAATCATGTGGCAGTTACATTTCTGCACAGTCGGTTATCGATCGCCAACAAGTTATTCCAGCCTCACGGATGGTCTCTCAACTCTCCTATCGGGATTCTTGTATACCACCTGCTGTAATTATGGGAGAATTCAATATAATAAGCTGACGGAATACAGTAGCTTCGCGGTATTTAGCCACAACCCGAAAGGGAAATCAATTGGATGCCATTTGTCGTGGATAATTTTAAGAAGCTACAGTGCGTACATAACACGCTTAAGCTTACTCAGTTTTGAGATTTTTTATCATCTACTTTTTTATTTGCTTTAGAGAAATATATTAGCAGAACAAGCTATTCCTGCAACTAAGTATTCTCATTGCAACAAAAATTAACCACAATATTAAATTCAAAGAAATTCACTAGTGTGTGTGTGTCAACCCAACCCAATCTAACCCAAAATTAAAATTAAACGAAAATTAGTTTGTTCAATTTTTAACAATTGTTTCTCAGTGGTAAATCCTTTTACACTAAAAGATTTGTTTATGTAAGCCGCCTTTTATCCAAGCCCGTAAATCTTTCGTTTTCTCGCACACATAAAAGGAGATCTAAAATTAGAGCACATCTATAAGTACAGAAGCTATTGATTAAAGGGGAATCGGTTTACGTCTGCAAGTCTACTAAAAAACGGGACAATGTCAGCACCACGACAGGCTAATCGTGCAGGCCTAACAATAAATGGGTTTCATCCTTTTCATTCAAGGAGAAAATCGAAACTTGAACAGGAATAAAGAGGCCTGTATAGTGCAGATCCAATCTTGGTGCAGTTGATTGTTGAAGCCTCCTGGAAAAGTTGCTCGATATAAGCCGATGCAAGGATGATATTCTTAAAGTAGGCTCATGCACTTTTGCAATGAAATTTAAAATTAATTTTCTTTGATATCGGCTATGTTAAGGGCGATTAATAACCTTGCATGAGGTAATATGGCATTAATGTTGGTAATCTCTTTACAGATTCTTTTTTTTAATTGCGGTTTTAGGATGTACGGTTTGCTCAGAGGTTTAGCCAAAGTAAACACGTATTGTTTTAAGACGATAGTGGGTATATTATCGGGTCCAGTGGATTTGTTGGCATTGAGCTCCTTCAGGCACCTGTACACCTCGCGAGTTCTGAAGAATAGCTGTCCATTGAATGGACCTTATGCTCGGAAACAAAGGGGAAACACATCAGTTTCGGGTAAAGAAGAATTTGAAGCGAACAAAGATGCTAATAAGTTGCCCTTGGATTTGCTGTCTGTTTTCACCTTTTCATCGTGGATGAATGAAGGAGTTGTGGATGTAGTGAAATTCTTCTTGATGGAACTTACCAAGGACCAGAAGTTTTTGCTACCAGAAGTTGCATTAAAGAGTTTACTTTCCGTTTTTGGTTCGGAAACACTGGTCCCAGTCAGCGAATTGGAAATTATGAATAAGACCCAGCCAATTGGGCTTCCCAAAATTTTTTTTTTTTTTTTTTTTATGTGAAAGACTAGAGTCACAGGAAACGCCCTTTATACTGTGTCGACAATCTATTTTCTTCATATAGAGTGCAATGTCGAACAGCAGCTCTAGTCGGGGAAGAAAGAAACTGTCACAACCTGCCAGCGATATTTTGCAGTCCACCTACTCCCAACCATTACTGGCGACTTTGTCATCGGGGCATCGAGAAATAACTCGCTGGAGTGTTATGCCTCCTGAAACGAGTTGAATCTCATCAACCAACCGATGACATGCGCTTTGGTGAAGCGGGGAAGGGCTAACTAAGGCTATGACAGAAGGAATCAGGAATGTAAAGAGGGAAGAAGAAAGAAGGAAAGTTATGTAGGTGGGAAAGTGGAAAAGGCGAGGACCGTGGGGCTGGCCGGGATTCGAACCCGGGACCTCTGGGATAGTAGCCAGACGCCTTACTCCCTAGGCTACCGAGGCCCCCTAAATGCCATACAGTTCTTCTGACTGGCTTAGGACGGGCGGGAAATTTGAATGAGGGGCATGCGCTGAATAAGCAAAGGTCTGAATTGCCGAGAGGTGAATCAACTTCGATGGAGTAACGCGCTGGATCGGATGAGAAGTAAGAAAAAGATCAAGGAGATAGGTTCCTTGATCAGCAACATCAGGGACTCTAGTGGGACCCAATTTGATGTGAATTATTGGTGGCTGCATGGTGGCTGCAGAGTTTGGCGTCCTTGCCAGTAACACTGGTGCCATTTGAGTAAGTCAGCCCGTTTACGAAGCAAATATTGATCTCACCGCAACGATGATTTCACACTCAGGATTGGACGACAAAAATCCCGAGATTTGTTCGGAAATATTATCAAATGATGAAGATGGAGGCTTCGTAACTTATGTTGAGACTTCTGTATAGGAAGCAGAAGAATATGACATGGCTTCGGAAGATGATTTTAATCCAAAGATAGTTAAATTCTGACGACTCTAACTATAGATGGCAATACCCCTATGAGGCGAGAGATTGTGCACTAAACTGTACCCCGATACCTACATAGGAATGACCTAAGTCAATATCGGGTGATATTTGGGTTTCACTAAGTGCGAAAATTGGAGGTTTAAAATTGAATAAATGGCACTCAACAAACGAGAAATTCGCATTAAGTCCACGAATGTTAAGAAGTCAATAACAAAGCTTGACTTGCAATGGGACTTCGGTTGAGCGGGCTCAATAGCCACATTTTCAGGGATATTTCACGACCTTACATTCGCCGCAACCATCAGGGTCGATAAAATTTGTCCTCGTTAAAGTGCTAAACCTTTTGAAACGGGGCAAATTTCATGGATTTTAGCTGCGATACCTGCACATTCAAGAGAGTGTAGGGAGCAAGAGTACTAAGTCATTTCAGAGTGGCAACATGGCAGGCACATCCAGGTGTGTGCTCAGACTTGTATTAATAAGGCTCCAAATAGCTCTAACATTGTTATTTTCTCGGACAGTCAAGCTGCCCTGCTGGCCATTAAATCTCACAGGGTGTCATCAAAGACTGTCCTGGATTGTCTCCTATCTCTGAAATCCCTCAGCAGGAATAACAGTGTCACGCTGATGTGGATTCCGGGCCACGACGGTCACATTGGTAATGAAATTGCTGACAGCCTGGCTAGAGTAGGGGGAAACTCATCAACTATCGGCTCGGAACCTTTCTGTAGCTTAGCAAGCTGTCGCGTAAAAATGGCCATCAAAAATTGGATGGACCAGCTGTTTCTTCATAGCTGGACAAGGACCCAGGGTGCTCGTCAAGCTAAAATATTCATGCAAATCGATAAAGCTAAAGTGGGCAAAAGTCGCGATAGAGATTTGAGACAGGAACCCTTTATCTGTTTTAGGCTATTTTAGAAGCTTTCACCTTGATGGTTTTTAAAACGGGGATAGTTCAACAGACCAAACAAAATAGGTGGCAGTGCTCCCCAAGGAGGCACCCCTTAACAAGAAATAAAAATATACTATTGAAGGGTGATGTGGCCTTCGCGTTATACTGCGTTAGTTTTTTTTCTCTGATTTTCTTTTAGTTTTTAATTTTTCACGCTTTTTTGGTTTTTTTGCTTTATTGTTTTTTTTTTAGTCGAGGCGGTTTTCAGGGACCGGATCAACGCACGTCCGCTCACTTTGCTAGCCTAGCCCAAACTCTGATATGATGGACAAGTGTGCGGAGGGCCTTACGGTATTCCGACTTTTGCATTACCTGATCGAGCGGTGATCGAGCCGAGAAGTCGGCTTCCTTCCTTTATTATGTTTACAGGTGATGGCAGGATTGAGGGCAGAGATTATTTTGTAAAGAAGGAAGGCAAGAAAGAAGGAAAATTATCTAGGTCAACAAAATTAAAAAGACATCACGGACTTTAACTCCTAGGCTACTTCCGAGGTCGGCTACCTTTTCTTATTATGTAGGTGCGCGAAATAGGATTTTACTCAAGACGAAGTCCAAAAAAAGAATTTTCCATTTACAATATTTATTTATATCTGATCACATTGAAAATCAACTTAAGACTAAATCCAGAAATTACTTATTTTATAATTACAATTTTAATAAATTTGTTGGTTTCCGGCCTGATTGAAGGCTCTAAGAATTTCGTCTGGGTTATTGCTAATGGTTTTCCGTTCGTTGTTTTCATTTATTGCAATATTCCAATAACTTGGTGGCTCTTGTAAATTATTTGGAGCAACTGTGCGATGAGGTTGTAATTTGAGAAAAGGTGAATGCTGAAGCTTTGGTGTGAATTGGGCGCATGAATGTTGGAGGTCATCATGTTAAGGCGGGAGCCGTAACTCGCGCACCGGATCTGGATTTAATTCTTAAGGGCGCAATACGATCAAAAATCGGGGTGAAGTTATTGTTTGATATTTAAGCACACAGGAACTTACACCAAAGTTCTTTCTGGAATCATTGTTGCCGCTGTAGCGTTTGGTCACTGATTGTTTGGAGATAAACATATGTAGCAAAGCAACATGTTCCATATCGTCACCCTTATGCCAGAAGTGTAAATCTGCAGTTTTTAGTTACTGCTAAGATCTAAAAATATAGTCTCTAAAAATCAGATTTTTTTTTCTTTCGTGTTGTAGGCTTTACACTCTTTCGTTATATCACTGGATAAATCACATTCGTACTTCTGGCATGGCATCTTTTTACCATTTTGGATTACAAAACCCTATTAGCGCGAAAGTGAAAAATTTGCACTTTCGCGTCTCTGGCATAAGGGTGACGATATATCAACCTAGGACTGAGTATCTACATATATCATCTGAACTCATCTACCATTTTCAAACTCGCTCCTGATTTAGTTACAATTTCCTGACATGAGGTGGCGTATTTTATATCGACTCTTCGCTTCGGTGAAGCGGTAAAAAACCTTTCTTCTCTCTCGCAGCTTATCCGCGTATTCCGCTGGTCATCTGCTGTTTACTATATTGTGAGCGCTATCTCTATTTCATCCTTCCTTGCCTAGAATTCTTTCAACAGTCCTTGGCGGTAGAGTCGTTTCCCACATCTCCCATGCAGGAAGCTCTTTCAGAATAGCTAGTAGCTATCGGAATAGATGCAGCAGTAGATATTAATAAATGTCATTTTACTTAATTTTTTTATGTGATAAATTCAAGCTTAGGAATCACCCTTTTTACTACATGTCTGTCATGTCGTTCAAGCCATGGTCAGTGTCTAGTTGGAAGCTTTATTTGAAGGATAAAGGAGAAAGGTTAGGTTAGGGATCTGGAGGGTGCGTGAGTAGATGTCGATGAACCTTGCGTTTGAACTCTAAGATATTGTATGAGTTTGGAAACACCGACTGCGGACTAAACAAGAAAACACTACATTCGTGTGAGAAATTAATGAAAAAAGTCATTAAATAATTTAATAAAATTTATTACGGTAAAAAAATTGGGGGGTAAAAATAAAATATGCCCCCCCCCCCTCTAAAAAGTTTCTAGATCCGCCCTTGCTACTAAAACGTAATATGCCCGAAGAGGAGGGCTGTAGCGTATGGGGGTGAGCTGAGTTGGCTAGTCTTGCGTTGCGGGAAAAAAGTTGCCGTGTAGGCAGGAGGTTTCTGATTTCAGTGGAACAGTCGCTATGGTAATAGCGGTAAAATTTGCTAAGGGCTGCTACATTCCTACGATGGCTTAAAGGGTCGATGGAGGAGCAAAGAGTGCTATCGCCAATGAGTTTGATGGCGCGGCTATGCACCTTATCCAGCCAAGCACCCGTTTAGAGTTTAGATAACAGAGCGGGATGCCATACTCTGTCGAAAACCTTGGATATATCTATTCTAGAGCAACAAAATCAGATTCACCGAAGCGATGAATGTTTTGGTTGAGAGCCTCGGTGGTGACGTATCAGCTTCGGGTAGTAATAAATGGAGGGATTGCGGAAGACGTAAAATTCTTCTTGATGGAAGTTATCAACGACCAGAAGTTTTTGCTGCCTACGCGAGTATTGAGGATATTACTGCGCATCTTGTCGTCAAATGACGTTTTGACTTTCCTGATTATGGAATTACAAGAGTTTCTCGATTTCATATATTCACGCCGAAGTGTGTCGTCTGGGGAACATTTGTACGCTCTATAGGCGGCTTCCTTAGCTTTAATTGCGTTCTTACACTCCCCATTAAACTATCTATTTGGCCTAGGCTTTATAGACTTGGTAGAATGAGGAATGAACAAACACATTCCTGCCCGTATTATTTTATTTTTGGCATAGTTCGCACTGGTACTGCGGAAACACAAATTCCAGTCAGTGGCTTGGAAAAAGCGAGTAAGACCCAACCAGTTGGCTTTCCCATAGTGCCAGAATTTCTTTTGGTAACCGTGCCGGTTGCAGTGGAGGATGGATATGGGTTTGTGGTCCGAGTTGTCAAGGGGTGAGCTCACCTCGACGGAATATCGAGTTGGATGCGAAGTAAGAAATAGGTGGAACAGATGAGCTCCGTGACCTGAAACATCCGGAACTCGTGTGGGACAATTCACGATTTGGTGCAGATTATTTAAGTCTGCAAAGATCTCGGCGTCTTTGCCAGAAACACTGGTGCCATTCGAGTAATTTAGCCAATCGGTATTATGAATGCTAAAATCACCCGCAACAATGATTTCACACTCCGGATGGGAAAGTAAAAATCCGGAGATTCGTTATGATATAGCATCGAAGGCTAACGTCGAGGCTTCATTACTTATATTAGGACTTCTGTATAGAAAACAGAAGAATATGAAGGGGCTACGAAGAATTATTTTAACCCATATGTACTTAATTAAAGTCAGAAGATATACTATTGCCCACCTTCTGGAGAGCCACGTTATTCCTAACATACATACAACACCCCTATGTCAGAGAAATTGTGTACTAAGCTATACCTAGTCACATGAAATCGATCAAATCAGAATCGGTGACTTGAGTCTCACTTAGTGCGAGAATGGCCGGGGCATGGATATGAAGGTGGCACATCACGTGTGAAAAGTTCGAAATGAGACCCCTAATATTGAAAAAAAAAAAAAAAAATAGACAAATTTTTGTTTCGGGGCCTCTCTGGCGCACGGTCCATGACCTCATTTGTGGCTGACTCCGCCGGCGATGCAACCATCGGGGCTAACGGAAACAATCCTATTGCAGTGTTATGCCTGCTAAAACAAGACGATTCCTACATATCAGCTGGCCGATAAGTGCTCGCCGGCGATGTCTAGCTCGGAGTGCGGGGAAGTGAAAAAACGGAAAAAACTTACTTGTCGTCCGTCAGTATAATTTTAAAGCCCCGGGTGGTGATCTTCGCTATATATTTTTTGAATCCACTGCACTAGTTTTTAGTTATTGAGCACTTTTTAATTTATTTTTAATATTGTAATTGTATTGATGGAGAAGTATTTTGACGATTTAAAACAGAAACCGGGATATTTTTTGGAGTGTGAAGGCGGTTGGAGTGGACTGACGACAACACACGACCGCACTCACTGCAGGCTCAGTCCAGACTTAATACCAAGTTGTGGAAACATCAACTGAGCAAGAATAATGGCAGTCCCGGCAATAAGTGCAATTGTAAGCTTTCAACTGCAATTGAAATAGGACTTTAGTTATTAGAACTATTTGCTAAACTATTTTAACCGAAATAACAGAACTGTGGACATACATATTTTTTGGCAGCCCTGAAAAAAAATTAAAAATCATGCCTAATTGAAGAGAAACTCAACTCAACTTCTGAACATGTTAAAGGTGCAATATCCAGTTGTTGAAAAAAAAAAAAAAAGAAATTGTAGGTTAATAAATATATATAAATATATTCTGATTTTTTATAACGGCTTAAACTAAATCGAATCCAACTTGCAGACCATTTTGTAGTTCCCAGCAAAGCGCAAATACTAAAACCAACTTATTTCTATAAATCTCGTTATCTGAAGACTCCACATTTTTCTCTCCAGAATTGTGCTCTTTAAGCGAAGTCTGAGTCTATTCTACTAGAAAGAAGGATACTCGCATTTTCATCGCTTGATAAAACTGTCAGGCTGTGTGCGCCCAAGAATTTTCACCACAAATTTTCATTTATTGCATTTTCACGGAGAACGCGAACAGCATGATAAAATTTTGAAGGATTTTATTTCGTTAGACACGTCACATGCACAGACGCCTCAAGGATAGAACATTTACACATTTGCGGAAGCACAAGAAAGCCAAAACAGATTGTTTACAACTTTTAGATCCTGTACAGCTGTGCACATGATTTTCTCGCCTGCAAATCAAGGCTGCAGGATGAATTGGACTTATTGTCATAAAAAAGAGGATTATTAGGTTATGTGAGGAAGGTGAGTCGTAAATTGAGTACAAATAGTTACTACCACTAAACAAGCATGGAACAAGGTAAAACTCAGCCAAGGATTCATGAGATGCAGAGAATAAGATATAAATTGCGCCCTTATAAAGCACTTTTATCGCTGGCGCCTTCCTTAGTTGGGGTGGAACTGGGTTTACTCTCGTATTTATTAACAGCAAATTCCACTTAATAATTACCATCAGTTTTTAAATAAACACAAGCAGATATATAACGAGAATCAGTATAGTCTTCGGAGTGTCTAATATAAGCAATATTTGATCCTTTTAAAGGATATTACTAATACCCAAAGGGAATATTCATAACATTTCCGTAAGTTTGCTAAAGAAACTTCATTTTACATTCAAACGACTTATTCACGTTTTATGTAAATACTCTCTTTAAGGATAACCGCTTTTAATGTTTATTTTTCCTCAATTTCCTTTTCACTAGGGAAATTGAAAATAATTCAAAAATAATAGCAAAGTGGAAATTTCTCATCTGCACATTCAGGCATCAGTATTTCCCATGTTGTTTCGACTTATCGCTATGTGAATCCCCTCCTTGTAGGATTGGGCATAATCCTTCAATATTCCATAAGTTTGTAATATTTTAATACGTATTTTTCTGCACATGCGATGATTTATAGAAATCTCTGTACTGAATTAAAGGGGATATTGAATAGTGTTTTACCAGTAGCGAAATGGGGGGAAATGGGGGAGGGGGGATGTCCCAAGAGCTCTATGATTTATGGATTATTTTAGTTCTGAAGAAATCATCAATTGAACTAGGAAATTTACCTCTATACAGGGTGTATCAGTTAAAATGTCGAAACGCCTGGCTATGGATAGGTCTTGCAAAAATTCGTTTGGTTAGGGGGACGCGGGGTGGGTGGGTTAATCATAACGGTTTAGCCGCTAGGGCGTTTAGAAACTTTTGGTAGAGGTTTACATATTACTTTTGTAACTATTATATTATTTTTGTAACTCTATAAGATATTTTCATGAATAAAGCAGCCATCTACGCTGAATACTCCCACCTATCTAAAACTGTAAAAGTGAAGAGGTCAACCCACCAACGTCCAGAGTTACTACTACTAGTACAAAGGGTGAATCCTAATCGGTAGGTTAAGGGTTATGGGGGTTCGAAGGGGTCTTGAAGAAGGTGGCGATGAACCCTGCATTTAAACTCTTGAATGTTGTAGGAGCTCGGAAATACCGACTGCGAGAGATTATTCCACAGTCAAGTTGTTCTATTTAAAAACAAATTCATATCTTGTTGAGTGCGTGAAAGGGGAGGTTGATGGTAGAGGGAATGAGACGAGTGGGCTAATCTGGTGTTGCGATTATAAGATTGGCGTGGAGGCAGGAGAGCGTTTATTTCGGAGGAACAGTCACTATGATAGTAGCGATAAAATTTTGTTAGTGCTGCTACATTCCTACTGTGGCTCAAGGGGTCGACGGTGGAGCAGGCGGTGTCGTCATCAAATAATTGAAGTGCCTTTTTTTGCACCTTATCGAACCATGCCAAGGTGGTTATTGGAGCGCCGCCCCAAACGAGGGAGTTGTATTCGAGGAGAGGCCGAATGTAGGATTTATAAATAACAGCATGGGACGATGGCTGGAGGAGAAACTTGCATCTCTTAAGAAATCCCAAGCACTGGGATGCTTGTTTGGCGATTTGGAATATGTGGTCATTCCATCGCAAGTCTTTGGCTAATGTGACGCCTAAGATGTGTAGGGATGGGTCGGCCATTAGTTCAACTTCATCCACTGTCAGGGATGGTGAGGTGTTGAGCTTTTTTTTTTTGAAATAAGATAGTACTTGGTTTTGGTGGAGTTGAATTCGACACGATTCTTCTTTCCCCACTCTAGAATGCGTTTAATGTCATTATTAATAGAATTGGACATTAATTTACGATCATCAAGACAGGATCTGGCATGAGTCTGTCTTGTATCGTAGCTGTAAGAGTAACGCAGGGTACCGTCGTCAGCGAATCTGAGCAGTGGGTTGGAGGGGATTGAAAGTAGGTCATTTATAAAGATAAGAAATAGGGCCGGTGATAAAATTGAGCCTTGGGGGACCCCCGCAGAGATAGGGTGGGGTTCAGATTTGATGCCATCCAATACTACCTTAATTGAACGGCCGGAAAGTAAACTCTCAATCCACTTCTGTAAAAGTGAGTCGATTCCAATAGCTTTGAGTTTAGATAACAAGGCTAAGTGTCAAACTCTATCAAAAGCCTTGGAGATATCCAAAGCAACCAGACTGGAGTCACCTGATCCATGCAAACTTCGGCTGAGGTGTTCTGTAAGACAGACTAAAAGATCGCCAGTGGATCTTTTTTGCCGGAAGCCATACTGTCTGTCGTTTATGAGTAGGTTGGATTCTAGATATCCCAAAAGTTTTTTGTTGATTATCGTCTCCATTGTTTTGGAGAGAATAGAAGTTATTACTATTGGGCGGTAGTTGGAGGAAAGGCTGGAGTCACCTTTTTTCGGTATTGGCTGAACATGTGCAAGTTTCCAAGAGTCTGGATAGACTCCGGATCCGCAAGCGTATGATAGGGCAAAAAGTTTGCGCAGAGGTTTAGCCAAAGGTGAGGCGCATTGTTTTAAGACGATAGGGTCCAGGGTATATTATCGGGTACAGTGGATTTTTTGTCATCTAGCTCCTTGAGGCACCTGTACACCTCGCGAGTTCTGAAGAAAACCCTGTCCAGTAAATGAGCGCTGTGCTCGAAAACCGGGGGTAGCATATCAGTTTGGGGTAAAGAAGAATTAGAAGAAAACAGAGATTCTAATAAATCGGCCTTCGATTTTCTGTCTGTTATCACCTTCTCATCGTGGATGAATGAAGCAGTTGTGGATGTAGTGAAATTCTTCTTAATGGAGCTTACCAAGGACCAGAAGTTCTTGCTACCAGAGGTTCTATTAAGCAGTTTACTTCTCAGCTTGTTGTCAAATGAATTTTTGACATTCCTGATGGTGACTTTACAGGAATTTCTTAGTTTTATATACTCTACACGGAGCGATTCACTCGGGGAGCTCTTGTAAGCTCGAAAGGCGGCTTCTTTATTTCTGATTGCATTCATACACTCCTGATTAAACCATCCGTTGGGCCTAGCCTTCACAGATTTAGTAGTATGAGGAATGAACAAATGCATTCCTGCCTGTATGATCCTAGAGATACGGATAGCGGCAGAGTTGACGGACGTTTTTGTTTCGGAAACACAGGTTGCAGTCAGTAGATTGGAAAAAATTAATAAGCCCCAGCCAATTGACCTTCCCATAATGCCATACAGTTCTTTTAACTGGTTTGGGAGGGGTGGGAAATTCGATAGTTAAAATCTGAATTCGTGTTTGAATATATAATATTTTATAATAAGCCACGTCATCCCTAACAAAGATGGCAATACCCCTATGGGGGGAGAGATTGTGCACTAAAGTGTGCCCCGATACCTGGTAATGACCTAAGTCATTATCGGGTGATATTTGGTTTCACTAAGTGCGGAGATTGAGGGTTTATTAGTCGATAAGTGGCACTCAATAAAAGAGAAATTCGCATGAAGTCCACGAATGTTACAAAAGTCAATAACAACTCTTGACTTGTAACGGGACTTCGGTTGCGCGGGCTCAATCAGTCAAAGTGTTATGCCTTTTGAGACGGGGCAAATTTTACCGACCGACAGATTTTAGCCGCGGCACCTGCAGGACCGAGATGCGAGAGACCCTACCCTCTCTCTAGCAACGGTACTTCCTTGCGCCGTTCGTTTGACCGGTCGTGTCTAGTGAAGGGTGATGGGCCTTCGCGTTAGAATGCGCTTGTTTTTCATGACACTGCTTTTTTTTATTGTGTGTTTTTTGTGCATGTTTTTTAGTCTTTATTTTTCCACATTTTTTTTTTCTTTTTTACAGTTGACACCCTCAGAGCAAAAGCGGGCTAAAATAACAAAGAGAGCGAAAACGGTTCGGGGTTTTTTTTTAGCGCAAAAGAGGAATATCTTCGTATTCTTAGAGTAAAAATGGTATAACTATACTTCAGCGCAAAAACGGTGTATCAAAAAACCGAGAGCAAAAGCGGGTTAACTTTTTACTCCGCTTTTGCTCTTAATGAAAACTTATACCGCTTTTGCGCTGAACAAAAATTTAAATCGCTTTTGCTCTCAATAAACGCGTCAAAATTGTTTTCATCAGGGTTGAAAACGCTGCTTTAGATTTTATTTTTTGAATTCTGCTTTTTCTCCCTTGTAACGTAATATAGAAAGTTCGCCGTCGTCTGGTCCCAAGCCCAGGGTGTGAAAGGAGGCGGGTACTCGATCTGCTGAATTGACCAGAATCGGGAAACCGAAGAAACAGGGCAAGAGACCGTATTTTTCGAAGCGGCACCGACAGCAGCGTATCCATTGCTGGGACCTCCCGCTCGGCCGAAAATACTGTGGAAGAAGATGCTCGCCCTTTCACGCCAACTAACTATTCCTATTGAAACCCACCTGTTTTACTATCTAAAGCGCCGCCAAGGATATAGTTTAGTTTATTACTATAACAAAGAGTAACGGCGAAAGTAAACATCCTTGCCGTACTCCTGAGTTTATCTCAAAGGTTTCGGTTAATTTTAACTATATTAACACATTTTTGCTATTTTTGAAATTTTCGTTTTTGAATACCTCCGGTTACCCGATCACCTTGAAATTTTGCACACAGCTTCAGCTCCGATGACAATGCAATATGGTATACTCATTACACCGTTAGATCCATGGCGGAGGTCTCCAGAGGACGGCTTACTGTTTTCTTCACGGAAGACAATGCAATATGGTATATACCTTTAGATCCATGGAGGCCGTCTCAGTAGGGCGTGTTGAAATACTCTTCACAACCCCTTCGACATGGGTATCAAATGAAAGGATATGACAAGTATAACACCATAACCAATATAGTATGCTCAATATATCGTTTGGTCCATGGCGGCCATCTCTAGAGGGCGGATTACCATTTTCTTCACTGCCCCCGAAACATGGGTATCAAATGAAATGGTATGATAAGTAGAACACCATAAGAAATATAGTATACTCAATTTATCGTTTGGTCCATCGCGGCCATCTCAAGAGGGCGAGTTACCATTTTCTTCACAACCCCTTCGACATGGGTATCAAATGAAAGAGTATCATAAGTAGAATACCATAAGCAATATAGTATACTTAATATTTCGTTTGGTCCATTGCGGCCATCTCAGGAGGGCGAATTACCATTTTCTTCCACAACCCCCTCGACATGGGTATCAAATGAAAGGGCATCATAAGTCGAATGCAATGAGCTATGTCTTTAGATCCATGGCGGTCTCCTCAGGAATGCTGGTTACCATTCTCTTCAGAACCCTTTCGACATGGATATCAAATGAAAGCGTATGCGTAGTATGCTCAATATATTGTTTGGTCTATGGCGACCATCTCAACAGGGCGGATTACCATTTTGTTCACAACACCCGAAACATGGCATTCACATGAAATGGTGTAATAAGTAAAACACCATAAGCAATAAAGGGTACTCAATTTATCGTTTGGTCCATGGCGGCCATCTCAAGAGAGCGGATTAACATTTTCTTCACAACCACCGCGACGTGGGTACTACAGGAAAGGGTGTGATAAGTAGAATACAATAAGCTATATGATGGCATCATTATAAATTTAACTTGGCGGCTAACATAAACTGGTGGATTGCCTAACTTTACAACAACCTCGAAATGGGAATCAAATGAAAGGACATGCCATGTAGAACAAAATAAGCTATGTGACGTAATTCAAAATTTAATATGCACACCAGTTACATAATGGAAATTAATACGGTAAATTATTTAAAGTAAAATAAAAGATAAAAGTTTCAGATAATGAAATATAATTTATTGATGTTATTTTAAACGAAAAAACGTGGGGGTCATGCTATAGACAATAGTAGGAGTGTAGAGTAGCTGGGTTGAGAAGTCATTCGCATCAATCATGTATGCGCCCCACGTTTTTTCGTTTAAAATCTTACAAATATTTTCAAAGCTATTACAAAAACACAATCACAAATTTTCAGGACTATCTGTATGGGGTTAGGAATATGTTTGCGGTTCTAAATCTGTATGGGGCTAGGAGAAATTATTTTATTCTTTTTAGCTCGTTATAAAAACGTGCTATATTAAAAAGTTTTTTTTTTATCTAATAATTATTTTCCGTTCAGTCATGTCTTTATTGTGTAGTTAGAAATTGGCCTTTAATTATTAAAAAAATTCAATTTTATTTAATATTTGGATTTCACAATTTCAGTTTCAAAATGAGTGCTCTTTTCATTTTAATATTATTAAGTTTCTTTTTTGACAATAATATCTCCAATTCTTCAGTTTTATGTTTGCAATTCTGAATTTTTGAACAAATTTAAATTTTTTTTACAAAATACAAAAATTACTAAGTAAAAAAGTAAATTGAAAAAAATCATAAATTGCAAACATTATAAAAATTGAAGTTAGTAATAAAGATAAAAGATAAACATGTGAAAAATTTACATATGTCAGGAATGTAAAAATCCCCAAATATGTAGTCAAAATGGGAAAATGGCAAAAACTTAAAACTTATCAGGGTGTTTCTCACCAAAGTGGTAAAATCGCTGTCCTTGGCAAATATTACGTAAACTATGGTGAGAAATATTTATATTTCTGCAAATTTCAATTTATAACTATCTAAACTATAGTATACAATATAGAAAATATCTCACTTAAAAACCTATATGGTTTCAATAACGTATTTTTTAGGTCTAAAAACAGTCCCCTAGCCGGTCCCCAAACCAAAATATTTTCTATTGAGTTCATTAATTGAACTAATATTTTAAAAACAATTAACTTATATAACAGAATCTAATCAATATGAAATGATATGCTATTAGACTCTAATATCAATTTATTTAAACTATTTTTTGATTAGTTTAATTTAACCTAAAGTTGGTCCCCGAATTTCATGAACAGTCCCCTGCCAAAGTTTCGAGTTACGCATCAGGCCATCTACAGTAAAGACAGACTTGTTAATGGGCGTAACGAAACGTGAACGACATGAAATTAGCTTTGTTACCCCCAAAAGTAGCTATACCTCATTTTGTTTAGTGTTACAAGAGTTAGAGGGGCACATGCGCGTATCGGTACGCAACATTCGACAGTCCTCTGCTAAGTGTTATTTTTCTTTTTTTAAAGTGTTCCAGTTTTCTCTATTGTGCATAGTTTTAAATAAGATGGCTTATATTGTTTCTATATAACAAAATAAAGTCATAATGAAGGAATTTTATGGTACCGTACCAATTACACAAATTAAACAGTCCCCTGCCAACAGTCCCCGTCAACAGTCCCCCGCTACATACAGAAACAGGAGACTGTTTCATTTATTAGGGCACTGTTATTGTACTTTTGCCTTTGTTTTAGGTCTATAACCATCTTTTAATCATGGCGCGAGAAAGAAGAAAGTGTCTAAGGAAGAAATAAAAGTTCACAAGTTTACTTAGAACTACACAGAGAACTTGGAACTACCAAAGAAGACTGTTTTATTTTTATATATATGCGTCATGAGGAATGTTTTTAAAGTATATATACTACTAATAAATGCTCATTTCACTTATATATACAGTCCTCTGACATATGCAACAGTCCTCTGACATATGAATTTTTTAAATTTACTCAATAAGTCCTAAAATAAAACAAATATATTTGGGTCCCTTACTGTTTATTATCCACCAGATAGATATCTATTTAATTGTATATTTTTTTTTCATATTCACGTAAAAAAGTTACTGGGACAGATTTCTTGCAAAAATTTACCAGTTTACAGAGAAACACCCATCATAAACAATTACAAAGACTTCACACATTCAAAGTCAAATCTTACAAACGCGAAAATTCCAAAAATTCCAATATTATGAATAGAGTTGCATTGTATTTCTAGGAAAATGAAGAAAATGTGGTCTAAAAATAGATTTCGAAGTAATAATGTGAGCGACGGAGGTATAAATAAAAACTGAGGGCAAAAGCGGTTTAAGTTTTCGTAGAGGGCAAAAACGGTTTAGAGAGTTAATCCGCTTTTGCTCTTAGACTTTTGCCGTTCCGTTCTTGCTCTGAATAATAGTTGAACCATTTTTGCGCTGAAATATTTTTATTCCTCTTTTGCTGCAACATCAAATATAACCCGCTTTTGCTCTGAGGGTGACAGTTCACAGTTTTATTTTGCTTTTTTTCGGCGCGTTTTTCAGGGACCGGAACACCACACGTCCGCACACTTTGCTGTCCTACCCCAAACTGATTGCTGTATTCTACGGAAATCTTTTGACACGAGTCTCTTTGACACTGTTCGTGTGTGTCAGCTGCGGGCGAGTCTTATTTTTACTCCGGCATGCATTCTAGCTGCGGGCGATTGGGGGTGCACCAAGAGATGCCACAGAAAGGTTCTGGGTCCTGGACCAACGTCTCAGACCCCTCCCCCGCGAGGATGTCTTCAGCCTCGTTGCCCTCGATACCCCATTGTCCGGGGACCTAACAGAGCGAGACCGCATTTCTTCTGATCAGGCTCTGGAAAACGTCAAAACACACAATGGAATTATTTTAGAAGAAAACTTCCACGTTGAGAGTGCCTTGATGGCAGCTTGGCTGGCGCCTTTCAGACCTTTCTCAAGGTTGAGCCTAGCGTAGTCGCAATGGCATGTATTTCAGTCTAGAAAACAGAGGGCCACTTACCCATTGCAATCGAGGCCTTTGCTTGCACCCCAACTACGTAGGCATTACGATCCTTACACGAAAATTATGGAGAAAAGTGATTCTAGCATGTCCCAGCAAGAAAAAGAATTAATTCGGAATTAATTTAGAATCAATTCCCATACAAACCAATTAATTCCATTTGTATTCTTTTGTATGAAAAGAATGCATTACATTTACACGGCTAATTCATAGGCTGGAATACATTTATTCGCTCTGTATTACAAAGTAGTTTATTCTGAATTAGTGTTCTGAACTAGGTACGAAGTAATAAAATTATAATACATTATTTTGTAACTAGTTCAAAATAGATTCCTAAAAATTTTTCCAACTTAAAAACCTTTACTGTTGCCTCATCCTTATAGTTAATAAAATCGTTATTGTTTATTAGTTATTAGTAGTTTTCCAATTTTGATAATTTCAGTCCTTTATCACGACTTGAACATAAACAATGAATGAAAATTTCTTCGAGTGATTCCACACGAGCGTACACAAAACACGACCCATGCGGGAAAATCCCGTATTCCTGAAATTCCGTACGAACTTGTCACTAAGATTCGATAAATCTCGACTGTATTTTATCGAATGTGGGGCAAGTGGCATTTAGTTTTATATTGCGTCGTTCACATGAACGACATTTTCCTGAATCTCGAACTATTTTGTACCAGCCTGTTCTTCGAACTCGTGCGTCGAATGTCAATTGCCAATTAAATCTTTTCAAAGTGGAAAATGATTTCCCGTTATCATTCGAGATATTTATTTCATTAATTAAAGAAAGGCTTAATTCGTGGGATAATGACGACTGGGCTACCGTGGGTAAACTACATTTAAGTGAAAAAATCGAATCGAGTCCCGGAAAACCTGTATCGTATTCGATAAAATATACGCTAAAATCTCGAATCGAATAGTCACCGTCTGAACGTAGCCTCATGGGGCCCATCCACAGGCCAACTGGTTGCCCAAACTGAGTTGTGTTGGCACTGAATCGCAGCGTGTAAGCAGTTTGGCAAACTACTTGCATTAGTTGGCAAACTGATTTGACAGTTGGGGTTGCAGTTGGGATAAATCAAAATCTTTTAATTTTATGGGGGCGGGGCCTAGAGTTTGGGCAACTAGTCGCGCTGTGTATGTTGCAGTTTGGCAAACTACTTGCATTAATTAAGCCTGAATTCGAAAATTATATTTTTTTGCAAGTTTATATTTTCATTGTATTGCATAATTTTTAATTTAAATTATGAAAGTTCACATAATATTAAATTATTTTCATAATTTATATGTTTAGGATTTAATTTATATTTTAAAAACATACAAATATTTATATTAATAATTAAAAAATTTATAATTAACATAAAAAATCATGACTACCCATTTTTTATAATCATAAAACTTAATCGCAGGTTTTCTACAATTTTATTTAACGTTCAAATTGCCTCTAAAATACTGAATTGACAGTTGAAGTATCAACTCAGTTGAAGCGTTTGTGGCAAAACACCAACTCTTTGCACAACTCAGTTTGGGCAACCAGTTGGCCTGTGGATGGGCCCCATTACACTGCGGAAAATGTCAAACAGAGATCCGCGATTGCAGATTTGATAATCGCAGTGTCAAATCCGCACTCACTTTCGATCCGCTGGGTCTGAGAATCGAGACATTATGTCATTAAACTTTTCGGAAATTTCAAATAGAATCCATCAATTACAAATGTGCATTGTAAAGAAAGGTGTAATATAAGGTAAAAAGGTTTTTGTTTGCCTCTTAATTGGAAACTATTTACTTTGTAATAAATTTGGAATTCATTCGGATGGAATCAATTCGAGTTTTCCCGCTGGGCCTGGGGTGTTATCAACCCCATATTTAAACCTGTTTGGAACGATGGACAAGTCTGCGAAGGGTCATTGCAACTACAGGTAACAAATAGACATTTAAAACTTCCATAGATGACACAAGAACTCTGAATTTGTTAAAATTGGTACTACTCCAATCATTAACCAAGCAAATTTCTTTGTTTTTTTAATAATTAACATTGCTGATGTTTTGTATCTCACAAAACACTAAGCGGAGTCTATAGAAGAAGCGGCATCACTTAATATTAACTTGCTGAAGATTCACTACTTTGGCGGCAAAAAGAGGGCGTTTTTGAAATATACCCATAATAAATTGCCTTGAGTTCAATAACATCTGCAACGCCTTCTACTCAGTTACTTACCGCACGCAACCATTGAACTGTTCTGGCGGTAGTTATTTGTTCAATTGATGTTTGATAGAGAATGTCTCAACCATGGTACAATAATAATTAATTATTGTACCATGGTCTCAACCTTATTTGATTTTAATCGTTTTCGGAACAAGCGAAGTCTCCGAAACAAAAATTAACACACGATAAAACAATAAGATCTCAGATTTGCTTTGCATTTAATGTTAATTTGGTGAAGGTACTCCGCGCTTTTGCTACAAGTCCTTTTATCGAGCATAAACATTGTTTTTGCAGTTATGAGATGTATAAATTTATGCATTTTTCATGAAAATCGATTTCTAACAAAAAATACTATAGGACGGATAACCGCCTGCCATTGAAAATTTCAAATTTATTGATTTATATTCCAAGGTGATTTAAAAATTTGTATTTTCAGGAAAGCTCTCTCTGTTTCAAATTATGCTAATCAGCCTGCACCCATGTCTCGAATTCGTTGCCGAAATAATAATTGTCAAATTGTGTTAGTTTCGTTTCAGTTGTTTGTATTCACAACTGACCTATATTTCAGCAATCACAAACTGCACGAGAAACGACATCCAAAAGGACGCAACTTGTGCTTCAACCCTTTTTCATTGGCCACATCAGACCCGATTTTATGTAACAGCATGAAATGAGCCTGGCTGAACATTATTATAATTTTTGTCCTCGTAAAACTTTAAGAAAATGAAATTTAGTCATAAATTTCCTGCAGTAATTAGAGTGGATATACATACGTATTTTACGGCATAAAGAAATCTTGAAGGACTTGAAAAAGCCTTTTAAGGACTGATATAAGACTTGTTGAGCGTTTTTACATTAACATTATTGATTACAAAAGGGAAATCTATAAAATTATTGAATATATCACGATTGCAGTAATGTAGAGTCAGCAATAGCTCGACATCCTTCACCCTTTTATGTGTTTGCAGCCAACCCCCACTCGGAGGACGTCAGATCGTTTACGTTGCGAATATAGAGAGGGATGCTGTGATGCTGATTTAATGAATCGTGACCTTGCTTGATGATATCTAATAAAAAAATCAAAAAGTTTGCAGAATAGAAGTCTTCGTTATTTCCAACAAAATTTCCTGAAATTTTATTATCACTGAAGACAGCTAGACTAGAATGTTGCAGGCTCGATTCAGAATGAGAGCCTCAAGCTGTCCGTACGCGAGTTATGAACAATGTATAGGGGTTTTCGTGTAAATAGAAACACTACATACTAGTATATCACAAAAAATATTATTTTATTATTAGTAGGTTTAAATTAAGTTTACACAGTTTTAATTTTTATGATTAACTTTAATTAATAAGCACGCGTTTATATGGACTGAGGTAGAGGCACCGCCGAACTAGAGCAGGGGTGGCCAACCCAAATGGTATCGCGGGCCACTTTGAAAATGCATTATGATTCCGCGGGCCGAGGTGATTCAAATTTAATTTAATATAATTTAGCGAGAGAATTTCAAAGTTGTGCTGCGAAAACGAAGAAAGAACGATGATCAATTAACGTGCGGAAACGGGGAATTATTATTACTAGTTGGGATGCCCGTTACCGAAATTCGGTCACAAAAACAATAAATATATAAAATTCACGATTTGTTCGAATTTAAATTCAATTTAAATATTTTTATTTAAAAAAAAATTATTCGCAATGGCGAATTTTTAATTACTATGAAACATTTCCATTGTCGCTCCAGAGCATCTAAAATTTCCCAGGATTTTTTTAATCGCATCCATGACGTCTTGCTTGGCTATGTGGTAAAATGATAAATGCCATTTACAGTGTTATTTGACAAATTACACTCAGAGCTAATCATTGCAAAGGCAGCATTATACGAACGAATATTTGCAAAAAAATTTTAGAACGATTTTTAATACCACTTTCATTCGAAGTTATCCTTCACAAAAATTATTGAGAAAGTAATTTTGAGAAAGTGGAGGTAGATTAACTTTGCCTTTATGACAACACAAAGATAAAGCCTCAGTATTACGTAAAGATACTTCAGTCAGAAAATGTTTGGCACGACAAAAATGACAACTCATATTAAAAGAACCAGACGAAAACGATAAATTGCACTTGGGGGCCTCGGTAGCCTAGGGGTAAGGCGCCTGACTACTATCCCCAGAGGTCCCGGGTTCGATTCCCGGCGGTGCCACGGTCCTAGCCTTTCCCAATTTCCCGCCTACATAACTTTCCTTCTTTCTTCTTCCCTCTTTGCATTCCTGATTCCTTCTGTCATAGCCTTCTCTAGTTCTCTTCCCCGCTCCACCAAGCACATGTCATCGGTTGGTTGATGAGATTCAACTCGTTTCAGGAGGCATAACACTCCAACGAGTTGTTCTCGATGCCCTGATGTCAGAGTCGCGAAATGGTTGGGAGTAGGTGAAATAAAAATATACCGCAGCTAGGTTGTGACAGTTCTTTCCTTCACTTCTCTCTCTATCTTCCGACTAGAGCTGCTGTTCGACATTTCAAAAATAAATACATGGTCGACAGTACAAAGGGGCCTTTCCTAAGTCTCTAGTGTGTCACATAAAAAAAAAATCAAAATTAACCGGAATAACATTCAAAGCACATTTAAAAGAATCAGTCAAAATTTCTAAAGGTACAACACCATCAACAAACATTTCATTATGAAATGCATCAACATTCATTTCATTCAAACCACTATTCAATTCATTTTTTGCAACATTCATTTCATTAGCACTACGTAAATTTCTAACGCGACTTCTAGTATTTTCGCGAAGCGATCTAAAATCGACATTCGAGCGTCCCCGTCGTTGTCTTGGCATTTCGAAAAGAAACCGCAGAAAAAACGTAAGTACTCACCGATAAATTGCACTCAAAATTCGCAGTTAACTGTTTGGAATGACAAAAATACAACTCAGATTTCGAGAACCATACGCAAACGAATAAAAATTATGCAGAATAACATTCAAAACACACTTAAATGAATCAATTAAAATTTCTAAAGGCATTCGCCAAAAAACGAAAGGCAGCCCGCTACACAATACAACTCAATAATACTATACACAAAAGAGTATAAAAAAATGCACGCACAAAGTGACCGAGTTTTTTTATGTCAGTTATGCCACCAAACGCTTGTTTTTCTCTGTTTCTCATTCGCTTCACTGAAACGGCATTTGTGTCAATCGTAGGCTACTCAGCTCTACGTTGATGCTCACAAAAAATTCAAATTTTCCAACGGCTTTTTAAAATCCGAAAAATTAAAATCGCTGTAACTTTTTTATTCGTGAATCGATTTCGTTGAAATTCCTTATTACAAAACTATGCCATAAAAAAAACATTTTCTGAAAATTTAAACGAAATCGGTCCACGAACAAAAAAGCCTTAGCGTGTACAAACTTTTTGTTTGCCTATTAATATATAAGACTAGTTGGGATGCCCGTTACCGAAATTCGGTCACAAAAACAATAAATATATAAAATTCACGATTCGATTTAAATATTTTTATTTAAAAAAATTATTCGCAATGGCGAATTTTTAATTACTATGAAACATTTCCATTGTCGCTCCAGAGCATCTAAAATTTCCCAGGATTTTTTTAATCGCATCCATGACGTCTTAAGACTAAACTCATCACGTATAGCAAGACGATAGCATATTGTAAAATTGTTACTTTTGTACGTGGTAAGTTAGCACGTGAAGTACAATGTAAACTGTGTGCTATATTGACATGCCAACCCCTATCACCATGTGGAAATAATAATGGATAAGCCAAAGGCTCCAACAGAACAGAAAAAGAACTAATTTCATTTGTTGTTTTTGAAAAAACAATCATATTTCGTTCGAAAGGAGGCTCACCATCATCGTTTTTGAAAATAGCAGCAACATCAGTTTGTACAGCATCATTGAAACGACGAATATCAACTTGATTATTAACTTTTATGATCATAGAACTGCAATATTCTCAGGTCTTTGACAATATTCATGCATGGACCTGAATGAGTGAACAAAAGGATTAATCCGATCTAACTCCAAACCTATTTCACGCATAATATCAATATTACATTCAATATTCGCATTTCTATTCATTCTATGATTAGCAGCAGTATCTACATCATAGAAATACAACTGTGCAATAACATGGAGGTCGACCATAGCCAGGAATTAAGGCACCAGTTCGGTGATGGAAAATGTTATGGATTTTAAAATGGTAAATGCCATTTGCAGTCTCATTTGACAAATTACACTCAGAGCTAGTCATTGCAAAGGCAGCATTATACGAACGAATATTTGCAAAAAAATTTTTAGAACGATTTTTAATACCACTTTCATTCGAAGTTAATCCTTCAAAAAAATTATTGAAAAAGTATTTTTGAGAAAGTGGAGGTAGATTAACTTTGCCTTTATGACAACACAAAGAAAATGCCTCAGTATTACGTAAAGTTACTTACTTCAGTTAGAAAATGTTTGGCACGACAAAAATGACAACTCATATTAAAAGAACCACACGAAAACGAATCAAAATTAACCGGAATAACATCCAAAGCACATTTAAAAGAATCAGTCAAAATTTCTAAAGGTGCAATGAATCAATTAATAAAGGCATTCGCCAAAAAACGAACGGCAGCCCCTTACACAATACAACTCAATAATACTATACACAAAAGAGTATAAAAAAATGCACGCACAAAGTGACCGAGTTTTTTTATGTCAGCTATGCCGCCAAAAATCCACACAAACGCTTGTTTCTCTCTGTTTCTCATTCGCTTCACTGAAACGGCATTTGTGTCAATCGTAGGCTACTCAGCTCTACATTGACGCTCACAAAAAATTCAAATTTTCCAACGGCTTTTTAAAATTCGAAAAATTAAAATCGCTATAACTTTTTTATTCGTGAATCGATTTCGTTGAAATTCCTTATTACAAAACTATGCCATAAAAAGAACATTTTCTGAAAATTTAAACGAAATCGGTCCACGAACAAAAAAGCCTTAGCGTGTACAAACTTTTTGTTTGCCTATTAATATATAAGACTAGTTGGGATGCCGGTTACCGAAATTCGGTCACAAAACCAATAAATATATAAAATTCACGATTTGTTCGAAATTAAATTCAATTTAAATATTTTTATTTAAAAAAAAACATTATTCGCAATGGCGAATTTTTAATTACTATGAAACATTCCCATTGTCGCTCCAGAGCATCTAAAATTTCCCAGGATTTTTTTAATCGCATCCATGACGTCTTGCTTGACTATGTGGTAAAACGATAAATCCCATTTACAGTGTCATTTGACAAATTACACTCAGAGCTAATCATTGCAAAGGCAGCATTATACGAACGAATATTTGCAAAAAAAATTTAGAACCATTTTTAATACCACTTTCATTTGAAGTTAAACCTTCAATAAAATTATTGAAAAAGTAATTTTTAGAAAGTGGAGGTAGATTAACTTTGCCTTTGACTACACAAAGAAAATGCCTCAGTATTACGTAAAGTTACTTCAGTCAAATGTTGGGCACGACAAAAATGACAACTCATATTAAAAGAACCACACGAAAACGAATCAAAATTAACAGCAGCGCCTTACACAATACTACTCAATAATACTATACACAAAAGAGTATAAATAATGCACGCACAAAGTGACCGAGATTTTTTATGTCAGTTATGCCGCCAAAAATCCACACAAACGCTTGTTTCTCTCTGTTTCTCATTCGCTTCACTGAAACGACATTTGTGTCAATCGTAGGCTACTCAGCTCTACGTTGATGCTCACAAAAAATTCAAATTTTCCAACGGCTTTTTAAAATCCGAAAAATTAAAATCGCTATAACTTTTTTATTCGTGAATCGATTTCGTTGAAATTCCTTATTACAAAACTATGCCATAAAAAGAACATTTTCTGAAAATTTAAACGAAATCGGTCCACGAACAAAAAAGCCTTAGCGTGTACAAACTTTTTGTTTGCCTATTAATATATAAGATTCTTCTTCGATGGCTCTATAGCCCAATTCAAGCCTAGGCCTCCATTAGCGTCTTCCTCCGCAGCTTGTCTCCAATTTCTTATATTGAGCAGTTTTGCTGCATCGGCCGTAACATTGTCCTTCCACCTCGACCGTGGTTTGTCAACTGGTATTCTGCCATCTGGTAGTAGGTACGGGGCTTTTTTTGGTATCCTTGAGTAATCCATTCTTTGGACATGACCGGCCCAATGTAAACGTAGTAGCTTGGCATGGGTCGAAAGTTTACATTCTTTGTATAAGTCGTACAATTCGTGATTGTAGCGCATTCTCCATGCATTGTCTTCATTGATTGGGCCTTATATCCTTCGGAGAACCTTCCTCTCAAATATCTCCAACTTGTCTGCGGATTTCTGGGAGATACTCTATGCTTCACATCCATACGTAGCTACTGTACGAATAATGGCTTTGGAGACTCTTATTTTGGTTTTCTGTGGATTTCTCTGGATTTCATCACTGGCAGTAGTGAGAAGTATGTTCTGTTTGCGGCGTTTATTCTTCGTTGTACGTCTATTGTTTCATCGTTATCTTTGCTGACTGTGGACCCCAGGTAGTTAAATTGGTTTACCCGTTCGAATCGAAGTTACATATGTTCTCCCCAGGTAGTGTTGTGGGTTTGCTTCTTCTTTCCACCCTTGACTGAATTAGAATTATACTTTTTTCTGCATTTATTTGCAGCCCTATATCTTTAGCTCCCTCTTCTAATTCCGTAAAAGTTTCTCTAAAGTATGACAATGATTTAGCAAGGCAGTTTATACACTGACGAGCAAAATTGTTCGAATGTATCGAACATCGCTCTTCAAACTTCTGAAGCAATGTAATAAACGCATTTACGTGGGTATGTTTATATTTTATTAATTTTTTACAATGTTTTTTAAATATTTAATAACAGATACTTTATATTAAACGCAAAAAACAACTTCAAAATAAAAATAAAAATTATTGTGTATTAAAGAACACAAGGCAGAAGCGAAACATCGCGTACATACTTATGTCTATATGTTCTTTATTATTGTATTTTTTTTTCTTCATTTCCTCGTGTCTTGTATTATAATCTAAAATATGCATGAAGCCATAATATTTTAACTCAATTGATAAATCATAGTATAATGAATATTTTGAAAGTAATGCTGTACAGTGTATAAAAAGCAACAAGCCATCTATTTTTAAGTAGCTAAAGCTTGAATTTCTGGCGGAAATTTTATGTGTATCGCCCAACGGAACTTCAGCTAGTTTCAAGCTGTAACCCTTTCATGTACACTGCTGTTATGCACAGCGTAAGCACTTAAATTTACCCTTTTTCACTGGTTAGTATGCTGCTTGTTATTATGGAACACGGCCATAATCTCAATTCTGGCAATGTACGTTGTTTTAATACAATTCAAATATTATCATATGAAAATTGGAGATAATACATACATGTAAAGAATTTTTGCGATCCAATATCACTGAGCAAATATCACTTGTCTAAATAGAAAACAATCCTGTTTGTAAGCCAAAGAAAACCACTAAATGTGACAGCGGATCACCTCAAATACAAGTTAAATATGATATTCAAAATTTATTTTAAAAATATTTTTTAAAAATGATCTCTAATGTCAAACTTTAATTTAACTAGCTGTCGATAATGACAGTTCGAAATTATTATTCCCTAATGTAATTGTGAGCCCACGAGATGACAATACTCAAGTTATTACATATGTACTCAAATATATATTACCAAAAACACTTTTAGTATTAATTGACAAAAAATCAAAAATTTAGCTGGTTTTACAAAAACTTTATCTTTAATACATAGCTTATACACAATCTTAATTTTTTAAATAACCGACTCCTCATATTTACTTTACCGATGCCTGCGCCATCTATGTACAAATTTAAATAAATTGTAAATATTTTCCTGCTGGTTTGAGAATTTGTTTATATGGCATCACTTAATGTAATGTAAATGAGTGAGAAGGCAACTTCCGTTTCGTACAACTGTCCTTGTTTTCGTTTCAGTTTTCTGAATTCACTCGTACTGGCTCGAATCAATTCAAAATCCCCGGAACGAGAGCAAGGAAGTTTCACTTCAAAATCAAAAATATTTCGCTGCTTTTACAAAAATTTTATATTTAATAATTTATACACAATCTCATTTTTTTAAATAACCGACTCCCCATTTTACTTTACCGATGCCTGAGCCATCTATGACCAATTTAAATAAATTGTAAATATTATCCTGCTGGTGCGGTGTGTGTCATCACTAAATTTCCGATTATGTAAATGAGCGAGAAGGCAACTTCCGTTTCGTACACCTGTCCTTGTTTTCGTTTCAGTTTTCTGAATTCACTCGTACTTGAGCGAATTAATTCAAAATCCTCAGAACGAGAGCAAGGAAGTTTCACTTCAAAAAAACGTAAAATTGGCATTCGAACCATTTTGCACGTGTGTGCAAATTCAAGTAAATATTAATATCTAATATTTGGTCCACAACCCTTTTGCTTTTTTAACTGCAGCTATTCGTTTTGGAACACTTTTGTACAAGTTGGCAATAAAATCCTGGGGAATGCTTTGCCAAACGTCCTCTACACGACACCATAGTTCGTGCATGCCTTTTGGCGGTTGAGCGTATTCGGCAAGTTTCCTTTTTAAAAGGCCCATACATGTTCAATCGGATTAAGGTCCGGACTTTGAGCAGGCCACTTTAGAACGCTGAAGCTTTGCTTTGTGAGCCAATTCTCTACTAGCTTTGCCGTATGTTTTGGATCCCCATCATGTTGAAAAATGGAGTCTTTGGCCCTAACTTTTGACATTCGAATGGCTTTTGGTAAATGTTTTTGCAAAATGGTCAGATAGTCTTCTTTCTTCATTCTACCTTCAATTTTTACAATTGGGCCAACTCCATTTTTTGTTATACACCCCCAAATCATTATAGATCCACCTCCATGTTTAATTGTTTCCTTAACATGGCTTCTAAGGATATTTTCTGAGGGCCTACTCCAAGCCCAACATCTCCCATCCGATTGAATACGATTTATTTTTGTTTCGTCTGACCAAATTACCTTTAAAAATGTAATAATTAATCTGTTGCTAAAATATTTTAAATATCACTCACTCTTTCCCAGTCGTTTTCGGTCCAATGCTCATATTTGGCAACGAACTCTTTGCGAGCTCTCTGATTTTTTTTACTTAGCGCTGGTTTTTTTTTCTTTTCAGTAGCTTGAAAGCCAACTCTCTTCAAAGAACGCCGAATGGTCCATTCGCTGGCAGTGATATTCAACAATTTAGCAGCTTCTTTTGGGGTTTTCGCATTTCCTCTTAAAAGCTCCCCGCCAATATGTCTTGCTTGCCGGTCAGTAATGCATCGTTTACGGCCAGGGGGTAATGTTTTGAAATCGCGACCAGAATCTTTTTTTATTTTCACTACTGACGATACACTAATTTTACACATTCCTGCGATTTTTCTCACTGGAAGTGGAGTTTCCAACAATTCTAGCACCAGTTTTTTAATATGTTCACTTAAAGGTCTCATTTTTAATATGCGATGGGTTAATTACAGCAATAGTGAATAGCAACCAGAAAACAACAGAGAAAATTTGAACCCTCCACTTGGGATAAAGTAAGCGTAAAAATAACAGTAAATGTCTGATCATAAGGTCAGAAATTCTCATGGCACACTGCGTGCAAAATAGTTCGAATACCATTTCAACGATTATTTTAAATTTAAAGTTGTTGTTTGCGTTTAATATGAAGTCTCTGCTACTAAATATTTTTAAAACATTGCAAATAATAAATAATGTGTAAAAACTCCCAAGTTAATGCGCTTATTACAGTGCTTCAGGAGTGTAAAGAGCGATGTTCGAAACATTCGAACAATTTTGCTCGTCAGGGCATTTCGTTGGCTCACTATAACAAAGTTCTATGTTACATAGAACCTTGTAATAGTGAGCCAACGATATCCTGTAAACTTTTTTGATTTGTTAAGCAGCGTTGCGTTCGCATCAATATTTACTTTGCGAATTACTCCTTTTAGGTAGAGATTAAATAGCATGGGTGCCAGCCCATCGCCCTGCTTTAAGCCTTGCTTGACTGGGAAGGACTGTGTCAATTCGCCTTGTAATCTGACTGCACACCTAGTGTTTTCCATTGTCATTTTTGTTAATTTTATTATCTTTAGGGGTATGTTTAAGTCCAACATTGTCGCATACATTTGCTCCCTGTCGATGCTGTCATATGCTTGGTTAGAGTCGATGAAAAGTTGATACACGTCGATGTTGTATTTTCGCAGGATCTTCCTTATTGGAAAAAAGTTGATCCATTGTTGACTTAATTCTTCTTAACCCAGGTTGGTGTTCACTTATTGCGGCTTCTGCATAAGGTTCCAGTCTGGCCTTAATTATATTGGACATTATTTTATACTGTGCTTAAAAGAAATATACCTCTGTAGTTTACACAGTTGAATCCCAGTAGGGAATTTACGAATTCATAAAACCGGAATGCAGTAGGTATATCTGTAGATATTGGAAGCAATGTAAATCGAAGGCTATTGGAAGGAATGGTATTGCAAAGTGTCATGCATAAAGAACATGCACACTTTTCCCTTTGTTAATTATCGAGGAAAAATGCTGAAGCCGCTAGTAAAATAGGATGATGTAATAATGATCTGCCTTGGATCGTCTCTCTCTCACCCTCTTCTTTTGAAAACCAGTTTTTGGAAGGCATGGTCAAGCAAACGGTGGCTTTTATGCCTTTATATTGGAAGGTATGGTATTGCAAAAGGTAGCTCTGATGCCTTCATATTGGAATGAATTGTCTTGCAAAAGGTGACCGTTATGCCTTCGACCCTACCCTGGTGGAAAAGTTGACGGGGCCAAAACTAGCTCTAACAGGGTAAACTATTTTCCTAACTAGCCCTGATTCTGCAGACTAGCTAGCTATAGCTAGGAACGTAACGCAGGGCATTGGCCAGAGCTAGTCATGATTCCCTAATAGGGCTTTGTCTAGAATACCTTGTTAGGGCTTTAACTTCGTAGTCCTCCTAGAGTCGATCGGGCTATGAATATCTAGCCCTGTTTGAGTATTTTTAAACGGCTGTTTATCTAGCTCTAACTTGGCCCAAATTACCCTGACCTTGTTAGGGCTGGTACAGTCTTACCCCTTTCAGCCTAAATCGGGCTGTAACTATCAAATTCTAATCAAATATTTATTGTCGGCTGCATATCTAGCTCAAACTTGGCCAAAACTACACAGACCTTGCTAGGGCGAGTACAATTTTACCCCTCTTAGCCGTACTCGCGTTATAATTATGATACTTAAAAAAAAAATAATTTTTATTGGGTATGAAATATTTTTATTGGAAATAAAACTAAAAACGAACTGATTTGATTCGATTTTTAATTGAAAATATATTAAAAACAAGTCATAATTCATATTCGATAAAGCGAGAAATGAACAAAATATCTAAATAAATAATCGTTTGTCAGAATTGAAAATATTTTTGAATCGAATTATAAATATTATTTTAGCCCTAATGAGGCATTCTAGTATGACTCCGTTTAAAACTGATCTGTAAAATATTATTTCAGCCCTGACAAGGCTTTTTAGTTAGCCCCCGAGTATATAAAGCTATGAATGAACTTTTTCAGCCCTAATAGGGAACCCATGTTACGCCCCGTATAGATCTACAAAGGCTTAAACCAAGGTTTCCTTATTAGGGAAAACCATGCTTAATCCTACTAGGGCCACGTTACAAAACATGGCACGCCCTGTTCTATTTCCACCAGGGTAGGACATCGCAATGGTAAAAGAAGGGATGATTCGATCTAGAAAGTAGACATTAAGCATTCGAAGGAAAGTGTACTGAATCGAATCTGGAAGGCTTCCATTTCCTACTGGGATATTTATCTCCTCTCTTGTGTATTGTGCTGATAATGCTTTGCTTCCAATCTTCAGGCATTTATTCGTTCCTCCATTATGCAGCATAGTAATTCATGTATAGTTCGCCTCCAATTCCTGGAGACTTGTTGTTTTTAAGGATCGAATGGCACCTTCTACTTCTTTCAGGGTGGGTGCTAGTGATGAACAGAAATAATTTTGTTCTTGCAGTCTTCTCTTGTTCTTGCACATTTTGCAAGACAATAACAAGAACAAGACTTAGTTATGCTTGCAAGAACAAGAACAAAAGAAGAACAAGACTGGATTAGTCTTGTCTTGTTCTTGCGCTTGCTCATCACTAGTGGGTGCATTTGTTTCTCTGGCGTCATCGTTTTGTTGTAGACGGGGTTCAGGTACGTGTCGGATGTTACGCTAAAAAAAATTTTCCAACTTTTCATCATCCTCCTGCCTGTGACTATAGTGCCTTCTTTTGTTCTACATATACCGGAGGAGGGTTTGCTACCAATCTTGAAGAAGTTTTCTTCCTGTATGCTTCCCGTGTTTCGTTTTGTTGAAAGTTTTCCTCTGCCCTTAGGATAAAATTATTGAGGAACTGCCATTTCCTCTTCTTGCAGATATTTTTTGCGGTTCTTCTTGTTTCCTCGTATTTCAATGTCTTACTCCTCTCTATGTATATTTTTCTATTTTTATTTCTGACCTCTATAGCTGTTTTTCATTCCTTGTCGTACCATTCACTGGATCTGGCTGTGCGTTTGTAGCCTACGTGACGTGACATCCGTCAGTATTGTTTTCAGTCTTGTCCGTTTTCCCTCAACTGTATCCGCATTATTTATGTTTAGACTTGGTCCTATCCTTTCTGCTAGAGTTGCCTGATATCTCTCCAATACGGTCTGTTCTTGGAGGCGATCAACGTCGAATTTCTTTTGTCTGCTGTTTTTTCTTGAGTGAACAGCAGCCGACATCTGAATCTAGCTTTGACTAGGAAGTGGTCCGATTCACAATTCGCATCTCTACAGGCTCTTACTTGGAGGATACTGGAAGCTGCCCTTCTGTCTATGAGTATATGGTCTATTTGAATTCAGTATCTTTCACTGGGAGATTGACATGTGCATTTGCGAATATCCTTTCTCGGGAAATATGTTGAGATGACGATCATATTTTTGCTCATTGCAAAATCGATAACACGTTGTCCGTTGTCGTTTGAAGTTTCGTGGAGACTTTCCTTTCCAATGGTCGGTCTGTGCCAGTTCTCTCTTCCAATTTTGGCGTTGAGGACTCCTATCACCATCTTGATATCATTGGAAGGGGCCATGTCGTATGCGTGGTCAAGCTTATAATAGAAAGTGTCCTTTGTCGTGTCGGCTTTCTCCTCCGTATCTGCATGTACGTTTATGATTGAGAGGGTGAAGAATTTCGTTCAGAGTCGTATTGAGCATAGTCGTTCACTGATTGGCTTGAACTCTATCACATTAACAATAATTGACTTATGTATTACGAAGCCTACTCCTAGTGATGTTCCCTTCCGCAGCTGTAGAATATCCTGTAGTTGCCAAGGTCCATTGTCTCGTCGCCTATCCATCTGATCTCTTGTAACGCGAGTAATTTTATTTTATATCTACTCACTTCGTCTAATAGTGACTTAACTGCTGCAGTTCGGTACATACTTTGCGCGTTCCATGTTCCGAAAATTTCCAGGTGCTGTTGCCGTAGTCGTTGCCGTTTTTCCCGTCCGTTCCGAGGCTTTGTTTCGGGTTTCTTAACTGATGTGTTTTTACAGGGTCCGATAGTCGCCCAACCCCACTACCAGGAAGACCGGATCCGTGAATTATACCCCATCGGATAGGGTGGCCCAGCTATACCCCCGGGCACTGGGTTCGTCCATCGTCGGTTGGTTACCAGCGAGGAGATAACGGTACGATTCTGCCCCCCCCCCCCCTTCATGTTGCATCCCCTCTTCCGTAAATTGAGCATCGCAGAAAATACAACTAAAATAATTTACAGTCAGATAGCAATTTCTTTGAAATAAAAAAACTCTTGCGAGCCGGACGTAACTAAGATATTCCTCTGTCTCTAATTGGAAAAGTTCGATTACTTTGGAAGCAGATCTCTTACCTCCACATTATTAATTCTGTGAAATTTTCTTTGTATTTTCCTTTTAAACTAAAATCTCAAGCTTGACAAAGTAGCGCCCTTCCTGCGTATGACTAGCGTTAATTTTTACGTTTTTATCATTATGTACATTTCTTATTCGAAATATCAAAACTCGGCAAATTTGCATTTTATACATGGAAAGCCCAAGACAAAATATTCAAAATAGGTACAAATTTCGTGTAATTGACGCCATATGCTTACCAAAAGAGTTGGAGGGCAGAAAAGAAACATTTTCGTGTTTGTTTCTGTAAAACTTTTGATACTTTAAGAAATATATTTGGGATAGGCGCCAGTGTTGCTGCTTTCTCGAAATTAGGCTCGTAATCTGCAGAGCCTTACACTTCTGTTTTATAAGTATTTAGAAAGTTCTTGGCAACATGAAAGTACTTTGCGAGCTATGGTGATGCCAGAAATCCATGAAATCCGTTCATTTTTTTGCAAGCAACTGCTCAACCTACTTTTGATGTTAGTTATTGCCACCACCCTATAACTTTAAGGTGCTATTGATAAAGTTTGGAAATTGATTGAAATTGAAATTAGTGAAGCATTAGTAATTTGTAATTTTGTGCGATATTATGACAGATCGTCCAAGGATATTGCTATGGTGACAAGTTTCATTTCATTTATGTAATTGAAAGTAGAAAGTAAAGAAATTTTAAGTAGATTCCATAAAACTTATTTTACGGTGATTTATTTAATACAAAATCTCACAATGTTTCTCTTTTTCCACGTAAATTTCAGAGGGACTTCAAACTCTACAAAAAAGTTGCCATCTACAAATGGATAGAGACGAGAAGTTGCAATGGACCAAAATAGATTGCACTTTGGTGAAATTACTGCCACCGGTGCCCATCCTCCGATGAATCTCCTTCATTCCGAATTGATTGCGACATCGCCAAACACAACCTATGCATGGATGCATCCAGGAAGCACGAATCAATCCCTTAGGTAACTGGCTAAGTGATATATCATCCATAAAACATAATAGTAGGTGTGTTATTTGCTTTATAGTGATTATCCCGCCCTGACACAATTCGGCGGCGAACTGGATTTAAATTACGTCAAACGAATTAATGCATTCTGGCTACAGTTTGATCCACCGAGCCCAAGTGCCCATTATACAATAGCCGCAATTTACATAATTCTCACAACATTCGGAGTCTGTGGCAACGCCCTGGTTATTTACATGTTCATGAGGTAAGCATGTGCCGTTTGCCAATTTCAGCTTGTTTACACTAGTTCTCTTAATTTGTATTTTTTTGTTCACATTTTGTTAAGTCGTGACAATTTTTCAATTACTTTCCTCTGCAGTTGTGATTATTTAGTTAACAACGCTCGTGACTTTTAACTGCACAACCGAAATGGCTCATTTTGGGACTTAATTATTTATCATGTAAATTATACATAAAAACAGTGGCGTATCAAGAAATATTTTCAGGAGGGGGGATTACATAATTATATGTCGAGTCCTGAATTCCAAACATTATCAGCCATGTTCCAGAAAACGCGCGATTTCAATTCGCAAGTAATTTCAAAAACGCAATTACATATTTGGAATTGGTGTTCCACATTTCGTACGATTTTGATAGTTTCGAAAGTGAATTCAATTCACTTCAAAAATATATGTGACAACAAAATACTTAGAAAAGTTTTATAAATTTGTTTACCTCAATAAAGAATAAAACATTTGTGTTAATAATTAATGAAGTGCATCCATTAATATTATATTTAATAAACTAGCAAAAACCCGAGTACGTTGCAACGAATTTTAATAAAACAAAATTATGTGTGCATAATCCGAGATCAGAAAAAGGTATAATGAAACAAAGAACAAATCTTCATGATATATATTTTTTTTTTTTTTTTTTATGTGAAAGACTAGAGACTTAGGGAAAGCCCCTTTGTACTGTCCGACAATCTATTTTTTCCTATAGAATGTCGGACAGCAGCTCTAGCCGGAAGATGAGAAGTAAAGAGAGAGAGAAGTAGGAAGGAGCTGCCACAACCTAGCCGCGATATATAATTTTTTTTTTATTCCACCTACTTCCAACCATTTCGCGACTCTGGCATCGGGGCATTTGAGAAACAACTCGCTGGAGTGTTATGCCTCCTGAAACGAGTTGAATCTCTTCAACCAACCTATGACATGCGCTTGGTGGAGCGGGGAAGGACTAGCGAAGGCTATGACAGGAGGAATCAGGAATGTAAAGAGGGGAGAAGAAAGAAGGAAAGTTATGTGAGTGGAAAAGTGGAAAAGGCGAGGGACCGTGGGGCTGGCCGGGATTCGAACCCGGGACCTCTGGGATAGTAGTCAGGCGCCTTACCCCTAGGCTACCGAGGCCCCCATATAAAAAAACTTTGGATACATAAAAATATGTTACCTACAACTTTTTTTAAAATTCGAGGTTAATCATCACCTATCGGAAAACTTTTGTACTACGTACCCAATACCTAGCCATTTTTATTTAGAGTATGTCTTGTGCGCGTAGATTTTGACGTTCTCAGATAATTGGCACCCTGAACTTGCCCCATAGCGAATTTGGCTTGAGACGAAGATTGCCAACATTATAAGACAACACTACTGATTTGTTCCTAAAAAGGACAGTAGCTGCTGCCCGTTTTCGTGTTTCGTCGTTTCCGGTCATACCACCCGCACGGCACTGGTTAACTATCCACTGTAACGCTTGTTCGAAGTTTCACTTGTAAGTATTACAAAGTTTGTGGCATTACTGAGTTGAGTCGATTTAGTGGAGTTGATATTTTCGAAATCGTCATAAATGTCGCTCATTGAAATTTCCGCGTCTATTACAAACTTTCAAACAACAGCTCACTGTCATGATTCTCATTAAACGCAGAATATTTTCTATAGCCTATGTTGGAGAGAATAGTACTGATTTCTGAGTTTTCCGACTACGCTCTCATCTTTTGCTTTAAATGACTTTTCCAATATCTATGTCCCTAAATGAGTGATAATTTCAGACATGCATCAATATCATCGGCCCACATATCTGTCCGGACAGCCGGCAACATTTGCGAATCTGTGAGTCGGAATCTGTGCCAATACAACAGTTATTCCCCAAAATAATTAGTTTTTACATCTTAAATCTCGCGGTGTTCTGTTAATAGATACTTTATATGCCATGGTACACTCATCGCATTCCAAGTCATGCAGTCTTTTAAAACTTTACATTTGTTCCACGCAGGTTTTTAAATTTGTCCCACGCAGGATTTTCCATATCATCTTCTTCGATCGGTATGTTATAAATAGAATGAGCTGGGGTGGTAGCACGTAAGTTGTTTCAATCGACCTCTTCATACAAAAATCTTGAAAATTTGTATGAAATGGTCGATTGAAACAACTTACGTGCTACCACCCCTGTTTTTCCTGATGTGAGTAAAGTTGCAGCAATTTCTGATACTGATCTCATAGTGGTCCTGATATCATATTAGTCAAACAACCTACCTTTCGAAATATAAAAAAACATGAGACAAAACAAAGTGGCAGCTCAGCGTTTTCGCTCTCCTCCGTCTTTCTTTCAATCGCTTCTCCTGTAAAGTTTTCTTTTTGGATAGTAGCTCCCTTTTCTCGGATCGCGTCACTTATATACTGGCTGGAGCAATAAAAAGTTTACGTTCAACATTATTTTTTACTTTTTAGTTCATTTTTAAATAAAAGCATATTTTTAAGTTTTTAGACTATATTTTTAGTTTTCTACCTTTTAGTTTATTATATGTTTTCCGTTATTTTGTAGTGACCGATATTTAAAATGTGGTCGCCCAGCTTACTGTACTCTACTCATCATACACTTTTATTTGGTATCCATACCGAGAGCGTGGTAAAAAAAAGGTAGTCCGCCATTTTGTGTTGCGTGCCATTTCTAATTTCGCCACCCAGCTAATAGTATTCTACTTGCCATATCCTTTCATTTGATACCCATTCCGATCGCGATGTAAATAAAAAAGTAATTAGCCATTTTGTGTTGGCCGCCATTTTGTTCCGGCCGCCATTTTGAATTTGGAATGAGACCAAATAGGTAATTATATTATACTTATCATTCCCTTTCATTTGATACCCATGCCGGCGCGGCGGTCGGCGAGCACAATTGCGAAATTCGGCCGCCATCTTAAAACGGCCGCTGGATTTTTTTATAAAATGGTCAGATTGCATTGTCACGTGAACTGTACATGTGTGCAAAATTTGAAGCTGATCGGTTTTATGAAAGTGGATCAAAATCAATTTCCAAGATTTGTCTACAGACTCACAGTGAAAATGGCAATAGTAAAAATCTTCTAAGACATCAATTAAATAAGAATCCCAAAAAAAAAATATTCTTAACAGTTTATTTAATTCTTGTTTCAACAAAAAAAGTAACACTCAATCCAATTAGTTAAACAACATAAAAATTCGAAATTAACTGAAATATGGCAATTCTAACCTCACAGTGAAAATGGCCCATTTATGATTATGGTATAAAACTTTAAAAAAAATACATGTAAAAACTATTCTAATATTTTGTTGGAAATCCCTTTTGTTTAATTACTGATTTTAATCGTGTTGGAATTGATTCTACAAGTTTTTTGGTGTAATCAGGGCTAATTTTTTCCCACTCCTCCAATAAGACCCTTTTTAATTCATTTTTATTTGAAATGTTATGTTGTCAAATTCCGATTTCCAATTGGTGCCACAAATTTTCTATCACATTTAAATCTGGCTATTGGGGGGGTGTTTTGATTACTTTTGGGCAATGTTGCAATAACCATTCTCTCACTATTCCAGCTGTGTGCTTTGGGTCGTTGTCTTGATAGAAATTAAATGTTTCTCCAATGCCCAGTTTTTCCGCACTTTGTTTTAAATTATTCTTTAAGATATTCAGATATTGATATTTGTCCATATTCCCTTCGATGAAATGTAAATTGCCCACCCCAACAGCTGAGCAAGAACCCCAGACCATCACATGACCACTTCCGTGCGTAATACAAATTTATTGGATTGAGCTCTTGATTTGGCTTCCTCGAGACGTTGACCCTTCCATCGGATCCAAAAATATTAAATTTGCTCTTATCCGCAAATAAAACCTTTCTCCAATACGAAAAATCTTTCATTAGGTACGTTGTTGTGGGCGAATTCTACTCGCACTTTTTTATTTTTCTGGCTAATGAATGGCTTCTTCCTTGCAGATCTACCATTTAATCCAGCCCTACGTAGAACTCTTCAAACTGTCTCGGCATTGCACTTAATCCTTCGGTGTTTCTCCACCATATCTCGAAGTTTTGGTGCGCTCAGTCTAGGATTTTTCTTGGACTGGTTGACAATCCAACGTTCGTTCAGAGAACAATTTCCTTGGGCTTATTTTTGGCAATTCTGTTCTCCTTCTGATACCTTACTATGATGTTTCTAATTGTTTCTCGAGCTCTATTAACAATTTTAGCGATTTCTCTCTGACACTTCTCATTTTTATAATTTTGAATAATTATCTTTCGCAACTCTATTGAAGTGTGAGGTCCCATTTCGTAAATTTATTTAACCGATCTGTATTAATAACTAATGAACGTGCATTCAACGATTTTCAAGTGAAACTAAAACATAATAATACAACAAAGCAAGGAAATTCAAAAATCCCGTTATTTCATAAATTCTTATTAGCTGGGCCTTTTTCACTGTGAGGTTTAGTCCAGTAAATAGGTTTATCTTTGCAAAAAATACCGCACGCGATTTTTTTTACCAAATGTTTTGACATATTTTTATGAGCTTAAATTCAAAATGGCGTCATCCCCACCCTTATGCTTCACTTACAATAAAGGGAAACGCGTTTAATTCTATATCTCAGAAACTATGCATTTTACGACAAAAATGTATATAATCTTTTTTGTAGATAAATGAAAGCCTGTCCGATAAGAACAACGATATATTGAGGAGAGTTCTCCGTCTTAGGAAGGAAAAAATTATTCATTCATCATTCACCCGCAATGGATTGGTATATGTAAGAAGAGTCCCTGACGATCGGCCGGTGATAGTTCCCGACTTGGATATACTGCAAGAAATTGTAGATTTTGAATCTGCAGATAGTAACGGTGCTCAGTAAGCGAACTGATGTGCTTATCAACAAGTCAGTCTTCACCAAAAAGGAAACTTTTAGTTGTTTTGGAAATATTTTGGTTTAGTTTTTTGTTTGTATACACATACATATGTTTAGTTTTTTCTTCTATTTTTCATTTATATATACAGCCGGAATGAATGTTGTATTTAGCGTGGAGATGATGGTGCTGGTGAGTATGATGTGCAGTTGTTCGTGTATGCAGCGGGTCGTCTATTGCGTGTTGTTCGGTGCGAGATTTCTCCTTCCTTGGGGGTGTCGAGTGAGTGATTCCTAGTCTATCTCTAATAATTTTATGATCAATTCTTACAGTTCTCAGTACAGAGCAGGAACACTTCTTAATATTCTCTGCTCGCAGTCGCATGGTCTGAATGTTTGCTACTTTAATGCTAGAAGCATTAGGAGTAAATGTGATGAGCTGCGGCAATTGTTCCTTAATACCAAGTTACATATTATTATGGTTAGTGAATCGTGGCTAAATGCTGATGTTCCATCCTCCCTCGTATCTTTTCCCGACTTCACCCTTCACAGAAGTGATCGTTCTTCTAGAAGAGGTGGTGGCACTGCTATTTACGTGTCTAATCAACTGTCCTCCAAATTGATATTTAAGTCTGTTGATGATATCGTCCAGTTCGTAGCTGTGGAAGTTAAGTCGCTGTTTTCTAAATGTCTTGTTATTTCTGTTTATTGCCCCCCAGGGCATATAGTGAAGAAAATATTGCTGAGTTCTCAGAAATGCTACACAATTATTCAGCTAATTATAAAGAAATTGTTGTTGCCGGGGATTTTAATGTAGATCTTCTCCAACACAATGGTGTCACTGACCTACTTAGATGGAACTTACAGTCTAATGGCTTGGCTGTCCTAAATTCTTTACCTACTCGTTACAATTTCCTCAATCCCTCCACTTCTTCTTTGCTTGATGTCGTAGCTGTTACCAATGGCGACGCAGTAATTCGTCATCAGCAATTATCGCCCCCTAGTTTTCTCGACCATGATATTTTGTTCCTCTCCCTCCGTTTCTATCTATCAGCTGTAGAATCCCCCAGAGTAGTAACATACAGAGACTTCAAAAACCTTAATTCTGAAAGCTTAAGGCAGAAGTGTCTCTCCACACCCTGGTCTGCTATCTATAATATTACCAATGTGAATGACAAGGTTGAGTCTCTCAACTCTCTTATAATATCTGTACTGCATGAAACTGTACCACTTAAGTGCAGGAGCATGAAACTTAATCAGGATACATGTCCGTGGTTTACCATTGAAATTAAGCGTCTGATCTCTGAAAGGGAATATTTATACCAACGCTATCGCCGTCTTAAAACCACCGAATGTCGGCAGCGGTACACTAGAGTCCGTAATATTGTCAATCATAAAATAAGAAGTGCCAAAAGACAATTCTTTAGACGAAAATTAGATCCCGCTCTTCCCACTAAGTTGCTGTGGAAAAACTTGCGCTCGTTTGGTATTTGTGGTAGCGAAAACGCACCGGTAGACCTTGATCCTAGTATCCTTAATAGCTCATTCATTGAACATCTTCCGGATAATGCACCTCCAGTTGATCTATCCTCTCTGGTTGCGGATGGGTTTACCTTCAGGTGTATAGATGAAAGAGAAACATACGTTGCCATTATGTCAATTAAATCCAATGCAACTGGAATCGATGGTATCCCTTCCCGTTTTATTAAAATGCTCTCTCCTCTAATTTTACCTGTTTTAACGCATATCTTTAATTCTTGCATAATGCAATCTACATTTCCATCTTTATGGAAAAAAGCCGTTATTACCCCTGTTCCTAAAGTCGCTTGCCCTATAGATGCAAGTGATTACCGTCCTATTAGCATTTTACCATTTTTACCTAAAGCACTTGAGAAAATCATCTCTGGGCAATTACAGTCATATCTGAATGGTGTAAATCTGCTGAACTCGTTTCAATCCGGGTTCAGGAAGTTCCATAGTTGTGAAACTGCGTTGCTAAAAGTCTCGTCTGATCTACGAATGGCATGTGATAGGGGCCAGTTGGGGATATTAATTCTTCTTGATCTCTCACGTGCCTTCAATACAGTTTGTCACAGCGTTCTCCTCAATAAATTATCATCCTTTTTCGGTCTCTCGTCCTCTGCGGTCCACTTCCTTGCTTCCTTCCTTATTGATAGGTATCAATGTGTGAGATATAATGACCAACTTTCCTCCTTAATTTCTGTACCCTCGGGGGTCCCCCAAGGCTCTGTTTTTGGGCCACTGCTGTTCTGCCTATATGTTAATGATTTACCTGATTGTATCACATTTGCTCATCATCATAGCTATGCGGATGACCTCCAATTATATGACTATTGTGCTCCTGATGACGTCCCCCACCTTATTGAATCCTTAAGGGGACATTCCGGTCAACTGGATTGAAAAAATCGAATTTTTTTTGTTTTGCTTAATCGATACATATAACCCTTAAAAATAACATACCGAAATCCCAAAACGATATCGTGAACAGAAACAAAGTTACACCTCATTAAAGAGGAGTGCCTCCAGCAACATCGAAGCATGACTTAAAACTTCAGAGGCTTGTATCTCCGTTCGAGTAATTTGTTCGCTGCGACCAAAATTCTAAGCAAACGGTCAATGCAATATACCCTAAAATCGTTCTACTTGTTTGTCTTACATGTCATTTCAGTCTAATAGACTAATTTTTTCTTTTCTTTTTTTATTCAAAAGTTATAACAAAAATAGAGGTGAAAAAAAGACCGAAAAAATCACTTTTTTTTCAATTGTCCACCATTTTGTTAATTTTTCGAATTTTGAAAAACTGTTCTATTACACTGAGCATCATATCATATAATTTAAGAAACTTTCATAATTTTTGATTTCAGGTCAACTGTGTAACCTAGAGGTTGGTCGCAAGCAGGACGTGTTCGCCAAGAACGGCGACCTTTGGTGGCTTGGAGGGGGGATTTAAAATTATTTTTTTGATCCGACAAAATTAAATTGTGTACTTGAAGGATCAATAAAAACTATAAAAAAAAGTTTACTTCAATTGCTTTAGTAGATTCGTAGAAAAAAATTCCTAAAAATTGACCATTTTTTGACTCAACTGACCGGAATGTCCCCTTAAACAGTGATATGATATCCTTGTCGCTGTGGTGCAATAATAACTTCCTGAAGCTTAACCCTAATAAATCGTCTGCAGTTGTTGTCAGTAGGCGTCGTTTTGATACATCTAATATGCCCCCTCTTAAATTAGACAATACTCCCCTAAAAATAGTCCAGTCAACTAAGAATCTTGGAGTGATGGTAAACTCAAACTTAACTTGTTGTGATCATGTATCGTTCTCTCTGAAGAAGATCTATTCTTGCCTTCGTCGCTTACGCCTCTATGGTAGTCTACTTTCCCGTGATAATCGTCTCGCTCTAGTAAAATCCCTCATACTTCCTCATTTCCTTTACGGGGGCTCTGTCTATATATGTCCTGACTCCACATGTAAAAATAGATTAAATGTTGCCCTTAATGATTGTCTTAGGTTCATTTTCAACCTTAATCGGTTCGCACATCTTTCTGATCTTCGGCCATTCCTGTTACCATACAATCTATCTACGTATCGCAATGTGCAGGGCCTATGTTTATTGCACAAAATCATTAATGCCTCTGCTCCCTCATATCTTGCTGATTGCCTTGTTCCCCTTCGTACTCGTCGTTCTATGCAATTTTGTATTCCTAGACACTATTCCCTACTAGGTAGTCGTTCCTTCTTTGTACATACTGTAAGATTGTGGAATAATCTCCCCTTCCCCTTGCAAGGTATCAAATCGCTCGCCGCTTTCAGGAGAGGAGTGATCGCGCATTTTGCAACACGGAATGAATGACGTAATATGATCGCTGGCTTGCTGCACAACATGGATTGGCATGCATCCTCCCTCACGGCCCGCTTGAAAAAATTTAATTGAAAGGTCCGAGGACGACGGAGTTTTTTGTTGGGTTCTTTTCAGGACATCACCCGAAGTCAATCCTAACAAGAATCAAAATCGTAACACTAGTCCAATCAATCTAAAATAGCTCCATGTAATTTTTGCGTTAATTGCCAACAGGAAACAAAAAATATGGTCATATAGGAAAAAAAATTCTAAAAAAGATAGCGTTGTTTTGTTCGGAATTGGGAATGGCGAACCTAACCTAAAAAATCCCGGAAACTGAAAAAAAACGGTTTTTAGCGAATAAAAGAAAAACGTGACCTCGGATCGAAAAAAATCAAATTATAAAGTTTTAGCTATTCAAATTATCTTTCGATTGATGTATATTGAGTTATAGGTTATGGTAGAAAATATAGAGAAAAATGGGGAAAACTGTCGAAAATCACGTTTTTTTAATTTGTTATTAACTTTTGTTTAACGCCACTTACATATTTGTTATTTGGTACAAATATTGCTTCTTGCTAGCTGAAAAAACGGTGTAATTTTTGTTGCGAAATATTGCACAGTTTCCTTGAAATTTCACTTTTGACAAAAAAAGGCGTTCTTGTAAAAACGCTCCTCTTGGTCTGCGGATTCCTTTAGGGGAACGTGCGAGGGCTTAAAATTTTCTTCAAAGATTGCACTATTACCTACAAGTAACAGAAGGTCTATTTAAAAGTTGTACACTGCTCAAAATGGCCCCCAAAAATAGGCCTAATTTTGCGAACTGGGTTTTCTGTATTTTTTTCAATTTTTCATTTACAGAAACGAGACTAATGGCAATCGATAGCTGTATTTTTTGAAGAGTTTGAAAAAAGTTAACCATCTGGGGCTGAGATTTTGTTTTTCGAAATATTCCTAAGTTCTTGTTTGTTACTGCAGGTATTCGAAATTTATACATGATGTTATTTAATAGTAAATCTGCACTAAAAAAATTATTTAAAATATTTTGCATTGCACAAAGAGCTAAATAAACATTTTCAAAATCCAGCAATTTAATATATTTATTCAATATACCCATTATTGGTTTTACAATAATATTTTCATAGAAAAGAGTAAAAATAATTATTTGTTATTCAATAAAATTAAAGTGTGGAAATCGCCACCACTATCTAGAAATGTACAGTTGAATATTTTCAGCTCCTGCATGAAATCCATATTATCTACGGTAGTGGGAACCTGGCGACCGACGATGTTTGTAGGCCGAATTTTATAAAACTTTCTAAAATACGACCTGTGATACCGAGCATTGTTAAATTTGTCACATTTTTCAGACGCAGTTTTAAGCGCTTGTTAAAATCTGTTTCGGGCCGAGATTGTAACTCTTTTAGAAAAGATTCTTTCACATTACTGTTAACTACAGAAACAGGCCTCTTATGCGTATCCTTTTGGGCATCACACTCGCAAATGAAACATAAATTATTAAAATTGAACTGTCGGGCTTCCTTGTTGAGTCGTCTTGTTTCTGCTAAGGTGTTTTTAGCTTGTTCTCTTGTAAATATACTGACCGTTATCTAAAATGATTTTAAGATTTGTAGAGAAACTAATCACATTCGTCACGCACCAGCACCAAACGTTCGATTTCTCAAAAAGCTTTGAATTTTTTGTTGTTAAAAGCAAATGTAACATAACTTAACAATATAGAAATCATTTAAAGTGCTTTTCTGTAGAAATACACAAAATAATTGCATATATAAAATATCATACATCTTACATATTACATTGAAAACAATCACTCTTACTATTAAGCATTGGAAATTGCAATTCCCTGCGTATATTGTGTGGCATAAAGGCTGTCGATTGCCATTAGTCTCGTTTCTGTAAATGAAAAATTGAAAAAAAAAAATACAGAAAACCCAGTCCGCAAAATTAGGCCTATTTTTGGGGGCCATTTTGAGCAGTGTACAACTTTTAAATAGACCTTCTGTTACTTGTAGGTAATAGTGCAATCTTTGAAGAAAATTTTAAGCCCTCGCACGTTCCCCTAAAGGAATCCGCAGACCAAGAGGAGCGTTTTTACAAGAACGCCTTTTTTTGCAAAAAGTGAAATTTCAAGGAAACTGTGCAATATTTCGCAACAAAAATTACACCGTTTTTTCAGCTAGCAAGAAGCAATATTTGTACCAAATAACAAATATGTAAGTGGCGTTAAACAAAAGTTAATAACAAATTAAAAAAACGTGATTTTCGACAGTTTTCCCCATTTTTCTCTATATTTTCTACCATAACCTATAACTCAATATACATCAATCGAAAGATAATTTGAATAGCTAAAACTTTATAATTTGATTTTTTTCGATCCGAGGTCACGTTTTTCTTTTATTCGCTAAAAACCGTTTTTTCAGTTTCCGGGATTTTTTAGGTTAGGTTCGCCATTCCCAATTCCGAACAAAAAAACGCTATCTTTTTTAGAATTTTTTTTCCTATATGACCATATTTTTTGTTTCCTGTTGGCAATTATTAGATGGATTTGCGTAGATTGATTGGACTAGGGTAGTTTTTCTATTTTTAAACTAAAATGTTAAAATTTTTGCACTAAATACCGTTTATTTGTGCATACAGGGTGTTCCGTTACTCATGGTACAAAGGAAAATGACAAATAGTACATAAAAAATTATCGCAAAAAAAAGTAAAAGTGGGGGGGGGGTACCTCTTTTCGTTTTCGAGATATGGCGTTTTGAAGTTTTTTGGTAGAGGTTTACATATTACCCTGTATTTTTGTCACCTTTTTAGATATTTTAATGAATAATACATCAATCTACGCAGAATACTCCCACCTATCTAAATCTGTAAATCAAGGGGTCAACCCACCAACATCCAGAGTAATGAGTCATCAAAGACAAAATTTTGTTTTTTTTTTTTTCACTAAAATTTCCACTTCAACCACCTTTTTGAAGTGTTAACTTCTTTAGGCGCGTTTGGCACTTTTTCGCTGGGGGTAAAACAAAGAATTCGCGACACGCGCATTTTGTTGCTTACACCCGTTTCTGGACACATGTTGGCGACACGCGCACTTTGTTGTTCACTCGTTTCTGGGCACTTGTGCCTATGAAGCTGGCTAGAGCATGGAAACTTTTAGTTGAGCTCCACCTCCACTTACAAACAGCAGCGCATAATTATATGTGCGCGAGGCAAAATAGCCCGCCCTTGGTGGGTGGGATTGGGTTAGAATGTTGCAATGCAGAAGCTGCTCTCAGCATTCGTTTTATATTCTCGCGCCGCTCTCAAAATTCATGTCATATTCTCGCACGCCATCGCACACAGCAGCGAATGTGTGCGAGAGGATGAAATGAATGCTAAGAGCGGCGTGAATATGCCATGGATTTTGAGAGCGGGTCTGCATACATTCATACATTCGCTGCTGTGTGCGATGGCGTGCGAGAATATGACCAGGGTTGCCACTAAACAAAAAATTTTGGAGTCAAATTTTCCGAGAAAAAGAGCCAAAGCTGATAAAAAAGAGCCAAATTCAAACACAACAGAAATTACATTGAAAACCGCGAACAATAAGATGTCAAAAACAAATCTTCTTCTTTACCATACGAGTAGGAGGCATGGTCGACCAGAGAAATTAGTTGTAGGATAGTTCTAAAATCTTCAAATCTTGAAATCAAATATTGAATTTTTATCCAGTAACAGTAATGGTAAATTCTTTGCGAGTATGTAATTAGGAAAAACAAAATCAGTTAAAATTCAAGATCAAGTTGAAAGAAAAAGGCAAAAGAGCCATTTAAGTTGAAAAAGAGCCAAAGAGCCAATTTTAAAAGTTTTTTTTTATAAAGAGCCACAAATGGCTCTATAGAGCCAAAGTGGCACCCCTGAATATGACATGAATTTTGAGAGCGGCGCGAGAATATAAAACGAATGCTGAGAGCAGCTTCTGCATTGCAACATTCTAACCCAATCCCACCCACCAAGCGCGGGCTATTTTTCCTCGCACACATAGAATTATACGCTGCTGTTTCTATGTGGAGCTAAACCAAAAGTTGCCATGCTCTAGCCAGCTGCATAGGCACAAGTCCCCAGAAACGGGTGCGAACCAAAAATGCGCGTGACCATCGCTGATGTCTGTTGCTGGACCTCGACTAAAAGTTGCCTTGCTCTAGCCAGCTAAATGGCTGCAATATTTAAATATTTTGCTTGGATTAATCGCTCTCGGCGACATGGAATACGTTTCGGCGTTTCGCCTATTCGACTGCGCGTCTGTATTTTACGTACATATCTGGGGCAGTACCCCAGTAGGGAAAATCGCAAGTATTTACTGTGGGAAGTCGATTTGGAAATACTTCTTTAATTAGTGTTTTCTGTAATAAGTTATAAGTAATGCAGAGGAGAATGGGTTTGGTGACCAAGCGTTTGATTTCGCGCAAAAAGCGTGTTGAAAAACTTCGTAGCTGCTCGTTTTCTTTGTTAACCATCACAGTTGTCTCAGCCATTAAGTTTTATGTCTTTAATGTATAAACATATATTTGAATTTATGTTTATGATATAAATATAAATCGCTTAATTTTACTTCAAGCTACCCCACCCCTTCACGCCTACGCCAACTAAATTATATTATAAAAATTTACAGTATAATAACTTTGCATTATGAGTTTAGTAATAAATGTAGTATAAGTACTTCCAAATGGAAGGGAAAAAAGAAGTACTTCCCAGTCTAGGCCATCGCCGTGTTAATGTAATGCCTTTTTTGTACTGGGTGGAAGTACTGAACTGCTTCTGTAGAAGTAGTTTTTCCAGTAATTCCATTCCCTACTGGTATGTTATATTATTTTCTATGTATTATATATTATCTATTACGTACTATATACAATGTACTGCATATTATGTACTATGTTCTGAAAAAATTCAAAATGAATCCAGTGGATTCCCAAATTTAGATCCGTGACTTTGGCTAAATATAATATGACTTTTTTGCATATTTGCACAATGTTTAAAATAGCAAAAATTTCTGTTTCGTGACTATTGCATCAACCCGACGACAAGTACTATGTATACTACATTTTTCCTATGAACTATGTACTATGTATTTATTACTATATATGTATTATCTACTATTTTTACTAAAAACTACATTATCCCAGTCATCCATCGTCCGATCTTTGTGTGATAAGTTTAAGATAAATTGTTTAATTTCCAAAACATTGCAACACATTTTGGAGGGAGTGCATATAAGTAACAATTAAATAAACTTTAACAGAATATTCCTAAATAAAATATATTAATCCTTATCGTCCTGTATTAAGATTGATTTGGACATTTAGACTAGCCATAGAAGTTAACACTTCTAAAGTGTGGTCCTACGCACACTCGTATTTTTTTCTCCAAAAAATACGTAATAAACCAATATTTTGTTTTCAAAATTGGACAATTGGACAATTTCCTATGAATAATGTCTCACAATTATTATGCTACGACCTTTACTTTTGAAGTTATTAGCAATTTCAATAGTGACATTGGCTCTATTTCGTCCTTTTTTAGTACTTTTTCACCTGAGTTTTGTCGAAAAGTACCAAATAAGCACCAAATAAGGCCAACTTTTGCGTTAAAATTGCTAATAACTCCAAAAGTAAAGGTCGTAGCATAATAATTGTGAGACATTATTCATAGGAAATTGTCCAAGCTTTCCAATTTTGTAAAACAAAATATTAGTTTATTACGTATTTTTTGGAGAAAAAGGTGGTTGAAGTGGAAATTTTAGTGAAAAAAAAAAACAAAATTTTGTCTTTGATGACTCATTACTCTGGATGTTGGTGGGTTGACCCCTTGACTTTTACAGATTTAGATAGGTGGGAGTATTCTGCGTAGATTGTTGTATTATTCATTAAAATATCTAAAAAGGTGACAAAAATACAGGGTAATATGTAAACCTCTACCAAAAAACTTCAAAACGCCATATCTCGAAAACGAAAAGAGGTACCCCCCCCCACTTTTACTTTTTTTGCGATAACTTTTAATGTACTATTTGTCATTTTCCTTTGTACCATGAGTAACGGAACACCCTGTATGCACAAATAAACGGTATTTAGTGCAAAAATTTTAACATTTTAGTTTAAAAATAGAAAAACTACCCGTTTTCAAAATCGGCACGTGTTACGATTTTGATTCTTGTTAGGATTGACTTCGGGTGATGTCCTGAAAAGAACCCAACAAAAAACTCCGTCGTCCTCGGACCTTTCAATTAATTTTTTTCAAGCGGGCCGTGCCCTAGCATGCATCTTCTCGGCATAGGACTCCGGCTGATATTGGTTAATTTTAATTTTGATTTTAATTTTGATTTTAATTTTGATTTTGATTTTAATTTTAATTTCAATTTTGATTTTAATTTTGATTTTGGTTTTGTTTTTGATTTTAATTTCAATCAGTAGTCTAGTAAAATTTTAATTTATATTTTAATTTAGATTTAATTTATCTTATGCTGTATTTTCATTTTTTCTTTTCTTCTTCTTTCTCTTTTCTTTGCTTATTAATTTTTGTTTTTTTTTTCCCTCATATTTTATATAATTCTTAGTTATATTTTATAATTCTAATTCTAATTTTAGTATTTTTGTATTTTCCTTTTTATTACGGTACTAAATAAGATTTTAATCTTGTGTACTTTTGATTGAACAAAATAAATTACAAATTACAAATAATTAAGTGATTTAACTTCTTTGTTCAGAATTTTTTTTTGTAAAGTCAATATGTTCAGAGTTATAGTGCTACAAACTTTATATATCACTTTCTTTGCACTATATTTCGTTAACGGTTAGCCCGCCATAAAAAAGTCCTTCCTAAGACTAATAGAACACACGATTATCTATAATTTTTGTTTTTATCATTTTTACATAGGGCTAATATTTCACGAGTTATAGCGTTTTAAATGTCGCAAAAAGTAAATTAAAAAAAAAATTTCCTATCTTTTTCTTTCCCCGTTTCATTTCAAAACTGATTATATCGTGTGTTGAGCTCATCATTGCCCACATTTGTTACCTTTACTTTTTTCTATAAAGTTGATATTTATGGATTTATTACACCTCCAAAGTTTATTAAAAATAGTTTTTTGCAAATATCTAGTCAACTATTTATTTACGATGACAAGTTATACCAACAAATATGTTTGTTATTAAGTTCCGTTGAAATTTTACTTGAAACATTTTTTTCTAGCATTTATATGTACTTTAGCCGCAATTCAGAGCCAATTGTTTCATATAGATACATTAATGTTCATACATATGATTAAGAAATTTCGTTGGCGTGCAAACCCTTTTCCACACCACCCTGGAGGTCGAGTTTTTGGCGCGTTTTTTTATTGTGGTTTCCCCAGGAGGCCTAATCCACAAGAAAACGAAACAATGATGCTATAAGATGTTATTTAGCCTCATATGTTTCGAAGATGTCGGTTGACAATCGGATATACCAATGAAGCTGCCATCTAATGACTTGACGTTGTCTTCGTCGAATGATATATCTGGGAGACTTCAAAACTCGCAAATGCTCTCATTTATTTCATTGTCTTCAAGGAAGTTTGTACCATTCGTCACATTTTCGCAATTTCCTCCACTGCAGTTAGAGCAAATTATGGTACATTTGAGACCGGCCGCGGCATCCACAGGAACCGCCACAATTTTTCCTACATTTGCAGGATATTAATTTTAATAAAGGACCCCGCACGTTTCTTATGGAAAATGACTTTCGGTCAAATTGAGCGAGTCTTTGCTCTTTGGATAGAGGAAGTCTCCCTGAACAAAAGTCTCAATGGGCACGAAACCCAAAACTTAAGATTTTTGGTACTTTTAGACATCTGAAGTTTTTCATTTTTCGGTCTGTTGATGTTTTTGCGGTATAGCAAAGAAATAACGTCGCATTATTTAAGTAATGCTAGTATTCATTTAATTTTTTTAAAAATTTTTTTTTTTTTTTGAGACTTTTGTTCAGGGAGACTTCCTTTATCCAAAAAGCATAGACTCGTTCAATTTGACCGAAAGTCATTTTCCATAAGAAACGTGCGGGGCCCTTTGCTGGTGCCGGAGCAATTGTCATTGGGACTGGTTGTAAGCCAAATCTTGTTCGCTTCCAGCCCCATTCCTCCGGGTCTTGATAACTATCAAGCCAAGTTTGCACTTGATGATACTCGAAATGAGTGAAGTCGAGCAGCATCTTTAGTTGGAGGCAGAACTGATAAGTTCACTTTGGTTTATGTAGCCGATTTTCCAAAACATTTGAACCTAAGTGAATTAATATTGGTTTCTGACGAGCTACCTCCATACAGCTCAATAAAGAAACGCTCTCCAGCTTCAGCAACCATATCTGGATCTATTTTTTTTTTTCTTTAAACAATTCTACTGAATTTATGAGTTGTGGATTTTTTTGAAAAATGGATAAAACTTTGGCTTTCCCCATGCCGTATATTGAAGAAGTTGTGTCACAACCACTGAAAGCGTGAAGAAAGAGAATATTGTTTGCAACAATATTTGGAAATTTTAAGCACTGCGGAGTATACAGTGCTTCCGGAATACGACCCTTCCCCGGTTTTCGAAGGAAAATATTGTTAGAAGACCCCGCCAAGGACGTTAATAAAACAAGGAGATCTATGTCTTCTCCGACAATGACCACGGAATCAAACCTAGAAGATACTTGTATTGCTGTCGTTATAATTAACATGTCAGCGTCTTCGAAGGCTTGCTCAACTATAAAACCCGCACTTCTTAATTCCTTTGTGAGCATTGATATTAGCTGAGCTTTATTTTTATCATTACTTAAGAACTTCTCCTGCTGCGTCGCCGGAACATAGTCTCATTAATAATGATATGTACCGAATGATTCTTTCTTGAACGCCGAAATCGTTCAGAGCCTTTGGTGCCTTGGTGCCACCAGGAGGGCAGTTTAAAAGAGAAATTTCCTAATTATTTGTATGAAAATTAATGTGTATCTATATGAAACATTCGGCGCTGAATTGCGGCTAAACTATAAAAGCTAGAAAAAAATGTTTCAACTAAAATTTCTATGGAATTTTATAACAAACAAATTTGTTGGTATAACTTGTCTTCGTAAATAAATATTCGACTAGATATTTGCAAAAAACCATTTTTAATAAACTTTTGAGGTGTAATAAATCCATAAATATCAACTTTATAGAAAAAAGTAAAGGCAACAAATGTGGGCAATGATGAGCTCAACACACGATATAATCAGTTTTGAAATGAAACGGGGAAAGAAAAAGATAGGATTTTTTTTTTAATTTACTTTTTGCGACATTTAAAGCGCTATAACTCGTGAAATATTAGCCCTATGTAAAAATGATAAAAGCAAAAATTATAAATAATCGTGTGTTCTATAAGTCTTAGGAAGGACTTTTTTATGGCGGGCTAACCGTTAACGAAATATAGTGCAAAAAAAAGATATATAAAGTTTGAAGCACTATAACTCTGAACATATTGACTTTACAAAAAAAATTCTGAACAAAAAAGTTAAATCACTTATTTATCTACAAAAAAGATTATATACATTTTTGTCGTAAAATGCATAGTTTCTGAGATATAGAATTAAACGCGTTTCCCTTTATTGTAAGTGAAGCATAAGGGTGGGGATGACGCCATTTTGAATTTAAGCTCATAAAAATATGTCAAAACATTTGGTAAAAAAAATCGCGTGCGGTATTTTTTGCATTACGAAGGCCTTTTTTCGACCTATTTACTGGACTAGTTAGAAATTGCCATATTTCAGTTAATTTCGAATTTTAATGTTGTTTTACTAATTGGATTGAATGTTGCTTTTTTTGTTGAAACAAGAATTAAATAAACTGTTAAGAATATATTTTTTGGGATTTTTATTTAATTGATGGCTTAGAAGATTTTTACTATTGCCATTTTCACTGTGAGTCACTATGTATGGGTGTATGTATGTAGACAAATCTTCGAAATTGATTTTGACCCACTTTCATAAAACCGATCAGCTTCAAATTTTGCACACATGTACAGTTCACGTGACAATGCAATCTGACCATTTTATAAAAAAATCCAGAGGTCGTTTCAAGATGGCGGTCGAATTTCGCAATTGTGCTCGCCGACCGCCGACATGGGTATCAAATGAAAGGGAATGATAAGTATAATATAATTACCTATTTGGTCTCATTCCAAATTCAAAATGGCGGCCGGAACAAAATGGCGGCCAACACAAAGGAAGAGAGACCAGGAAAATATTAAGGGATAAACAGATTTTTTATCTGTTCCGAATCTCGATGTAAGTTATTTATTTCTGCAACATCTTTATTTGGAGGCACGCTACCATTCATTTGGTCCTTTTTGCCACAAAATACAAACTTCAATTTTGGGTTTCGTCCTAACTCTCCCCTGCTATGGTTTGGTTTACTTTCCATAAAATCTTATCTTGCCCTCTGCTCCTACACTTGCCCCTAAAATTGAAATAATTTTGTTTTTAATATAAAATAATAAAAATAACAAGAATAATAATTGTATTTCAAGAAAATACACAAGATTAACATCTTTTAGACTACAAATTTAAATTGGATATAAACAAAAAAAAACAAGATTAAAATTATAGTTAAAATTCAAACTAGAAAAATAATGAGAATTGAAGAGAAAAAGATAGAAACAGAAAGTAGAATTAAAATTGAGATTGAAGTGGGTAGTGATAGAGGTAGTGAGAGAAATAGATAGCTAGTGAGAAGAAGAAGACAGAAAAAGAAATGCATGTCTTCTGAATGTTGTGGCTGTGCTCATTCTTATGGACACCTGACTCATGTTCAGATCTTCTCATATGCATATGGACTTAATGCAATCATTAAATGCCACTCTAAGACGCTGACGGCAAGAAGCGTCGAAGGAAATATATACCAGCGAGCCATAAAGTAAATGGAGAAAAGCAAGAGATTCGATAAGTGTGGCTCAAATAGGCGAGATAACAAACTGCCATGTAGCCATAGTTTACGAAGTGCGCCATAGATCTTAGAGAGCTGCAATGAGACATGATTGCAGCAGGAGAGTTTAGAATTGACAACAATACTCAGGTTTTTGGCACAGTCAACGATTGGAAAACATTATTAAGTAGACGAGGTGGGAAACCATCCGGGGACAGTGAGCGGCGACTAAGAAAAAGTACTTGTGGCGATTTAATTGGATTTAATTTAAGGAAATTACTAGAACTCCATTCGTTTAGTCGAGACAAGGTGCTATTGAGTTCAGACACACAGTTTTCAATTTGATTAGTGACAAGAGGTATATACCTGCAGATCATCAGCATATAAATGAAAAGAGCGGAGACGGATAACAGAGGGAAGATCATTAATGTAGATGGAGAACAGCAAAGGACCAAGAACCGAACTCTGAAGCACACCTGCAGGAAGATTTGGGCCGGTCACAACCGAAATGCTCAGGCCACTAAAGGGGGGGTCAATCCGTCCGGTTCTAGGTCACCACAATGGACCTAGGATAGCTCCAGCCGCAGCGGATGGCCTTAAAGGGATTTGGCTAATAATTCCGGGTATGACCGAATGTGAGATCTAAACTCGATTTACATTCACCCGAGTAAAAATAAAAAATGGGCCTATGACGGGCGAATCACGGCGGCTTGCCTTTTTCAGAGAGATATGACGGCCGTAGAATTTTTACCCATTTTTAATGGGGGGACATTCGGCCTTTCGACGGCCAAACATGACCAAAAGATGGCAATTGGCCAATGGCATTCCACGGGCAAATTTGGGCCAATAAAGAATATCCCCCAAATGAGTTGATGAATTTGTTTTATGGGAACCTGAACATTTCAATTTATCCAACAATTTATCGATAAGAGCTCGCCAGTGGCCCCAGTCGGTTTGTTGTAAAGGAAGTGTGTAGTGCGTGTTGATTTATATTTTAGTGGAAAATTTTGTTATTAAATCGCTAGAAGAAAAAAACAGCGTGTTGATGATGTTTTCCTCAATAAATGCGGTGAGTTTTGTATCTCTGCATAGATGAATATGAAAAAGAATTTTTTTAATTGCATTATATATGTGTGTGCGTGTGTGGTGTTCGGCCTTACTGTCCTGCAACGAGCCTTCCAATGCCCTTCATATGGCCGAGGACTATGTTTAAGCACTTTTGATGTTCGCCCGTTGAAAGGCCTTATTTTATTTTTACTCGGGCATGGATATTTTCTTATAGTAGAGCGAATATCCACGTCGCTGCCACTGTACCACCGTCCTATACCCTTAATAGCAACCACACGGCCGCCGTACCACCATCGTATGCCCATAATAGAAACCATACGGCCGCCGTACCACCGTCGTATGGCCGTTATGGGTACTGCAAGGCCGTCATTCCACCGTCAGTCGCCCCCTGCATGGCCGTACTATCCTGCAACGGGCCTTCTGATGCCCTCTATATGGGCTGTAATAATCGCGCCCTTTGTAAAGCCATAATTTATTTTTATTCGGGCAAACAGCGAGCTTTCCGAATTCGCTCCAGATAGCTTTGAAAAACTTTCAAATAATTTGTGCCGATCAGAAAGTGCACTTTTCAATCATAGATACGGGAAAGTTAGCGTGAAATCAAAGATCTGTGTTGCCCGAACTCCTCCTTGACTTTAATCACTATATTTATGAGCCACTTGCAATCCGCGTTCGAGGCACAATAAGCGCTTAATTGCTGCTGATATTTAAAATAAACCAAACTTTAACAACTATCAGGGGATATTACTATATTTACTTCGCGCTAAATGTATCACCAAAATTACAAAATGATATTATAAATGTTCAAGTTAAACTTTTTTCATACAAAAGGCGTTTCGGGGGGGCGGGGGCTCATCCCCAAAACCCCTCCTCCCCGATCCTTCGCCACTGCATAAAAATTGTCTATTTTAATTCACCTAAAACCCATTAAGCGAATTAATGAGCATTTAATTCAGTCCATGCAGTTTTAACAACCAACATTTTACCTCACTTAAGTGGCACATAAGCTGCATATGTTAAGGTCCTTTTTGTCACTTTTCAGCCACAATCTGACGATGAACTTAAAAGTTTCGTTTTAGTAAAGAAATTTCTCCAGAAGGAAGGAAGTGCGCACTTGTCACAACATGTTTGCCAAAGTAAATTTTCCATAGAAAAAATACACTCTTCTTTAAAAGTTTGCGGGAAAGTTTATAATGTTTTTCCTTCTTGATGTTGTTGTTGTTGTTTGCAAATTTAATAATTTCGATTTAAACTTTATCAAATTGAATTTTTTTACAAGAATTTAAACAGAAATTAAATTTAGAATTAGAAGAGCAGCAGCAAAAGAATCTATGCCATTCTAAGAAACGCAAATTTGGTGCATTGTTGAAATTCTTACATTAGTCTCGAAAATTAAACATAGTAAATAGCGGCGCAACATGAACGAAAAGTGGTTTAATGCCCGTGGATTATATAAAATGACAATTTTATTTTAACATTGCAACCAAAATGAACTGTCTCTCCCAATCTGGAGGAAGAGATTGTGACAGATTTTACAAGCAGCAGTCCTGTGAAAGCACGAAGCAACAACCGAAGAGTTGGAACTGTCTGTCTCTGTCTCTGTTGGAAAAGCAGAGAAGTTAATAGTCCAAGAGAAGTTGATAGTCCAAAAAAACGACCTATCAAGTAAGAGAATATTTTGGAAATGTTAGTACTCATCGTGACCATAAGAGAAATCTTGTTTCACCCGAGTAAAAAATGGGCTTATGGTGGGCGAATCACGGCCTCTTCGCTTTTTAAGGGGCATATGGCGGCCGTAGAATTTTTATACATTTTTAATGGGAGCACATACGGCCTCACGATGGCCAAACTTAACCAAAAGATTTCAATGGCCAAGAACTAAGCTGGGCATGCGGCATTCCATGGGCAAAGGAGAATGCAAATTTTGGTACTACCTCCAATAGCTATGTGTAATATGTCGTTGGATAGGTATTTTTGAGCCTAATATAAGCTACTATGGCGCCTAGTTCGAAATCTTTGTCCGTTTTGAGTAATACGGTCAGAACTACACAAAGGTAGAGTTTTACATAGCACCCTGTATTTTTTTAATCCTTTAACTTACTTCCATAAATAGATACCAATGAACGAAGAATTCCCCCACTTATCTTTGGAGATAAAAACGATGAGTTTGTCTTACCAACTTTTAGAGTTATGAGTTGTCTCGTCGAATTTTTGTGTTTTTTAAATAAAAATGTTAATTTGACCGACTTATTTTTTGGAGATAGAGGTATAGTAGATATTTTTATAAAAAAAAAAATGAGTGTGCTTAAGACCACACTTTAGAAGTAAAACTTTTGTGCCCAACGGCTAGTAATATGCAATAGATATAGTGGAAAGTCTGTCGGATCTATAGTACCTACGCTTGAGAAAATTCAGGCCAACGACAGATGCAGGAATAGTGACGAATCTACTGACGGACTTGATACAAATATCTACTATTTGAAAATATCAATATTTATGAATTCCTATTTACATTAAAACCTAAAAGTAACCGAGTAAAAATAATTTGTATTGGCTAATTTTCTTAAAAGCATACACGCGGTGCACCTAGTACGTATAGCATATAAGTGCGCATCCCACACGGGTATGCACGCTTCCGCCACAGGCATGGATACTACCGCCACAGGCACGAAAATCTAAACATTCGCCTCATGGAAGTAAGCTGGTGACATATGCAAGTGTACATGCATTGCATTCAGAAGTTCATAAAATTGCATGGTTTTTTCCGTCCCGGCTTTCACACATAGCCCGAAAATCTAAGTAACGAGTGCATGCAAGGTGCATGTGTTTGTTGTGCATACTTGTGTGTGCTATTTCGAATGCGGCATTACAGAAAAAGTTAAAAGTAGTCCGACCTTTGCGTGGCATGCATTCCATTCATGGAACATTCCGTCAGGTCGCATTTGAATACACACACTTCTATATTATTTATGTCACCAGCTGTATGCATGCTCCGCTCCCGCTACATTCATGATCATTAATAATTGCATCCGCATCGGCATAGACTATCCCAAACCCAAGTATTGTTTTTACCAAGCAGTCCGCCAACCACATCCAATGAAGCTTTACCTACGCCAGCGAGAGCCAGTCTACTTGAGTATGGTCAGCGAGCACTAATAACAAGAGTGATTAGGTAGAGCTCAAGGACAAGTAAAAGAGTTAAACATATGAAAGAAGAGATTAGAAATAACATTAAGCAAAAATGTCAAAAAAATAATAACAAACGCGCGATGGAAATACATCTTATGCAAAAAATACATTATTACGAAAGAAACAGAAGATGTTCCTTGATTCCCCTACTGGAATGTTTACGTTCAAATGGAAGCAAAACTGGAACAGAGCAGTAATTTGATGGGTAAACATTTCGTGTTGGTATAGCGATTTTGGCTTACGAATGCACATGTATTGTTGTTTTGGGCATACGAATGCACTTGTATTGTCCATTAAAAAAGGCGGAAATCTTATAATATTACCTATTTCGGGTTAATTTTGTCCTAACCTAAAAAAGTTTACGTAATTGATCGGTGTTGGAAGTTCGATTAAATCATATTTAAAAACGTCTTTATTAAGACGATTTATAGCAGTGATTTTTGAACATTAAATTTAAAGAAAGCAATTGTGATTATTATAATTGTGAGTGTTTTATAAAGCATTTAAAAATGAATTTCCCATATTAAAATTAAAATAATTGTAAAAATTAAAATATTTATGAGTTTATATTGCCGGTTGTGGGTAAGTTTTGGATATACGAACAAGAGATCGGAAAACCGAAACAGACAAAATTTCGAGCATCCCTGAGACAATCGCAGAATGCTTATCGCACTGCGGTGCTAAACAGATTAAAGTACTTTCGGTATTAAATTTACCAAATATAAATGAACCAAATATAAATGTGATGGGATGCTTGTGGATTCTTCATAAAAAAACTGAACTTTTCATTATTTTATAAACGCTTAATGGTATTTCTTGTATTTTGCCTAAAATTTTTAAATAAAACCCGCAATGGCTTTCAAAGTCCGACTTTGATACCATTAAATTGAGAACTGTCAAAATTTTTCCAATGCACATTCCAGCCACTTCCCCTTCATTTTTTATCTTTCTTTCACATACGCTGCGTTTAGTGGCTAAGTAATTCTGCCTTCTTTTATCATAGATATTACTTCTTTGTTCATTTTGACTTTTTCACTCCTATTGAAATTTTTATCAGCTGATTTCAAGGGCAATGAAACATTTTTAAAAATTTGTTCTAGCTCATCACTCTTGTAATTAGTGCTCGCTGGTATGGTATTGGTACCCTTTATTACCTAGCCAATTACCTGATTTCTTCATCCCATACAATCTTTTAGGGAGCCAATTACACGCCAAAAAGCAGATCCACTTGCTCAGGCTGCGCCGAAAATTCTTGTCGTATATGCCGCTTCCAACATGTCAGTCAACTCCAAAGTGTCCGCGGCGTAAGCCCGGCCAGTGACCAAACCACAAGAAAAATCTCAAATAATTCACCTGGTGAATTTGTATTCCTATAATGAGATAAAGCAAAGTCTGGGCGACAACGTAGCTAACATGCCAGAAAATGCAGTAAGGCAGAGTGTATTTTAACTGTTGCGCACACAGCCCCGAGTTTCTTCGTCTCTTGTCTCTTCGTCCGCCCCATTTCCCATCGTTATACGAAAGTTCTGGCGATTTTTCATGTGTGAGAGCGTTATGCGAATGAAATTGATTCACTCTCATGTAAATTTTTTTAACAAACGTCCCTAAAGAAGTTTTACTTCAAAAACCCCGAGACTTCGAAAAAGTTAGTAAGATAGAACCATAAATTTTACCATCATAGATAGGTGGAGGAATTCTGCGTTCATTGGTACCTTACCCATGGAATTAGGTTATAGGGTTATAAAAATACAGGGTGATATGTAAAATTCTACCTTTGTACAGTTCTGACTGTATTACTCAAAACGGACAAAGATTTCGAACTAGGCGCCATAGTAACTTATATTAGGCTCAATAATCTTGCTTCTTTGCTTTTTATCTTATCTTTTTATTTTTTTATCAAATGACATTGTCATCTTCCTAAGGCACTGTAATATCCTTATTTACACCGATGACATCAAACTGTACCGTCTCATAAAGAGTACCGAGGTTTGCAAACTTTTGCAAATTGACCTTAACACATCCTATTCTTGGGGTTCTAATAACAACCTGGTTTTTAGTATTAGCGAGCGCGAGGTCTTGACGTAGGAAGCGTGGTCCGTTAATTTATATGTAACTATACTTTTCTCCACAACATAATCTCTCGCGTAAACTCTGTAACTGATCTTGGGGTTAGGTTTAATTGTAAGCAGGAATTTCCCACTCACATCAATTATATCTCTTCGAAAGGCAGTTTAGTAGTTTAGTATTTATAAAAAGATGGTCCAAGGAATTCAACCATCCTCTCATCACTAAGCACTTGTATATATCTTTAGTCAGGCCTTCACTCGAGTATGCCTCCCGGGTGTGGTCTCCTCACTACTCCTCCCAAATTGGAAGAGTCGAACCGGTTCAAAAGAAGTTTGTCCGATTTGCACACAGCCCCTCCCGTCTTACGAGAATAGGCTTAAAGTAATTCTTTTAAGCTCTCATAAGCATCGCGAGGATGCTGACGTTATTTTCGTTCAACGGCTACTGAATGGTAAGGGACACGGGTTTCTTGCGTAGCCGTGCGTCGTTTAGAGTGAATAATTATACCATGAGGGGTGAACCTCTGTTGCACATTAATTCCTCTAATACGAATTACGGCAAGTACGAACCTATTAATCGCTTCCCAATGAGAAAAATTGGGAGCGATGCACAGGGGAGTGTACTTGGAGCACTCTCAAGGGAGCTTTCTTGGAGTTTTCATAAATTTTATATAAATAAGAGAACGGACAATTATCCTCATGCCCATAAAATGTGACATTAGCAAACTCAATAGCCCGGCTCTCGTTCAATACGGAGGACAAGCAGCTTTGGAAGTTGATAGAGTTTAGTTGGGGGACTGCTTTGGTAAAGCCACTCTCGGGCTTGGAAAGAAAAAGGCAATTGCAAAAGCTAAACAAAATAAAAGCTTTTCGATACCGGATTACATACCCAAAGCCGCCCATGAATATTTCTTTTTTAAAAAGCTTTTTTATAATGCTCCAACAACGCGTTTTTGGGAGCTTAAAAACGTATGCTCCCTCGCAATGACATGCAATGTTAAAAAGAATATAGAACGGGTATGGCAACGGGAGCACTCTATGCTCCTTTTGGAGCGCTCCAAGATGGCTCTTGGAGCACTCCTTTTTCCCACTGGGATTGTTAATTTCACTAAAAATATTAGTGGTTTTACCACAGCAGCAAGTGAAGCTGCTCTTAAAAAATCTGTTTTTGATGTGGTGTGACTCCTTTTCCAGTGGGAAAAATTGGGAGCGATGCACAGGGGAGTGCACTTGGAGCACTCTCAAGGGACAAAATGTGACATTAGCATACTCAATAGCGCGGCTCTCGTTCGATACGGAGGACAAGAAGCTTTAGAAGTGGATAAAATTTAGTTGGGGGACTGCTTTGGTAAAGCCATTGATTATATACTAAGTAGATATGGACAAACGCGATTCAAATTAACTTCCAGTTACGGCACCACGAGCTGGGGGCGCTAATATCGCAGGGTTTTATTATTCTAGAATTAACCCTTCTAGCACAGAAGGCGCACTTTACAGCTAAGCATGAAAATCTATATATACATACACATACATATATATATATATATATATATATATATATATATATATATATATATATATATATATATATGTGTGTATATATATACATATATAGAGTTTCCCTTCTAAGACAGAAGGCACACTTCCCAGCAGGGCTGAGAAATATTTACCACTGCCGTGGCTCAGCTGAGACATGCAAACATAAAATATTAAAAACATAAAAGATCAAAAACATTAAACAGAGGAGCATGCAAAACTAAAAAGGAAGTGGAGCACGTAGAGAGTCACGCCACATTGAGAAGGGTCCTTTTAAGGACAACTTCACTGGTTAGCAAGCTAAACACACTCCTATTGTTGTTAGTATTTATAAGCATGCGATTAACGGGTTCGAACATGACATAATTGGTGTTAGAGGAATTAATGTGCAAAAGAGGTTCACCTCTCAGGTTGTAGTTATTCACTCTAAATGACGCGCGGTTTCTTAAGAAACCAGAGTCCACCTTGTCATTCATCAGTCGATGAACGAATATAACGTCAGCGACCTCGCGGCGCTTATGAAGGGAGCTTAAGTTGAGCAATTTAAGTCTGTTCTCATAAGGCGGAAGAGCGAGTGGGTCATCCCATGGGAGGTGGCTGAGTGCAAACCGGACGAACTTCCTTTGAACCGATTCGATTCTACTAACATGGGAGGAGTAGTAAGGAGACCATACCTGGGAAGCGTAGTCAAGCAAAGGCCTAACCAAAGATACGTACAGGTGTTTAGTGACGAGGGGGTTGTTGAACTCTTTGTACCATCTTTTTATAAATCCCAGGACTGAATTGCCCTTGGAGGAGATATAATTGATGTGGGTGGAGAAATCCAACTTACTTTCTAACCTAACCCCAAGATCGATTACAGATTCAGTACGGGAGACCTTGTTGTCAAGGAAAGTATAGTCATAAGTTATAACACCACGTTTCCTACAAAAAGTCATGATCTCGCATTTACTAATATTAAGCACAAGGTTGTTGTTGGAACACCAAGAATAGAAGGTGTTTAGATCTGCTTGCAGAAGTTTGCAATCCTCTATACTCCTTATGTGGCGATACAGTTTGATGTCATCAGCGTAAATAAGGATTTTACAGTGCTTTAGCAGTGTAACAATATCGTCAATTGATAAAATAAAAAGAAGAGGGCCAAGATGGCTGCCTTGCGGGACTCCAGAGGACGCTTCGATATTCTTCGATTTGACTCCGCGGAATAGAACCTGGTAGGTTCTATCGGCTAAGTACGACTGGAACCAATCCACAAGGGCATGCGGAAAGCCTAATTTCTTTAGTTTAAGAACTATAATAGAGTGGGAGAGCTTGTCGAAAGCCTTACTAAAATCTGTATAGACACAGTCAGTTTGGCAGCCAGTGACAAAGCCTCTAATTGTGTGTGAAGAGAACTCCAGTAAATTAGTAGTAGTGGAACGGGCTGCAAGAAAACCATGTTGGTTTGTTGAGATAAGCCTCTTGCAGATAGGGGCGATAGCAGAATAAATAATAGATTCGAAGAGTTTTGGTATAGACGATAACTTCGCAATTGGCCTATAATTAGATATTTCGTTTTTACAGCCTTTCTTATGGACGGGTATTATAAAAGAGTTCTTCCATAAGGTTGGGAAGCGCCCTTTATTTAGGGATTTTTGAAATAAACATAGAAGAGGAGACAGTAGGGCCCCTGCACAGGATTTTAGAACAGCTGGAGGGACTCCATCAGGGCCGGACGAAAAGTCTTGTGGAAGTTCATTTATATGCTTCGAGATATCATCCCTGGTAAGGGGCCATCCATAAATTACGTCACACGAATTTCATGATTTTTTGACCCCCCCCCCCCGTCCTTGTCACAGCTGGTCACATTTGGGAGCCCCCCACCCTCCCTAGTGTGACGTCACATATTGTGCAATTTTGCATCTAGAAGTTATTAAACTAAAACAGCAGTTCCGAAATTAAATGTACATATTTCTATTTAAATTATTTTTTAATAAAATTAACATAAAATCAACATAAAATTCACTTAAACATTTCAAAAAATAATACACAGATCACACAACCGCCATTGCGCGTGTGTCTGTCACCAGATTTAACGCGAGTTTTTGCGGAACGTATCCTTCGCGTAATGAGCAGTATTACTATATTTAGATATATTAGATTTTGAAATGTGACGTAACAAAATTTAAGAACCCCCCCAACCCCTTGTCACACAATGTCACACTTCGCCGACCCCCTCCCTCCCCCCTAACGTGTGACGTAATTTATGGATGGCCCCTAATAGACAGGGAAAAGTTTTGAGCCGCTTGGATTGCATTGATATGTCGAAAATTGTCTTCATCTGGTTGGAATACAGGGGACGAGAAAGATTTGAGGAAGAACGATGCAAAATTGTCACAAATTTCTGCTGAATTAGAACTAAGGGAGTTCTCGTATTTCATGGTGTAAGGGTAATTATCAACTTTTTTCTTTGTGTTGATAAATTGAAAGAATGCTCTGGAATCACCAAACACTTTACCTTCCATGTTTCTGAGGTACTCTTTATAGAGGGTTTCGGAGAGAGCATGAAATTGGTCATAGCAATTGAGAAATGCATCGAAACTCGCAGTGTCTTTCTTCTTCAGGTAGGTTTTCCAGAGTTTATTCTTCAGGTTTTTGGTACGTCTCAACTCGTTGTTGTACCACGGTGGGGATGATCTGGATGATTTTAACGGCTCGATAGGTACACAGGATGCGAAAGTTTCATACAGGACGGAGTAAAATCTGGCTACATCGACATCTAACTCATTAGGTAAGAGCAACCAATTGAAATCGACCGAAGTGAGCTTGGTTGACAGTTCCTCAAGGTTGGCTTTTTTAAAGTTCAAGGTAAAAGTTGGCTCCTCTGGGATTGGCTTATTGTTAAAAATAGAACAATAGCTCAGTAGGAGAGGAGGGTGATAATTATCGACAGGTGACAAGACAATTGAGCTAGGCTCAACATTCATGTTGTCTGAGTCGGAAAAGAATACAAGATCTAGCCGCCGTCCTAAAATATTATTCACACCGCTCATTTGGCACAAGCCGCAGGAAAATAAGGAATTCAGAAAGCTGGATTCCTTAGAGTTAAGGTTGTTTCCAGGAAGGTAGTTATCGTCATCATCGCACGATACCCATTTAACATTGGGTAAGTTAAAATCACCTACAAGTAGGAGTTCATCTTTGGAATCCATCATATCTTGGATATGATTTATGCAAGCGATTAGAATATCATAGAGATTTTGACCTCTATCGTCAAGAGTGCTGAACATATCTGGTGGGATGTAACAGCAGATTAAGAATAAGTTGTTATGAACAAGGGAGACTTTGAGAGCGAGGACCTCAATGTCTAAAGTGTTGGAAAAATCAGGAAGCGTATATGCTCCGCTATATATGGTTAGTTTCCGAAATAAACTTTCTTGTTTATGTGAAAGCCCTTTGCGCATTTGAAAACAAAATCAGAAGCTGCGGCTTTGAGTTTAGTGGCGGTGGATCTAAAAATAGATTTCTATGCGCTTATTCCTATTGTTTTGTTCGGGAAGGGCAAAGAGGATGAAAAAATGATGAAGATTTCGTAGCCGATGGGTGAAATTTGACAATGAGGGAAAAAAATGAATGGACGAGACAACTTTAATGGGAAATTTGGCTACAAGCATGTTTTTATTATCTTGAGAAATGAAATGGATTTGAAGGAATTATTTCACTTTTTTAGAGAAAAAGTGACAAATTTTGAGATTTTTTTCTCAGGTATTTTAGTTCGTAGAAATTTGAAATTTTTAGGGATAATTGTATTACTATTGATAATAATTTTTATTTTTGATTTTATTTATCGTTATTTATGTATGTGTGTGGCATGGCTAAAAACAACCCTTTGTAGCGTTAGCACGTTATGTCCTTCAAGTCAGGATGCAGTGTCTATTAGTAAGTTTAGGTGTCTGGATGGTGCGTCAGTAGATTTCGATTAACCTTGGGTTTTATCTGTGAGGTGTAATATGGTCCCAGCAACACCGACTGTGTTCTAATTATTAACGAAGGGGAGGTATTTAGTGGGCTTGGGATGGGCCGAGTTGGCTAGTCTTGGAAAAAAGGTGCATGTAGGTAAAAGCGGTAAAAATTAGCGAGGGCCGCTACATTTCTACAGTGGCTTGAAAAGTCTATAGAGGAGCAAAATGGGCCAGCCAAGGCAAGCTAGTTTTTAGGGTAATATAGGTTCGCGCCACGCAACCGTCAAAAACAATTAAATTTAAAGTCTTTTATTACAACAAAAGCTAAGGATTTAGAACGAGTTAAAATAAATTGAGAGGACAATTATTAAACAAATTATAGTAATTACAACCAGACGTATTTTGATAAAGACTAAACCGAAACTGAATCTCTGTTCTTTAATTTAATTTTTCCAAAGGTGAAAGAAGAGATTACACCTGACTTACTTAATATTAATAATGTTACAATTTTGCTAACTAAGCGTCTGGGTAGCCGGATGCTCCCGAAGTATCGATGTCATGATGGTGGCTCGTGAACTTTTGGTTGGGGTCATGTGTCGTATGGGGTGTGGCCGTGGGAATAGAACTTTTACCCAGATATACGAGTTACGTTCAATACAAGGCGGAATGTAGGAATTGTAGATTGTAGTCAGGGCAGCTGGCTGAAGGAGGAGCTTGCTTCTCTTGAGAAATCTCAGTCATTGATAAGCTTGTTTGGCGATTTGGAATATGTGATTACTCCATCGCAGATCTGGGACCTTATTCTCTATTACAATATTGTCATATTTTTTTAATGAAATTCCGAAACCGAATTTTCTATTACAATATTGGCATTCATTTTACATGAAAGTTTAACAATATTGGCAAATTTTTACTTGAAAGCTGTTTCGTTTTCGGATCGGATTTAACAATATTGTAATAGGAAATAGGGTCTAAATTTACGAATCCACCAAGGCATTTGCTCGCAGGCTTTTGGCGTGAAAATGACGTAAAAAGATGATGTTTCAGATGTGCATAGCTGCGATATGCACTTTCTTCATGACGTCAAATTGCCCGCGAGCAAATGTTTATTTGCCTTGGTGGATTATACCTTAAGATGTTAAGAGATGAGTCAGCTATTAGGTTCTTTTTGCCCCCTGAGGTAAAGAGAAGGATGGTACAAGTTTTCGTAGGGATGAGAGCTCACACTCTATTTGACAAGGTCTGGTCCGTGCTTGTCTTATATTTAGGAAGGCGTAGAAGTAGACACACCTATGAATTGGGTTGGAGCGGATTGAGAGCAGATCACTAATGAATATTGGAAAGAGATCAGGTGAGAGAATCGACCCTTGGGTAACGCCCGCCGTGATTCGACGCCATCCAATACTAGCTTAATTGAACAGCCACAAATGAAGCTCTCAAATCAGTTCTTTAGAACTGAGATGTAAGTTAATTTTACAGTTTTACATTAGGCGTCGAATTTTCACTTTTTCCGTTGCCTGCATAACTCGACTCTCAATTTTCTGTCAAAATGTATGTAGTTTTGAAGCGGGGCGGTTTTTCAACTCAGTGATTTGCAAAGTAATTACTGTTAAGAAAATGACAAGCATTTAAAAAAATTTACCCTTGAACCAAAAAAAATATATTAAAAATGAATGAAAATATTGTCGAATTATTTATAGAACTTATTAATAAACTAGCTGAAGTGGATTTGATGTTTAATAGTGGGTCTATACGAAAGTGGCTCTAGTCCGTCGCGCTTTGATCTTTGAATGAAACGGCCGACGTGGGCACCTTTCCAGCGGCTTTCCTTTGTTTTACGAAGACCTTTCAATTTTCGGTTAAATTATAGGTACCTACATACTAGAGTTTTTTATTCTCGATTTTTCTTCGTCTGTTCTTCCAGTACTAAAACCAAGCACCTTCATTAAAACTGGTCGTCCCAAGCAAGAGCCTGCGATCTCTCATCATGCTTATAATTACACATTATTTCTACATCTACAAATTTCTTTTTTGATTTTGGCTCCCGTTACAACCTAAACATCGAGAATTCCTACTTGTTTGCAATCTTTTTGTCGCACAAAACAAGTAAGTTTATGTGCTGAGGCGCCGGCCACTAATTATGGGTTTTCACGGCAGGCTTCCAGTTGTATAATAAGTTTGATATATACATGTACATAATATACCAAAATTCTTAGAGTTTTTGGTAATTATTTACTATATCACCCCACTTCCAGGGGGTAGGAGTGGGAGTAATAAGGGAGGTTGACCTGAACACGTTTATTTTGGAATTAGCCCGTGGTCATCCCTTACAAAGTTATTCAGTGTTGAAATTTTGTAAAAATCACCTTTTTACAAGTATTATTTTATGACTTTAATAAGCAGTTATTGCAGTTATTACGACTTTGACGCTGAATTGTAAGACCAAAAAACTCTCCCACCCAACCTCTACCTCATTCTCGAATTGGGCACAATCTTTTATTGCTGCTTATTTAAAGTAAACAATTACCCTATATAAAAACATTTAAAAAAAATACGAGTGTGCGTAGGACCACACTTTAGAAGTGTTAACTTCTATGGCTAGTCTAAATGTCCAAATCAATCTTAATACAGGACGATAAGGATTAATATATTTTATTTAGGAATATTCTGTTAAAGTTTATTTAATTGTTACTTATATGCACTCCCTCCAAAATGTGTTGCAATGTTTTGGAAATTAAACAATTTATCTTAAACTTATCACACAAAGATCGGACGATGGATGACTGGGATAATGTAGTTTTTAGTAAAAATAGTAGATAATACATATATAGTAATAAATACATAGTACATAGTTCATAGGAAAAATGTAGTATACATAGTACTTGTCGTCGGGTTGATGCAATAGTCACGAAACAGAAATTTTTGCTATTTTAAACATTGTGCAAATATGCAAAAAAGTCATATTATATTTAGCCAAAGTCACGGATCTAAATTTGGGAATCCACTGGATTCATTTTGAATTTTTTCAGAACATAGTACATAATATGCAGTACATTGTATATAGTACGTAATAGATAATATATAATACATAGAAAATAATATAACATACCAGTAGGGAATGGAATTACTGGAAAAACTACTTCTACAGAAGCAGTTCAGTACTTCCACCCAGTACAAAAAAGGCATTACATTAACACGGCGATGGCCTAGACTGGGAAGTACTTCTTTTTTCCCTTCCATTTGGAAGTACTTATACTACATTTATTACTAAACTCATAATGCAAAGTTATTATACTGTAAATTTTTATAATATAATTTAGTTGGCGTAGGCGTGAAGGGGTGGGGTAGCTTGAAGTAAAATTAAGCGATTTATATTTATATCATAAACATAAATTCAAATATATGTTTATACATTAAAGACATAAAACTTAATGGCTGAGACAACTGTGATGGTTAACAAAGAAAACGAGCAGCTACGAAGTTTTTCAACACGCTTTTTGCGCGAAATCAAACGCTTGGTCACCAAACCCATTCTCCTCTGCATTACTTATAACTTATTACAGAAAACACTAATTAAAGAAGTATTTCCAAATCGACTTCCCACAGTAAATACTTGCGATTTTCCCTACTGGGGTACTGCCCCAGATATGTACGTAAAATACAGACGCGCAGTCGAATAGGCGAAACGCCGAAACGTATTCCATGTCGCCGAGAGCGATTAATCCAAGCAAAATATTTAAATATTGCAGCCATTTAGCTGGCTAGAGCAAGGCAACTTTTAGTCGAGGTCCAGCAACAGACATCAGCGATGGTCACGCGCATTTTTGGTTCGCACCCGTTTCTGGGGACTTGTGCCTATGCAGCTGGCTAGAGCATGGCAACTTTTGGTTTAGCTCCACATAGAAACAGCAGCGTATAATTCTATGTGTGCGAGGAAAAATAGCCCGCGCTTGGTGGGTGGGATTGGGTTAGAATGTTGCAATGCAGAAGCTGCTCTCAGCATTCGTTTTATATTCTCGCGCCGCTCTCAAAATTCATGTCATATTCAGGGGTGCCACTTTGGCTCTATAGAGCCATTTGTGGCTCTTTATAAAAAAAAACTTTTAAAATTGGCTCTTTGGCTCTTTTTCAACTTAAATGGCTCTTTTGCCTTTTTCTTTCAACTTGATCTTGAATTTTAACTGATTTTGTTTTTCCTAATTACATACTCGCAAAGAATTTACCATTACTGTTACTGGATAAAAATTCAATATTTGATTTCAAGATTTGAAGATTTTAGAACTATCCTACAACTAATTTCTCTGGTCGACCATGCCTCCTACTCGTATGGTAAAGAAGAAGATTTGTTTTTGACATCTTATTGTTCGCGGTTTTCAATGTAATTTCTGTTGTGTTTGAATTTGGCTCTTTTTTATCAGCTTTGGCTCTTTTTCTCGGAAAATTTGACTCCAAAATTTTTTGTTTAGTGGCAACCCTGGTCATATTCTCGCACGCCATCGCACACAGCAGCGAATGTATGAATGTATGCAGACCCGCTCTCAAAATCCATGGCATATTCACGCCGCTCTTAGCATTCATTTCATCCTCTCGCACACATTCGCTGCTGTGTGCGATGGCGTGCGAGAATATGACATGAATTTTGAGAGCGGCGCGAGAATATAAAACGAATGCTGAGAGCAGCTTCTGCACAAAGTCTAGTAATAACAAGTCTTTCATCTTCATACAAAATTTTCACCCGGTTGGTTGTGTGCGTGCATATATGAACATCACTGCTGAGCAAAACTCAACGCATACTTCGTGAATTCAGCGAGACAAAGCCAGATTCTGTCTTTACGTTAAGTATGCAGAATAGAAAAGGAAAGAAAATCAAAATTGAAGTCATCAAAACAAACGAGCAAATATGCACCAATACATTAAGTTTATTCCCATATAAACTCATAAAAGTTTAGCCTTTTAGTTGTATGCAAACGCGTATAAAAATGCTGCATTCTCTCTCCGATAGCGTAACATCGTCATTTGAAGAACTTATGCATATAGCTGTTCGTCTTTCACTCATTAACCATATGAAGATGAAAGACTTGTTAATTTCTAGACTTTGCTTCTGCATTGCAACATTCTAACCCAATCCCACCCACCAAGGGCGGGCTATTTTGCCTCGCGCACATATAATTATGCGCTGCTGTTTGTAAGTGGAGCTCAACTAAAAGTTTCCATGCTCTAGCCAGCTTCATAGGCACAAGTGCCCAGAAACGAGTGAACAACAAAGTGCGCGTGTCGCCAACATGTGTCCAGAAACGGGTGTAAGCAACAAAATGCGCGTGTCGCGAATTCTTTGTTTTACCCCCAGCGAAAAAGTGCCAAACGCGCCTAAAGAAGTTAACACTTCAAAAATCTTTAAAAATCGGAACCTTTCTTCCTTCATTGACGACTACCTAATCTTGAGAAATATGAAGTAAAGTTTTAAACGATAATTCTGATATTCTCTATTATAATTCTATTATTGTAAGTAAACACATATATTTAAATTGACCCAAACTAAATGCTTAAATTTTCTCTGTAAGCAATAATAAAATAAATACACAAAAACTTGAATTTTTGCTAAAAAAAACCTATTTCATTTTTCTCAAATTAAAAAAACGCGATGCAAAATTTCCTATTAAATCTCTTCCCATTCATTAATTCATTGATAAATTTCAGCCACCGACCAAGAAATCATCGTAGTTTCAGCCCACCCACCCCCTTCCAAAACAAAACAAAAGGAATACCCGCGCAGGAATCTATTTTTAGATCCGAAACTTTTGGCTTTTCTTCTAACATGCGTCATTGATTATATACTAAGTAGATATGGACAAACGCGAGTCAAATTAACTTCCAGTTACGGCACCACGAGCTGGGTGCGCTAGTATCGCAGGGTTTTATGCTCCGCTATATATGGTTAGTTTCCGAAATAAACTTTTTCTTGTTCAAGTTAAAGCCCTTCGCGCATTTGAAAAAAAATCAGTAGCTGCGGCTTTGATTTTAGTGGCGGTGGATCTAAAAATAGATTACTATGCGCTTATTCCTATTGTTTTGCTCAGGAAGGGTATAGTCCATGGAAATGGTACTTTAACATTGCAAAAATGCAGGACAAGGTTTTATTTTTGGAATGTGTAGGGGGGGGTCAATGTGAGCTTAAGTTTGAGTTTTCGGGATTCTAACCCCCCCCATTTGGCCGCCATCTTGGAAAACGTGTGCAAATGGTTTTTCTACTATATCTCCGAAACGGTTCATCTTACCGAAAATTTGCAAGGACACTTTTTGTTTAGAATTAAATAATATACAATTCATTAGTCAGAAATTTTGTGGTAAAATGAATAATTAAGAAGTTATAAGCCTTAGAACACAAAAATTAGTTACAATATTTTCTTTTAAAGGCTATAAATTTTTTTCCTTCAACTTTAACAAAAAAAATAATAACAAGTTTTTTGTAGAGGGTTTCATTAGGAATAATTTTCATTCATAACTTTTTTAATTTCATTCACTACGAAGGGTTTTACAGCGCCCCGAAGGTATGAAAGTGACAGATTTTCTGAATATTTTATTACAATTTTACCTCCTAGAAATTAGCAATAACAGCTAGCAAGTAATAATAATGAATGAATGACTATACGTTATGAGAAATGCCGATGTTTGAGTAATGTAATAAAATTGTTTCGCATTTTTTTGCGGGTTTTTATTGCTGTTATGCCATGTTTTATAAGGTACGATATGGTTTAAAATGAAATTCTTTGAATAATAACATGCGTTACTCCAATTTTTTAAAATAATTTGTTTTAGGACTGCACAAAAAAGTGCTTTATTGAGTTATGTTAACTATCTAGCAAAATATGGACATATTCAGTTTGTGATAAAAGTTTGAATTATCTTAGTCTTGTTTCAAAATTGTTATTTCAGTTTGATCTTAGTTAAATTTTCATATTTATAACTGTGTAAATAGTTATTCAGTTGCGCATACTAACAAAACACAAGTTTTGGAGGATAGTTTACACTCTATTTGTTATAAAAGTTATTCTGATAGTCGTACGGATAACAGCGTTTGTTGTCATAGTACCAGCAACAGCGACGATACTGTCTTGTATGCTAGAAGCTCCCTTGATTGATTTTAATTTCCTGACCAACTGTTTCATTTTCTCTTTGAACTTTCAGCCTTGACACCTTTGTACTCTGCTATAATTCCTCAGCAAATCTAAAAATATCCAGTAATTGATCATGAACCGCTGCACAGCCCTTCAAAAAGACCAAGAATAGAGTAGATAGAAAAGCAGCATCCTGGATTAGTCGTATTGGGGACACCACTTTAAAAACGCACCGACAAACTCTACCTCGCAGGTGGTGTGGAAATGAGTTATACATCTTGCAAGCGCTTGTCATAAAATGAATACGCCCGTATGTTGCTAGATAGTTAACATAACTGAATAAAGCACTTTTTTGTGCAGTCCTAAAACAAATTATTTTAAAAAATTGGAGTAACGCATGTTATTATTCAAAGAATTTCATTTTAAACCATATCGTACCTTATAAAACATGGCATAACAGCAATAAAAACCCGCAAAAAAATGCGAAACAATTTTATTACATTACTCAAACATCGGCATTTCTCATAACGTATAGTCATTCATTCATTATTATTACTTGCTAGCTGTTATTGCTAATTTCTAGGAGGTAAAATTGTAATAAAATATTCAGAAAATCTGTCACTTTCATACCTTCGGGGCGCTGTAAAACCCTTCGTAGTGAATGAAATTAAAAAAGTTATGAATGAAAATTATTCCTAATGAAACCCTCTACAAAAAACTTGTTATTATTTTTTTTGTTAAAGTTGAAGGAAAAAAAGTTATAGCCTTTAAAAGAAAATACTGTAACTAATTTTTGTGTTTTAAGGCTTATAACTTCTTAATTATTCATTTTACCACAAAATTTCTGACTAATGAATTGTATATTATTTAATTCTAAACAAAAAGTGTCCTTGCAAATTTTCGGTAAGATGAACCGTTTCGGAGATATAGTAGAAAAACCATTTGCACACGTTTTCCAAGATGGCGGCCAAATGGGGGGGGTTAGAATCCCGAAAACTCAAACTTAAGCTCACATTGACCCCCCCTACACATCCCAAAAATAAAACCTTGTCCTGCATTTTTGCAATGTTAAAGTACCATTTCCATGGACTAGTAAGGAGGATGAAAAAATGATGATTTCGATGGGTGAAATTTGACAATGAGGGCATGAAATGAATGGGCGAAATAATTTTAATGGGAAATTTGGCATGAAGCGTTTTTTATTATGTTGAAAAAATTGAAATGGGTTTTCAGGGATTATTTCATTTAAGGAATTTTGAATGACAAATTTTTAGATTTTTTTCTCAGGTATTTTAGTTCGTAGAAATTTGAAATTTTTAAGGATAATTGTAGGTATTATTATTGATATACTTATGTACATACATACATACATATGTATATAAAATAATTAAATAATTTTTATTTTTGATTTTATTTATCGTTATTTATGTGGCATGGTCAAGTCCAACCCTTCGCACCCTTTGTATGTTATGTCCTTCAAGTCAGGATGCAATGTCTACTAATAAGTTTAGGTTAGTCTGGATAGTGCGTCAGTAGATTTCGATGAACCTTGGGTTTTATCTGTGAGGTGTTATATGGTCTCAGCACTGACATATAGAATGGACTGCTTATGAGAAATTTTTCATGGCACCAATTTGTTCCATAGGCTACAAACCTTTTTTCACTCCATGTAAACACCGGAATCACTTTTGAAATTTAAATTTTTTTAAATACGTACTTAAAACATTAAAACAACACAAATATTTTGTTTAAAAAAATTAATAAACACTATTTTCACTTTTTCACCTTTTAAAATGCCTTTTTTTCATTAATTTGCAAATTTTATGTGTATCTGATTTAAGTTCTCAACGCCTGTCTTAGCAACTGACATTCTCACCGGGGGCTTATGGGGAAAAGAGCAAAAGATATAAACATCACTATACCCGTCTATTTTTTACTAATTGATTTACCGCAAAAGATATAAACATCACTATACCCGTCTATTTTTTTCTAATTGATTTTATTTCTGAGTGCTTCTGTCAGTTTGGGGGCTTATGGATGAGCGAGCGACTATACCTTTTTGGTGCCATCGGTTTGTATGGGAATAATTGCTGATGAGCAGTCCATGTCAGTGGGTCCCAGCAACACCGACTGTGTGTTCTACTTATCAACGTAGGGGAGGTATGTAGTGGGCCTGGGATGGGCAGAGTTGGCTAGTCTTAGGAATTTGCATGTAGGTAAAAGCGGTAAAAATTAGCGAGGGCTGCTACATTTCTACAGTGGCTTGAAGAGTATATAAAGGAGCAAAAGGGTGCTATCACCAATGCACCTTCTTCGTTTTGCACTTTGTCCAGTCAAGGCAAGCTAATTTTTAGGGTAATATCGGTGCGCGCCACGCAACCGTCAAAAACAATTAAATTTAAAGTTTTTTATTACAACAAAAGCTAAGGATTTAGGACGAGTTTATTTTAACGATGAGTTAAAATAAATTGAGAGGACAATTAAACAAAGCTTGGTTTTTTTCATATAAAAAAAAAAAAATAAATAATAGTAATTACCACCATTTTGATAAAGACTAAACCGAAACTGAAGCTCTGTTCTTTAATTTAATTTTTCCAAAGATGAAAGAAAAGCTTACACCTGACTTACTTAATATTAAGAATGTTACAATATTGCTAACTAAGCGTCTGTTAGCAGGATAATCCCGAAGTATCGAGGTCATCGATGGTGGCTTGTGCCGGAAGGTTCGTGGACTTTGGGTTTGGGGTCATGTGTCGTATGGGGTGTGGCCGTGGGAATATAATTTCTGCCAAGATATATGAGTTATATTCAATACAATTAAATACAAGGCGGAATGTAGGACTTGTAGATTGTAGTCAGGGCAGCTGGCTGAAGGAGGAGCTTGCATCCCTTGAGAAATCTCAGGCATTGATAAGCTTGTTTGGCGATTTGGAATATGTAATTACTTCATCGCAGATCTGGGACCTTATTCTCTATTACAATATTGTCATTTTTTTTAACGAAATGCTGAAACCGTATTTTCTATTACAATATTAACATTCATTTTACATGAAAATTTAACGATATTGGCAAATTTTTACTTGAAAGCTGTTTCGTTTTCGGATCGGATTTAACAATATTGTAATAGGGAGTAAAGCCCCTGATTATGGCTAAAGGTACGAATTCACCAGGGCATTTGCTCGCAGGCTTTTGACGTGATAATTACGTAAAAAGATGATGTTTCAGATGTGCATAGCTGCGATATGCACTTTCTTCATGACGTGAATTTGCCCGCGAGCAAATGTTTGTTTGCCTTGGTGGATTTGTACCTTAAGATGTTAAGAGATGAGTCAGCTATTACGTTCTTTTTGCCCACTGAGGTAAAGAGAAGGATGGTACAAGTTTTCGTAGGGATGAGAGTTCACACTCTATTCGACAAGGTCTGGTCCGTGCTTGTCTTATATTTAGGAAGGCGTAGAAGTAGGCACACCTACGAATTGGGTTGGAGCGGATTGAGAGCAGATCACTAATGAATATTAGAAAGAGATCAGGTGAGAGAATCGACCCTTGGGTAACGCCCGCCGTGATTCGACGCCATCCAGTACTGGTTTGATTGAATAGCCACAAACGAAGCTCTCAAATCAGTTCTTTAGAACTGAGATGTTTTACATCAGGCGTCGAATTTTTCACTTTTTCCGTTGCCCGCTTAACTCTGCTCTTAATTTTCTGCAAAAATGTGTGTAGTTTTGAAGAGGGGCGGTTTTTCTATCTATTCAATCAACGCAGGGATTTGCAAAGTAATAACTGTTAAGAAAATGACAAGCATTTAAAAAAAATTTACCCTTGAACCAAAAAATATATTAAAAATGAATGAAAATACTGTCGAATTATTTATAGAACTTATTAATAAACTAGCTGAAGTGGATTTGATGTTTAATAGTGGGTCTATACGACAGTGACTCTAGTCCGGCGCACTTTGATGTTTGAATGATGAATATTGAATATCACGAAGACCTTTCAATTTTTGGTTAAATTATAGGTACATTACTAGAGTTTTTTATTCTCGATTTTCTTCGTCTGTTCTTCTAGTACTAAAACCAAGCACCTTCATTAAAACTGGTCGACCCAAGCAAGAGCCTGCGATCCCTCATCATGCTTATAATTACACAATATTTCTACATTTACAAATTTCTTTTTTGATTTTGGCTCCCGTTACAACCTAAACATCAAGAATTCCTACTTGTTTGCAATCTTTTTGTCGCACAAAACAAGTGTGTTTTTGTGCTGAGGCACCGGCCACTAATTATGGGGTTTCACGGCAGGCTTCCAGTTGTATAATAAGTTTGATATATACATGAACATAATATACCAAAATTCTTAGAGTTTTTGGTAATTATTTACTATATCACCCCACTTCCAGGGGGTAGGAGTGGGGGTAATAAGGGAGGTTGACCTGAACACGTTTCTTTTGGAATTAGCCCTTGGTCATCCCTTAAAAAGTTATTCACTGTTGAAATTTTGTAAAAATCACCTTTTTACAAGTATTATTTTATGACTTTAATAAGCAGTTATTGCAGTAATGACTTTGACGCTGGATTGTAAGACCCAAAAACTCTCCCACCCAACCTCTACCTCATTCTCGAATTGGGAACAATCTTTTATTGCTGCTCCCAGAGCAGAGGACGGGCGGACTAATAAAGTAAACAATTACCCTATACAATAACATTTAAAAAAATCTTTCAAAATCGGAACCTTTCTTCCTTCATAGACGACTACCTAATCTTGAGAAATATGAAGTAGAGTTTTAAACGATAATTCTGATATTCTTTATTATAATCCTATTATTGTAAGTAAACATATTATATTTAAATTGACCCAAACTAAATGGCTTAAATTTTCTTTGTAAGCAATAATAAAATAAATACACAAAAACATGAATTTTTGCTAAAAAAAACCTATTTCATTTTTCTCAAATTAAAAAAAACGCGATGCAAAATTTCCTATTAAATCTCTCTTCCCATTCATTAATTCATTGATAAATTTCAGCCAGCGACCAAGAAATCATCGTAGTTTCAGCCCACCCACCCCCTTCCAAAGCAAAACAAAAGGAATACCCGCGCAGGAATCTATTTTTAGATCCGAAACTTTTAGCTTTTCTTCTAACATGCGTCAAGGGCTTTGAAATGCTTTTTTAAATTCAGGCGCAAACCTGCTTTTTTCAATTTTTACTAAAAAATAACAAAATTAAAAAATGTGTCTATTTTATGATTATTATGCACTAATAAAGAAATATTATTATTTATATTATTAAACTAATGTTGAAAACCCATCCCCATTGATTTTAGAGGATTAAAACAAAAATTTCTATCACTAAAACTTAAATCGGTACAACTATCGCCATCTAACAAACCAGCTGGAAAGATGTTTGTCCATATCTACTTACTCTATAATCAATGGTAAACATTGATTATCTATAAGTAGATACGTAACCTTGTTTGCGGGCTTTGTACATAGATGGCCTTACTTACACTGATTTCAAAAATCCATGTTAAAACTGAGACTCAAGAGCTTTCGAAATATATAAAAGCTGTCTATCGGTTTCGCTGCTTATGTACATTGAACTTTTGAATTCATGTATATAGCAATCGCATGAATTGGGATATATCTACTTGCGATTGCGCCTGCCGTTCTTTGAGGCAAAATTTTCGGAATTTTTGTTGTTGTGTAAAAAAACGATATTTCAGGTTTAGGGAAAAATTTAGTCGTGGAAGATTTTTATTTTTTTATGAAATCATATTTTTTTGTCTGCAGGTGGATACGGTGCCGCAAATTTTAATTTCTGCTTGGTACAGAATATAAAAATTTTTCTATTTTCGACCAAAAGTTGAGCCTGAGAAAATTTCAGTAAAAAGTTTTAAATTACATATGGAAGAGGTTTTTATCATATCGAGCCCTTCCCGCCGTTTTATCGTAACCGACAAAAAGTAAATTTTACAGGAGAAGGGTTTTTTTACTTATTTTTGTATCTGTTATTTGTAATGGGCTGAAATTAGTTAGGCTAATTACACTGGTCTGCAAAAAACGGGTCATTTTTTCTCCTTTTCAATTTAATAGTCGTATCCTAAGTATTTTTTCGCGCTGAATCCGAATCCGTTGGCCAAATTGCCCTATCACGTCAGGATTTTGAGCAATCCTAACCTAAAAGTGCCAAAAAGCGTGTTTTTTGCACTTTTGCGCGTTAAATATCTCAAAACTATGGAATGATAGGGCAAATCGGACAACGGGATCGTTTTCAGCATGCCAAAATCTACAGAAAACCATGTCGAAAGCGTGAAATTTAAAAAAACTTTGTTTGTAATACTGAAAAGAAAAACTTCGGTGCAACGATGATATCATGTGTTAATAAAAATCGTCGATTTCGCGCCGAGAAGTTTTTCTTTTCAGTATTACAAACAAAGTTTTTTTAAATTTCACGCTTTCGACATGGTTTTCTGTAGATTTTGGCATGCTGAAAACGATCCCGTTGTCCGATTTGCCCTATCATTCCATAGTTTTGAGATATTTAACGCGCAAAAGTGCAAAAACACGCTTTTTGGCACTTTTAGGTTAGGATTGCTCAAAATCCTGACGTGATAGGGCAATTTGGCCAACGGATTCGGATTCAGCGCGAAAAAATACTTAGGATACGACTATTAAATTGGAAAGGAGAAAAAATGTGCAGACCAGTGTTATTTTATTAGTTAGGCTAGTTTATTATCCGATTAATGTCAAAATTGGTCGTATGTTTCGAAGGTTGAATTAACGTCGTTTGCGGTAAAAAACGAATTTTCGAAAAAATCTCGCTTACGATAAAACGGCGGGAAGGGCTCGATATAGTATCCCAGGCAATGAAGTATTTTGCCTCATCATTAAAATTTAATGTTTAATGATATGGGAAAAGTAAAATCTTTCTTTATGTAAAACCATTCCATGCTAAACTGTCGCACTTTACTCCAAAAGAATATTTTAAAATTTATAACGCACCAGGAATTGTAAGTGCTTTATAAATATAATAAGTCTTGTGCACTCTCTTCAACACCACCTAAGAGGTCGAGTACAGGGCGCGTTTTTTTATATCGTGGTGTCCCCAGTAGGCATAATTCACGGCTTTCAATCAAAAAGATCCTTTCGCATTCAGGCATTGCTTTGGATTTAGGATCTTGGCTATAATGATAGATCCCCATAAATATATCATCCTGGAACTGTAAAACAATTGAATCCTTCTTTCCAAAATTTACAGGCTGAAGTGTACTATAAACCGGCTTTACTTAGTATTAACTAGTTTTGTTAATATTCATCCTCTCATCTTTACAATTTTTCCGCAACTGCTTGTACAGGGTCTGTCACGTATGCTAGGACTCCTAATAGTTTGGCGCTATAAAATTTGTAAATAGAGTATTACTAACACCCTATATGTAACAAATCAAAGGCTCCCAGCAGGAAAACTAGCGAGGGGCTACTCAGGTAACCCAAGAATTCATTAATGATTTGTGTAACCGCTTACATGGTAATTGAAAAATTCTACTGCAAATTTAGTAAAATTGAGGTCTTTACATTGTAATGGCTAGGTAAGCGACTAGGTAATGACTTGTGAAATACTTTCGTTGGAAATGTGATGTGCTTTTATTATTCTTTGTCTTGTCGAAGCCTCTCTTCTTGAGTTTATTCCGTCCTCCAAATTCGTTCGGTGTGGATCGTGCAGTGCAGTCAAAAAGATATCTTGCTAGTAAAATTCTCACCAAATGCAGCTGAAATGCAATGGTAATTTTGGATAGTAATGTTTTCAATGCTAAAAAGGGTAGCCAGAATTTTATTCTGCGTGCCATACATGGTAATCTATGTATTCACTTAATACACTTCACCTCTGAAATAAGTCCTCGTTTGTAATGCCTACAGTAAGTACTTACCGCCATAGGACATCCCTATGTAAAAGTAAGCTATTATTTCATCACAAAGGTAATGGGTCCATCTCATTATCACCTCGCTTACCTAGCCATTACATTTCCCGCTGGGTGTAAAAACGGAGAATATTTAAACACTTTTATCAGTTTTATCCCGTAAACTTCCGAAGTTATCGTCGAAGGCGAACTGACAATCAATAAATTTTGGTGCTTCCTGTGTAGATCAACAACTTACTTGCTAAACATACAACATTCTATCGCCACTATCTCAGTACCATCGAAATAAACCCTCTCCTGACTACACGGCAATCTTATTCCCTCAGCACCAAATTAGATAACTCGTCTCACTCCTTCCACCTGCAGCCCCCTTTTCGGGCACTCTACAAAATAGGAATTCGTTTCTAAAAATAACAACTGGATTCTGGAATAATCGGTTAGTATTTCCGAGCTCCAACATCCAAGAATTCAAACGCAGAATTCCTCGTCAATTCCACCTCCCAACGATCATAATGGTTAACCTATTCCACCCTTGTACTAATCTTACTGCAAGACAATGAACCATGATATGACAAACTAAACAATGGACTAGTTGTACGAGAGTTATTTTGGGAAATTTGTTCAAAAATCGTACAACATTTTTCAAGTTTTTTTTTTGATTTGATTCAAGGATGGATTCACCGCATTGAAAAAGAGGTTATAATAAATTTTCAAATTTATTTTTGATATTATTTCATCAAAAATAAAATTTAAAAACATAAAAATATTTGAATCATTTTTCAAATACAACCTGTATTATATGTATTGAAAATGACTTATTTCTTCTTAACAATACCAAGCAACCAACCTGCAATCCGGTAGCAGCAACAATTACCCAAAACTACTTCCCTTTAATTTTATCCCCTTAATGCTGGATAAAATTCGGCTAGATTAAATAAAAATCAACCACCTTCGCAAATAAATATAAAATAGAGTGCATTTAATTTGATTATTATAATTATCCTTAAAAAGGAGTATATTTTATATTTATAAGGGTGACAAACATATTTTATTGCAGTCCTAAAATTTCCTGCTGATTTTCATAATCAGCCACCAAAAAACATGAAGAGAAATGGCCTCGACTCCCAGATCCGGCGGCGCGGAAGTGAGTGCGGATTTGACACTTTGCGATTCTCAAATCCGCAGTCCCGGATTCAATTAAATCAAAAATTCGGAATAAAGACGAAATGAAATACCTGATGTCGGATTATCTTAGGCGCATTTTTGGTTTCGAATCCGCAGAAAATTTGTTGCGGATCACACTTTTAAAGCGCGGAAAATATTAAAGAAAGATTCGCGGTTGTGGATTTGAGAATCGCAAAGGCTCAAATCCGCACTCACTTCCGCGCCGCCGGATCTGGGAATCGAGGCCATAGTTTCAAAACGGTGTTTCGACACCCCTCCCCCTCCCATTCCTTTGCGTTGCAAATGGACTTTTCGCTAACTAATGCAAATAAGTCTCATTAAATCAAAAAGTCCGAAATCTGAAAAATCATGAGATTCGATATCTCAAATTTGTATACGGCACCGCGCCCCCCAGCCAAAATAAATTCAACTTCATTTTAATGTTCCAAGAAAATACCTTCTTATGTACACATTATTTCCATCATCGATAACCCTCAGCTTTTTTATTATGTATTATCGAAACTCCAAACCAAAGCTTCCAAATCTTGCAAGTTTTACCGAAAGCACAAACCGCAAAAAGAAAACAGACGCTAGCGCCGCCAATCATCAACAACCGCCATCCTCACAGGTCCCATGATTACGCATCTACTTATAGATAATCAATGTGGTAAAGCCACTCTCGGGCTTGGAAAGAAAAAGGCAATTGCAAAAGATGAAGAAAATAAAATCTTTTCGATACCGGATCACATACCCACAGGCGCCCATGAATATTTCGTTTTTAAAAAGCTTTTTTATAATGCTCCAACAACGCCTTTTTGGGAGCATAAAAACGTATGCTCCCTCGCAATGACATGCAATCTTAAAGAGAATATAGAACGGGTATGCTCCTTTTGGTGCGCTCCAAGATGGCTCTTGGAGCACTCCTTTTCCCGCTGGGTTGCTTTTGCACGCTTCTTTATTATTTGATTCCGTATATGTATAGGCTTTGCTCATGCTCCAGGCAGGCATGCTCCAGCTGAGCCACTGAGTAGTGGTAAATGTTTCTCAGCCCAGCGAAGAAGTGCGCCTTATGTGTTAGAAGGGTTACTCTATTATATTGTTACTAGCTGAGACCCGGTGCGCCTACGCTGCACCCATAAGTCAATAGTAAACAATAAAAACCATCCATTGACTTAATATTTTTCGAGATATGAATTTTACACAGATGAAATGCCTCAAAGAACATGGGTCTTGCGTCGGCTGCCATGAATCGGTATATTGAGTCTACTACATTGCTTATTGTATTCTACCTATCATACCCTTTAATTTGATACCCATGTTGAGGGGGTTGTGAAGAAAGTGGTAATCCGGCCTCTTGAGACGGCCGCCATGGATCTAAAGATATATTTTGTATACTACATTGCTTATTGTATTCTACTTATCATACCCTTTCATTTGATACCCATGTCGAGGTGGTTGTGAAGAAAGTGGTAATTCGGCCTCTTGAGACGGCCGCCATGGATCTAAAGATATATTTTGTATACTACATTGCTTATTGTATTCTACTTATCATACCCTTTCATTTGACACCCATGTCGAGGTGGTTGTGAAGAAAGTGGTACCCCGCCCTCTTGAGACGGCCGCCATGGATCTAAGGACATATTTTGTATACTACATTGCTTATTGTATTCTCCTTAACATACCCTTTCATTTGATACCCATGTTGAGGTGGTTGTGAAGAAAGTGGTAATCCGGCCTCTTGAGACGGCCGCCATGGATCTAAAGATATATTTTGTATACTACATTGCTTATTGTATTCTACTTATCATACCCTTTCATTTGATACCCATGTCGAGGTGGTTGTGAAGAAAGTGGTACCCCGCCCTCTTGAGACGGCCGCCATGGATCTAAAGATATATTTTGTATACTACATTGCTTATTATATTCTACTTAACATACCCTTTCATTTGATACCCATGTTGAGGTGGTTGTGAAGAAAGTGGTACCCCGCCCTCTTGAGACGGCCGCCATGGATCTAAAGATATATTTTGTATACTACATTGCTTATTGTATTCTACTTATCATACCCTTTCATTTGATACCCATGTCGTGGTGGTTGTGAAGAAAGTGGTACCCCGCCCTCTTGAGACGGCCGCCATGGATCTAAAGATATATTTTGTATACTACATTGCTTATTATATTCTACTTAACATACCCTTTCATTTGATACCCATGTCGAGGTGGTTGTGAAGAAAGTGGTACCCCGCCCTCTTGAGACGGCCGCCATGGATTTAACGATATATTTTGTATACTACATTGCTTATTGTATTCTACTTATCATACCCTTTCATTTGATACCCATGTCGAGGTGGTTGTGAAGAAAGTGGTACACCGCCCTCTTGGGACGGCCGCAATGGATCCTTTTAGTTTCAATAGCGTCATGGCCTACCTATTGTTTGACAGCTGCGTAAATTTGAAATTTTCATTAAATGTAATGATTCAATTTAATGACAATTTTACATTTGTCAAACAATAGGTAGGCCATGAAGCTATTGAAACTAAAATGAAGTGAAAATTCCTAAAATTACCATTTTTGTTTGGATTTTGCAGCTGTTTTTTTGGTTAAAGGTATAAAAAATAGCCTACGACCTATTCTCAGACCTACCAAATATACACAAAAAATTTCATGCAAATTGGTCAACCCGTTTCGGAGGAGTACGGTAACAAACACTGTGACACGAGATTTTTATAGATATAGATTACTATGAAATTTATAAAAAATTCCTTAGTACTATTTATTTTGTTTGCCAGTTTCATAAACACCAGGGTTGGAAATGACGACGACCTCCAGGCATAAGTTACGAGTCCATCACGCGGATTCACCCTGGACAATGCGTTCTAGAACGTAGCACACATTTGACCTCCCAACTTTACGTTCCTCTCCTTGACTTCAATCCTTGCTGCCAATCATTGCTGCCCGCCTCCAATCCTCTGGGTCGGATCAATGCGAATCGTGCCGATGATCAGCTTGGGTGGGGACCCAAGTTATAAAAATAGCTTAGTCGTGAACGGTGTGTTCCGGATACCTGGCGGCTTTCGGCTCTAATTAGCCTTACCCGGGTACTGCGGATCTCTGCTCGGGCGGAGATTGGAAATTGCAGATTCCTCCTATCCTGCTTGTTAGGACCCTCTATTGTTCTCTCTTTTCTTATTCGACTGTGACAAACGGCAGAAAACAATATTTATGTCTCGAAAATTCAAAACTTGGTTCTCTCCATCTTACCTTCATCAAACCAACTCGACTATGGAATAATCTCCCGCAGTCAGTATTTCCGAACTCGTACTACACCTTAAAGTTCAAACGTGAGGTTCATCGTCATTTTCTTCTACACCCTCCAGACCCCCTCTTACCTTTCTTATTCTCCTCTATTCTTCAAACCAAGCTTACTACTAGACATTGCATCATGAACTGAACGACATGATGGACTGGTAGGGTTAAAGGGTTACACCTAATCTAAAAAAAACCGTTGTCGGCAGGAAAGTCCCGAAAAACCCTATATCACTCCAACCCATCAAACATTTAATATGCACTCGTTGCACAGTGGTCTGAAATCCCCAAAACCTGGACAAAAGTACCAAAACGAAAGTTTTTATTTAGGTACTTTTTTCGCGTGGGTTAGGTATAGTGACCCCCCTGGAGTATTTCAAGGCCCTTGGCAAGAGGCAGATGTTCGAAATCTCTTTTGTATTCCATTTGGAAAGTGAGCCGCGAACACGCCAAACGCAGCGCCTTCTTTCCGAGCAAAAGCACGTGTTACGTTTTTGCGTGTAAATAGTAATACGTTAACCCATTTTCTATTGTGTAAAATGGATTCTTCTCCAGAGAGTAAGTACAATTATACTGTGTTAATGAAATGAACATAAATAAATAATTGTATTGTTTATTTACGATCAAATATGTAGTAAATTGTGGTGATTTGAATAACGATTCGGCTTATAAATTGATGGCTAAGTACAAACTTCCACCGACTTCCACTATGAAATACGCGTGTGATTGTTTATTAATCATCTCTGCAAAACATATAAAAAAATCAGCTGCTCCTGCTTGCTCCATGTCATTCTATTCACGATATACTACATATTTGCTAGTTTTGAGCGTCCTATTCTAGTCCATTCAAAACGCGCGTTATGGTGTTCCTAAATAACACCATTAAGAAAATCGAACCCTAAACGTTTTTGGGGTCGCTGATCACGAAAATCGAGGTCCCGCGGTCCTAAAATTAGGGCGTCACCCCTAAAAATGCAAAAAACACACCTTTTTAGGGGGTTTTCGCGATTATTTCAGTAATAATGAAAACTAATGCGATGAAATGCATTTTTTTTAATATTTGTTTGCGAAGGTGGTTGATTTGTACTAAATTAAGGCGGACTTTATGATAAGGGGTAGTCTTTAAGGGTTGAAACTACTCCTAAATTGGCGAAAAATGGCAAAAATTGTAAACAAAAAATTTTTTTTTCAAGTTAATGCTTCAAATTCGATTGTGGGCGTACTGTCAGGCAAAAATAAATTATTTTCAACCCTTAAGGGGTTAAAACTACCCCTACTAGAATAAAAACAACTTTATATAAAAAAATTTTTTTTTGCTTTTTGTTTGAAATTTGGTTCAAAAGGTATTATCAGCAAACAATTAATTTTTTCAACTCTTAAGGGGGTCTACGTCTACTACTGTGCACAAAATTTTAATTTACGGCGCTCGCATTTCCGATGCACTTGAGCTTCCAATTGGCCAAATGTCGGAAGAGGCCCAAGAAGCGTGCAATAAAAACATGAAAAGGTACAGGCTACAATTTGCGAGAAAATGCGGTAGAGTAGAAAACATGGAAGATGTCTTATCTAGGCTTTTAGTGACATCAGATCCTTTTATTAATAGTTTGCGCAAACTTCCAAAGCGTAAATTACGATCTCTGTCACCAAAAGCGATGGAATTAATAAGTGTGCCAAACATTAAATGTAGTGAAAGCTTTGATTCACAATCAGAAGACAATAGTGATGTAAGCGAATTTGTTTAATTTTTAAAAATAAATTAAGTGTTTCTTATGCTCTAATTTAACTTTTTTAATACTGAGCAAGCACAAAACCCCCTTATTATAGATTTGTATTAAATTCGATTAATTATTAACAAAGTTTGTCGCCATATTGAATGCGCGATTTTGTTTTTTGAAAATCTGATAACGGATTCTTGCTCAGCGACCCTGAAAACCCCCATACACCGATTTTTATCAAACTTGCTTAATTTTTCATAAAGCTGGTCGCCATATTGAATCCGCCATTTTGATTTTTGAAAATCTGATAGCGGATTCTTGCTCAGCGACCCCCAAAACCCCCATATACCGATTTTTAGCAAATTTGCTTAATTTTTCATAAAGCTGGTCGCCATATTGAATCCGCCATTTGGTTTTTTGAAAATCTGATAACGGATTCTTGCTCAGCGACCCCGAAAACCTCGATATACCGATTTTTAGCAAATTTGCTTAATTTTTCATAAAGTCGGTCGCCATATTGAATCCGCCATTTTGTTTTTTGAAAATCTGATAACGGATTCTTGCTCAGCGACCCCGAAAACCCCCCTATACCGATTTTCATAAAAAAATAATTTTTCTTACGGTAGTAAATTAATTTTGTCCAGGTTTTGGGGATTTCAGACCACTGTGCGTTGGAAGGAAAACTACAGGAGTTTTGCGTTCTATCAGAAATTAAGTTGTTTACGAAAATATTCCTCCCCTCCGTGCTCCTCTAAACAACCTATGTCTTAATGAACAGCAACGTGGTTTCAGAAAGGGGCGATCGACTACTACAAATCTTATGGCCTTTGACCGTGTCGATCAAGTTGACCACACACTTCCCAAAAAAACAAACCGACGACTGGCGAGCTTGTGCATCGATAGCTCAAATCAATCATCCAAAGGATGAATAATTGTACATAAGGAAAATGATCAGTTCGCATAAAGCACATTCAACAATACCTTTGGTGCAGATTCTTTTTTGGTTCAAATTAGCAAATGGTATGCCCGTGTGGACAGCTCAGTTCTCGGCCACTTAAATCTATGTCTTAATGAACAGCAACGTGGTTTCAGAAAGGGGCGATCGACTACTACAAATCTTATGGCCTTTGACCGTGTCGATCAAGTTGACCACACACTTCCCAAAAAAACAAACCGACGACTGGCGAGCTTGTGCATCGATAGCTCAAATCAATCATCCAAAGGATGAATAATTGTACATAAGGAAAATGATCAGTTCGCATAAAGCACATTCAACAATACCTTTGGTGCAGATTCTTTTTTGGTTCAAATTAGCAAATGGTATGCCCGTGTGGACAGCTCAGTTCTCGGCCACTTAAATCTTTTGGTCAAGCTTGTCCGTTGTGAGCCCGTATGTGCTCCCCAGCAGCCAGTGTTCGCCCGTTGTAAAACCATTGTTTATTTTTACTCCAGCCTTAGAAATTTCGGGAAGTAGGCCAGTAGGGAGACCCAGGAGGAGATGGATAGACTCGGTGACGGCTGACGCAGAGTCAATGCTCAACATCCGGAACTGGAGACATTATGCAAGGGACCGTCAAACTTGTAGAAATGCCCTAGAGGAGGCCAAGGCTCGATTTGGGCTGCAGCGCCATTGGATGGATGGATATTGTATAATTTGTGCATAATAATATAGATAATGTCTAAAATGTTAAGGGCGCATAAAAATATCTCGCACCCGGCGCCAAAATACCTAAAGCCGGCTCTGCTTATGGGTATTATGCCGAGGTTGAATATCTATTGTGACTGGACTAAAAGTTGAATATCATTTCCCGTGCTTTCTTACAATATAATGGAGTTTTCCTTTTTTCTTGTATAAAGTGAAGCACAATTAGTATTTTCGCCGCTAAATATGTCCACCTTCCATCCAGATCCTCAAAGGACCAAGATTGCTATATCTTTAAGATTATTATATTAATCCGAACAAAATTTAGTTGACACTTTTCCATGGCTACGAGAAATATGTAGTAATATTTGGTCATAGCCCAAGTTACCTCTAAGGTCATCGTTAAAGTAACTACCTAACAAACACCCTACGTGTGTACAAACTTCAAATACAGTTTGTAAGTTCAGGCACAATTTTACCTTTATGTACATATATCTCTTCCAGGTCATGAAAAAGTTCCAAAATTGTGTTTGCCTCTTAATAAAAAAAAGTTACATAAGCAAAGGATAGTAGTCATATTCCCATAGTTTTTCTTTTGATACCAAAATGAGCCCTTCGTTACCTTGTGTATTAGATGATAGGTAATCGCTTTCAGCCAACTTTCTACAGGTCGTAAAATTAGCTTTTTTCCGTGGAGATGATATGATTGCGTTTAGACGTTTTTACGTTCAATTATATAATCGAAATAATCCCTTTTCAGGCTCGAGGCAATCTTTTTATTTTTGCATGACTTAAGCCTATTTTCATAATACGCTATTAATCCACGCTCTTCCTAGACGAACTGATAATAAATCCGTTTCATATACACTCAACTTATTTCGGTCAACTTAATCTTCCTGTTGGCTTCCTTACAAAGATGTTTTGCTGGCATTGTTACAGACCAATAAATGGATGTAGAAATGTTTCAATTGATTTTTTCTCTTTTCTATCTAAGGACCAGCTTCAAGAGGATAATTTCTTGGAAGTAAACAATTGAGGAAAAATATTTTTAGAGTCCATTATTTTCGGGTTGTACTAGCTATTTCTTTCGAAGGCCACATTATAAGGAATAATATTTGAGATAATGAAATAATAGGTTTATTTTCTGGCATTTAATATAAAAATAGGGCTTTTTTTACGTGAAAGACTCGAGTCTCAGGAAAGGCCCTTTATACTGTCGACAATCTATTTTCTTCTTATAGAGTGCAATGTCGAACACAGCTCTAGTCGGGGAGGAAGGAACTGCTACAACCTACCCGCGATATTTTCAGTCCACCTACTCCCAACCATTGCTATCGCGACTTTGAAATCGGGGCATCATGAAACAACTCGCGGGAGTGTTATGCCTCCTGAAGCAAGTTGAATCTCATCAACCAACCGATGACATGCGCTTTTGGTGGAGCGGGAAGGGGCTAAGGAAGGCTATGGCAGAAAGAATCAGGAAAGTAAAGAGGGAAGCAGAAGGATGGAAGGTTATGTAGGTGGGAAAGTGGAAAAGGTGAAAGACCGTGGGGCTGGCTGGGATTCGAACCCGGGACCTCTGGTATGATAGTCAGGCACCTTACCTCTAGACCACCGAGGCCCCCAAGGCTGTCATCCGTCCGGGTTTCCCGGATTTGGCCTAGTGTGGAGGGAAGCCGGGGACCATCCGGGCGGGGGTTTACAAATTGTCCGGGTAAAACCCGAGCATTTTTCGTGTCTGGTGAAAACTGATAAATGGAATGATAAGCAATAAATACAAAAGATCTTAGTTACAAATTGACTCGTAAACCGCATCGGCGTGTCAAAAATACCCGATGTCCGCATAGCCCGTTTTATATAAAGGTTCCAATGACAATTCTCAATAATTAACAACTTAATCAGAAGCTGAATTCCAGGGTTTAAATTGCTGCAGCAAGTTTAATACTGTTGCTGTTGACTTTGCTTTGCTGCCAAGAAGACCACAGAAATTTACTATGTCCACCCCTTTAAACAAAAGTATCATTTTACCATGATACAATAATACAAGGTAGGCTCATAAGGAAACGATCTGTTTCCATCTTGAAAACCTTAAACGCAATTTGTTAGAGAAAAAATCTGAGTGATGTCAGGGGAAAGCTTTTTTCCCTTATGAACTGAGATCTGAGTGACGTCACGAAGCCAGAGCTTTTGCTTATGAGCCTACCTTGTATTATTGTACCATGCATTTTACTATATAAAGATGGACCATTGAAAAAAATCTGAAGGAAGCAAAGTATTTCACAGGCTTTGGAGAGGAAAGCTTTGAGAAACTGTAAGCAACCAGAAAGCTTTTCCCAGCAAAGTATTTTAAAGCCGAAGCATTTGCAGCCACACCAGTATGCTCCTGAAAGTAATTTGAAAGCAGCAGCATTCGCAGCAATTTCGAACAAAAAGCTTTCACAGTCATTTGCTGCTGATGACTGTGAAAGCTTAAAAATATGTGCTTTGCTGTAAGTTTACTTTGGCTTCGCGTCGTCCATAAATTACGTGAGACAATTGATTGATTGAGACTCCTCTTCGCTCCTCCCACCTTGGTGAGATTTGTGAGATTTGGCTCGACCCCTCCCCCCTAATCTCACGTGAGATTTTTCAGATTTAAAAAAATCTGTATTATTTAAATAAAAATACGTATTTACGGTTGTAACCGCTAGCGTTAATTATAGATAAATAATAATTCGAACTCTAGCCCAGTCAAAATAGACGAAAAAACGCCATAATTGGAAGATAATTCCGAAGTTGCTGAAAATTGGAACAGCCGTTAAAAACATTATTATACGTAAGCTGTAGAGACTGCCACGCGATTGGGCGGCTGCAAACTTTTTTATTCAAGGTCAAAGGGTCAAAATATCAGTTTTTTGCAAATATCTGCTAAACCGTACGTTTTATCAGAAAATTGTGTTTACAAAGTTTGTAGATTAGGCGATTATCTACAAAAAAATATATTATACATTTTCTCGTAGGAATTGCCATTTCTGAGATATTGTCGTTTTAATAAGTTAAAATACTCATATTCTATCATTCCCGACTTGTAAAGGTCATCAGAAATTTAATAAATCCTTTGTTGGAGTACGCGGCTAATATTTTCAGGGGTGATTCCTGGATGTCTTTGGAGAGAAAAATTGTTCTACAGAGGGCGGCTATCTCCACTATCCACTAAGATACAGGGTGATTAGGGAAAAAAATTTTTTTTTAAATATACTGAAATTTGAATAACTCCTAAAGTAATTATGATAGAGTAGCCTAATTAGGCTCATCTTTTAGGTAAATGTGTAGTCAGTCTCAAGCCGCGAATTTACCGCACGAGCTCCCGCCGTATCCAGTCGGACTTAAAAGCAAGGCGAGAAAACCATGAAAACTCGCATTCACGCTTGTTCGCTAGTGTTCACGGCTTGAGTCTGGAGCCGCCTAAGGGGGGGGGGGGGGGGGGGGGGTAGGGTTTTAGAACTCTTTTTTCTTAATTTTTTTTTTAATTTTTTTTCTGAATGTACAACATGTCGAGAATATTGTGTCAACATTTCAAGTAAATCGTACTAAAACTAACGAAGATACAGCGTTTCAAGCGACCATGCTCGATTTTTATACCTGCGACCCCCCTACCTGGAAGCTGTTTCAATTCCCTTTTTAATCTCCAAATTACTTTGTACTTTTATGGGTCTTTGTAAGTATATTATTATTTCATATTCTATTATTATTATTATTAATTAAATTATACTATAATTATATTATACCCTTCTATTTTTGCTTAATTTTGGATGTTCGAGCTCAAAAAACTTTAAATCGATTTTCCCACGAACGTCATTTTTGAAGCTCGTGAACACTAGAACTCAAAATCTACTTGACCGATCCTTTTGAAATTTTAAACACTATTTCTACACATAAATCAACAGGTAATCAGGAAGAGTTTTTTTTACCATTTTTCCCATTTTTTAATAACAAATTAACCGAAATTTTTTAGCGAAAATCGCATTTTTCACTTCCCAATGCTGCCAAAAATATAAAAATCGAAAAAAATAAAAAAAACTCTTCCTGATTACCTCAGGAAACTTATCACCTTTTAAACGCATTTCGATTTTTTGGCTTCAGATGATCCTGTGACCCGTTATGATGTTCACCGCAAATCAACTTTTTTTCGGGACGCCTACTGAGATTCGCTGTCACGGACTCATTTCTCCTTATTTTTACTTGAAATTTTTTCTAAATATACTTGAAATGTTATACTACAAGGTCTATGTGTTGTAAATAAATAAATATTATTCATATGTTCAGCAAAAATTATGAAAATATGCCTTTTTTTCGACTTTAAAACCCTACCCCCCCCCCCCCCCTAAGGCACAAACATATTTATGCAAAGGCGGTCGCTTGCGAGGGAATTTCCCGTACATTTTATTTTTCCGCGCCACCTGTCTATTATGTCAGCAAAGATGGTGGTCCGTGTATTTTAAAGGTTTTTCCAGTCATCAATCTGTTTGCGCCTTTAAAGTTTTCGTTGAGGCCATGCACTTGTATTAACAAGCTGCTATGCTAAACTGTCGTCTTCGCCTGTAGGTCTGTAGGAAATCATGATATTACCTGCACAGCACAGCCTGTCATGCGGATACCTGAAGTCAACAGTAGACTTTTACTTAATTTAACCCAGTTTTCTAGCAAATTTACACTGTTTCTTGAGGGAAAAAAATTACGTGATTTTTTTTAACAAATGTTTTTATATATTTTTATGAACTTAAGTTCAAAATGGCGTCATCCCCACCATTATGCTTCACTTACAATGAAGAGAAACGCGTTTAATTCTAAATCTCAGAAACTATGCGTTTTACGAAAAAAATGTATATAATCTTTTTTGGAGATAAATAAGTGATTTAACTTTTTTGTTCAAATTTTTTTTCGTAAAGTCAATATGTTCGGAGTTACAGTGCTTCAAACTTTATACATCACTTTCTTTGCACTATATTTCGTTAACGGCTAGCCCGCCATAAAAAATCCTTCCAAGGACTTTTAGAACACACGATTATCTATAATTTTTGCTTTTATCATTTTTACATAGGGCTAATATTTCACGAGTTATAGCGCTTTAAATGTCGCAAAACGTAAATTCAAAAAAATTTCCCAATATCTTTTTCTTTCCACGTGTCACTTCAAAACTGATTATATCGCTCATCATTGCCCACATTTGTTGCCTTCACTTTTTTCTATAAAGTTCATATATTATGGATTTATTACACCTCAAAAGTTTATTAAAAATGGTTTTTTGCAAATATCTAGGGGGTTTAGGGGGTTTTCATTTACTTATGTCATTCTTGGGCTCTGTCGGCAGTGGTCTAGAAGATGTCTTTAAAATTGTATTCGCTTCCAATAGCCTTGAAAAGATAATGGTCGGCCATGCATATTCCCGAGCAATAAGAGCTCACTTCCTTACCCATTTGGCGCTAGCTACAAAAATTGAATTGTACTGAATTCACTGATTGTGAGCTTGACGCAATGGATCTCGCTGTTAATAATTTTGATAGGTCTGCCGTTATTCAGGCAGAGATAGATTTAGATGTGCAACAAGCTTATATGAGATTCGATGAATAATTGAAAAAAGGGGGTCCACGGCAAAAATCTGGATTCAATATTTCCGTGTGATTACGTTAGTGAAGCAATTTATCGAAGCCGAGCGATCTGGTAATTGGAATGTGCACTTAGATGTAATTCAAAAAATGTTGCCTTATTTCCACGCAAGTGGCCATTTTCTGTACGCAAAAGCTTCTCAATTATACCTTCAAGATATGGCTGTCTTACTTCAGCATTCGACGAACTGATAAATGCTGGTCAGGAATTATGTAGATATGACCATCCAACAAACAATGATGCGATCAATGAAAACTTCGGGAGGTCTTACCCAAGGTCGTGGGTTTTCTGATCTTGCACTTGCTAGGTGGACTTTAGGGATGTTATTTTTACAAAACGTTAGCGAATCGGTTGAAAGTTACTGCGGTATATTCAGCTCAACTTCAGAGCAACACGTTGATTCTCTATCTGCTCGAGTAACTTGTGATAATGCTGACGTCGTAAAATTAGATAACTGGTTTGCTCAGCATGGTCCTTTTATAAAAAATCAAGTGTTACTATCTATTAGCACAGGTATCGTCGCATTTCCGCTAATTGTCAGCTTTCATACTGAAACACGCGTTAACATGATCTCTCGAATAGTTGGTCATCCTATAGAGTCGGTGAAGTTTAGGCGAAATGATTCTTCCAATAAGTACCGCCAGTAGCAGCATCAAAATTCATGAAACACTAACTCCCATCGATCCACTTCTTCTGTTCCAACGAATGTGCATTTCGAAGGAAACAGAAAAGGATTTAAAAGATAATATTACTTATGAGCTTGCGCCTTATCCTTTATCATTATTCAATGAAGAAGGAATGCGAAAGGGTACAAAATCTTCACTATATGGTTG